>OY821518.1:213792220-214518053 GCA_963682025.1 Cordilura impudica | reverse complement strand
ACTTTTTTATATAAATAAAAAAACTTAAATAGCATATTCAATTCATTATTTCATTTTCAAATAAATACACAGAAATATTAGTAAAAAAATAAAGATATTAAACATCAACATCAAATCATCCTGTCAAACACGAAGTAATTTGTTTTTTTCTATTCTTCTTTGTGTTTTTCGCTTATTTTGACAGAGATGCCACTCATTTACAATTTAAATAAATTGAAAAATAGATTTGTCGACTGTCGTTAAGATGTATGTACTTAGTGAATCACTTAATCCTTGTTGCAAACACCAATAGCTGCCGATATATTTTGCGATTGTGTTATCGTTGAAATTTACAGAATCACACTACAGAAAACATTAATTTAAATTCAATGAATTTTAGAAAACGTCAAATGATATTTAAGAATTGCGAACATAAAAACTGTTACATAAATAAACGCAATATGATGAAAATGTTATTTATATAGAAATTTTCACAATTTTTTTTTGGATGAAAATTTGAAGTTTTTCAGAAAAAGATAACAAATTATTTTATTTAAAATGTTTGGGACATTTGGTTTTTTGCGTTTGGCATCCCTAATTTGAATATTTATTATTATAAATTTATTCTCTATGTTTTCCAAATATGGCAATATTTTAATAAAAAGTTGAGAGAGCAATGAAAAAATATTTTGCCAGTTAAAAGAAACTATACAGCCATCTCCAATTAGCACGATTTAATGCATATAGCCACCCTACACAACCTTACCTTTGCAATGGAGGTAAGGGCGAGCTATTTAATAAGCGCAAAAACTAAATTAAAAGAGAAGTTATGTCATATAAGCGGAAACGCATGCATATAGGTATATAATCTAAATGCATGCCGACCAGCAACCACGATGACCAAAAAGCAAACACCGAAATAAATCCGAAATAAATCCGAATTAATAGAAAAGACGAAAACCAACCCAAATAATTTGCTGAAATAATTTGGTATTAAGTTTAACAAATTGTTTACTTTTTCATTTACATTTATTATCAAGACTCAAACCGAGGTGGAGGGTATCAATGATTCGGCACAGCCGAATTTAACGCTCTTACTTGTTTTAAATAAGGATTTACTTAAATAATCTAATCCATAAAAACAAAGTTTTTATTAAAACTCTTTCTTTTCTTATGCATATGAGCTTTGAATCTCTCCGTGACTGTGTATGACTTTTAAATTAATCTTGGTCACAACAAGTCTATGGACCAAGTATCAGATTGATTGGATGAAGAAAATGGGGCTTAAATCACTCCATGACTGTGCCTGACTATTAGCGACTGTGCGTGACTACCCCAAAACTAATCAATAGTCACAAAAAGACTATGGGCCAAGTTTCAGATTAATTTGACCCACGACAGACAGACAGACAGACAGACAGACAGACAGACAAAAGAGTTTAAAAACAGGAATTATGCGAGTTTAACAAACTTAAATCCTCAGTAATATGAAGTTCACAGAGTTTTATGCACTAGAATTACTTATTCAGCGTTTCTGACTGGTCTTAGAACAAACTGGGTAGAACTACATTTGACAAGTATAAATGTTTATTTATCTGCAATCGTAATGCTACGAAAAATTTTAAATGAAGATGAAATTGTAAATTTGAAAAATTTGTAACAATGTAGATTATAAAAATAAAATTTAAACGAGAAGTCGATATAAATAAACTGTCAATTTTAGATTTGTTATGATGTGTTATCTTCCTTTCCTACTCAGTGCACCAAAAAACACTCGGCTTTTTGAAATTAACTAACTCATTCCACAAATCCGGCGATTTCATCAACATTTTACTACATTTCTTATAGAAACATATGTTGCAAAATATTCCAGACATAACGAGAGTTTTCTTTGAAATTTCACTAACAAAGAAAAGGAAATTAAACGTAACAAAGTAAGTGTTGGTATCAGTTTATGAAAAAGGGTGAGTTGTTTCTGCTTGAAAAAATATTTAAATATGGTAAAATCATACAATAGACTTTATAAAAATCTAGGAAGATGTTCTTTTCTTTAAAGGAAATTACTAAATTAAGTGAAGAAGAAAGATAATATAACTTTACAAATAAAAAATGTTTAAGGAATTGCAGAGAAAGAAAAAAAACTTTGGGTTTTTATAATTCTAGTGAAGGTTGAAAAATCACATAGAAAATTTAAGTCAATTTTGTTGAGCGTAGAAGGTGCTTTAAAATATAACCCTTAATGTCTTGTTTCAAATGCCCAAAAGCATTCACAAGTTTAGTTAAAGTTAGCTGCTTCAAGAATTATCCCACAACTAGCCGTTCAAACACAAAGAGTTTAAAAGAAATGATCACAATTTCACCTTTTATTTTGATATAAATTTCCCAGCGATATTGAACAGCCTGTTTATGGTAAGAACACTAAGACATTTTTAAAATTTGGAAAGAAAAATAAATCCAACCTGGCTAAAGCTGGCGAATAGGGTGCAATTCGAAATCTAAATCAATAATTGTCGCCAGTATTATGTTTCAAAAATATATTGATGAAACAACATAAAAAATTTTCTGCAACCTTAATAAAAATGGCATTGTTGTATTCGTACTTAAATTCTTCACTTAAATTACAAGGACAATTTTGGATGTTATTCCATTTTACCCACAATAGATGGCTAAGGTAAGGTGAATTTTAACACAAATGCTATTGGAAAATATATGATTTTTTCATTTCATGGCAATAATTTGTTAACAATTCAGTTTTTCAAAAAATAGTCTAGTTCCTTTTCCTTTCGTTAATTGAGTATATGGGCAATAAACGTAAGATATTATATTGTCGGTCACCTCGTAATATATACATATACTAGGCATTATACATAAAAAAATTTGAAAAAGCTGAGGAAATTTGAAAAAAATGTTACTAATTTGTTTAACCCTCATCCTGTAAGAAAATAAAATGACGAATTCTGTCTTTTGGGCTAATTTTGCCCAATACAATTTTATTTTATTTTTTAAAGTTTCTTACAGTTAATACACGTTATTTCTGTATTTGAATGAGGTTTGCACACAAATAAATTACATGTTTTGCATTTTGTATTATATTTAGTACTGTTTGACAAATTTGGGCAGAAGTGACAACGTGCTCTCTTGATATTTTTCCGTTTTTGGACAATCTCTCTCGTAACAGCACTATGTGGCTGAGATGTTCGCTGTTGCCTCTCATTACACAAAAGATCAAAACCCAATTGCTCTAGAAAAAGTCTGCGTCGAAAATGTTTATATTTATTCCATTCGGGATTTATCGAACTCCAAATCACAAAAGCATTACATGCAGATATATCAAGCATATTGGCAAAGAGAGCTACGGGCCATCTGTTTGTCTTTCGCTTACATATGTATGTTCCTACAAGTTGGTCTAACGTATCCACTCCACCCTTTGTATGATTATAGTATTCTATAATTTCGGGTTTCTTCAACTGCGTATCTTGAATTTTTGAATCGTGATGCAATGTACTTAGCAGATAGACGCAGCGATGTTTTCTTGGTATATAAGCTACCAGTGTTGTTCTATTTATAGGTTCGAAAAGGAATTCAGAATAAAAGACAGGTTTCTTTTTCATATCCAAAATATGTGGAGGTAAAAAAGCTTCGTTCCTGCGAACTGTACCAACTAAAGTAATTTTTCTCTTCAAAAGTTCTGCAGCAAGATCACATGACGTGAAAAAGTTATCATAAGTTAAATTTCTGCCTTTGAGTTCTGCTACTAGATCCAACACGATACGCATTCCTTGATTCTTTTCAGGTGCGCATTTACGATCTTTTCCTGTGTATACTTGAAGTGACCAGGTATAGTTGGAAGTAGAGTCGCATAATGCCCAAATTTTCATACCATACTTTGCGGGTTTCGATGGAATGTATTGTTTGAATGGACACTTTCCGCGAAAAGGCACTAACTGCTCATGCACTGTTACACATTCATTTGGATTGTACATTAGATGCAAGTTTTGGGACCATTTGTCCCACAAAACCCGAATAGGGGCTAACTTATCACGTGCACGTCGATCTGCCCTATCGGATTTATCATCGAAGCGCAGAACTCGGCTAACATTTTGGAATCTTCGCAATGACATAGTTGCTTTGAAAATGGGTCTTCCTCTCACATCGTCCCATAAACACTCTAACTCTTCACCACATGAGCGATATACGCCCGCTAATAGCAACAATCCAAAGTAAGCCTTTAATGATGTATGATTAATTTTCTTCCAAACTTCTCCAAATACTTTAGTTCCTGATGAAATATAAAAAATAATCGTTACATAAAGAAATGTATGTAATGTTGGTCATATTTATAATAATGTTTTGCATATCCTAGGTCATAAATAATTCAAATGACGACTCGATGTCAGTTACGCGATTTAGCGAATAAAATGTTGGACCAGGAGCAGTAGAAATAATATTTTCTGCATTTTTCCTACCCACCAATGAGCGGTCGGATTTTTCGTACCAGGTAAATTTTCCAACTTTCGAAATAAAACCAGAAGATGACTCTTCCTGTTCCACCAACTCCTCCTGGTCAGAGCATATGCTTTCTCCATCAGAAATATTTATATTTTCTGATTCAACGTCTGAAAAAACTAGAAATTCTTCATCGGAACTTGCAGCGTCCATTGCATTGCGTGCATTTTCATCATCGGACTCACTCAGAAGCTCCTCTATTTGGCGACGATTCAGCGCTTTCGACTTATAGAATTTTTTTTTACATAGAATATTATTTAACATACACTAGCTTACTTACCTTTTTTGACATTATTCACTCTTATTATTATTTACAAAAACCTGCCCACAAAGAAAATATTTACAGTTTCTCTATTATTGTATTTCCAAGCGTCACAAATCTAATGAGACAAAACAGCATATATGCAAAAACCAAAGTAAAAAAATTATTTGAAATCAAAGCCTACTAGTCTTTCAATTGTTCCACATTACATAGTGTATAAGTATATTATCTTAGTATATTTTATTATTAATTGTAAATATTGATTATAATTGGCAAAAGTCAGACCAAAATCAATAAAAAATACATTGGGCAAAATTTGCCCAAAAGACAGGATTCGTTGCTTTTTGTGTAGAGCCTTCCCTAACGGAACTACAAACTAAATTTTTTATATATTGCTAAGTATACGTAAAAAAATAATTGTCAAAAAGTTTTATTATAAAATTATAAAAAACACCGGAGATATATAAAGGTAAACAGGCGGTTGGGCAAAATTTGCCAAAAATACAGGATTAGGGTTAATAGCCAATAGTATCCATTAAGGTTTAGGAGTAATTTTATGTATTTTTTTTAATTCACTAAAATCACCTTTTATATAGTACAGTTTATTACTTTACGGAAATATATTTCGAGCTTCTGATTCTTTTTTTTTTTTCATTTCTCTTATTAAGAAATAATGCTTTTTATATAAAATATTGTTCTGCCTAAATAATTTTCTTCCAGCACTTGTTTCAATATGATTTTCATGATTTTCGCCGGGTAAGCAACTAAAGCTATGTGTGAGTTTTTGTGATTATATCAAAGCATATTATTACACTTAAATCTTATAATGTTGTTATGCAAATTATATACAGGGACAACTACATTTTCGGAAATATCTCCACCCCAGCACCACCGATCGGATAAAAGTTTCTCTAAAATTTTCATTTTATTTAGCTATAATACAGTGCGAATTTAAGCAAAGTCGATCTATAAGTAAGAAGAAGAAAAAACAATTCGAAGGACCTCATGAATATATGGTTGAAATATAAGGTGGTTCTGCCTTTTTTTAGCATGCCTACTGACCCGATACCACCCATTTTCAGCACTGCTATTCTCAAAAATAATAAATAAATAAACTCACTTTTTATGCATCGTTGAAAGGAATGTTTACATAGATTTTGAATAGTAAAACCGTTAATGGTTTTTAAGTATTGTTCGCCACCTGCTCTCTTTTATGTTTTTACTTCGTATAATTCGTGTACCCAACAGATTTAAAAGGTAACATTTATCTACCTATAAACCAAATTTATATTGTTCTAATTTAATTTTTATACATTGTTTTCAACGACGCAAACAGTAATATTTCATAGACTTTAAAATATATGTTTTTTTATTGCTATTAGCATTAAAGTTAATAAAAAATAATAAAGTTAAAAAATTATAGGTCTTCTAGAGCTATATCACGAAAAAGTTCATATCTGCTGTTGCTTTTATATGGGGACTAGATCAAAAATGGACCGCTCATGATAACATTTAATAAAGCTTTTTTTCAAATACACAGAAATACACAAAATTTTTGATAGATTTAAGTGAAGGTCGGCAATCAGGTTTATATGGGGACTATGAATAAATATCGAAATTTTTGCACTATTTATTAGTGGGTATAATGCACACATAATCGCCAAATTTTGGATCTTTTACATTTAAGTTTATACATCAAATTTCATTAAAATCTATTTATATTTGCAGTTTGAGTAGAATTTAGTTTGATTAGAATTTTTATATGGACACACAGATAGACGGACAGATAGACGAACAGATAGATTGAAGGATCGACATTGGTAAATCACTTAGAGAGAGATTCTGAGATAATTTGTATAATAAAAGATTTTTATACCCTAAGCCACTATGTGCTGAGGGTGTAATGCATTTAGTACATTTAAAAGCATTTAATATTTTTTTTTTAAATTTTCACAAAAGAAACCTTTCTAAGATGTTTATAAACTTTGCCACCACATGCTGAGGATATAATGAGTTTCTGCTGATGTTTGTGACTACCAAAAATATTTGATTTAGACCACCTTTTATTATATCGCTTGAATCAGAAGCACTTCCTGAGTCGAATTAGCGATGTCCCACTGTCCGTCTGTCTGTTTATCTCTTGTGTCAATTAGGTATGGGATGATGTTGTATGGAGTTTCTTAGTAGCAGGAAAGAATTGACAAAAAGAACTCCATAACTGCCACAGAGTCATTCCTAGAGGGGTAAAATGTAGAACCGATCCCCCTTAATTTTTCCTCTGCAATATTTTCTCCGAACATACTTACTCCGTATCTCCGAACATACTTACTCCGAACATACTTACTCCTATTCAACTCAATAAGTAGTTTATTTCATAAAAAAATGTATAAAAAAATTATGTTTTGTATGGGATTCCCTTAAGGAATGCAAAAAAGAAAAAACTTATAGTCGGCCTAGACCGCTTTACGGTACCCTATACAATGCGCTTGAAAGACCTTATCTCTTATGTCCAAATAATTAGATAATTGGCATAACCAAAATTTGAGTGGAATTGGTATTATTTTTTTTGCTTTCAGATATGAAAAAGTTCATATCGGATGCCATATTTATATGGCGACTAGGTCGAAAAATAGACCGATCCTGACCGTATTAGGTAAGTTTACTCATTGTTTACAAATTATTTCCATTGTTTCCAAATTATCATATAGATCTTACTCAAATTGGCCTTGTATGTTTATTACATTCATTAATGAGTAGTCCAAAAATGATCTCTTTGCGACAACTCTTAGTCATAGGCCACATATAGAGCTGCTTCCCAATCTTCACTTAAATCTATCAAAAAACAAAAATATTGCACTGATTCTTCTCAAATTTTGTTTGTATATATTTTTGCAAAATACAAGAGACTTTACCAAACATAGTCAGGATCGGCCTAGTCCCCATATAGATATAGCATCCGATATGAACTTTTTCATATCTGCAGCCAAAAAAATTAATAAAAATCCCACTCAAATTCGATTTATGCTTATTTTCTATACCCAGTTAGTTGGGCCTGAGAGATAGGGTCTCTAAACGCATGGTATAGGGTATCGTATAATCGGTCTAGGCCGACTATAATTTTATTCATTTTTATATTGTAAATTTTTTCGCTCATATACATATTATGACATTTGTAAGACATCTATTTATCTATCGAATTTTAAGCTTTTCACATAATCCGAGACACGACGTCTTGGCCATTAATCAAAGCATGCATCGCCCTTTATTTATTATATTCTCTTTTCCACGATGTTCTAAAGAACTAAACAAAAGTATTGACACATTCAATTACAATGAATTATATTGAATTAAAGCAATTCAAGCATAAATTTACTAATAATTAAGGTAATTTTGTAGCAAACACCCTTAAAACAAAATGCGTTAACGAAATGTGTGGCCTTTTAGAAGAAAACTTGAAGGAAATTTCACGCATTGTCAAAACTTTAATAAATACTACAACCCGGCAAGTATATGGCAATAATACGAGTGCAACCCTGTTAGTTTGTTAAGACATGTTGTTTATGCCGTTTTAGGTAATAAAAACATAAGATGAGCTTACAAACTTAATCTCGTACACTTGACAAGACAGAATTCGGTATTCTTTCCGTAACATGATAGATGAAATACAATAAATTATTAACGAACATAAAAGCATAACCTTTGCCAAAGTAATGGTGTTAGATGTTTGTTCCAGAGTTACAAAAGTATTGTTTCTTTGATTAGACTTTTAACTTTAAAATGAGCTTTTTCATATATTCATCTAAAACATTTTTATACCCTATACCACTATGTGGTTTGGGTATAATGACTTTGTGCTGCTGTTTGTAACAACCAAAAATATTTGACCTAGACCCATCTTTAATTATACCGATCGAATCAGAATCACTTTCTGAGTTGATTTAACAATGTCCGTCCGTCCGTCTGTGTGTCCATGTAAAGCTTGTAATCAAACTGCAGGTCGCAAATATGAATATGTTTTGATGAAATTTGGTATATAAGCTTCTATCGGCCATGGGATGAACGCTGAATTGGTGAGAATCGGTCCATGTTCAGACCTAGCCCCCATACAAATTACCCATATGAAGTCGACATAAATTTCCATAAGATCCAAATTGTCATATAGATCTTACTCAAATTGGGTTTGTATGCGTTCATTACATCCACTAATGAGTAGTCGAAAAATGATCCCTTTGACCCCATATGGAGCTGCTTCCCGATCTTCACTTAAATCTATTAAAAAACAAAAATATTGCACTGATTCTTCTCAAATTTTGTTTCTACATATTTTTGCAAAATACAAGAGACTTTACCAAACATGATCAGGATCGGTCCATTTTTGGACTTAGTCCCTTTATAGATATAGCATCCGATATGAACTTTTTCATATCTGCAGCCAAAAAAATTAATAAAAATCCCACTCAAATTTGGTTTTTGCTTATTTTCACTGTCCAGTTAGTTGGGCCTAAGAGATAGGGTTTCTAAACGCATGGTATAGGGTATCGTATAGTCGGTCTAGACCGACAATAATTTTCTTACTTGTTTATTATCCAAATATTTTTTCACATTAATATTTTTTTTTTAAATTTTGTGTCTTTTTTCCTTGAAAATTTTCTGATCCAATACAAATTTTTTTAAATAAAATATTTTGATTCAAAAATTTTTTATTTCAAAAGTTTTTTGCTCACAATTTTTTCTCAATTATTAAACATTTGATTTTTTTTTTAAATTATAAAAAAAATCTAAAGTGATCTATAAATAATTTTTTTGATAACTCGATTTCAAAACAATTTTAGTAAATATGTCTTAAGTGGAAATAGATTTCAAACGAAGATATTAATTGAGAAAATTCGTCAAGAAAAAATAGTCGAAAAAAATTTTGGTATAGAAGTATATTGGAAAATTTCATAATTTTGGTAAAGAATTTTAACAGTGTATGCAACATTTTTAGTTTCTTGATGGACTGAAGATAACTTTAGTCATTGACAGAAATAAATTAAATAAAATTCTTTCCAATAAAATTTTCAGCCGTAAGCAATAAAGACCCTATACCACTATGTGGTTTGGGTATAATGACTTTGTGCTGCTGTTTGTAACTACCAAAAATATTTATCCTAGACCCATCTCTTATTATACCGTTTGACTCAGAATCACTTTCTGAGTCGATTTAGCGATGTCCGTCAGTCCGTCCGCCCGCCCATCCGTCTGTGTGTTCATGTAAACGTTGTAATCAAACTACAGGTCGCAAATATGAATATGAAATTTGGTATATAACCTTTTATCGGCCACAGGATGAACGCTATTGAAATTGGTGAAATTCGGTCCATGTTCAGACCTAGTCCCCATACAAATGTCACCTATGAAATCGACATAAATTGCCATAAGATCCAAATTATTACATAGATCTCAGTCAAATTGGGTTTTTATGTGTTTATTATATCTATAAATCAGTAGTCCAAAAATAATCCCTGTACGCCAATTATTATTCATAGGCCCCATATAGAGCTGCTTCCCGATCTTCACTAAAATTTATCAAAAACAAAAATATTGCACAGATTTTTCTCAAATTTGGTTTGTATACATTTTTTCAAAATATAAGTGACTTTGCCAAATATGGTCAGGGTCGATCCATTTTTCGACCTAGTCCCCATATATATATGGTATCCGATATGAACTTTTTCATATTTGCGGCCAAACGGCCGAGAACGTTAACCCATTATTTGCCAAGGCCAGCTTTGGATTTTAAGATATTTTAAAATAAAAATTACCGAAGACGAGTTTTTCTATTACACTCGATGAAACCACTATACAGTATTTAAGAAAAATAATTCGGCTAATATTTATTTATTTAACCCTTTGTATTTTTGCTGCAATTATCTGCTTATTGCTCGCGAATATAAATTAAAACAAATTTTAAACAATTATTTTATGTGTAAAAGTGTCTTTGAACCGTAAACACTTAAATTTGTGTCTAATTTCCTTTCATGCTTTTCTTTTTAAATCCGTTTTTTATAGTTTTCACTTTTGTTGTTCCATAAACACTCATATTCGGGATATATATTAATGAAATTAATAATTTGCCTTTGATTTAATTTAAGTTGCGCCATTTGAAAATACTTAAACGTCAAAATACTCTAAATAATATACATATAATATAATATACATACATAAACATTAAAACATTGCTTTTCATGTAACAAAAAAAAAAAAAAAAACAGTTAACACGTTACGTTACTGCTACGTGTGGTTAACTAGGCCCTAAGTTAGTTCTATCATCTATCATTGCTTGCTGCCACTAACGATGAATAATGTTACCCGGTTAAAAAAGAAATGCAAATTTACTGGATTACTGTAAAATTGCAATTAAAGTTTTAACTTGTTATATGTAAATATTATTATTATTTATTTCTTGAAATATGCATCGTTACTACGAGCAGGTTGGTATTTGAAATCGGTTAAATCGGGCAGCACTGTGCGAAGATATGGTCCAAAATATGGAGATACCTATAAAATTGCTAAAAAAAATCAGTGTATTTGCTGAAATAATTTGGTATTAAGTTCAACAATTTGTTTGTTTCAAACATTTTGTGTACGTTTATTATCAAGGTGGAGGGTATCAAAAATTCGACACGACCGAATTTAACACCCTTACTTGTTTTTAAATAAGTTAATACATAAGAAAAAAAGGTTAAGTTACACTTAGATGTGTAATATTACGAAAGAAAAATTTTTGTAAATTTACGTTGTTCATTTTTTTATTAATGCCATGTATTTTATTATTATTTGTTTTTGAAGTAGATGATTTTTGGTATTATAGCCATACCTACACACTCTTGAAGCAAATGCTATAAACACAACGACCACAAAAGCAACAACAAGCGCAGCTATGGCAAATATACAAAATTTAGAATAATAGCGAGAACAAGAACACCATAGAAACATATTTCTAAAAACATTTTTTTTACTCTTTCATTGATATCCCGGGACCTATTGAATTGATTAGTGATTTTAAATAGTAAACTTCTCAGGATATTAATAAATCAGGACATTAATGAGCACTCCAGCTGGCCTGTTGCGGACGTGATCGTGATTTTCATAGACGGACAGATGCATAGAGAATCACGAATATATATATTTTGTGGGGTTCATATTTTTTTTTCTCAAATTATTACAAGCGGGATGACGAACTTATATAAAAACTGTTTAGTTTGTGGATGGCCTATTTTAAACTTAATAAAAAAATTGATAAAATTCTAAGTGTTAACAAAAATGGGCGAATATTTTTAGTTTAATAATTTCGAAAAAAAAAAAAATGTAAAACAGTTTAAGCAAAAAATTTTGAATTTAGAAATAAAATAATTGAAATCACAATAGAAAGCATAACAAATATTGCCAACATTTTTTGGTGTTAAAAAATTTAAGGGGAATAATTCTGTTAAAAATGTAATAATGTGGCAACGCTATGCCTGAGTAGACGTGATTTTTATATCGGCTGATCGCTCTCTATTTAATTTGCTTAACTGCGATAAAAATAAAGAATTATTAATTGTTGTGTTTTTTTAATGAACCATTCAATATAAGTTGCAATATCTTTTGTGGAATTTTTGAATATTGCTATTGTTTATATTCTTCATAACTTTTTGATGCCTTTTTGCTGTTGTATTGCTGTTTTGTTGTTGCTTTGTGGTGTGCCTCGTGCTGTTTTTGCTGAGTCAACTGTCACCATTTTTGCTGCAGTATTTGCCATCTCATTATTTTGCGGAACTTATACCATATTGTGCTGTTCACAATAGGAACTTTATATATAACCTTATTATGGCTGGTGGTAAAAAAGAACTGTGTGAAGCTTGCCAAGCTAATTTTACGAAAACGTAGACAGGTGCCCAGTGTAAATCTGCCATTTGTGGTTTCGTTCATCCTGTGAAGGTATTACTGATGATGAGCTCAAAGCAATAAAAGATTTTAAGAATTTGTCTTTTATCTGCTCTTCTTGTGGAAAGAATCCACCTACGTCTGTTGACCACTCGTTGCGCGGTGATATTGAAATTTTAAATGGCAAAATTTATGACTTTATTCGTAAAGGTGATGAGGAGCGTTGCACCATCAGACAAACATTTGCTGAAATTGTTGCCGATTTTAAGCGGGAAGTTTCTACATGTATTAAAGAACTGAAGTCTGAGGTAGTTAATTGCAATAAACTTATCAAGCATGTTGAGTCTTCTACTTCTTCGAAGATGTTGCACTTGGAGGTTGAGAACAATGCACTTCATCGAAAACTAAACCGCTCTGATTTGATCATTGGTGGCTTGCCAGTGGGTTTAGCTGATCTTACAGTTCCCATTATTGAGTTGTGTACCTTCTACAATGTGCCCATTAGTCTCCATGACATAAATCATGTCTGTTATATAAATAACAAGAAGTTTTTGCTGGTACGGGACGAAATTATGAGGGGTTACTTTAAAACTATTAAAACTCGTTCGCTGGTTGTGTCTGATTTGGTTAAGCTGGATCGAAATCATGGTTCCAATATACAGAATGATGCAAATTGTGCTTCTGATTTAAATGATCGTTTTGCTGCTAATAGTTCGAATGATCTGAGAATTGCAAAAAGAGTATTCCTTAATGATCATTACTCGTCTGCTGCTGGGAAGATTAATGCTACATGTCGTAAGCTGCTTAAAGACAAAATCATTATGAAGTTCAAAGTGTTGGATGCTGATAAGCCTAGAGTTAAGGTGATAATGCTGGATGGTAAGGAAGTTGTTGTTGATGCCATTGGGTGTGCTGCCTTGTTGAAGGAAGGTGTTTCTGCCTAATGGATTAGGTTCTTATCATTATTTATTTTTTTCTTTTTTTTTTTGATATATTCTTCACATCAATACGGTTTTTTCTTTGTATTTTTTATATAATCTTTTTTAACTTTGATGATCAGCTGTTGATTTATGAATTATATTAATTTGTTATTATGAATTGTTTGATATTAATTTTAATTTTTGGTGCTTTTCATTTCACATGTTTCTCATTGTTCCCTACCATAATTAAATCTTGTTTTGATGTCTTCTAATGATAATCTTGGTCCAGTTGTTAGTGGTAGTACGTACCTGAATAATGTGTTGCTTCCATATCAGGGTTATTTTAAAGTGGCTCACTTAAATTGTCGTAGTTTATCACCTAGTGCAAATTCTTTTAAACTTGATGAACTTAAATCCATTCTTACCAGTAGTATGTTTGATGTGTTTGCTGTTACGGAAACATGGTTAAATGATCATTTTTCTGATAAAACGGTTGCAATTCCCGGATATAAAATCTGCCGTAACGAGCGCTCATATCCCTCTAGAGGTGGTGGAGTTGGAATTTATATATCCAAAAAGCTAAAGTTTAAAGTTGTTTCCAAAGTTCTAGTCTTTGGTTGTGAATCCCTGTTTGTTGAGTTATGTTTCAGTAAAATAAAGCTTTTGTTTGGGGTGGTTTATCTACCAAATGGTGATTTGATGAAGTTCGAGTGGGAACATTGTGGGTTATTTTCTAAATACTCTAATATTATTGTCGTGTGTGATTTTAATTGCAATTTATTTAACTCTTCGAAATCTGATATATTTCGCTCTCTGTGCTTGAGGTGCAATCTATCTGTGGTTCATAATTCTAAGCCCACTCACCTTGACTTAAGAAGCAGGTCTACGTCCCTTATTGATTTTTTTATGATTAGTAATGTTTCGATAAGTTTTTCTGCCCAGGTGCAATGTCCATCTATTTGTGATTACTCGCTTATATTTGCTTCTTTTGTCTTTAATATTGATTGTTTTCAAGAATTTTTAGAATATCGTGATTTTAAGAACATTGCTTGGGATGGTGTGTTTCAGTCTCTAAATGAGTTTGATTTATCGCGAATCTTTAATTCTATAGATATTGATGTCAAATGTTCCCTTGTGAGCTCTCTTTTAAGCACTCTTTATTCCTATGTCCCTACTATTAGAATTGCTGTACGTTATGAAGGTGATGCTTGGATGAAGTCTAGTAGTATTGTCCTCGCGAGATCTCTCAGGGATCTATCTTATTCTGCTTTTCTATCTGATCGTTCATGGCTGAATTGGAGAACATATTGCAAACTTCGCAATAGGGCAAAAAACGTGATTCGCATGGAAAAGAGAAAGCACTTTTCGAGGCTTTTTGGTGGACTAGATTTTGCTGAGTTCTGGAGGGTAATTCGAAGCTCGTTGCTTGATTCTGATGCTATTAATAGCTGTTTTGCTGGTTCTGGTGCTTCTAATCATGGTAATTTTAACTTTAACAACTTTCATGATTCTGATTGATCCTTATCTTTTAGTGGTAGAAATGAGGTAGAATTGTTTTATGCCCTGAACAAGGTGAAGTCTATGTCGGTTGGCATCGATGGTGTGCCGATTCATTTCTTGAAGGTAGTGTTTCCTTTTATATCTGGTGTAATTTTACATTCCCTGCAGCTTGGAAAATAGCGCGTGTGCTTCCTATTCCTAAATCTAGGGTTGTGCATAGCCCAGATGATTTGAGGCCTATTTCTATTCTCCCTGCTCTGTCTAAGGTTGTTGAGCATATACTAAAGGATCAGATGATTCTAGAAAGATGTTTGAAATGCAATATGGCTTTCGCCAAGGTGTGAATACCACTTCGCTGCTTCTTAGACTTACTGATTCTATTAGGGAGAACATAAATGATGATAGATTAAGTGTTTTGGTTTCTATGGATTTATCGAAAGCCTTTAATTCTGTTGATTTTTCTACAATGATCACTAAACTTAAGAATGAATTTAATTTCTCTATGGCTGCCTGCGGACTTATAATGTCCTACTGGACTGGTAGGTCTCAGTTTGTATCGGCAAATGGGACTGAATCTAGTATACTTCTTCTATTTTCTGAAGTCCCACAAGGATCGGTATTGGGTCCGCTTTTATTTATTCTTTATGTTAATGATCTTGTAGATGTTACTAATTCAAGATGCTGTTCTACTTTTTTGTTTGCTGATGATGTATTCCCTTTATTTAGTGATAACCGTAGGCTTGTAGAAGTTTTTGAGGATAACATAAATTCATGCTTAGTGCATGTGATGCAATGGACTGTGGCGAATTCTTTATCGGTAAATGTATCTAAAACTAAGGCGATAATGTTTGGACCTACAAATCGTTTCTTTTTGGATTTGGATATTTTCTTAGGGGATGATGTAGTTCAATTTGTTGATCATCATAAATGCTTGGGAGTAGTAATTGACAAGAAGCTCTCTTTTGGCAATCATATTAATGCTTTGTCGGGTAGAATTTGGGGTTCTCTGCGTAAAATTAATCGTACGAATATATTTCTGCCTTTGTGTGTTAAGAAGAGATTAGCTCATGCAATTTTGATGTCACAAGTCCTTTACGGATTTGAAGTTTTTTCTGGTACGATTGGTATTAACCTTACTAGGCTGAAGTGCATAGTAAATACTATTGTTCGATTTGTATTTAATGTTAGACGTAGAGGTCATATTTCAGGTTTTGTTAAACGTTTTCTTGGATGCTATTTTAAATCTTTTATTAAATATCGTAATTTGGTTACGTTTCATAAAATTATGAAAAGTGGTCGACCCTCTGCCCTGTGTAGAACCTTTTTCTTTTCCCCTAGAATTGTTAGATCGGCTTTTGGTAGATCTTTCGTAGTCAAAGTCACAAGGTATTGGAATAAACTTCCATTGGAATTGCGGATTTTTTCGCACTCAAATAACGTTTTTCGTCTGAAACTCATGGAACTTCTTTATGGTTCAGATTGATTTTTATATTTTTATTTTTTTTATTTTCATTATTTTATTCAGCTTATGTGAGTAGTTTTGGTTGTGCTACCTCTAATTGGATCCTATTAGCACTACTTTCTAATAAAAGCGGTAACTATTTGCTTGTATGTATTATGGCTGGGGAGCTAATGAGATATGAGTTGTGATTTGATCTGTACTGATTAGTATTAAGTTATTAACTTAGGTTTCTATTACTGTGTAATATATTTGTTTTGGCCTAAATGGCTTTATATTACAGAAATGAATGTATAAATAAATAAATAAATAAATAAATAAATAAATAAATAAATAAATAAATAAATAAATCAATAAAAAGGTATGTTTTTTTTTTATCAAAATATAATTTCAAATTTTTTAGGCATTAAATTCAAATAGGCCGAACATCAACTCAATATATTGACACAACCTACATTGCTTATTTTGCTTAAATTTTTTAAATATTAAAATATATATTCACATACATATATATATATTGTGATGGCAGAAAGTAAAATTTTTTCTCATCTTTGCCACATTCTGGTTATGTTCTTAAATTAGTCATATTTAAAATAAATTGAATTAAATTTGTTCAATAATTTATACCAAAATGAATACATTCCTTTAGGTTCGATTATCCATAAAACAACGTATGTGGAAGTATCATATAACTAGAAAAAATTATAGAAAAAAAGTATTAAGACTACTAAGAGAAAATTGAATTTATGCGATACATTTTCAATGCAGCTTAAATTCCAGACATATTTATAATCCTTGATCTCATCAACATCGTCATAATAATGACGTTGATGAGCATGAGGAACTTTGACATCACATCACATGCATGTGTTAAGGCATCATAACAAACCATACAAAACAAACCAAACAAATGCCATGGATGGAAAATGGGGTTGTCAGAAAATATATTCTCCATTTCAGCATTTGTAGCGCAACGCACTCAAAAAAATGGAAAATTGACACGTGTCAGTGTCATTGTCAATACTTGTCAAAATAAAACGAATTTTTCGTTACGTTTTTCATAACCACCACAAACAAACAAACAAACAAACAGCGTGCTATCATTATCAAAAGTAGCTTTCCTCTACGTTTTGTGCTACTCCTATCAGACCACTTTATACGATGGAATGTCCGTGTATTAAATTATCTTTCTTTTTGCAAATGTCTGCATTACAACACAACTTAAAATCATACAGTTGAAAATATAAATTGAAAACAAACATTTACGAGTATATTTTACTTTGAACTTTTGATAATGATTTTCATTGTCAAGTTTTAATTTTGACAGTGACAAGAGAAAAGAAAAATGTCGCGTTTTTCATGCATGTCTGAGCAGATTATAAAAAAAAACAAAAATTAAGGACATTAACATAAATATTTAAAAAAAATCGGCAAATATTCTTATTTGTTTTAACTGTTAACTATTGACGAAAGTGATTTTTTAAGAAAAGTTAGTTTTATGAAAAAGCTATTTTTTCAAATCTACTTTATAAGAAAAGATACACTTGCTTAGAAATTTACCTATTCTAAAAAATTAATTTTCTGAAAAAAGGAAATTTTCTTAAGAAGAGTACTTTTAAGAAAAGGTATTTTTTAGACCACGTGGATTTTTAGGAAAAAGTATTTTTTAAGAGAAGGTAAATTTCAAAGAAAATTACATATTTAAAAAAAATGAATTTTTTAAACCTTCTAAAGAAAATATACTTATTTAAGAAAAGGCAATTTTTTAAGAAAAAATACTTTTTTAAGAAACGGAACTTTTTTAAGAAAATTCAGTCTTTTAAGAAATTGAACTTTTGAATAGAAAATTTTTGGTTAAGAAAGTGTATCTTTGCAAGAAAAATTACCATTTTAAGATCCAGTTTTTAAGATATCAGTTAAACCTAGTTTTGTTAAACCCATAATTTATTCATCAATTCCTTTATGAATTTGGACATGTCTGAAAAAATTAATTCTCGGTTTAACTAAACTAGGTTTAACTGACATCTCAAAAACTGGGCCTAAGAGAACGCAATTTTTAGAGAAAAGGTACTTTTCTGGAAGAAATAATCACTTTCGAGAAAATACACAGCTTTTTTAAAAACCAAAAACGTTTTCAGGAAATTGCTTTTTTAAGAAAGAAAATTACTCTTAAGAAAAGATAATTTTTCATAAAAATTTTATTTAAAAAAAGGTACTAGTTGAAGAACGGTACTTTAAAGAAAAATTAATTTTTAAAGGAATGGTACTTTCTTAAGAGAAGATAAATTCAATTTTTTTTAAAAAAGTAATTTTTTAAGAAAAGTTACTTTATTAATAAAAGAAACCTTTTTAAGAAAGAATGTTAATTTAAGATAAGAAAATTTTTTGAGAAAAGCTAATCTTTTAAGAAACTGTACTATTTTGGGATAATTTAGTTATTTTAAAAAATGCGCCTTAAAAGAAAATTTCCTCTTTTTTAAGAAAATGTAGTTCTTTAAGAAAAGTTACTTTCTAGGAAAAACCATTTCATTTAAGAAAATGTACTTTTTTAAGAATATGTACTTATTTAAGAAAAGGTAATTTTTAAAGAAAAGGTACTTTTTTTTAAGAAACTGGACGTTTTTAAGAAATTGCACTTCTAAAGAAAAGTTGCTTATTTTAGAAAAAATTTACACCAGAATTTACTTTTATGTTCTTAGATGTAGTATTATTAAAATGAATGAATCCAGTTTATGCAGTTGTTGGTAAATCCCATTAAATGCAATTTTCTAAGTAATAGGCAGTGATTAACTTTATCAAAAGCTTTACTGAAGTCTATATACATACATAATATCAGTATGTTGACCATTGTTGAAACCACGATTAATTAATGTTGAGAGTTCAAGTAGATTTGTCGTTGTTGAACATTCTCCACGAAATCCATGTTGAGCAGGTGTTAATAAAGATGAAACTTGATGGCGGAGAAAATCAGTAATACAACTCTAAAAAAGTTTAGGATTTGCACTGAGTTTAGCAATACCTCTGTGGTTTATAATGTTTGATTTATTACCAGATTTTAAAAGGGGTATTTAATTCATATATAAACTAAAGATAATGTTTAACGGAGTTGATAAAGAGTTAGCACAATTAATCAGAATACAACTGGGATACCATCAGGCCCATGATGAAATGAAGGTTTTAACTTCTTTAATGAAGTTGCAATATAGGATGTAGTGATGAAAGGAAATGAAATTGACTGATGTTTAAACACAGTAAATGGATAATCTTTTGAATTATTATAGACAGCATCCGAATATGTGTTGCTGAAAAAGTCGGCAAACATGTTACTAATAATAAGGTCATCACTTGACTTATTAGTTAGATATTTCATTACAGGCGAAAAGCCAACAGATTTTCTTTTAGAACTTACGAAGTTGTGAAAGGTTTTAGGATCGCGTTTAAAATTTACTTTCATGTTATTAAGCTAATTAGTATATAACTTCAAGTTTAGTGAGTTTGTATTCTGCACGAGCAACTCAATAAGTGAGCCAGATTCTTTATATCGTTTGTTACGTTTGTTTTTTAAAATCTTAATTCTGGATAATTCCTTTGAATTCCAAGGAGGACCGGATTTAGTCAGAACAGTGTATTTCGGAACTGATTCATAAATAAAATCTAAAAGAGTTTTATAAAAATAATTTATCATTGCATCAATGGCAGCAGGACTCCCTTCATTGATATAAAGTAGTTGCAACCAGTTAGTATTACATAGCAGATAATTTTAATCCGAGTAATTCGTCCGTTTATAACAATACATTTTTTTTTATTACAATGTATGTTACGTTCTGATACAATAACGGTACAATCAGCCGGTTCATTAAGAAATACTAAATCAAGCAACTTATTTAAATCGTTATAAACGTCATTTATTTGAAATAGGCATAAATCAACTATATTGTTTAAAAATTCATCAATTTTATTGGAGTGTAGATGAAGGTATCAGGTAGAAAATTCCAGGATACTGAAGGTAAATTAAAATCACCGAAAACAAAGATTGAGTCTACGGGATTGGCCATCAATACGATGGATTTAATAACTTCAAAATGAACATTATAAATCAATTGATCAGAATTCGCAGGAATGTAAGAGCAAGTTATAAAAATTTGTGTGCGGTTCAATTTAATTTTGACTCCAATAAATTCTATAGCACTCAATGAAACCGGTGTTAATTCTTCAGATGGTAGAATGTTTGATAGAGCAATTAAAACTCCACCTCCAGTTGTATTAGTAACTCTATCAAGTCTATAAATTTCATATTTGTTGCAAAGAATTTCGGTTGTTAAGATTATATTACTTAGACAGGTTTCAGTAAAAATAATGATATGGTAATCAAAATCGAAGTTATCAATATAAAGATTTGACAATTTCGAATTTAATCCATTTACAATTTGATACAAGATATTTAATTGGTTATCAGAATTTCTATTTAGACTTAGGTTTAAATACATATTCTCGCACTAAAGAATTTTTAGGCCAAAATTCGGGTTTAACACGTTGTAATTTTAAAGGAATTAATACTTCTTGGTTGAGAGTATGAAAATTTATGTATTAAAATATCGGTACCAATATTAAGACTGTATTTAATATAGAAATAAACGTCGCACAGTGGACCATTTGACGAGAAGGCGGTCAAAAATCTATAACTTTCGATTGGATTGGAATTTTGCTATGCGGTTTTTTTGTTTGGTAGGTGAGACTTTAGCCTTTAAGTCTTGCTATAAAACGTAATTCTCGACCGAAAATAAAAAAAAGTTACGGAGGGTTTAAAATACATTTTCATTTGTAGTTGAATTTTAGTACAAAAGTGGTGTTAAAAGGTAAAAAAGGTTTTTTTTAATATAATGTCTTATTTTTTCAGTTAATTTCACAACTCATACTTTTTAACAATTTTTTAAGTTAATTTTTTCAGAAAATGCCAAACTTTGGCCCCCGTAAACTTTTTAGTCCTAATGTGCACAAGGACCAAAGGTTGTTTTTTTTTTTGAAAGATCATGAGTTAAAATATAATTTGTTAAGCAGCGAACGTGAAAGTTACCTTATATTGGTTCAAGATAGAGAAGTTTCAATGAAAAACTCGTATGTTTTTGCGTTAGTAAAATTTTTTTTATTGTCTTTTTAATTATTTCTATATCAATTTTTATGGTAAATTTGTGAAATATAACAATTTTTATTGAAAATTTACAAAATATATAAATTTTTAAATCAAGAAAATTTTTTAACTATATAAAAAAAGTGTAACTTATTGTTAGAGTAATGAAAAAGTACTTTAAATCAATCAAATTTAGTAAAAATTTCTTCTAAATAGCCTTGATTTTCATCTTCTAGAAGTTGTTTAGCTTCTTCGTCTAATTCAATAGAGGTAGTTTTCCATTTTTGACGAATGTTGGACATATATGGATCTGAAGTGCACAACAAAATAGTGATAAGGTCTTCATTAGTACAACATCTGGACATTTTCCTTGTGTTGTGCTCGCGAAAGAATCTGTAGTCTTTGTTCCTTTTTTCTTGCGGCTTCTTCAGATAGATCTCCTATTGGTAGCATATTGTTTTGAATTATTTGTTCCCCATGGTACAAAATTTTATGAACTGTGGATGGCATATATCTCATTATAAAGTATAGCTGTTTTATTGGCGTAATCTCCAAATTTTTTTGCATTTATCTTTCTGCTGCATGCTAGAACTTGAAATATGATTTTGAATCGTCTTATTAATTCACGATCTACACCTGTGATAGATGCTGCAGTTTCCGGATCGGAAAAAATCTCCTTGCAGTATTTCCATCATTTGTGTTTCCTTCCCCTTGTTTTGGTTGGTCAATTACGAGGCCTACCTGTAGATATTTTTGTTGAATTTGTTTTTTTTTTGCTTTTTATACCCTATACCACTATGTGGTTTGGGTATAATGAGTTTGTGCTGCTGTTTGTAACAACCAAAAATATTTGACCTAGACCCATCTTTAATTATGCCGTTCGAATCAGAATCACTTTCTGAGTTGATTTAACAATGTCCGTCCGTCCGTCCGTCCGTCCGTCCGTCTGTGTGTCCATGTAAAGCTTGTAATCAAACTGCAGGTCGCAAATATGAATATATTTCGACGAAATTTGGTATATAAGCTTTTATCTGCCATGGGATGAACGCTATTGAAATTGGTGAGAATCGGTCCATGTTCAGACCTAGCCCCCATACAAATTACCCATATGAAGTCGACATAAATTGCCATAAGATCCAAATTGTCGTATAGACCTTACTCAAATTGGGTTTGTATGCTTTCATTACATCCACTAATGAGTAGTCCAAAAATCATCCCTTTGACCCCATATAGAGCTGCTTCCCGATCTTCACTTAAATCTATTAAAAAACAAAAATATTGTACTGATTCTTCTCAAATTTTGTTTGTACATATTTTTGCAAAATACAAGAGACTTTACCAAACATGATCAGGATCGGTCCATTTTTGGACCTAGTCTCTTTATAGATATAGCATCCGATATGAACTTTTTCATATCTGCAGCCAAAAAAATTAATAAAAATCCCACTCAAATTTGGTTTTTGCTTATTTTCAATGTCCAGTTACTTGGGCCTAAGAGATAGGGTTTCTAAACGCATGGTATAGGGTATCGTATAGTCGGTCTAGACCGACTATAATTTTCTTACTTGTTTAAAAAGAGGTATTATTTCAGAAAAAGTAAATTTGGAAAATAATGTTTTTTTTATTAAGTCAATGTAGTTTCGTAAGATAAGTTAATTTTAAAGATATAATCCCTATTGAGAAAATATACATTTAAAAAAAAATAAACAATGTTTTCAGAAAAGGTACTTTTTTGAGAAAGATAGTCCCTTAAGAAAGGATAATTTGTTGATAATTTAGATTTTTGTTGACCTGATGTGTTGTTGAAGGGTGAATGTAGTTCGCCTTAAGGTCATCGGTTGTTAAAAGATTATCTTTATTAGAAGAACATTTTGTTAAAAATAAATAAAAACAAGTTTTTTTAATTTTTAAACAATATTTATAACAATATTGATTTCCAATATATTTCTATCAACTTTGTTGATCATCATCAGGGATTATTTTAAAGCAAATTTTTAATTTGTTTGAGTTGCAATTACTTTTTACACAGTGTAATTGTCAGTTGACAATTATCGAAAAGATAATTTTTTTTATAGGAAAAGCTAATTTTAAGAAAAGCAAATTTTTTAAGGAAAGGTACTTTTTTAAGAGAAGGTAAATTTCAAAGGAAAGGTACTTAAAAAAAGTAAATTTTTGAGAAAAGTTTCTTTATTAATAAAAAAACATTATATAAGGAAATGTATTTTTTATGAGAAAATGTGCTTTTTTAAGATATTGTACTTTTTTGCGATAATCAATTTTTTAAGAATTTGCACTATTAAGGAAAAATTACTTTTTTTAAAGAAAATTTTCTTTTTTAGAAAATGTACTTCTTTACGAAAATTAACTTTTTAAGAAAAGGTGTTTCATTTAAGATAATGTACTTTTTTAGGAGAAGGTACATTTTAAAGAAAAAGTAGTTCTTTAGGAAAAGGTTCTTTTTCTGAAAATGTACTTTTTTCGGAAAAGCTACTTTTTTTTATTAAGAAAATATACTTTGTAAGAAGAGTACAATTTTAGAGAAAACTACAGTTTTAAGAAAATATATTTTTCCTTTTTTTAACGATGTAAAACCTTTTGAGATAGTATATGGTTTTAAGAAAACGTAAAGTATTCAGAAAAGTTACGTTTTTTAGAAGAGGGTACTTTTCTAGAGAAAATATTATTTTCAAAAAATTTTAATGTTTTAAAAAGGTAATTTTTAATAAAAGGTACCACTTTAAGAAAATGTAGTTTTTAAGTAAATCTAATTTGTGAAGAAAAGGTAGAGTACCTTTTCTTCACAAATTGAAGAATTTAAATAAGAAAAGGTACTTTTCTTAGAAAACATACTTTTTGAATAAAAGGAGGAAATACTTTTTAAGAATGTGTACTTATATAAGACGGTGTGTTTTTAAGAAAAGGTTCTTATTTAAAAAAACAACTTTTTAATAAAAGGTAGTTTTTCAAGAAAGTTCACATTTTTAGAAAACTTACTAGTTCAATAAAAGGTAATTTTTTAACTAAATGCACTTTTTTAAGAATATATACTTTTTTAACGTTTTTTTATTAAAATGTATTTTTTAGGAAGAGTTATGTAAAATGTAAAATTTATGCGATTGGTAGTAATTATGCTAATACTTAGACGTACAATTGATAATTTCATTCAATTATAAATTAAACATGCGGCATTCCAGGGCCAGTGATGAATGTAACTGTTTATTTAGATATATTCTGGTTTTGTATACTTTATGCATTCTTAAAATCTAAATTTATTTAAAGTTTTTAATTTTTTAATTAACATCCTTCTTTTTAAACACACATTTATCTTTCTTCACTAAATGTTCTTATATCCTTGTGATTGTGTTAACATCTATTTATTGTAGATTTTAGAACCATTGTATGAATATTTCTTTAAATATTCTCATATATTTAAATCAGAAATATCTTACCCTACTCTAAAATAGGTAGATATCAACACATTGCAACATTTAATTTCCTTTTTTTTGTTGTTGAAAAACAAAATGTTTTTGCAAGAAATAGTCTATTGTTTGCAATATATGGCAACATATGGGAAGTCTTGAAGTGGAAAACAAGACTAACATTGAAAAGCAAAAAAAAGTCTTTTGTTAACCAAGTTACATTTTTAATCAATAAAAGATCTTGAAAATGTTTCCTATGAAACATATGAGAAAGTCTGTTGAAAACGGTCCTATATTGTGTGCGTTGTTGTATGAATTATTTGAATACTTTTTTCTTGTTTTTTTTTTCTTAAATTTTTAAAGAATATTATTTAATGGAAACCTCATGGCCGCCCTAAGTAGAAAAATTTGATATAGAAAATATCTATTCAATTAAAACATAAGAATTTATCACAATGTTCAATAAATCGCTGATGAAGGCTGAAATGCCAGAAAAAGGTCCGATTAAGAATACAGTGTAGTTATGAATTTTTGCAATATATGCTTTCTTCTTCTCTACCACGCACCATTGAAACAAAATTAAAACTTGCATATTAATTACAAGGCTCTAGACGCGTCACTCATAGCCTCTCTTGAGCAAACGTCAACCTCAGGATTCTCGCGGCGGATCCTGTTTCCACAGACGAGGTCCTGGCGTCCGAATAAAAGGCGGTATAACCTTTCAACTACTACAGCTTTGTTGAAACAGGAAATGGTTTAGCAAAACGGGAGATAAGAGGCAAGTTTGGAGGTCCCTTTTCATCTTACTCACCCTCACCCTAAGGTAGCAGCCCCGCCACCAAACTAGGCAACATTAGGTTAATTCCCTATTGCGGTCGAACCAACATATGATTACAACACAAACAAACAGAAGAAGATACACAAAACAAACAGATATTTTGAAGACGAACCCCGCATGCCCCCGGATAAGATTTGCTACACTTTGTTTCAAGTAGGGAAGTTAGCTCAACTGTCGGCAGAATGCAAAAGACTAAACATATCTGCTATAGGTATTAGTGAAATGAGGTGGAACGGCAGCGGCGACTTCACAAGTTCTCAGGGTGACCGCATGCTGTTCTCTGGCCGTAAAGAAGGAGAAGCACACACACATGGGGTAGGAATCTTTATAAGTCACAGATTACGAAACACCCTAATAAACTGGTCGGCAATTTCCGAACGAATTATAATAGCTCAGCTGAACAGCAGTATCTGTAAAATTACAATTGTTCAATGTTACGCTTACCGAAGTATACGACCTGGAAAATAAGGAAAAATTCTACGATCAACTAAACTGCGTTTTGCACAAAATTGACAGGAACGATATCCTTATATTAATGGGGGACTTTAACGCACGCATCGGGCATCAAAACGAAAGGTTTTTTAACGAATTATGGGAAAAAACAGCCCTGGTGATAGAAACGAAAATGGCGTTCTGTTTCTGGAAACATGTGCTGCGCACGAACTTGCCATAGGTGGCTAATACTTTCCACACAAACTACACCACAAAATGACGGGGCAATCGGGAGACTCACGATATAATTTTTAGAGCCAAATTGATCATTTCTGTATTACGAGAATGTGGCTCAATATACTACAAGATGTCAGAGTACTACGTAGTGCTGACATAGCTTCCGACCACTACCTATTGATAGGCGAGCTAAAACTAACGCTTCGCAAACACACACACCTCTCGGTATCGAATCAACCAAATCGACGAACCTACAATATCAACAAACTAAAAGCCGAAGACGTTAATAGAAGATTAGTCTCATGCATTGTTGAAAAACATCAAAGTATTCTACCAATCCCTCTACTAAGCTCCAACTTAGATGACGAATGAATGAAGATTAAGGCCATTCTCAGCGAATCCGCTAATGAAATTTTTGGTTTTTCTAGAAAGGAAAATAAAGAATGGCTGTCTATTGACTTTTGGAACGTTCTGGAAGAACGGCGAAAAACCAGAGAAATGATGTTATCAGAAAAAGACCCCTCTCGTAAAACCGAGCTGCAAGCCAAACTATCAAACCTTATCAAGAAAGTTAAGAGACAAGCCAGAAATGATAAAAGAAACTATTTTAATACACTCGCTACAGAAGCTGGCAATGCTGCACATCAAGGTAACCTAAAAACTGTTTTCAATGTGATCAGAAAACTTTCCAGTAAGAAACCCAACACAAATATACCTATAAAAGATAAAACCGGAAATATGCTAACTTCTATTGATGAGCAACTTATAAGATGGAAGGGATATTTTGAGGAAACCCTAAACCATCCCTGCAATGCAGACAACTCCTATCAAAGTGATGAAACAACCGATACCAGAACCCCACCCCCATTAACAGCAATCTGCATGGATCCTCCCACTCTCCACGAAATTTCAAAAGCCATTACATAGCTAAAAAACGGAAGAGCTGCCGGCATTGACAACCTACCCGCCGAATTCTACAAATCTGCGCCTACCACCATCGCTGAAATACTACTGCCTCTATTCAAGAAAATATGGATGACTGATGCTAAGATGGAAAGAAAGTCTTATAATTAAAATACCTAAAAAAGGAGATCTAAAATCATGTAGTAACTGGAGAGTATCGCATTAACACCCTCTGTATGTAAGATATTTAACAAGGTATTTTATTGTATTGTATTGTATAAAAGAGGTGACGAAAGTACTGCGACCAAATGATCTATTGTACTGCCCTCTGCTAATAGTTGTTCCTATAAAATCTCACCCAATCCTGAAGCCCTCAGAAATTCAAGGATGTGGGTTGGTTCCAGTGATTTTACTTCGCTCCCTGGTATTTGGAAAGAACCCAGGTACTTTTTCCTCTTATGCATTAAAGCTCCACAATCCCCCAGTATGTGCTCCGCTGATTCTGCCTTCTCATCGCAAAACCTGCACATGGGGTTCGCTTCAATTCCTAACCTGCTCAGATGCTCCCTAAGCCAACAGTGACAAGTTAGAATCCCGGTTAATATTCTCAGTCCGTTCTTCGATATTGCGATACATGACTCAAATCTCTTACCGTTGTAGTTACCTAGCAGTAGTTTTGATTGCCTTAAGCCCAAGTAGCTCGGGAAAAGCTCCTGTCTCATATGATTCTCACATTCTTTGAGTACGCCTTCCCATACTCCTTTTCCTATTCCACAAAACGGTTCCGGCCCCATTAGCTTTGTGGTAGCTCCCTTTCTGGCAAGCTCATCCGCTTGCTCATTTCCCCGAATCCCAATATGTCCTGGGACCCAACAGAGGCTGACCTTATTGTGTCTGCCTAGCTCATTCAGTCTTTGCAGACAGTCCCATACTAACTTAGAGTTTACTACATAGGAGCCTAGTGCTCGAATAGCAGCTTGACTATCTGATAATATGGTTATGGCCTGTCTTTTGTACTTTCTATTTAAGTAAATCTGTGCACATCTGTCGATGGCATAAATTTTCGACTGGAAAATACTCGTGTGCATTCCCATTGATTCGTTGTATTTGCTTCTAGGCCCAAAGACTCCCGCCCCTGTTCCACTTCCGGTCTTTGACCCGTCCGTGTACCATTTGATCGTATTCTCCTTAAGAGAATATGCTGTGCTCAAACTACTCCATTCCTTTTTGTTACTAAGTTTTGTAACAAAGTTTTTCCTGAAATCGTATTTCTTCTCCATCCTGTCCATTGGACAATCTAGGAGGGAGTAATCTTTAACCTGACTTATTTGGTTCCATTGCCCTTCATAAAGCCTGGATATAGGTTTATCCCCCTTTATCCTGATTGCCGTTGCCAGGGCTTTCTTTTGCACCACTATATGCAGTGGGCTCTGATCCAAGAGTACTTCAAGTGATGCCGTTGGGCGCGTCCTCATTGCACCCGTTATTCCAATACACGCTAGTCTTTGTATTCTATTTAACTACATTTGAGTTGATTTTAGCTCCGTCCTTTTGGCTCCATAGGTCACGATTGGACGGACCATCATGGAGTACATCCAGTGTAGGATGCTGGGTTTACATCCCCAGGTTCTACCCGCTACCCTTCTACATATCATTGTAGCACGCTTGGCTTTCTCTGTAATATGGTTGACGTGTGCCTTCCATGTTAACTTGCTGTCTAGTATTATGCCTAGAAATTTCACTTCTGTCCTTGGTTCGATGACTTCTCCCAGAATTTGAATTGCCTTCCATCTCGGAAGTTTTCTTTTCCTGTTAAATGGTACAATAGTGGCCTTTGTCGGATTGATGTTCAGTCCTGTTGCCCTACACCATTGATTGATAATTCTCAGCCCTCTTGGACAATGTCACAGAGGGTTTCTTCGAATTTGCCTCTTGCTATTATGACTATATCGTCCGCATAGCCTTGACATTCTATACCTGTTTCTGACAGTTCCACTAGTAGTTCGCCCACAACCAGACTCCACATTAGAGGCGAAAGAACCCCTCCCTGTGGACATCCTCTGGTTGTGTTGACGGCTAAGGTTTCCCCTTCTGCTAGTGTTTCTGCTGATCTTGTGTTGAGAACTTCTACCATCCATCTTGATATCACTGAGTGTACTCCTTTTCGGTTTAATGCCCTTTCTATAACATCATGTGAAGTATTATCAAAGGCTCCTTCTATATCCAGGAAGGCACAAACTGATATTTCCTTCTCATCTAGTGATTTTTGAATAGTGCCCACTAGTTTGGTAAGAGCGGTCTCTGTTGATTTGCCCGCTCTATACGCATACAGGTGCAAAGGCATCTGTTGTAATATCCCACATCTTAAATAGTTGTCCACTGCTTTTTCAAGTGTCTTTAACATGAAAGATGTTAGGCTTATTGGTCTGAAGGATTTTGGATGTGCAGTGTCTTTTTTTCCACTTTGGGTATGAACACCACTTTTGCCCTCCTCCATGCCTCTGGTATGTACCCTAGGCCAAGCTACTCCGCCCGATATTCATTAAGAATGGTAATAAGGCAGGAAAAATACCATCCGTTCCAGGGGACTTGTAGGGTTGAAAGGTGCCTAAAGCCCATTCTAGTCTTGCCCTTGAACAAATTTCGTTTACTATTTGTCTATTTTCCCGACTAGGGTTTCCTGGATTGTTACTTGGCCGTTCGTTGTCTACTGCCACACTTCCTGGAAAGTGTGTCTTTAATAACAACTCTGCCCTTTCTTGGCCATTTTTCGTGTAACTACCGTCTTCTTTCCTAAGTAACATTGTTAGTTCTGGTCCGCATTTCGCAAATGTTCTGTGAAATGTTCACTAAATTTTCTAAAGCTAATTCTTTTAGCTTTCCTTATTTCTTTGTTATATACAGTAAGTTTGGCCCTATAAAGCTCCCACTGTCCGTTACGCTTTGCGTTATTGCCGAGCCTACGAACTTCGGTTCTGAGTGTGGAGCGATTTTCGTTCCACCAAACTGCATCCTTCTCCTTGCCCCTCGGTTTATCGGAGCAGCTACAAAGGTAGGCATCCAACAGGGCCCCTTTTAATTGGGTCACACTGTCATCGAGCTCATACTGATTCCGTATGCTTTTGCTCAGTGTTATGCCTTGTAGATTGTAGCCTAGGATTTCATTGTACCTCACCCAATTTGTTTTTCTTGGATTTCTGTATGAAGTTGCCTGAATACTTAGGCCCTCTAGCGAAAATTCAATTATTTTATGGTCTGATAATGATTCCTCATCTGATACCTTCCAATTTCTCGTGATCCTAGCTAAGCTTGGACTGGCTACCGTAATGTCTAAGACCTCATCTCTTACAAGGTAATACCTAACCGTATGCTCGAACCTTTGGATGAACACCTCCGAAAAGATCAAGCTGGCCCCCCAAATCGCTCTTGCGTAGACCAAATAAACAGTCTACGCCTAATAGTAGAACAATGCAAGGAGTATAATACAACGCTATACTTAACGTTTATTGATTTTGAAAAGGCCTTCGACGCGATATACAGAGAAAAAATATGGGGAGCTTTAGAGAGCAAGGGCGTCCCGCAGAAACTAATTAACCTAATCAAAGCCCAATACACCGATGCGAAAATGAGCGTACTACACCTTGGAAAAAGCAGCCAAACTTTCAGTACATTAAGCGGAGTAACACAAGGATGTCTTCTCTCTCCGCTCCTTTTTATCACAACCCTTGATGTTATTCTTGCATATAGCAATGACCAAAACATGGGTATTCAATGGAGAATAAACCAGAAACTCAAAGATCTAGAATATGCTGACGATATCGTCCTACTTGCCACAACGAAGGAAAACATGCAAAGAAAGATTGATGACCTGTCCCTAAGAGCAGAACAATTTGGTTTAAGAATAAACGCAGCAAAAACAAAGTGCATCGCAGTAAAAAGCAATCAACCAACAACATTCACTCTAAACAACAACCCCATTCAACATGTAAATAGCTTCTGCTATCTTGGAAGCAACATCACACCCGACGGCGGTGCAACTAAAGACGTAGATATGCGAATACATAAGGCATGGGCAGCGTTTTACAATCTGAGAAACGTCTGGACATCTAACGCCCTATCACCAAAAACAAAGATACAAATATTCAAACTACAAAGTTTCACAAACAGATGCCTGCGCAATATCTTAAAAATATGGTGGCCAAGAACAGTATCGAACGAAGACCTACTACAAATCTCTGAGCAGGAAGACATCAATACGCAAATCAGAAGAAAAAAATACAACTGGCTAGGTCACACACTCCGTAAGCCATACAACGAAATATGCCACGCAACACTACAATGGAACCACAGGGTACATGCTTGTGAGGAAGACGCACTATTTTCCTTGAGACAGGGAAATCTTTCAACGAACTTAGATATATTGCAACAGACAGAAACGAATGGAGATTCTATGTAAACAGCTTATGTTCCTGATGGAATATGCTAATAAATATATATTAATTACAGTATTAATTGCAATATGTCTGAAAAATGACGTCAAATCTAAGAAACAATAAAAAAGGAAATCTTTAAACTCTGTTGCTTCTTTTAAAAGACACTTGTCTATTTTATTCCCACCATGCTATGTTTATAAACATCACTTATTCATATTATTACCCCTGACCCATAAAAACATTGTTTTCCGCTTCATTGCGCTGACATTATATTGCATGGTTGATATTATAAAACAAAATTCATACAGGTGAAAAATTAAAACAGGTGATCTGTTAAAACAAATGTCATCATAATAACAAGTTTATGTTTAGAGAAGGCAACACACATTAATTCATACACGTTCGCTTTCATGACCAAAAAATCTATCAAATAAATAAATCATCATTTTTGTAGAGGAAGATTAACCCATTTTATGCCACATTTGGATTGTAAAATCCCAAAAACAATTATGGAAAAAATACCTACAATATTAAATAAATTACCTTCTTATATACTGAATATTTCTAATGAATTTAAAAGAAAAAAGCTAATTAAAAATCATGTGAGTCCGATCACAGCGAAGATGTGTAAACATCTAGTAATTAAAAATTTTTTTATGTCATTTTTTAAAATCAAACAGAAGGCGTCATCTATGTATCACTTATAGCAAAAACTGTTTCAGTTAATTCAACAACCCTTTGCTGTAAAACGTTAAAAATATCCCAATATAAACGTATATAAGTGATACATAGATGACGCTTTTAAAAAAGTGGCATAAAAAACAATGTTATATCATAATTTTTTCACCAATACAATCATAAGTCACACAGCGTTATCTGCTTCAGCTCGCACCGATATGAGTTACGCTGTTTTTGTGATTGTATTGTGAAATAGAAATTTACCCCCTGCGCGTATAGATGTTTACACATCAAAAATACTTAAACACCTAAATTCGCAATGAATGTAAAATAAATTGAATTATTTAAGTTTAAATAAACCACAGCCTGCAGACAGGCCAATAGGCTTCGCGGGTCAGATTAAGTTATATTGTAAACTTATATTACTCAATAAAGTCAATAATAATAAAACATTGTAAAGGAGAATCTTAAGTTCTGATTATAAAATCTTTGTGACAGCTACATTGCTTAAAAAGGCATTATTTGTTCTCACACAGACAATAGATTTATTGTGGCTACCGAATTTATTGTCAACTGAATTGCGATTGCGTTAGTAACCAAATATCGAGTTAATTAATATTACAATGCCGTTTTCGTAGCACTAAATATTTTATAAAAATAGAAAATTGTTATTTGCAATGCAATTTCTGTTGATACAATCGAACGATTCTTTTGAACAATTCGGTTGTCTATTTCTTTTTGTTTTTGTACGTAAGCACATTTACATAGATTTCGGTTCGAATGAGACAATCAAATGACATTTTGGTTTAACAACGGAACTTCGTTTGCCACAACTGAAATTCGGTAATAATAATCCAACGCCACAGTGGTGCCCGTAGAGCAAACGAGGTTGCAATTTAAAAATTTTCACGTGCGCCGACGAAGTTTTGAATAAACCCATGTTATAGGAAACTTTTCAACGATTTCAAATATGCTACTCTTAATAACATCACATTTTTAGTTTAGAAGATATAACCGTTCAAAGTTGACCGACTTTCGGTTTTCAAAAAAACACACAATTTTTAGTCAATTTGTTGCGATTTCAGGTGTAATCACGAAAAATAGGTAACGAATCGCCTTATTTTTTGTTTGCATTGATTGATGTATTTATTAAATGTATAATGATAAAAAAAATTAACTGTTTGCTTTGTGTTTCTCCTGGTAAATCACTATTTAAAAACTATCCGTTTTTCACTATTTTTCAACTTTGACGGAAAATAAAAAAATCTATATTTTTCTATATTTGCCATATTTGCAAAACATGTTCCTTGATTATTTCTTTACATAACTCAAAAGGTTTTATCTGCCCGTACGTGCCCGTTTGGCTTCTAGAGGTAAAAAAGGTTAAAAAGACATGGTTGCAGAAATTGTATGGCGTGCATCCCTTACATGTTTTGACTGACAGTAGTTTGATCTAATAGTTTGAAAATTGCAATTTAAGTCAGTTGTCTACCTGTGAGCCTCTGCCAAAGTCTACTCCCAATATTCTGTTGCAGACACAGGATGCACAAAAAACTACTCATTGAAATTCGCAGGTACGCACTTCACTTAAAAATTACTTTGGAGTACAAATGGTCAAGAACAATATTGACTTATGGTCCCTCCAGGTAGGCACAAATCTTATTTAGACACGAGCATAATATCAATATTGCATAATTCAGCCTAAATCCATATGTATGCAGGGAACAGGTAAATTTTTAGGCATGGTAGCATAAGCCTATATATTGCAAAATAAGTATAATGCCTGGATTAGTCTACGACTGAAAGTTGGCGCAACAAGTACTGAAACCATGGCGTTAAACAATTTAAAATTATTTGAACTGTTTAGAGGTCAACCACACCAAAGTTTTTCACGGAAGCTGCTTTAGAAGAACTTGAGAGCTTATACGGAAATATTGAGAAAAGCGAAATTATAAAAAATAATTTTTATCTGATATATGCAAATATTAAGTCAAAATGGGTGAAATCTAATCGAACCATTCAGAACTTCAACTCCAAATACGAGGACTGGCTTAATGAAGACACCATCCTGGATATATTGGCAGTCGATAAACCCACCACATCAACCAGAGGGGCAAAAGGAAGGCCAAAAAAAAGATTGAGGAGTGTTCAATTTCCACAAGAAAGAGGAATCTTGCCGATGCCACCAATGACTTGACCACGAAGCATTTATCGGACGCGCTGTCTATTAAAATTTCCACAAACGCACAAATTAAAAAGTATGGTTCCGAAGAAGCCTTGGCCTTGTTTATGGACTTACAACTTTCCAAAGAAAAATATGAGATACTACGGGCATCCTTGATGCGACACGAGGCTGACGTTTTACCAGGATACAAGCATATTACGCAAGCCAAAATAAATTCACGACCACTGCATACGGAGTTTACGGAAGTCTCTGTGAAAGCCAATCTGCAGGATCTCATGGGCTATACAGCAAAACGGTTGTTGGAGAGTCTTCCTGAAAATGAGATGAAAATTCTTCCTGAGAAACTGACATTGGTCAGCAAATGGGGCTGCGATGGATCATCCGGACAAAGCGTTTATAAGCAAAGGATATCTTCCGATGACGCTACAATATCGCACGGAAATATGTTTATGGCATCTGTTGTTCCTTTGCGGCTAAAATCTGATGTTTCCCTATACTGGAAAAATCCACGTCCGTCATTAGTGCATTATTGCCGACCAATAATGTTTCAGTTTGCAAGGGAATCGGCAGAACTCATAAGGACCACGGTGAAGGACATTGAAGAACAAATAAGCAAGATTAAGCAAACAAAGCTGCAAATTGGAGAAGGAAAATATATTGAATGCAATTACGAGTTCCACTTGACCATGGTTGACGGAAAAGCCGTAAACGAACTGACAGGAACAACCTCAACATTGTCATGCCCGATTTTCAAAACGAGTCAGAAGAACTTTGGTAATTTAAACGATTCTACAAACGAGGAGAATTACGAATATGGAATGTCACCATTGCACGCAAGGATAAGGTGTATGGAGTTCTTGCTAAAACTGGCGTATACCCTACCACAAGAGGAGGAAAACTTCGATGAAAATACATCAATAAAGGATAAGGAAAAGATCAGAAAGAAGCAAATACAGGATGCTTTTTTTAAACAAGTTGGACTAAAAGTAGACAGTCCCAAGCAACGGATACGGTAACTCAAACGATGGAAACACTTCTAGGAGATTTTTTGAAAATGATGAGGCAGTAACTAGAATCACTTGAATGTTGAATGTTTTAAACTGCAAAGAAAATGTCAATTCTACAAAATATGGAGAATATGCATCGAAAACTGCATCTCTTTTAGCAGAAATGTATCCACAGAAGAAGTTGACCCCGACCGTCCATAAAATATTGGCGCATGGCAAAGGTATAATTGAGTACCAGTCTTTGCCAATTGGAGAGCTTTCTGAAGAAGCACAGGAGTCTCTTAACAAATTTTATAAAAAATTTAGAATGCAGAACACATTCAAAGCATCAAGGGTAAGGCAAAATGAGGACCTCTTCAACATGTGGGCAGCATCTTCCGATCCACTTATTTCTTCCCTGCGGCATGTGGAGTCACGAATAGAGTTAGAAAATAATTATAGTTTAGAAATGATTAGTCTTTTAGATATACCTTCTCTTCCGAATTGTGATGAATATTTTACAGAAAATTTAAAAAATAAATTTAAAAAAGAAGTAATTTTTTTTTAATTTGTTGGGTAATAATTTAAAACATAAAACCCTAAAGAAAAAAAAAATAAAAACAATCTAAAAATGTAAAAATAATTTTTTTTAGTTACCATAAAATTGATTTTTCTACAAATTTTAACTTTGATAACCCATAAGTAGGCCCCTACAAAGCGTAGCACCCTTTCCAAACGCTCATTTCATAGGCTGAACAGTTATCTATCATATGCTGTGTAAACTGTTCAATTATGTTATTCGGTTCAAAAGATATGATTTTTGCAACGAAAAAACTCAAATGGCGCCACTGTGCAACGGCTCATTAATTCGGTTATAGAATTAGTGATGCGGTTCTAGCAATTCATTTAATTCGGTTAATCCTTTTAAATTTCAAAATACACATGGGCGCTCGGAATTATTTGAAGTTTATTAATTTGTTTAAGAAATTGTACCACTAGAAAATTAATTTGACATACTACTGTGCCCAACTGAAAAAGTGTATTTTCAGTTTCAAACGCTTTTTCCGTATAATTAGTGGCGTTTTTTGCACATCTATACCGAATTTAATGTCAACTTTAATGATGTTGCGAAGGCACATACGTGAGCTGGCCATGTCGAAAAAATTTCTACAAGTGGTACAAACAGTTCCAAGAAGGCAGAATAATCATTAAACAAGGCTTACTGAGGACCAAAATGAAATGAAATGAGTTATGAGACTTGAGTTTACCACCCCGAAATAACTGATCAATTAAGCGAATTCGTGCAGAAGGTGAAGCATTACACGCTGTAGTCGATCAAAAATAAAGGCCATGCAAATGTGATATTGTGGCATTATGAATTCCGGGACAAACTCTTAACAAGGTTTAATATTTGAGTGTTATGCGTCATTTGCGTGATGCTATTTCCAAAGAGAGTACATCATTATGGGCAAACAAGTCTTGGTTTTTGTACCGTCTCATATTGCATTGGTTGTTCGAGACCATTTCAATCAAAATTCGGCTCCTTTCGATCCACCATATTCATATTTGACCGAAAACATCGAGAAGATAACAGTCGAATCGCTGCACACAATGAAGGCCATCCTGGAAATCGGATTCAAGGATTAAAAAAAATGGTTGGCTTATCGGATGGGGATTAATGAAGACAATGAAATTCATATAGTAAAATAAATAACTATTTCTGATTTTATAACAGAAGTAACCTTTTCACATTAGTAAAATAGGTTGACAGACGACACATAATAATTTGATAATGGGCGTGCTAATTTTCGGAGTTGGGACTAAGAATAAAAAGTCAGCATTGCGAACAAAAAGCGGTAATATATGTATCCAAATAGTTGACGTAATTCGAGAGCTTTCGAGGTTTCGGGGACTTCCAAGAGTAACCTCTTTATTTAGGCACAGTATTACAACTGACCGTCAGAATGTCAGAGATATTCCAAATTAACCATGATATTTTTAAAGTTTGTTTTTCGAAATTTAAGTCTTTTATAATTTGACAGCATATCGCTTGAAGTTAACGGAATGATAATATGTATTTTCGTAGGGTCCATTTAAGTTATTCTATAAGATTTGTGTTTATTGATAATCTCCTTCCATTGTAGAGCTTAGATAAGTGACTATTTCCGAAAAAAACAAGTTTTTAAGTTAATTCTTACTAGTTCCACAGAAAGGCGGCCTGATCTGAATCCATAACTATGACAGAGTCTTTGAAGTGCTTGGTAGCCTGCTTTTTTATACCCTATACCACTATGTGGTTTGGGTATAATGACTTTGTGCTGCTGTTTGTAACTACCAAAAATATTTTACATAGACCCATCTTTTATTATACCGATCGACTCAGAATCACTTTCTGAGTCGATTTAGCGATGTCCGTCCGTCCGTCTGTCTGTGTGTCCATGTAAACCTTGTAATCAAACTACAGGTCGCGAATATGAATACATTTTGATGAAGTTTGGTATATAAGCTTTTGTCGGCCATAGAATAAACGCCATTGAAATCGGTGAAATTCCGTCCATGTTCAGACTTAGTCCCCATACAAATGACCCCTATGAAATCGACATAAATTGCCATAAGATCCAAATTATCATATAGATCTCAGTCAAGTTGGGTTTGTATGTGTTTATTATATCCATTAATCAGTAGTCCAAAAATAATCCCTATAGGACAATTCTTAGTCACTGGCCCCATATAGAGCTGCTTTCCGATTTTAACTTAAATCTATCAAAAAAACAAAAATATTGCACAGATTTTCCTAAAATTTGGTTTCTGTATATTTTTTCAAAATGTAAGTGACTTTACCAAATATGGTCGGCATCGGTCCATTTTTTTACCTAGTCCCCATATAAAGTTTTTCATAACTGCAGCCAAAAAAATTTATAACAATGCCACTCAATGCTTAATTTCTGTATCCAATTAGTTGGATCGAACAGATAGGGTCTCTGAACCATGGTATAGGATATCGTATAGTCGGTCTACACTGACTATAATTTCTTACTTGTTTTTTGCTTGCTATTACTTTTTGCTTAATTTTCTTTTGATACATTTTTTGAAACTTTTATTTTTTAAATAAATTATTAAACAAATTTTAGATTTAATTTATTTTGTCCATCTTTCTGACTAAAAACAGAAGACGAACAAAATAATTTCGCAAGAATAAGAAAAATTGAAAAGAGAAATGAGAAAAATATCATCAATTTTGAAAAACGAAGCTTTTACTAAAATTAACAACAAACACGAAACTCATGACTTTTCACGCACGATGAAACGTTATCATGTAATTGTAGCCAACATAAAATTTTGAGTATTTATGCTTGTTACGCTCTTGTTTATCAGAGTTACCCTTTTAAAATACCTCCCCAAAAAAGATATTTTGCGTCTGTAAAACTGGTTAGCGTATTTTTCATAAATATTAAAATAATATATTTTAACAGAAACTTAACTTCTAAGCAGCATTATTCTTTAGCTTAAATGGTAAATATGGACGTCAATTGTGAAGTAATAGAAGTTATATGTAAACAATCAGAGTCAAATCCATAGTTACTTATAGCTCAATCTTATATATTAAAAAATTTATGAAAACTAAAGTCAGTCCGTCTGGCCGTTCTATCCGGCCGATTTCCTTAATTTTTTTTTAATGAAAGGTATTTAGACTCAGATATGTCATCAATCATTGAAATTTACTCAACTCCAACCTTACTCAAGTTTTACTCAAACGCGATTCTTCCCTGTACATTTCTTATGGGACACATTCACTCAAGCAATTCGAATTCTCATAAATAGCTCCTCTTCTAATGAATGGATCTTGATCGTTTCACTCTCAGAACACACGCTGGATCAAGCTATTTTTTTAAGCAACTAACTGCTTAAATTCGTTGAATTTGAGGAACTTTAAATTTACATTAAATTTTTTCAAGATTTTTTCAATATTTTCCTTCACTCAAATCTCTATAACTAGAGTTCTAATTAACGAAGGCTGTTGACACCAGTCTTAGAACACTCAGTGGATCAAGCTCTTTCTTTTGAGCTATTAACTGTTTAATTTGAGGAAAGTTGTGCGTGCGCAATGAACTTTACATTATGCAACACGAAATTTTAACGTATAGATTTCATTACAATAATTGCATAATGCATGCCCTGTGTTGAATTGTGAATTGCCAGAAATTTGAATACCTTTAGGTGGCATACAAGGTGGCCTTTATCTCTGTGTGTTCAACAAATATTTATAATGAAATAAACTTAATGAATTAAATAGATTAAAAAGACATTGAAAGAAATAAATTGAATGATAAAATAAAATTTCCTAGAATTTGCACTCGAATTTCGAGGGCTGGGCTCTGCTGGTATTTTTGAATTTTAGAGAGGTGCGATTTAAAGTAATATAGAAACAAATATTTGAGTTGCGAACAAAGAAATATAAAAGTATGTAGCGAACAAAATAAAGTTTTTACGAACGTTATATATACCGGACAAAGTAGTACTTCAAGTGAACATTACCAATGAAAACTTATTTTACTAGATTTTCAAGAGCACGTACGTTATATTAACTAAATTACTGAGAAAGCTGTAAGAATAAAAAAATGTTTTTGATGAAAAAATCAAATCAATTATACCATTTCTGGTGAGGGTATAATTAATTTTTGCCAAAGTTTGTAGTTACCAAAAATATCTGAACTATACCCACATTTGATACCAACCGGGGTTGATTTAGCGATGTTCATTCATTCGTCTGTCTATCTGTCTGTCTGCGTATCCATTTTTAATATTGTAATGAAACTACAGGTTCCAAATATAAATATATTTTAATGAAATTGAAAGTGGTAAAACTTAGTACATGTTCGGACCTAGCCCACGTATAAATAACCCATATGAGATCGACTTAAATTGACGTAAGCCTCAGATTATCATATAGATATCGATCAAATTTGGTTTATGTGTGTTATTATACACAAAATGAACAGTTCAAAAATAAAACCTGTAGGAACAAATTTAGTCATGATTCTCATAGAAAGCTGCTTTCCGATATTCACTTAAAACTATAAAAAAAAAACAGATATATTCCATAGATCGTTCTTAAACTTGGTTCGTAAAGGGTTACCCAAAATGCATGCAAGAATGGAATTTTCTGCCATTTGTAAAGGGCAGTGTTGACGACCGAAAGAAAAAGGTATTTTGACTGCTGACAGTTTAGGGTAAGGAAAAGTGGAGCATTACCCGATAGAACAACATGTTTTCATTATTTAACAATATTTCAGAAAATACTAAAAGTTTGGCGGCCATAGTTCGAAAATTTCATTGAAAACATAGACGGAATATCGATCTAATTTCGTCAGCTGTGAAGAGAGTAATTGAAAAATTTAGGCAGACTAGATCAATAGATGATGGTAAATGCAATCGTCATACAAAACAAACCGTTGAAATTTCAATACCGATGCAGTAGGCAAGAGTTTTGGTGAAAGTCCAGAAACATCATTTCGACGTCGCACAATCGACCATTTGACGAGAAGGCGGTCAAAAATCTATAACTTTTGATTGGATTGGAATTTTTGTTTGGTAGGTGAGACTTTAGCCTTTAAGTTTTGCTATAAAATGTAATTCGCGACCGAAAATAAGAAAAGTTACAGAGGGTTTAAGATACATTTTCATTTGTAGTTGAATTTTAGTACAAAAGTGAAGTGTTAAAAGGTAAAAAAAGGTTTTTTTTTTTAATATAATGTCTTATTTTTTCAGTTAATTTTACAACTAATACTTTTTAACAATTTTTTAAATCATTTTTTCAGAAAATGCCAAACTTTGGCCTCCGTAAACTTTTTAGTCCTAATGTGCACAAGGGCCAAAGGTTGTTTTTTTTTTGAAAGATCCCGAGTTAAAATATAAGTTATTAAGCAGCGAACGTAAAAGTTACCTTATATTGGTTCAAGATAGAGAAGTTCCAATGGAAAACTCGTATGTTTTTGCTTTAGTTAAATTTTTTTTTATTGTCTTTTTAAATATTTCTATATCAATTTTTATGGTAAATTTACAAAATATTTTTTTTAAATCAAGAAATTTTTTTAACTATATAAAAAAAGTGTAACTTATTGTTAGTGTAATGAAAAACTACTTTAAATCAACCAATTTTAGTAAAAATTTCTTCTAAATAGCCTTGATTTTCATCTTCTAGAAGTTGTTTGGCTTCTTCGTCTAATTCAATAGAGGTAGTTTTCCATTTTTGACGAATGTTGGACATATATGGATCTGAAGTGCACAACAAAATAGTGATAAGGTCTTCATTAGTACAACATCTGGACATTTTTCTTGTGTTGTGCTCGCGAAAGAATCTGTAGTCGTCTTTGTTCCTTTTTTCTTGCGCTTCTTCGGATAGATCTCCTATTGGTAGCATATTGTTTTGAATTATTTGTTCTCCAAGAGTATTTTTCATTATAAAGTATAGCTGTTTTATTGGCGTACTCTCCAAATTTTTTTGCATTTATCTTTCTGCTGCATGCTAGAACTTGTAATATGATTTTGAATCGTCTTATTAATTCATGATCTACACCTGTGATAAATGCTGCAGTTTCCGGATCGGAAAAAAAATCTCCTTGCAGTATTTCCATCATTTGTGTTTCCCTCCCCTTGTTTTGGTTGGTCGATTACGAGGCTTAGCTGTAGATATTTTTGTTGAATTTGTTTTTTTTTTGCTTTCTTTTTTCTTCATTTTCTTTGTTTTTTCTCACTGTTTCGCCTAACGGACCAAATTCCAAATCATAACCCAATTTAAGAATATGCTCCATGAAACGTATTCTAGCATGAAGAGGGGACATTCCAAATTCGTAGGCTTCCTTAAAACTATCGTCTTCAGGTGGGGGTTGGCTTAATTGACTTGATGTCTTCTGGCATATAATGCAGCTTGACGTTGACTGTGTTCGAGTTAAAGCTTGTGCAACTTTTCCATCAATCATTGTGAGACACATTTTAAAATGTACTTCAATGTCTTGGTCATCAAATTTAAATATTACTGGTTGAAGTTCCTAAACTTGATCTTTTATTTTTTGAACTTCTTCAGTTATGACATCTTTGGTTTCCTTTTTGAATGCAAATTTTATTGGTCTGCAATACTTTGTTGAAGAAGGAATATCATTTTTCCATATATCAATTTCTGTTGCTCTACTAGTTGAGGGCTCTAAGACGCTACACCTTTTTCTTAAGCGCAATGGAACGAAAGATACCATAAATAAATTAGCATCTGATGAATTTTCGGCATTAAATTGCTTGTATTGTTTCTGACCAGAGGATCCATCACATCCCCATTTAGAAATTAAAGTAATGCTGCCATTACCAATTTTTTTTAAATGATCAGTATCAAGCGTATTTAGCAATTTTCTGCAGTATGTTCAAGGAGATCTTGCAATTTTATTTCTGCTGATGTTGAAGTGACACTAATTGCAGATTGTGAAGGTAAGCATTCTTTTTTGGCAGAAACTAAATCTCGATACTCTGGAAAAATCCCACAATTCTTTTCATTGGTTCGCTTCCGCAACTCCTTATATTGATTTTTGGTCAATTTCAAATCCAAAAATAGGACGAACGCTTCTGCCGGCGTAAATTTCTTATCTTCAATTGGTGTAGGAATGCTTTTCAAAATCATCTTTGTGCGCCTTGGGCTCGCTTCTACTATTTTTTCCATTATTTTAATTTTATTTTTTTTATTTTGGGTTGGTTGAATTTGGTGCAAAAATGAGTCCTTAATAATTCTTTGAGAAATTTCTTCATTGGTATTCTCCAGCTTACGCCTTCTAGATCTTTGACTACATCTGTCAATTGGTTTTGCTGGTCGACCCTTTTTTCCACTTTCGTTGGCAGTTGTAGATGCACTCTCAAAAATAAGTTCCTTTATTAACCAGTCTTGGTAACGTTTGTACATCTTTGCCTTGCTATGAGAGCATTCAATGTACCGTCTTTACAAATTCGATGCAAAATTAGTAATTTTTCCTTTGTGCATTTCAATGTCTTCTAGGTTACAATTCTTAAACAAGTCGTTGCTCACTATGTGCAAAATTACATCGGCTACATCATTTCGTTGAAAATAAATATCTGCCAGATTTCTGTAACAGTACTTAGCCATTGCACAAATTGTAATGAATAATAATTGTGGAAACATTATTATAAATAATCTTTCTTGCAATTATGTAAAATACAAATTTTTGTCTTTTATTACCACTTTAGAAGCATAAAAAACCCACACCCTAACTCCTTTTAAAAGGTGAAGCATACCTGCTCATATCTTAAAGGGCTATGACGCAATAGTTTTTTTTTTTACCATTTACAAATTTTTATCTTTTATTACCACTTTTAGAAGCATAAAAAACCCACACCCTAACCCCTTTTAAAAGGTGAATCATACCTGCTCATATCTTAAAGGGCTATGTCGCAATAGTTTTTTTTTACCATTTACCTGTTATTTAAATTGTTTCCCATTTTGTCAGGTATTTAAACTATATAACTCTAATTCAGACTATTAATGTTTTTGAAAGATACCTATGTAAATGTACCTGTAACAATTAAGCGTATTATATCTCAACCCTTTCTTATAAGTATATAACAACTCCTGACAACTCTACCGACACGCAAAAAAAAAAATACACCGCGGTGCACTGGTACGACCAACTTTTGTATTCATAACACTCAGACGGACGGACGGACATCGTTTAATCGACTCAGAAAGTGTTTTTGAGTCGATCCGTATAATAAAAGATGAATAAAGGTCCAATATTTTTGGCAGTTGCAAACATCACCTCAAACTTAATATATCCTAACCACATAGTGGACAACTTTTGTATTCATAAATTTTGCAGAAAATATCTAACCTTGGGTCGGAAAAATTGTTCTGGTGCACAGGGGCGGAAACTGCCGGGTATATATTGGGGTATAGGGGAGGGTTCGGACTATAGAAGAGCGCAAGATTTTTTCGGACTGCTTTTGACTGGCAGGAGTTATGCTCTATTAAGTAGGAGATTTTCGGAAAATTTGGACCTTGTTTAAAAAAAATTTTTTTTTTAAATTTCGGAATAACTCAGTGATTTTACATTTTTAACGTTAATAGTATGGAAGCCACAAAATTATAAAGAATTTATTTCGCTTCAAAATCTTTTAAACCAAAAAAGTTACAGTCATTCAAAAGTAACAAGTAAGAAAATTATAGTCGGTCTAGACCGACTATACGATACCCTATACCATGCGTTTAGAAACCCTGTCTCTTAGGCTCAACTAACTGGACATAGAAAATAAGCAAAAACCAAATTTGAGTGGGATTTTTATTAATTTTTTTGGCTGCAGATATGAAAAAGTTCATATCGGATGCTATATCTGTATGCGGACTAGGTCCAAAAATGGACCGATCCTGATCATGTTTCGTAAATTCTCTTGTATTTTGCAAAAATATATGCAAACAAATTTTGAGAAGAATCAGTGCAATATTTTTGTTTTTTAATAGATTTAAGTGAAAATCGGGAAGCAGTTCTATATGGGGCCACAGGTATCATTTTTGGACTACTCATTAATGGATGTAATGAACGCATATAAACCCAATTTGAGTAAGATCTATATGACAATTTGGATCTTATAACAATTTATGTCGATTTCATAGGGGTAATTTGTATGGGGGCTAGGTCTGAACATGGACCGATTCTCACCAATTTCAATAGCGTTCATCCCATGGCCGATAAAAGCTTATATACCAAATTTCATCGAAATATATTCATATTTGCGACCTGCAGTTTGATTACAAGGTTTACATGGACACACAGACGGACGGACGGACGGACGGACGGACATTGTTAAATCAACTCAGAAAGTGATTCTGATTCGATCGGTATAATTAAAGATGGGTCTAGGTCAAATATTTTTGGTTGTTACAAACAGCAGCACAAAGTCATTATACCCAAACCACATAGTGGTATAGGGTATAAAAATTTACAAAGAAATTTTTAATTTTAGCAAAATACTGAGAAAGCCCATTTTCGAAGACCCTGTTCGCTGTGATATAGTTGAGATAGAGTCGCAATTTTTTGGCTCCCGAGGTTTACTAGTATTTACTTTCAAATGAATAATATAACTTTATAATCGGTAACAAAAAAAAAAAAAAAATGATTTTCGGCCGCCTTCTCAAAATATGGTCCACTGTGCGTCGTGAACAAGAGTCGCGAATTTCAAGAAGCTTTCTACAGCATATACTCACAGCAAGTGTATGGATCAAGTTCCAGATCGACCGGGTGAGGTGAAATGGCATTTAGATTACTCTGTGACTGTGCGTGACTAGGCGTGACTAGGCGTGACTACCCCAAAATTAATCTGTAGTCACAACAAGACTATTGGTCAGGTTTCAGAGCAATTCAGACAATCAGACAATCAGACAGACAGACAGAGAGTATGAGTTAAAAGAAAGAGTTCAAAAATAGAAATCTAATGAAAAATGCCTGTGTTTTCTCTTTAATTCAAGTCTTGTGTTGATATTGGGACTCTATTCATATATTTTTGAGTAAAACATGGTCGTGATCGGTACATTTTTTGACCTCCATAGAAAACTAAAATCCGATATGATCTTTTTCATATCTGCAGGGCTCAAGTTAATAACAGTGCCACTCAAATTTGATTTATTCCCATTTTATATATCCAATTTTGACCTCAGCAAAGTCGGATCTAATACCCTTCCTCGAAACTCATGGTAGTTGTTTTACCCCGCACACCACTGTGTAGAAGGCATGTACTATATCAGTTTGTGATACCATTTGTGATGCATCGAAATATGCATTTGCGACCCTATAAAGTATATGTATACATTTTTGATCCTTATAACAACTTGAATCGTTACAGCGATATTGATGTCTGACTGTCTGTTGAAATCACGCTCGTTAACAAAATAAACCATTTTCCTGGGTAAGGTTTGGACAATATTTCCCTGAATATGATGAAGATAATGACGGGTCTGATGTTGATGTTAGCCCGAATGGCGTTGATGATGAAATACATTTGAAATACACACTAAGGCAGATGATGAAATGGAACAAAGATACGTTAGGATGTATTTATATGCTGTAGATGGAGAGGAAATGAAATTGGTAACCAAATTTCTCTCAATAGATTATTGTAATAACAAATGCCAAATAAATATAGTTGTCTTTGTACTTTGCTTTCTCTTTAGTTTTAGTAAACTTTTCCACCAGTTATGACTTTCTAGGTTTCATCATGTGAAAGAGCATCTCATACTCTATCCAAATCGGTAAAAAAGTGGTAAATTATTTTCTGACACCTAAGCCCCCTTTTCACAGACTAGGTTACATATAGATATGTATCACGGATGCATTCACACAAATAATTTTTTGCTTGTTTTTTGTTTTTGTATATGTGGACGAATGTTTTATCGATGACAGTAAGATAATAACAAAATGGTTAAATGTAATTGTATGTATTTACATTTATGCTGATTGCATTTAATGATTGCTTTTAATTAAAAAAGCATGAAAATATCAGAAATTTTTGTTATTCATTTTAAACATCATTGTAAAAAATTTAGCGATTTTAATTTGAAATTTAGCCTTGTTTGTCTCTTAGTGTTGACAACCCTTCTTACAATATTGTATTTAGAACACATGTGGGGGATATCAGAGACTCGGCACAGCCGAATTTAACACCCTTTTTTATTTTTTAAGTAGATATACTTGGTATTTACTGCTGAAACACATTTTCGTTGTTGGTATTTTGGACGTGGTCAATATAAGTTTAGAATAGTCAATAAAGAAACAAAAATTATAGAAAAAAAAGTGAGGTTAAAGGCGTTACCAATCTAAAACTACTCTGTAAACTTTTTCGGGTCAAATGACCATCTTCAAGCCTTATTTTATTAAAATTATCTTATGTCTTATCTTATATACATATATAAATATCAATTGCTGTTCGTTTGTCTCAATAAAACTCGAGAACGGCTGAAATGTTTGCTGTACCTACTTTCCTGTCAAAAATTTGACGTTCGTACTTCGGTACGGTAAACTCGGGTCCACTCTAATTGAATCACTTATTAAATTAAGGGTTTTGAATCGACAACATATATGGCATCATCGCATATATATGGCATTGTATTGGCATATTTTGATGGTTGTTATTGTTTGGAATGCAAATAAAAAAGTTTTTACTGTTTACTCGGATTATCGCGTTTTTAAATTTTAATATTTTGATGGTTATCATTGTCTGGAATTTAAATAAAAAAAATCTATCGAAGGTGATTGTTTATTGTTTTAAACCCAAGGAGAAGACGAGCTGCCATAGGTCGTCGAATTCAATCAAATGTACGACGAGCAAACCGCAGTGCTGACCAGCGAGAGACAGATAATGATAACATTCGTATTGGTATGACAGAATTGCATTCTACAGTGAATAATAATAAAGTAGACACTCTTAGAATGGAACGAGTTCAGGCTGCTCGAGAACGATTCGTATTGGGATAATGCGCTCAAATTCGCACATTATTTCCAATTATAATATCTACATGTTTCCCCTCGAATCCGGAAGATTTGGGTATGAAATATAGGGACGACATGTCTGGGGATGTGCTAGATCGTGTAAGTTGTTAAACTTTGAATCTAACACAACAAATTACTTCAGAAATTTACAATGAGGCATTGATCATGATAGAGGATGTGTGTTTACTGATCGCAAATAAAGTGTTTGGGCATGACAGCACCAAATCGTGGCATGCCCAATGCATTTAATCACGAGTTACAAAGATAATAACAGTACGATACTGAAGTATTGACCGAAACAGTGAATTCGAATGTTCCGCAATTGAATGCACAACAAAGGATTGCATATGGTACTTTAGTAAAAGCTGTAAACAGTGGATCTGATGGAATTTACTTCCCTGATACTCCCGGACGAACTGGAAAACGTTCCTAATTTCATTGCTATTGGCAAAGATCCGAAGTAGCCCTATCGTTGGCTTCATCTGGAATAGCTACAACATTATTAGAAGGTGGGCGAACTAGGTATTCTGCCTTGAAATTACCACTTAACATGCAAATCAACGAAACACCGAAATGATCGTTTGGGATGAATGCACGATGGCCCACAAGAGGTCACTGGAGGTACTGGACAAAACGTTAAAGGATCTCCGTGACAACCAAAACATTTTTGGTGGAGCAGTTGTTCTGTTATCAGGTGATTTTCGTCAGACTCTTTCAGTAAGACACGTAAAGACACTCCAATTAGCACTGACATGCGAGTGGTTTGCAACATGATCAAACTGTGATTGTGTTTTCGAAGCAGTTATTAGATGTTGGAAATGGTAAGGTCGCTGTTGATACCTCGACCGGTTTAATTGCACTAGCAACGGATTTCTGTCAATTCACCGATTCAAAACAGCTGCTATTCAGCGTGTTTTTCCGGACATAGAACAACACTTCAATAACCATAATTGGCTTAGTGAAAGATCAATATTGGCGGCCAAATATAAAGATATCAATGATCCTAATGACACCGTTCCAAATTTTTTCTAGGATGGTTGTTCTCTTACAAATCAGTTGACACAGTTACAAACCAGGATGACGTCGTCAACGATCCCACAGAGTTTTTATATTCACTGGAATTGCCTGGACTACCATCTCACAATTTAAAATTAAAAGCAGGATCAGTTGTGATCATGCTGCGTAATATTAATCAACCTCGATTGTCATCGAGGCCAAGATCATCAAAGGAAAATACAAAGGAGAGGAAGTCTTGATCCCGCGTATACCGATGATTCCAACGGATTTACCATTCGGCTAAAATTTCCCGTGCGTCTGGCCTTTGCGGTAATCGTAAATAAATCGGGAGGTCAGTCGTTGCAAGTTTGCGGAATCAACTTGGAATTTCCCTATTTCGCGCATGAATAATTATACGTTGGGTTTTCGCGCGTCGAAAAACCATCATCTTTATATATTTACGCACCTTAAAAAAAAGGCAAAAAATATAGTTTATCTGAAAGCTGCAAATTGATTATTTAATGCAATATTGTATTTGTTTGAATTGTTAGTAAGTTCCATTTAATAAGCGAACAAAATTTAAATGTGTGTGAGTGTGCATGAGGTTTTTAGTAAAATGTAATGTATATCCGATCGAAATAAACTTCAACTCAATACAGCTCAAATAATTTTATTGTTGGTAAACTTTACTTCGTAAGTTCAGAGGGTCCTGAAAATTTTGATCGGCGGCATGGAGGTAGGCTCCGGTGACTCTGATAAGTCTGGGTATACCAGAACATCGGTCTTCGGCTTCTGGCTTCCTTCGATCATTTCTACTTCTTTAAACTCTTCGGGGATTATATTTAAATCTAGAAAGCTTTCTCTATCCGAGATTGATGACATTAATGAAGTGACGAATTTTTGGTTCTCATTCTTTCAATATTTACGACTACAGGGATTGACGGTGGTTGAAAAGCTTTATAAATCACCTTTAAAAAGCTGTAATTAATATTAAGCATATCTAATAGTTAAAAATGATTATCAGTCTTTCAATTATTTTGTACTCAATTATTTTCTACTTTTTATTGCCAGAATAAGAGTATTAACGATCAAATTTTTCTAAACGAAGGGAGAGTGTTAATGTCGTTAGGGGAGGTGATACGAAGTACACCGGGTCATCTAGTATGACAATAAAATTATATACACGATTACAATGGGTTAATTATATGAAATTGTATTTTCCTTTCAAGCATTCAACTGTACGCGTTATTGTTACCACGTTTTTTTACACTTGCATGATGGTCCAACTTTATTCGTATATGCCAGTTTTATCATTTTACACTCTCCACCTATGATGACATTTTGCATTAAAGACCATCGTAAAAGGAATGCATCAGGCATATAATAATATCCGAACCAACAGTCACCAACAACAACCAAACAGAAGTGGTAGACCCATATGCAGGAACATAACACAGAAAGAAAATAGAAAAAACCATTCATAAGCTTATCGTCAATCCCGCTCCACAACTCACTCATGACTTTGGTAGGGTTTACACAGAATGCATGTATAGTTAGTTGAGGTACATATGATAACCTCCATTTTATTATTATGATGATGATGATGATGATGATGATGATGATGGTGATGATGATGACGACGATGACAAGGCCATCCATCCATGATAACGTTAGTGGGGTGGTAAGTATGGAGTTTCATACATAAATAAGTAATAGTATTTCATAGTTGCTGCACATTGTGCAGTTTTATTCGATACCTTTCCTGCTGCTGTAGCCCAGGATTGTGCAGCCTATAACTGACACTTGACATTCGATTTCATTTTATATGAATATGTCTCTCTCTGATACCTCATGTTGTTTGTTGGCGACGTGTAGGTCGATGCATGCGAATAATGTTTTTTTTTTTAAGTTGCGTTGAGCATGTGTTGGGGTTTTTTCTTCTATCATTTGTACATATATGATTAAATCTCCCCAGTTTGTTGTGACATAAAGGGAATTATTTATGATGGAGTAGGTGTCAACTCTTTAGTTAGAAGAAATAAATAATGAAATGAAATTATAATATAGGAAAAAATAACGATTATTCAAGAACCTTTAGGTATAAAAATTGTTTGGGATTTATTTAATATTTAAGATAATATTTTAAATTAATCAAGTTGTTGTATAGTTCGAAGAAAGTGGGCAAAAAATGCTTATATCAGATTCTTCTAGCATACGGTCTGGACTGACTCTACGATGCCTAGTACCATGAGTTTCAAGGAAAGGTCATAGATACAACTAACTTGAGGTCATACATTACATTAGATTTAGAGTTTGTAGTAGTTTTCACTACAAAAGCAAATTCAATTGATTTCCAAAGAGATTATTTTTATTTATTTACCTATAATATTAATAGGCTAGGCGATTTTTTGTTCCACCATTTTATCCCACTTTTGGCCAAATGTATATTATTTGAAAGGCATTTCTTTTTAGCTGTTCACCAGATTTACAGATTTTAAAATTTTTTCCTTTATTTTGAATAAATTGTATTTAAAGTTGCTACTAACACATACATAAAATTATACATATGCTATGTGTGTGTTTACTAGATTTGTTAATGTGTTTGTTATTGAGTATGTCATATTCATTTACAATAACAAGAAACCAAAAAAGTGTTGGTTTGTGAATTGGCTAAGTTGAAAGTTGCCTAGAAATTGCACTCGAATTTCGAGCGCTGGAATCTGCCAGTTTTTTTAAATTTGGTATCCTGTTCAACACGACATGAAATCTTCAAAACGGAAGAGGTTTAAAAATGTTAGTTGGAGTTTGATTTACAATACAACTTCAAATTTCTGTGACAATATTAAATATTAAAAACAATATTGACCGATTTACAAACAAATACATGCGTTGAACAGGCCTGCTTTCACGGATGGTTTAAAAGAAAAGAACATAGAAAAATATGCCTTTTATGCACACTTTTGTAATAGTATATTTTTCTCATATAAAGTGTGGGAATTCATAATGGAATTTATTTTTAATTCTTTTGATACATATGTAAACATCTATACGCGCAGGGGGGTAATTTCTATTTCACAATACAATCACAAAAACAGCGTAACATGTGAGTTTACATGTTACGCTGTGAGCCGTAAGACAAATCGGTGTGACTTACGATTGCTTTGGTGAAAAAATTATGATATAAAATTGTTTCAGCTAATTCAACAACCCTTTACTGTAAAATGTTAAAAATTTTCAATATAAACGTAAAACATATAAATACATAATTCAACAACCCCACAAAATTGCTATAACTGATACACAGATGATGCTTTCTATTTGATTTTAAAAAAGTCACATAAAAAAATCTTTAATTGCTAGATGTTTACACATCTCCCCTGTGATCGGACTCACATAATTTTTTTAATAGTCGGTGCGGTAACTGATAATAAGGTTAGCGCTATGAATTATTATGCGTATCGATTAATTTTTCGACAAAATGAATACAATCACATTTTGCATTGCCATAAGCATCAATACATTGTTGATATGTATGCAAAAATTTAAACTGAACGTTTAAATTGCATCATATATAACAGGCATGGGCAAATGCGGCCCCATGGGTCGCATGCGGCCCGATATAAATTTAAAAACGATTACAAAATTTAATTTAAAAATTTAATTAAAAAAAAAATATATATAAAACATTAATACCAAAATTTAAAAGTATTGCTCAAAAATAACATTAATACGAGTATAAATTTTCAATAGGGCCACAAAAATAATAAAAATTATTTGAATGTAACGTCTGTTAGCATGCTTCATTTTTTCTATTAGAAACAAAATGCATTTTAAAAATTGTATGCTTGCAAAACACACTCATGATTTGAAATGCATTATTTTCAGGGTTGTCAACTTTAAAATATCAAAAAGCACTAAACCGACAAAAATCGCATTATTTGAAAAAAAACACTATATTTTCCATTTTTTATTTTTGCTTTTTTCAGTAAAAGTCCTGTTGTCCTGAATGCTTGGGGATGAGAGCAGTCCCGATAATTAAATGTTTCATTAAAACTAGAAATTTTTTATGTTTCGGAACAGAAACCATTAAATTTTTTATACATATTGTACCAACCACTCCATAAAAATTTTTTCATAAAAGCACGTTTTAAAAAATAATTCAATTGAACTTTAAAATTTTGTTTAAAAAATTTAAAAATTAAAATTGGCAAATTGGACGATTTTTTAATTATATCTCATGTTCATTTTATTGAAATTAACTGGTAATACTCAACATATATCGTTCCCGCTTTTTACTTTTAAGGAATTAAAATGGCATCAACGAGCAATAAAAAACGTAAGATAGGTGATGAAAACAGAAAATTCCACTCCGAATGGACACACAAATTCGGATTTGTTGAAAATAAGGGCATACCTATGTGCCTCATTTGAAAAATTACTGTACCACATAACAAACTTTACAATTTAAGTAGACACCATGAAAAATTTCACTCACAATTTGCCAAAGATTATCCCCTTAATACTAATTTTAGAGAGACTAAACTGAAGGCATTGCAGTCAAATATTGAAAAAGAACAGAACATTATTTCGTCTTTTAGCCATGAAAATGACAGATCACTTGAAGCAAGTTACATAATAGCTTGGGATATTGCCCGTGATAAACGTCCTTATGGGAAAGCAGAGTTAAGAAAACACACTATGAAGAAGGTTATGAGCATTCGCGACCCTGATAACAATAAGCTGCATAAAGCGATATATCAGCTTTCTTTATCACGGCGCACAACCGAGCGTCGGATTGGAGATATCAGCACTTTTATTGAAACAAGTTTAAAAAACGCACTAAAAAATTATGCAGCATTTAGTTTAGCTCTTGATGAATCCACAGATGTTAGCAACGTTCCTCAATTGGCGATCTTCATTAGGTCTGTATCAGTTGAATTTAATATCTCTGAAGAAATTTTAGACCTTGTAGCTCTTTCTGAAACAACGCGATGTAAAAAATACGCTTTTCGAAGTAATTAACAAATTTGAATTGCCACGAGATAAACTTATTAGTGTTGCCACAGATGGAGCACCTGCAATGGTGGGTAAAAATCAAGGTTTGATTGGTCTTTTCAATAAAGATCCAGATATCCCACATTATCTACCAATTCACTTTATTATTCATCGGGAGCATCTTGTTCCAAAATTTTTTAAATATGAAAACTTTTGGAAAGTTGTGGTAGAAATTTTAAATTTTATCAGAACACACGCTACAACTCATCGTCAGTTTAAAAATTTTATTATGGAGTTACAAGAAGTTGAGGAAAACAATGAGTTATCAAGCGATGTCACCATTTGGTCCATAGTGCGATGGCTATCCGTTTCTAATGTTTTGGATCGATTTGTTGAGCTGTTACCCCACAATAAAGTTGTTTATAAAAGAAAAAGGAAAAATATATCCAGATCTGGAGAATGAAATTTGGATTTCAGATTTAATGTTTTTACTGACACAATGAACCATCTTAAATCGCTTAATCTGAGTTTAGAAGGTAAAGACAAAACAGTGCTTGATTTGTCACGATCATTGTTAGGCTTCGAAGCTAAACCTCTTTTTGTTTATAACAGACCTCGAATGTAAAAAATTAAAATTTTTTCCTCTTTTAAAATTGAACGTAAACAAGTAAGAAAATTATAGTCGGTCTAGACCGACTATACGATACCCTATACCATGCGTTTAGAAACCGAATCTCCTAGGCCCAACTAACTGGACATAGAAAATAAGCAAAAACCAAATTTGAGTGGGATTTTTATTAATTTTTTTGGCTGCAGATATGAAAAAGTTCATATCGGATGATATATCTATATGGGGACTAGGTCCAAAAATGGACCGATCCTGACCATGGTTGGTAAAGTCTCTTGTATTTTGCGAAAATATATACAAACAAAATTTGAGAAGAATCAGTGCAATATTTTTATTTTTAATAGATTTAAGTGAAGATCGGGAAGCAGCTCTATGGGGCCAAAGGGATCATTTTTGGACTACTCATTAATGGATGTAATGAACGTATACAAACCCAATTTGAGTAAGATCTATATGACAATTTGGATCTTATGGCAATTTATGTCGATTTCACAGGGGTAATTTGTATGGGGGCTAGGTCTGAACATGGACCGATTCTCACCGATTTCAATAGCGTTCATCCCATGGACGATAAAAGCTTATATACCAAATTTCATCAAAATATATTCATATTTGCGACCTGCAGTTTGATTACAAGCTTTACATGGACACACAGACGGACGGACGGACATTGTTAAATCAACTCAGAAAGTGATTCTGATTCGATCGGTATAATTAAAGATGGGTCTATGTCAAATATTTTTGGTTGTTACAAACAGCAGCACAAAGTCATTATACCCAAACCACATAGTGGTATAGGGTATAATAATATACAAGACGATAAGCTGGAAGAATACATAAATAATTTAAAACAATTTCATGAAAATGTTAAATGTAGATTTGAGGATCTCAAACAACTTCAAGCAACATTCTCAGTTTTTGTTAACCCATTTTTGTGTGATGTCCTAAATGATGAATTTTTATTATCCGATATAATTCTTGCAAAACCAGATGTTGGAAAATTGGAGTTGTTAGAAATGAAGGATGATATTGTATTGAAAATGCATCACAAATCAACTTCTCTAGTAGGATTTTGGAAACTTGTTAACGAAACCCAATATCTACAATTGAAAAAGGTGCTGCTCGTTTATTTTCAATGTTTGGCACAACGTATTGTTGTGCACCTGTATACTCCACCATGAAAAATGTTAAAAACAAAAATCGTTCACGTTTAACAAATCAACATCTTACGGAACTCAGTCGGACAACTTTAACAAACTACACACCTGATTTTAAAGAAATAATCAAAAATTCTTCCTAATTTCTTTTTTATTTTTTGTTTTCTATATTTTTATTTTATTTTTATATAATTCCTTTTTTTTATTTTATTTAAAATGAAATTCTTTGATCTCAAAATTTTAAAATAAAACATTATTTTTATAAATAATAATAATATTTCAGTATACAATTTATTTGTAATGTGTATTAAATGAATTAATAAATTTTATGTTTGTTTACAAATTGTTTTTATTTGCTTTTTTGTTTGAAAATGAATATTTGTACAGAAATAAACTAGTGCGGCCCACCGTTAGTAGGTGAAATTCCAAATTTGGCCCAACAAGCCATTTACGTGCCCACCCCTGATATATAACCAAACAAAATTATATTCGGAAGAATACATTCATTTTCGTGATGCCATAAACAATGCTGTGGATCCTAATGATGTTGGCAATGTGGTGATTTTACCATCGTCACCTAAAGTACGTTGCTGGATGTATTCGATTGAATAGCAAAAGAGAGGACTACTGCACACCACATTTTAATTTGGATGGTTGATAAAATAACATCAGAACAAATTGATATCATTATATCAGGAGAAATTCTTGATCCTGAAACTGAAATTGAATTGAATGTAATTGTTACCAAAAACATGATTCGTTGACCATGCGGTACTTTGATTATGAATTCAGTATGTATGCAAAATGGCAAGTGTACAAAAAATTATCCACAAGCAATAGTTTTTGAAACTATTACTGGGAATGATGGGTATCCAAAATATAGTCGACGATCACAAGATAATGGTAGATCATCAACTGTCAAAGTCGAAACTGCGTTTGAAACTGATGATTTATCGAATTTACACAGTTCACCCAAATAATCATTTTATTATTTGAGAACTTTTGATGGACAATTATGCGCCACTTATCGTGAAGCATTTCAAAAATTTGGCTTGCTTGAACACGATACATATTGGGAAAATACATTAATTGATGCGTTGGTATCAGCATATCCACAAGAAATTAGAATTTTATTTTCTATCATTATCTCAACTTGCAATCCGGCTAATCCATCTGATTTATGGATGAAATATCGTGATTATATGACAGAAGATATTTTACATCGATTGCGCAACTTAACTTTTAATATTCATTGAACTATATAGAGGAAATGTATAATGAGAAATTGACGTTGATTGAGAATATCTGTTTAGGAATGAAGAGTGAAGCTTTGGCTCAGTTGAGTATACTATCACCAAAAAATTATATTTTTAATCAAAATTTTCTTCGAGAACAGAATTATGATCCAAATGTATTGACAATTTTTTTTCAAGAAAATATTACTAAATTAAATCAACAGCAAAAATTGGCTTATGAAACAATCATGCAAGAAATTGATAATGGTAATGGTGGCATGTACTTTTTGGATGCACCTGGTGGTACTGGCAAAAATTTTTTGATAACTTTAGCAACTGTACGAGAATTTCTTTGACACCTAAGTACATCTTTTGGAATTGCAGCCACTTTATTGGATGGTAGTAGGACAGCGCATTTAGCGCTAAAATTACCCTTGAATATGACGATAAGTGAAGCACCATCATGCAATTTATCAAATACCTTTGTATTGGCTAGTTTTAAAATAGATAGCTTTGGATCGAACAATGAAAAATTTTCATTGAATTTTAAATTTATTTGGAGGTGCTTACTATTGTTAGCAGGAGACATGAGACAAACACTACCTGTTATATCAAAATCAACACCAGCTGGTGAAATAAATACGTATTTGAAGCTATCAACTTTATGTACATACGTTAAAATGTTAAGACTCTCCACCAATGTATGCGTGCAATTGCAAAATGATCCATCAGTTGCAACATTGTCAAAGCAATTGCTTTTAATGGGTGATGTTAAAATGCCAATTTATAGTGATGGTTTCATTAAAATTGCGAGAGATGTTTGCATTTTCAGACAACCAAAAGAACAACTAATTGCAAAATTCTCCTCAAATATACAACAGCAATACAAAAATCATGCTTGGTTTAGTGAAAGAGCAGGAAAAAATATGGATGTCAATGATTTGGATTTCATCATTCAAACTTAAATAGTTGGAGAATTGATCACATATAAATCTGTTGATACTGTGATGAATAAAGAAGACGTATTACATTATCCAACTGATTTTTGAATTCTCTTGAGTTGCCAAGAATAACACCGCATAATTTACAATTGAAAATTGGATCGCCAATAATTATGCTTCTTAATATAAATCCACCCAAATTATGCAACGGAACAATACTTGCGGTCAAAAAATTAATGAATTATGTAATTGAAGCAATAATTTTAAATGGGAAATTAAAGGGCGAAGATGTTTTAATACTATGCATCCCAATGATTCCCACTGATATGCCATTTCAATTTCAGTGATTACAGTTTCCCGTTCGGTTGTTTTTATACCCTATACCACTATGTGCTTTGGGTATAACGACTTTGTGCTGCTGTTTGTAACTACAAAATATTTGACCTAGACCCATATTTTATTATACCGCTCGAATCAGAATCACTAACTGATTCGATTTAACGATGTCCGTCCGTCAGTCCGTCTCTGGGTCCATGTAAACCTTGTAATCAAACTGCAGGTCGCAAATAAAAATATATTTTGATGAAATTTGGTATATAAGCTTTTATCGGCCATAGGATGAACGCTATTGAAATGGTGAGAATCGGTCCATGTTCAGACCTAGCCCCCATACAAATGACCCCTCTGAAATCGACATAAATTGCCATAAGATCCAAACTGTCATATAGATCTTCCTCAAATTGGGTTTGTATGCGTTTATTACATCCTTTAATGAATAGTCCAAAAATGATCCCTATGGGACAACTCTTAGTCATAGGCCCCATATAGAGCTGCTTCCCGCTCTTCACTTAAATTTATCAAAAAAAAAAAATATTGCACTGATTCTTCTCAAATTTTGTTTGTATATATTTTTGCAAAATACAAGAGACTCTACCAAACATAGTCAGGATCGGTCCATTTTTGGGCCTAGTCCCCATATGGATATAGCATCCGACATGAACATTTTCATATCTGCAGCCAAATTAATAAAAATCCCACTCGAATTTGGTTTATGCTTATTTTCTTTGTCCAGTTAGTTGGGCCTATGAGATAGGGTCTCTAAACGTATGTTATAGGGTATCATATAGTCGGTCTAGAACGACTATAATTTTCTTACTTATTAATATTTTTTGGCTGCAGATTTGAAAAAGTACATATCGGATGTTATATCTATTTGGGGACTAGGCCCAAAAATGGACCGATCCTGGTTCGATCGGTATAATAAAAGATGGGTCTAGGTCAAGTATTTTTGGTAGTTACAAACAGCAGCACAAAGTCATTATACCCAAACCACTTAGTGGTATAGGTATAGTAACCATTAATAAAAATATCATGTTTTGCAATTTTAGATTTTTAATTAACGGAATTTAGGCAAATTTATAATGATAGAAAATAGAATCGTCTCATTACGTTAAGGCTAAAAAAACCTATTATGGTCAAAAATATTTCCCAACTAAGATCAAGAAAAACTTTCTGGGCACACTAGATAAGAAAGATATACAGATACGGCTACCGTGAAAAAATGTGAACTGCTTGTTTGAAAAAGAGCTCAAAATCATTGATACAAATGAATTTTTAGATCCATTTCTAAAATTCTTAAAATTGTACAGAAAGTAATTATTTTAGTTTTATTTTATAAACTAGAAATAAAAAAATTTTTAGTCGAAACTGTTAATGTTTTTAGTTGTTTCCATTACATGCTATAGAAATGTTGTTACCTTTCTGTTGGCTTATTATTAAAATGTTGACTTAGCAGATGTAAACAGTCCGTTGCAAAAGATACAGAGATATTGCCTACCCTAAGGCTAACCTTATTCCATATTATAAGCATATATTTAAGCTTTATAATTAACAACAACTTGTAAGTTTCAATTCAAATTTAATTTAAGCCCTTCTTAAATGTTTTACAATTACATAGTAATTTCTATAAATCCTATAAAATCTTCTCATAATTGCAAAATTTGCCTTAATCTTTTTATGTAAAACTAGCAATTTCAATTTAATATTTGTCCTTAATACTCTAATATACGAAACTCTTTATACAATCATTATATGTTTTTTTTTTTTTTGGTTGCGTTCATTCATTTTTGTCTTTTGAAATAAATATGTCACAAATGAAAACTGCAATTAATTTTTGCTAACAATGTACAACATGCTTAAATATCGTCGCATTATGGTACAATATGATAAGGAATAGTAAAGCCACTGACAAAATATTGTCTGTATGAATATTGAAAAAAAAGGAAAATCCAACAAAGTAAAACACAAAGAATCATTGCCAAAAACATAAAGTTTTTTTTTGTCAATGCTGTGGTACAATTCTGTGAAATATAAAGAAAATATTACACACAGTGACATAAAATTCATATATAGATTTTGATACATTTTCGAAATTTGTTTGGGTAAAAATTTAGAAGTTTTATTGAAATTAAATCTCCTTTTGTTTGGAACGACACTGTTTTGAAAATCTTTAAATTTATTGTATAGAAAATTTACTACTGTTATACATGTCCTTGTATGCTTTTGTGTATGAACAATTTAATACTTTGTTACAAATTTGTTAGATTTTCGTTTTATTCTTCTACTTACATACTCTTTGGCACTAGAAGTTGTTATGTGCATTGAAAGAATAGGGAGGATCTTATTTGGAAAGGAACTTTTATGTTAAATTTTAGTTTTCATAAAAATTTTTTTATAAGATATAAGAAAATTAAGTAACTTTTTTTTATATAATGTTGCTAGTTTTCAAAAAACTTTGCACTAGTTTTGTATCATTTCTTATCAAATGTTAACACCTGTAACCAACTGCAGCATAATTTTAGGATAAAATAATTTTTTTAACTGAAATAGATGAGAATGAATTTATAAGAAAAGATACTTTTTTAAGGAAGAGTACGTTTCTAAGAAAAGGTACCTTATTAATACAAGATATGATTTTATGAAACTGTATTTTTTTAAACGAGGTATTTTTTTAAGAAAACATACTTTTTTAGGAAGGGAACTTTTTAATAAAAATTGAATTTTCGAGAAAAATAACTTTTTGATTTATTTTAAAAAAAGATAATTAAAGGTTAATTTTAAGAAATTTATTTAAGAATATTTATTTATTGAAATTGTTTGTATACTCATTTTAGTTTTTCTGATTTCTGTTTCAGGAAAATTACGATTAATAATCCAAAGCTTCAATTGAATTCTTCTGTGCCAGTGTGCATTCATCCAACAAAAAAATATAAATTTCTTTTAAAACTCTAGCCATGATACATTGCATCATGGTGCTTCATTTATCGTCATATTCAAAGTTATCAAAGAAGAAGATGCATCCAAAAAGTACATGCCACCTTTACCATTATCAATTTCGTGCATGATTATTTCATAAGACAATTTTTGCTGTTGATTAAATTTGAAAATTATTTTCATGAACATAATTTGTCAATGCATTTGGATCGTAGTTCTATTGTCGAAGAGAATTTTATTAAAAATATAATTTCTGGATCGATTTGTTGATGGTATACACAACTGAGCCAAAACTTCATTCGGCAATCCTAACATATATTCTCTATCAATGCTTCATTATACATTTTATCTGTATAACTCAATTGAACATTGAAAGGAAAGGTACGCATTCGATGTAAAGTGTCTTCCATCAAGTATCACGGTAATTGTATTCATAAATCATATGGATTATCCGGATTGCAAGTTGAGAGCATTATAGAAAATAAAATTCGAATTTATTGTAGGTAGATATGCTGATACCAACGTACCAAGCAATCCTAAATTTTGACAAGCTCGACGATAAATTGCTCATAACTGTCCATCATGAGTTCTCAAATAATTAAGTGATGTTGGACCATGAACATTAATCAAAAGCAAACGCAAATGAAAACACTGATTATTAATTGAGTGAACTGTGGAAATTCGACCTAAGGCATCAGTTTCAAACACATTTGGATGACTTTGAACTGGTTTGACTTGCCTTCGACGTTGATGCATTCCAAGTTTAATATGAACCTGTGCATAAAGCAATTTTCTTGCAAATTAATCTTCTTTGTACAATTTAAAATATGCGGTCAATATTTTATTTGTATAATCAATAGCTAAATGTTGAATAATATACCCGACCGTTTAATGTATTGCAAACTAGAGCATACTCTATACTGCTTCATTACTGCGATATGTACCATTAATCGAAATGATTCAAATCGTTAATTCATAGCATTAACCTTATTATCAGTTACCGCACCTGCCATAAAAGAAATGAAAATAAATTCCATTATGAATTCACACATTTTATATGAGAAAACACTCTATAAGAAAAGTGTACTTAAAACGCACATGCGTGGATATTTTTGAATCTTCAGTGAAAGTAGGTCTTTCTAATGCTTACATTGGCTTGTAAACCGGTCGAGCCCTTCTCGCGTTTTTGATAGCCTCACACACAGCGTTTGATTTATATATATATGTATATAGATGACTCGAACAATAATTTTTTTAGGAAACATTGCTGTTTTTGATGACTTTTTTAATAAACATACATTGAGATTATCGTCTCAATTTCTACAGAAATTCGCGCTTATTTGGTGTTCCTTGGTATTATTACTATTCTCTATAGCGACATTACCTTATCTGCGACATATTCTAATGAAAAACTGTGGGACTGATAAGTAGAGCTTTTTCGTAAACACATAGATTCCAATCACTTTTTCCATTAAAAGACCTTAACATTTCTTAAAACTCAGTTTCGCATGTTATTTTGTATAGATTTGCATTTAAATTCCAACTCCTTCTTTCTGAGCAAATCTCTGCATATTCTGAAAATGTTTCCAACAGAAATAGCCTAAGAATTTCAACAGTTTTTGTTGTAGATAAAGCCTTATCTTCAAGGATTATTACTGTGGATCGATTCAAAATAACTGCCAGTTGCAACAGACCTAAAGAGGCCCAAATACAAATGGAAACGGATCGGACACATCATAAGAAGACCATCAAACGATATAACCAGAAATGACATCAACTGGAAGCCGCAAGGCAGGGAGACCTGCAAATACATGGAGGCGACATGAACAGAAGTTGAGGAGAAATAAAACTCTTCGCTCAAGATAAGTTACGCTGGAACGCGTTTGTTGAGGCCCTATACTTCTTTAACGGGGTTTTGTTGTAAGCTGGGGTAGCCAGTCGTGTCCATGGACTACTGAAGTACCCTTAAGACCTTAAGCAAAAATAAATCATTATTTTACCCTTTCTCGGGGTGGCTTACAGAACTGATTTTATTGGTATCTTTTATACATATAAATATATTTCAACAATGACACAATCGGCAAGTGGTTCTTTGTCTCACTCGGATCTCCTAGGCTAGTATTAGGGTCAATATCGGTGTAACGGGGATTCGGCTACTTATATCGGTGGTAGGTGGTTGTATCAGTGTTCGGCTGCTTGTGTCGGTAGCAGTCGGTTTTATCGGGGTTTGGCTGCTTGTATTGTAGTCGTCGGGTATATCGGTGATTTGGCTGCTTATATCGATAGTACTCGTTTGTGTCTGGCTACTTGTATCGATGGCAATCGGTTGTGTCAGTGTTCGGCTGCTTGTACCAGTAGCAGTCGGTTGTATTGGGGTTCGGTTGATTGTATTGGTAGTCGTCGGGTATATCGCTGATTCGGCTGCTTATATCGGTAGTAGTCAGTTGTGCCTGGGTTCGACTACTCGTATCGATGGCAGTCGGTTGTATCAGTGTTTGCCTGCTTGTGTCGGTTGCAGTCGGTTGTATCGGGGTTCGGCTGCTTGTATCGGTAGTCGTCGGGTATATCGGTGATTCGGCTGCTTATATCGGTAGTGGTCGGTTGTATCGGGGTTCGGCTGCTTCGCTTGACTGGGTTGGCTGCTCGATAGTTGTTGACTGTGTTTGCAAACTCGGTGGTGCTGATCGGCAGTGTTGAGATCTCGGTGGCCTGATGCTCGGTGGTGCTGGTCGGTAACGTCGTTCACAAATATCGATATTAAAAATAGGAGCAGAAGATTAAATGAGAAAAGTCAACCGAAGTCGCTGTATAAATGAGAACAGTCAACAGAAGCCGCTGTATAAATGAGAACAGTCAACAGAAGTCGCTGTATAAATGAGAACATTCAACAGAGGTCAAGTGTCTTATTTCAGGCGCAAAACTTTTAGTAGACAAATGTAGGTTGCTGCACATTTGTAGAAATCACAATTGTGACACTTTTGATATCGAGTATAACAATACAATAATCAACAGAGTGGAACAACTCCGTATGTTGGGAGTTATATTCGACAAAAACTTTACTTTTAAAAGCCACTGTCTACATCTAAGAAAAAACTTATTCTCCAGATTAAATATCATAAAATTCCTTTAACCCTCCGATGAGTGACAGTTCTGAACTTCACGGCCGTGTGAAATGGTCCCTACGGACCTTTTTTGTAAATCATGTTTTTTTCATATAAAAATTTTTTTTTGATTTTTTTTTGGTTTTTATTGTTTATAACTAAATTCTACATACAAAAATAATTTTTCAATTTTTTTAATTTTTTTTTTGCTTGAATTTTCTTAAGACTATTATAAAAAAGTTTAAAAATTATTGTTGTTGAGCGTGTACTTCTTGTCCCCCGCCCTGTGCGCAAGTGTTGCAGCGATGTAAAAGTGTGCTATGTTCTCCGCAAACATCGTTGCCGCAACCGAAGCAGTATGCCCGCGTTTTCCGCTGCCGCCCGTACTCAGAACGGCAAAGGCGACATGACGGTCTACTTGACCTAGCCGCAAACGACGGTGAATTGCCTTCCATCGGTCTTGGTAATATCTGAAGAAGAAAAATAAAAAACAAATAAATATATATTCTATTCTTGAATTTGAAGATGTTTTTCTTACCCTGACATCGAATGCTTCCATCGCATTGCGTATCCTTGGATATGAGGTTATATGGTTGTTCAGGGCACGTTCGTCGATATTTGGTGTGGCCAATTGTTTCGTTAGCAGTAACAAGAACGACCGCCGTCTGTCACTCCTTTTTAAAGGCTTCATATTATAAAACATGGCCATCGGCCATCGTTGTGTTGCTCTTTTGCAGCTGTAAGTGCCTAGCATTTGATCCATGGTATCAACGCCGCATTTGTTGGCGTTGTAATCTAATATGACATAGGGCTTCCGCTTCTCGGTTTGCTCGTCAACGAGGCAGGTGTAGTGCATTGTGGAGAGCACGTTCACCATTTTATTTTTTTTCGGCACGTATGAGCATAACGCTATATCCCCTTCGTTGATGGTGCGCTTCGGGTTCTTCTTGAACTCCTGTGGAATGAATGTTTTGTTGTAGCGCACTGTACCAACATATGCGGTCTTCCTCCTCAACAAAATACGCGCCAAGTCAAGAGTGGTAAAGAAATTATCCGCATAAATATTTTTCCACAAGATCCAGCACTATGTTCTGCCCTTGGTTTATCTCCCGTTGTTGGTTTGGCAGTTTTCCAGAATATATCATTCCCTTCACAGGATAATAACTCTGTGAGTCGCATAACCACCATACTTTCAAACCATACTTAGCTGGCTTTGACGGAATGTATTGTGTGTAGCGGGTCCGACCTCTGTAAGGGAACAACTGCTCATCAACTGTTAGTGCTTCATGAGGAGTGTAAGCTGCTGCCAAGTTATGTTGCAACATTTGCCAAATATCGTCAATAGCCGCAGTTTTGCTGTTGATGAGTCGCTCTTGTCGAGTATTTCCATTGTCGAATCGAATAAATTGCTTTATATACATGAAGCGATCTTACGACAATGCAGCTTTGTATATTGGGCAACGCGTCGCGCCCCATAATTCCATAGCTGGTTCATGGTTTGATCTTGTGAGTGCAGCATACAAAAGAATAGCTACAAAGGCGTCAAACTCTTTCACTGTCACTGGCTTCCACTCCTTTTTCTTCGTGGGATTCGCCAAATTCCATGCAGCTGTAACCTCCCTGCCTTTACGATATGTTTCACGTAGCACTAAGTGAATTATTTCCTCTATCATGATTGAACGCATTATTGTATAGGGGTCGTGTATATTTCCTGTTGGTCCTGGTTTCTTTCTTGTGAAGTCGACCACGTTATGATTACGAGTGCGTGATGTTGGTGGTGCTTTTTTACTCCATTGGGTGTCATCTTTACCAATATAGTAACTTTCATTCGTTTCCTGTCCATCATTTTCTTCCTCTTCATCATCGTCGTCATCAGTATCTTCATTTAGCTCGACGTATCCTTCAGTTTCGGCATCTGACTCTTCAGCAGGTTGGTATGTGCGATCTTCATCATCCTCAACTTCATAATTATCAAATGCAGCAATATCAATTTCTTCATCCATGTCTTCGTCCATAAAATCAGCAAATCTACTATATGCTGCACGCCTTTCATCCGCAGTCATTTGCTGGTAACGTGTACTACGGCGTACAACAATTTTAGCATCGTCCAAATTACTTGCATCTGCCATATTTATATTTTTGTTTCTATCACACACGATTTTACTCTTCGCTGTCTAAACTTTGACTGATTTGGTTTACGAAACTACAACTTCTTTTATAATCTTTCGTACGTCTACCTAAACTCAAAGACATTAGGGATGATGATAAAAACCAAAAATTCTAAGAAAAAATTCTAAGAACAAAAATACTAAGAACAAAAAATTCCAAGAACAAAATACTAAGAACAACAAATTCGAAGAACAAAATACTAAGAACAAAAAATTCTAAGAACTGGTTTATTGCTAGTAGTATAAAATTAGAATATTGTGCCTTTCCTTGAAAGCAATAAAGTTCATGTCTTCGAATTTTTTGTTTTTATCATCATCCCTAATGTCTTTGAGTTTAAGTCTTTGTGTTCACAACAAGTAAATTATGTGTTGAAACAATAAAAAAATTATAATGATGCCCAAAAACATGCATTTATTAGTGAAATTCAGTACAAGGTCCATACCGACCTATTCTCACGTCCGTACTATTCTCACTAAAACCTCAATAACTCCTAAAGTAATGATCCGATCGGCTTGATTTTTCTTCCAAAAGATGCGCAACAAAATACTCTTGGAACACAGAGTAACTTTTGGGGGGGGGGGTTGTAGTGGCCGAAGTAGGAGTAATTTCAGTTTGAAAAGGCAAAAGGTCCCTAGGGACCTTCTCACTCATCGGAGGGTTAATCAAAAAACTTGCAGATACATATTTCAACAATTATAAACATAATTCGCTCAATTCTTCTATCTAAAATTGATAACGCTCTCCCAATGTATAGCTGGTGCGCTACCTCTAACATTATATTAATACAAAGTCAATATCATGCGGCAGTCCGTCGCAGCATTGGAGCTTTCCGCACAAGTCCTATTTCAACTATCTTGGCCGAGGCTGGTATGCCTTCAATCGAAAATCGAACAGCATATCTAACATATAAATTAATACCCAAACTATTTATATGTTATAATAAAATATTATTTAATAAAGTAAAAAAAGCGATAAATTGTATAAGGACACCTAAACTTACATCTACTATTACTCGATGTATAATTTTTTTATGTAAGCTTGGTCTTAATCTTCATCCAAAACTTCTTAGTCAACAATCAGAACCCCCTTGGCTGTTAAAAGACTCTTCTTTTATTCTCTCTTTGAATGACTTACCAAAAACTACAATTTCTTTTTAACAACATTACCGACTTCTATTTTGGGCACAATTGGAACCTTTTATATATTGATGGATCTAAATGTACAGAACACACCACTTTGGAAACAGTAACACATAATGGCAAACTCGTTCACATGGGCTACATCGACAACTTTTGTTCCATATTCACAGCTGAAGCATCTGCTTTGTATGCTGCTATTGAATTCGTTTGTACCAACGACCATAATTTCATCATCTGTAGTGACAGCCTATCGTCTATTCGTGTAATAAAAAACTCGTTGTATGAGTCTCCGTTAATAAGTCATATCAGAAATATTTTTATAAAACATTCACATAAAATTAAATTGATGTGGGTTCCTTCCCATGTTGGCATTCCTGGAAATGAACTTGTAGATTTAGAAGCCGCAGAAGCAAAATATAAACCTCTTAAAAAATCTAATTTTAAGTCAAACAACACACAAAAATGGAGTATATATCAACATAACTACAAAATTAATAATCCCAAAGGAACAAAACCAATATATCCTACTACCTGCTCCCGAAGTGTAACCAACAAAATAGTATACCTCCGAATCGGTCACTGCAAATTTTCACATAAATATCAACTCGAAAAACAAGACCTCCAAAATGTCTAGATAAATGCCCCGTCTATCATTCGTCCAAAGTTGAAATTTTTGGATCTAGTCTTCCATCTGATCTCCTAAAAACAGTTATTGAAAAAAACATTAAACAAATTTGTAAATACATTTTAGAAAATAAGCTACAAAATCTTATATTATTTATTTATTTATATTAATTACAATACAAAGTAAATTTGTATTCTAATTTGGGTCCAGGGATGAGTCGGCTGGTTTTTTGCAGCGACAGACCAAAGCCTCTGGTGGGAACCGAACACACGACCCCCGCATGATAGGCGAGCACGCTACCTACTCAACTTCCGGGGCGCTTACCTTATACGATTTATAAAATCACAAATTCAGAGTCAAAATCCACAGCAGCTAGAACTCTTAGCTTAAGTGAATTACAATAATTATATTAATGTTATTAATAATAAATAAATAAATACTTTAGCATTTCTTAAGATCCATAAAAGTTCCAGTTATAACAAAAAATGCCACCCTTATATGAAAAAGAAAACACTCATGGTAGAGTACTGACAAAAAAAAAAAAATAAATAAAAAAATAATAATAAAACTAACAGTCAAGAAAATCTAGTAATAACAATAAATTTAATAGATTTTCTAACTACTTGTTGTTGTTAATTCATTCTTTCTTCTAATACTCCAAAAAACCAATTTCTCTTTTGTTGTAGCAACGTCCTTTCATAAATTATACATAGTTTTATTAGAAATATCCACATATAATCCAACGTTTCTAAGACATGGCCTTAAGTCTGCTAAAGCAAACATTTAGATTATATTATATTAACAAAACGTGCTACTTTCCATGGATGCATATGGATGGCGTTCGTTTTCCATGCCCATATGCATGACAAAATCTAATTAATGACTTGTGGCAAGTTGTGCACTTGCTGTATGACTAACCGTTAAATTGTGGAAAAATTTTAGAAAAAGAAATATAAATATGGAAAATGTTCTAGTTACAAAGAATTACAAAAGTTGTGGAATTATTTTTTTTCATTAAAAAATTGCAATTTCTAGGTCATTGGAGTAAGACATTTAAAAAGAAATTAAATACACGCTCGTTAACAAAACGTGTTTATATGGTTTTATATTTAAATTGTAATTTTAAACTGTTTTTGAGTACCTATTGTTAAAACTAATGGCTGAAATTTGTCATGAATTCAAAAAATAATTCAAATTTGAAAAAGATTGTATAGTGTTACTTTTGTTACTTTTTGAAAGAAAAACTTATTGTTATACCCTCCACACCACAATGTAGGGGGAAATGCTATACACTATGTAAGTACTTGATCCTTGTAAAAGCAGAAAACGATCTGGCAATATCCGTCTGCCTGTCTGTCTGTTGAAAACATTCTGTTGTCCAAAATCTGTAGAATGGAGTACACTTCTTAGGCTTCAAATATTTGTTATAATCTTGAGTAGTTTGGTACTGAATTTGGCACAATGGGCCAGGAATGAGAAGCAAAAATGTAAAAATAGTCCGATAACATTTCATATAAGAAACTAAAAATATTACAACATATTTATACATAACAGAAATATGTGTAAATATAAGCGATGCATATATATGTTTGTTGGCTTGTTGTTTTTGGTTTTTTTGTTTTGTACATGTGATGAGAGTAAGAGCATAGCAATCTTACTCTCATTATACAAAAACTAGCGCAATTGAATGTACTGTACATACTTGCATAAGTACACGCATGGGAAAAATTTATAAATTTATTTTGTATGATCCTCAATGGGTTTATACTTTTACTTATTAAATAGACAAAGTTAAGCTGGATGATGTATGAAATAAAGGCACATAATGTAATGTATACATGGTTTTTTATGATTTTCCTGACTTAAGAATCATACACATTATTTATGATTTTCCTGACTTAAGAATCATACACATTATTTAAATTAAAATACATTTCAATTATCTTGAAAAGAGAATATTTATATTGAATAGTATTTCTGAATATTTTGTATATATCGAGAAACAAATTGTATATTTTTAATTACTTTTTCCGTTCAATATGCTCCTGTCAATTTTATTATTAGTATTTTTGGGCCAACCCTTTTTACAGCGTTAAGTATTTATTCCTTTAGAAAAACCTTTCACCATACAAATTACAAAATAATTAAAATATTTGAAATTTGTTGCATGAATTTGATTTTCAATAGTTCAAAAAAATAAAAAAACTAAATATTTTGTTTTCGATCTTTATTATTTTTGATTGAGTTGGAAATTAAGTCAGGCATAGGATCGAATGTTGTTACTAGAAAGAAAAGAAAAAATATTGGCACATTTGTTTCAAGAGATGATCTATGTTTTGCCCATGTTTTCATATTATATGAAGCAGCAGCGCCCTCGCAAGGGTTACCAAGTCTGTTTCATGTGTGAAAATTATAATTTCTTGCTAAAAAATATATGTTTTATGTGATAGTTGGTAACCCTTTAATAACGTAAACGTGAGGTGTACAGTGGGCAATTGGAAGCAAAGCAGCAGTAAAAAACAAGTCTAGATAACTCGACCTATTCATGGGTTAACCACCTAAGATAAGGTGAGCTAAGTAAGCCATCAAATTCATTAATGGAAACGCTGAAATAATATGATGCAATATTTTTAAAATAATATGGTGAACAATTTTTGCTTACAATCGATTGTTTGCAACACCATTTGTTAGAAGCAGAGGAGATTGAAGCAAATGAAGAAGTGAAAACATTTTTTTAAGATATAGAATGCATTTTAGAATAAGGTTACTATATGCCGAAATATCAATAGACGAAAGAGGAAATTTAATAAAAAAATAACGTAGTATAAAAACATTTAGTAACCTTACTCTAAAGTGAAGAACAATGGCCTTTAAAAATATTTAGACCATTTTTATTTAGTGAATATAAAATAAATAAACTATTAAAATAAAATTGTTTTCCTAACAAATAATTTGAGGAGAAAAATAATAAATTGTTCCACTGTTAGGCCTCTTGTATAAACGTATCAGTTTGAGAGCTGAAAATTATTAGCCAATAGAAACACAGTTTGCCTAACATCAGAGCGCCTACTTGCGCAGAAGATTTTATTTTGTCTGCTTAATGGCGTAGTTTTTAGTTTTACCACTCCTGGTAGATTGTTTGTTAAAAAGTTAAATTCATACACCTTTGCTGAAAACGACCTAATCAGAATCCAAGCATAGATTAAACTATATAAATCTTTTCCAGGGTAACAAACTAAAATGTAGAAAAAACTTTGAAACAAATACGTATTTTATGTGGAAAAATGGTGAAATATTTTTTAAAACAATATTAAACATTATAAAACGGCGGGTCCCAAAAAGTTAGATATGCCAATTTAATCGAAAAACTCCATATTTTCCAAAAAAAATTAAGGGGCATATTGAACTGCATGGAACTGCAGAAAACTTAAATTTTGTTGGCAAATACATATTTTTATTATTTTTGGGAAGAAGACATCCAGATCGATTAGCTATTCACAGGGATACGGCTCGTAAGAGTTATATAATTTGGCTTTTTGTTTGGAATTAAATCAAAAGTTTTCTGGGTTTGATTAATGAAATATTTAAATGATCGCATGGAGTTTATCTATGCAAAATAATAATACTATTATATAGTATATGTTTATTATGGTGACAGCCATTTTTCTTTTGGAATTTCAAGACGTAAGGGTGGGATTAGTGCGCAAAATTTGAGCCAAATCGGACAAGGCTTCTGGACGAGCATTGAGTTCAAAGTTGAAATATGAATTTATTTGTAAAAATTATCAACAAAAAAAAAATTGTTTTTAACAAAAATTTTGATATTAATAATTACGTTTCAATTAAAGTAATAAATCATAATCTAGAGTAAATTATCTTCTTAATAAAATAACAAAATCTATTATCCGTTGAAAAACAACCAAGTTATATCAAGTTCCCCAGGCAATAAATGCGCCGCAGACCACTTGATTAAGAAAATCGAGCTCACATTTTTGAAGACATTCAAATAATTTAAAATTAACAATATTTTTGCATTATCCTTATCCAATAATGATCTCATGTAAAGTCTTTGTATATCGTCTAATGTTATGCCTTTCTAAATTAATGTCAAAATGGTACGTATTTTTTTAGCACTATTTCAAAATCACCAAATTTACTTTTTCAAAAACTTTGTTCTAGACATTTTCCGAAATCAACGATTGGACTTTACGGTCCTTAACAAAACATATCTGATTAAAAATATATCTGATTAAAAATGCCAAATATTGTAGGTATCCTGTTCTTAATTTGGCGAGGGCAGCGTTTTTATTTCAGCGGATTTGAAGAAAAATGTGATTTTTCATACTTTTCAATTGTTAGGCTACATCTTTTTCGTGTTTTCATATTTCAAATATCTTTTATCAAAATATTATACCACGTGATATGTAATCTCAATTCTGGAAATTGAGTTTAAATTGAAACACTATAAATTGTCCCCCTTTAAGGTCTAAGGTCAAATTTAAAGATATTTAAATTTGCTTAAAACAAAATATCGTAATAAGTTGTATTTGTGGAAGGATTTCGATAAAACTTGTTGGTGATATTTTAATAAGTCCAAAAAATAATATTCTGGACTTATTAATATTGCGACTTACTTTGAAAATCATGGTAATGTTGCAGAATGTGTGCGAAAATTGCGTACGGATTTTGGAAGAAGAGAAGCACCGTCAACTCCGTATGTTCCTTATCTTGTGAAAAAAGTGAAAGAAACTGGCATCCTCATCGATAAACCAAAGCGAGAAAAGCCAAAAACAGTGCGTACACCCGAGAATATTTCTGCTGTGTCAGAAAGTTTGCGTGAAGTGCCATCAACATCAATTCACCGTCGTTCTCAAGAATTGAACATTTCGGAGGCATCATTGAGACGAATTTTGCATAAAGACCTTGGTATGACGCCATACAAAGTCCAATTGGTTCAGGAGTTGAAGCCAACTGACCATCCAATGCGTTTTCGCTTCGCTAAGTGGGCCTGCGATCGACTTACAGAAGATGCCGATTTTGCCAAAAAAAAATCATCTTTTCAGATGAAGCTCATTTTGATCTTGGCGGGTATGTAAACAAGCAAAATTGTCGCATTTGGGGCACAGAAAACCCGCACGCATACATTGAAAAGCCGATACACCCAAAACGAGTCACTGTTTGGTGCGGATTTTGGTCCAGAGGCATAATTGGGCCATTTTCTTCGAAAATGAGCAAGGAGTGGCCGTTACAGTCAATGGCGATCGTTGTCGGGCCATGTTGAACGAATTTTTGTTCACAAAAATTGAAGAGGAGAATATTGGCAACACTTGGTTTCAACAGGACGCCGCTATGTGCCACACAGCCGAAGCTACAGTCGATGTTTTGCGCCCTGTTTTTGAAGATCGCATTATCAGCCACAGAGCTAATGTCGTTTGGCCACCTCGGAGCTGCGATTTGACACCGTTGGACTATTATTTGTGGGGTGCCCTCAAAGATAAGTGTTACGCCAACAAGCCAGAGACAATTGACGCTTTAAAGGACAATATTCGTGAAGCCATTGGTGAAATACAGCTGCACACAATCGATAATGTGCTTAAGAATTGGAGCGATCGTGTAGGCTACTGCATGACCAGCCGAGGCAGCCATTTGAATGAAATTATTTTCCATTATTAACCGGAAGGATTGTACTTTCAAATTAAAAAAGAAAATTGAGATAATATTCATTAGTTTTTTTTATAGCATTTTCAAAAAAAAAAAGTTATTTGGAGGACCCTTTATTATTTCGATATTTTGTTTTAAAAAAATGTAAATACCCTTAAAGGGAGACAATTTATAGTGCTTCAATTTAACCTCAATTTCCAGGATTGAGATCCTATATCAAGTAATATAATATTTTGACAAAAGATATTTGAAATATGAAAAAACGAAAAAGATGTAGTCTAACAGTTGAAAAGTATGAAAAATCAAATTTTTCTTCAAAGCCGCTGAAAGTAAAACGCTGCCCTCGCCAAATTAAGAACAGGATACCTACAATATTTAGCATTTTTAATCACATATACTTTATTAATAAGAACTTAAAGTCCAATTGTTGATTTCGGAAAATTTTTTGAACAAAGTTTTTGAAAAACTAAAATTGGAGATTTTGAAATAGTGCTAAAAAATACGTACCCCTTTGACAATAATTTAGAACGGCATAACAATAGACGATATACAAAATACCTTACATAAGATCATTATGGAATCAGGAGAATGCAAACATATTGTTATTGTAAATTATTTCAATGTCTTTAAAAATGTGAGCTCGATTTTCTTAATCAAGTGGTTTGCGACGCATTTATTGCCTGGGGAACTTGATATAACTTGATTATTTTTCAACGGATAATAGATTTTGTTATTTTATTAGAAAGATAATTTACTCTAGATTATGGTTTATTAATTAATTTAATTGAAACGCAATTATTAATATCAAAAATTTTGTGTAAAATGATTTTTACATATAAATTCATATTTGAACTTTGAACTCAATGCGCGTCCAGGAAGCTTTGTCCGATTCGACCAAAAAAAATTTTTTTCATACAAACCGCTGTCACCCTAATGTATATACATATTTTTTAAGAATTATACTTTTGAAAATAGATATACATATATATGTATAAAATCGATTTTTTTCTAAAATGATTTGAATTGCATATTTTATAAAAAAAAAAAAAACAAAATTAATATGTATGTGTTTTTGTGTATTTTGAATCTAAATTACAATTTCTTTAGATAATATGTAAGATTCTTGCTTTGGTTAAAAAAATATATAATAGTTTAATGTGTACAGCAATGTGAAAAACTTTGATGTTTGCATAGCCTATTATTTACATTTCTATAGAGAATTTCTAATTGTTAATTCGTTTGTAGGTGAGTGGTAAGAGTTATTGCTATTTTCTTAAAAAAAAACTAGGAAAATTGAATAGAATTCATTTCAGTTTGTTTGGCAAATATGTTTTTTAGTAAATTAAATTTATCAAACAAAAGTTTTTCTTGCAAATTTTTTCCCGTTATTGAAAAATTGAAAATGAAATAATAAAGTATAGAGTTCTACACTACGAAGAAGTATGCTCTAAAAACATTGATCTGTTTTAAATATGTACGATTCTTGGCCATACTAAGTACTTAAGAAAATGTAATTTTATTACTGTTAAAAATAAGAACGAATGAACCATAATGAGATTGGCAAGGACGGAGTCTCTGTATCCATCTCTATGCTAGTTATTCGAGTATTTGTGCTGATTGCTTTTAATTAATTTCTATATATTTCTATATCTGGCATTGAGCCATCGACCGTGATTATATTAAACATTGTAATAATTGTTGTGTGATAATTGAAAAGATTGTTTTGATATGAAATTTTTCTACTCAGTGCGGACATGAGGTTTGATCCTGCGTCGAATCTAATCGATGTTAATATATGAGTATTTCCACAGAAAGGTCTACCGCGGCCAAAAAATTATAAGTTATTAAACAATTATTTTTAACCAATATTATGAGAGAAAAATATTAAAATTTTGTTATTTTAAAGGATTTGTACCTTAACTTATCACCCATAATGAGAAAAATGTTAGTAAAATTTTTCTCTTTAATGGTTACTTTTTTAAAACGCAGTTTTTACGATTGCACTAATTACAAAATAGTTTGCTTACAACAACAATAAACTAAAAAAAATGTAAAAAGAGCAAAGCGAAAGAAATCTAACTGTCATTTTTCAATTTGTTTTCCTTGATATTCTAATGTCACGTGCGCACCTTAAAAGCATAATTTTTTGTCATATCTTCTGCGCTGTTGAACGGAATTCAATAAAAATTTAAAATTAAAGCAAGTTTTATATATAAAACTTAAAAAATAAATTACTTTGACCGAAGTTAATAATAGACCCTTTCTATTTAATATTGAAGTTTGTCACGTAACGCAACTGATGTAAGTTAAACTTTTTTAAAATTTTTGCTGCAAATATTTTTATAATCAGCAATGAATGATTTTATGTAGATGGACACCGTTTCTGCAAAAATTAAAAACAAAGATAAGAAATTTAATGAAAAGTTGAAAGAAGATCCCGTAAAATTGCAAGCGTATCGCTTTAAAGCAAAGGAAAGAGCACAAAAATATCGACAGCGGCAGTTGAAATTATCTAAAAAGAGCAAGAAACTTACAAAGGAGAGGAGAGAAAAGACCGCGTAAGACAAAAACAACACAGAATGAAAAATAAAAACAGTAAATTTGAAGAAACGAATGAGGCGTATTCTTGCAAGCAAACATTGGGAAAAGCAGTCAAGAAGGTAGAAAAACCCTTACCTATGAACTTGAAAAAGAAAATAGAAGTTCTCAACATTTTGAATGCGAAATATCAAAATTCAACAATAATTGCCGAAAAAAAATCTTCCAAGTCTTTAGAACACGAACAGAAAATAAAGACTGTTAAAGATTTTAACATGCGTGAAGACATTAGCGTCCAGGCTGCAGTTCGTAAAGACACTCATGTTATAGATGGACAAATAGTTGCTAAGCGCTTTATGTTGATGACAGTCCTTGAAGCGTTTGAGTTGTTCAAAAATGAATATGATGAGGAATATGTGAATATGTCTACATTTTTCCAAAACCGGCCAAGGGAAATCGAACTCACGAGCAAGACGCCCACAATATGTGTGTGTGTCAGCACCATGCCAATTTTCGCTTTTTATTAGATGGATGTGCAAAAGTCTTAAAATCATTTTCAACTAATTTTCAAAGCTTCCTGCAAACTGCCTGTTGCAACATCGAGACGGAAAAATGTATGACAAGCGAATGCGAAAATTGTGTACAAGATGTGCAACATGATCTGATTCCAGTCACGGACTTAAAAAAGTTGGGGGAAACTGCCAAGTGGCAGCGTTGGCGCAAAGTTCAGGATCGTGTTACCTTTACTCAGACTATTGCTCCTTTATCGGACCTCATTCACGAATTGGAAGCTCAATTGCCTTTATTTAAAGTTAATTTTTTTGTAAAGCGTGCTCAACAACAATATTTTGAAATGAAGAAAAATATAATCAAGCCCGGAGAACTGATATTGCAAGCTGATTTCGCAGAAAACTACCGCCTTATGTGTTAAAACGAAGTGCAAAGTGCTCACTTTAGTTACCAACAAAGCACGATTTTTACATGCGTAGCATGGTTGGCTGGAGACACAAAATCGTTTGCTATAATAAGTGATAAGCTAACCCACAACAAATACGATGTTTACTGTTTTATAACAACACTTGTGCAGCAAATAAAAAACCAATACGGACATTTTCAATATATATTCATTTTCTCAGATGGAAGCAGTAGCCAATTCAAAAACAAGTTTATAGCTAGGAGTTTACTCAATTTTTTAGTGGAATTCGGCTGCAAATATATTGAATGGAACTTCTTTGCCACTTCTCATGGCAAAGGAGCAGCCGATGGAGTGGGAGCTGTAATTAAAAAAAATCATGTGAGTCCGATCACAAGGGAGATGTGTAAACATCTAATAATTAAAGAAAACATCAACATCATATTTTCCAGTGCATAAAAAATAAGTCGATTATGCTGTTTTCTGAAATTCAATTGATGTTTTCTGAAATGCAATCGATGTTTTCTGAAATTCAATTGATGTTTTCTGATACACAATTAATGTTTTCAGCAATTCAAATGATGCTTTTTGAAATTCTATTGACGTTTTTTGAAATACAATTAATGTTCTCAGCAATTCAAATAATGCTTTTTGAAATTCAATTGATGTTTTCTGAAATTCTATTTATGTTTTCTGAAATTCAAATGATGTTTTCTGAAATACAATTGCTGTTTTCTGAAATACAATTGATGTTTTCTGAAATTCTATTGATGTTTTCTGAAATTTAATTGATGTTTTCTGAAACTCGAATGATGTTTTTTGAAATTATATTGATGTTTTCTGAAATTCTATTTATGTTTTCTGAAATTCAAATTATGTTTTCTGAAACTCGAATGATGTTTTCTGAAATTCTATTTATGTTTTCTGAAATTCAATTGATGTTTTCTGAAATACAATTGATGTTTTCTGAAATACAATTGATTTTTTCTGAAATTCTATTGATGTTTTCTGAAATTCTATTTATGTTTTCTGAAATTCAAATGATGTTTTCTGAAATACAATTGATGTTTTCTGAAATACAATTGATGTTTTCTGAAATTCTATTGATGTTTTCTGAAATTTAATTGATGTTTTCTGAAACTCGAATGATGTTTTTTGAAATTATATTGATGTTTTCTGAAATTCTATTTATGTTTTCTGAAATTCAAATTATGTTTTCTGAAACTCGAATGATGTTTTCTGAAATTCTATTTATGTTTTCTGAAATTCAATTGATGTTTTCTGAAATACAATTGATGTTTTCTGAAATACAATTGATGTTTTCTGAAATTATAATGATGGTTTCTGAAATACAATCGATGTTTTCTGAAATTCTATTGATGTTTTCTGAAATTCAATTGATGTTTTCTGAAACTCAAATGATGTTTTCTGAAATTATATTGATGTTTTCTGAAATTCTGTTTATGTTTTCTGAAATTCAAGTGATGTTTTCTGAAATTCTATTGATGTTTTCTGAAATTCAATTGATGTTTTCTGAAATTATATTGATGGTTTCTGAAATACAATTGATGTTTTCTGAAATACAATTGATGCTTTTTGAAAGACAATTGGAAAATGTTTAGAAAAGAACATATCATAATTTTTTCACAAATATAATCAGATAAAGTCACACCGATTTACACTTCAGCTCACACCGATGTGTTACGCTGTTTTTGCGATTGTATTGTGAAATACAAATTTACCCCCCTGCGCGTATAGATGTTTACACATCAAAAATATTCAAAGGCTAGAGTTCTTATTAAATGATGAACTCATCTATAATATTAATAGGCTAGGCGATTTCTTGTGACCGATGTTTTGTTCCACCGTTTTAGCCCGATTTTGATCAAACTATATTATTTGAAAGGTATTTCTTTTTAGCCGTTTTGTAGATTTACAGATTTTTAAATTTTTTCCTTTATTTTGAGTAAATTGCATTTATATTTGCTACTAACACATACATAAAATTATACAATGCTATGTGTGTGTTTAATAAATTTGTTAACGTGTTTGTAATAAAAATGAATTTTTTTTTTGTGTTGATTTGTGAATTGGCTTTAATTGATTAGCATACCTTTAGGGTCTTCATTTAATGAAAAAATAAAATTTCCTAGAACTTGCATTCGAATTTCGAGGGCTGGAATCTGCTTGTTTAAATTATTAGAAGAAATCTAAACTATTCAATTTTCTATATGAAGAAAAAATAGTTTTTAAATAAAACACAATATAATCATATAGGCATAATTAATTTTTGCAAACATTAACCAGAATCTAAAATATTATAAAAAAAATTTAATTTAAATTTACGAATTGTTCTATACTATTTTCAGCAGTTCACTTCATTTGAAAGCTCTGGTATCCCTGGTTTAACAATCTGGCTACAAAGTTAACATCTGTTTTATTTTTTGAAGTTGGCAACTCGAAATCAGATGTTTGTATAAATTTGTATGATTTTGTGAGATTTGTGAGATTTTTTGAGTGGTAGCAAGCGATAGTTATTGTGTTTATTAATTAAATATAAAAATAATAAAAGTGAAATTTATTAAAATAGAATGTTACAAACAATAAAAAAAAGTGTTAAAAACACGAGTTACTTAGGTTTGTCTCTCCTACCACAATTCCAATTTCGAATGCATTGGGTAATTGCCCATGAACAGTTTCTCTTAAAAATATTTTTTCACCAATACAATCATAAGTCACACAGCGTTATCTCCTTCAGCTCACACCGATATAAGTTACACTGTTTTTGTGATTGTATTGTGAAATAGAAATTTACCCCCCTGCGCGTATAGAAATGTTCCCCCCTGCGCAAAAGAAAAGTTTGGCAGACAACGAAAGCAAAGAATATTATTTTGCACGATGCCTTAGCTTTATTCGAATGCGCACGAGACCACATAAATGGGATTCATTTAACTTTTATAAGTGCAGACGAAATTGAAAGACTTTCCCCACCGCTAACGGAAAAATGGAAAGAAGTGCCGAGTATCTCAGGCATGCATAAACTTCACCACTTATCATGCGAAGCAGATTTACAAATAAAAGTAGCTCGAACCGCAATTTCGTCAAAGGGATATATTATAAATAACCTTTTTTTTTGCTATTTCTTTATTCTGATGTACCTTTTCAAACATTGACCTGAAGCTGAATTATCATTTATTTTCGTTGAATTAAAACCTTAAAACCAAACTACATTAAAAATTATTCGAGTTTATCATAAGGGAAAAAATTTCACGTAATGAATGTCACGTCACGCTTCATATTATGGCTTGTATCAATAAAACTAAACATAAAATCATCAAAAAAAAAAAAACAGTTATGAAAATAAAGCTAAACTAACCCTTAATAATATCCAAATAAGTTACATAAAAGTTTTTAGCTTATTTCGCTGGTTTTTGCACTTTAGTAAATGTAGAAGAAAACCACTTCTCTTTTTTGTCACGTCACGCAACAGCTTTTGTTGACCAATATGTCAGGTCCCCGACTCTTACAGCACCCATGCTTTCCACTATATAAAGAGCTCTAAAATTGCTTCCCAAAAACCTAAACGAAGAAAAAATATTTGGGCCTTAGTTTGATTTTCTTCATGTTGAATACCTACGACTATCACGTGCGCAACCATGGAAATACCCATATTCTTGTAACCAAAGCGTATTAATTTTTTCGAATGTCCCTTATCAAGCTTTTAACAGTGTTTTATGTTATGGGTTTGGAAGCACACTTTAATTTCTTCCAAAATCTTCTATTACATTTGTTTCTTTATTTCATCTACAGGGCAGTAGCCCTTACAGATTACATTTAAATATGAACATATATTTCAATAACAAATATTTAAACAATAGTTAGTAAACAATATTACAAGACTAATTTCAACTCAACATCTTCATCCATTCATTAGAAGTAAATAAACATCATACTAGGATTCATCCCCCCATGCATTCTGGTTAATATCCTCTTAAAATCGATTGGGTCATATACTGAATTAAACAAGACAATCCATCTATATATAGGCTCATTCCGTCTATAGTTAGATCTATGAAATGGTGACTTAAATAAATGAAATACTCTTAATACTGTCGATGGATGGAGTATGAAATGGTAAAATGCAGAGACCGTAAATAACAGTTATCCGAAAATCTAAACTCATAAATTCTCCATGTTAGATTCGACGGAGACCTATGGCGATATTTAAAAAATTATCTCAACTCCACAGTTAAGAGTTATTTTTTAAAGAAAAAAACAAAAAATTGGATGAAACTCTTCAAAAGGGTATTTTATTTTGGCGTCATAAAATAAGTCTCTTTTGAGGAGTTTTATTTTTTTCGTCTAAAATAAAAGTCATCATGTTTATTTTCTTCTTTTTTTATAGTCTGTTATTTTATTGAGGCTATCTGATATAAAATAAGTAAAACTCTGTTGAGGAGTTTTATTTTTCCCTCTAAAATAAAACTCTATTTGTTTATTTAGAGTGTATGTAGTAATTTGAATAAAATTTTTATTTGTTTAATTTTAAGAACATAACTTTTTCCGAATTTTCTGTGGATAGATTTGAACGCAGGTCGCTCAACACCAATTTTAGGACAGAGAATGCTATTTCCACGCTTACCTGGGTTGCTGGAGCACACTGTAAAGTTTTGGCCAATTAATATAAAAACAGGTAATGCATTTTTTTTCCCTTCCAGAACCTAAAAAGAGGTTTATCAATGGACGTGGGCTTTGGACAATAATTATCGATTTCATAGAAAGTTTTTCTCTTATCCCCGTTATGGTTTTTTTTTTTACTTTCTTGTTCCCTATCTATATTTAGGATGTTCAAATCCTGCCCCAAAAAACCAGGTATGAGATTGAGATATATCGCAATTATCCGGTGAAGATCTTAAAGCTTCCCTGCTTGTCGACAGTCGATCAATTATAATTTTTTAGACTCAGAAGACTAAAAAAAACAAGCAATGATACTAGACAAACAATATCAAATTAAAAACCCACATATTTATACCCTATACCACCATGTGGTTTGGGTATAGTGACTTTGTGCTGCTGTTTGTAACAACCAAAAATATTTGACCTAGACCAATCTTTTATTATACCGATCGAATCAGAATCATTTTTTGAATCGATTTAACTATCTCCGTCCGTCCGTCCGTCTGTGTGTCCGTCTGTGTGTCCATGTAAAGCTTTTAATCAAACTGCAGGTCGCAAATATGAATATATTTTGATGAAATTTGGTATATAAGCTTTCATCGGCCATGGAATGAACTCTATTGAAATTGGTGAGAATCGGTCCGTGTTCAGACCTAGCCCCCATACAAGTGACCCCTATAAAATCGACATAAATTGCCATAAGATCCAATTGTCGTATAGATCTTAGTCAAATTGGGTTTGTCTAGACCGACTATAATTATACCCTATACCAGCGATGGCGAACCTTTTTGACAAGTGAGTCAAAATTGAATTTATTTTCTTGTAATATCAACCTACGGGTCAAGTATTATTTTAGTAATAAAAGATTTACTATTCGAACATATTATATGTATGATTATTATTTTATAATAAAAAAAAACAAAGAAAATTTAATATCAAAAAAATTATACTTAATGCGAAACTTGTTGTTATTTTCAGATAATTGATGTATATTTGGTTCATACTTGGTATTCATTACTTTTACACATGCGGCAGTTATTTCATAACCAAGTCTATTTCTTTGCGTGGATTTTGTAAAATTAATTGATGAAAATAAAGTTTCGCATACATATGTTGAACCAAACATTGTTAAAAGAGCATTTGCCAGTTCTTTCATTGTATTAAATGTATCTGGTAAAGAGTCCCATTCTTTTAATATTATATTATCAGTTCTTTGTTCGAATACCTTTTTCTTATTGTCAAAAATATTTTCTAAATCCTGTTTGTGAACACGGTTAATTCCAAATTATTAAATTCTATTTTGTGTGGATACAATATAAACTGTAATGTTTTTTCTAAATCCTTAAATTGATTAAATGTATCCAGAAAAGCTTGTTTTATTTCCTCAATAACAGTTAAATATTTTTTAATTATATGATCCTGTGTAATACTACTATTTCCAAAGTTTTCAGTTGCTTGGAAATGTTTTTGCAGATATGGAAAATATTTTAATATTTTCATTTTCAAATTACTAAAGATATCAAGTTTTGTCATAAACGTTTTAATATTTTCTAACATGATTAATACAACTTGACCAGGTCCTTGGAGTTTTTTGTTCAATTCATTAAAATGCAGAGTGATATCACAGCAAAACATTAGTTCATTTAGCCATTCTATATTTGATAATTCGTCAAAAATATTATTTTTTTCATGCAAAAATAGTTTTATTTCTTCTAATAAAACTACAAACCTATTTAAAACTTGACCACGGCTGAGCCATCGAACATTATTGTACATTAAAAGCCCAGAGTATTGAGAATCAATTTCCTCTAATAATTTGGCAAATTCTCGCTTATTTAGAGCTCTTGCATTTATAAAATTTACTATTTTTGTTATAACTGGCATTACGTTAGAAAATGTTTTCAATCCTTGTTTTGCACATAAAACTTCTTGATGAATGAAGGAGGCAGTGAAATTCAATTAAAGAATGTTGGACACTTTCTTTAAGTTGCTGAATAAAACCAATATTTTTGCCAATCATGCTAGGAGCTCCATCAGTTGTTACAGAAACAATTTTCTGTAAATCAATATTCATTTTCATAAATGTAACAGCGAATTCCTTAAAAACATCAAGAGCAGTAGTTCTTCCTGTCAATGTTATTAACTTGACCAGTTCTTCCATCATTATATTTCCTGATTTATACCTAGCAAAAACTGCAAGTTGTGCGTAACCACTTATGTCCATGCTCTCATCTAAAGCAATTGAATACATTTCGGCACATTTTAAATCGTAATTTATTTGAGAACAAGTATTTTCATCTAATCTTAATATTCGTTCTTTAATTGTGTTTCGGCTTATAGGCAACTCATTAATGCGCTTTATTATCAAATCTTTTTCTTTAAAATCAGCAAATATCAGCTTTTGAGAAAAAAATCCTTTTTTTTCTTCTTCTGTTAAGGAATCAAGATTTGCATGTATCTTTTCAAAATGTCGTTTTACATTGTAAGCACGAGACGTACAATTTTCCTTGCAAATTAAGCAAAGAATTTTCTTATCTATCTCAACAGCTCCGTATTTTCCAAATCATTCTGTTTGATATGGCCTTGAACTTGTATCATTCATCTTAAGTTTCTTAACCGCTGACATGCTAAAAATATCTAAAGGGTTAATATTTATAATTTGAAAATATTAAATTTGAATTGAAATAGAAACAAATTATTGAAACTAATTTTCTTACCGAAAATTTAAAACTTAATAAATCAAGAAAACTTTATGAATCAATAACTTAAAGAGCATGCGCAAGTTACGTCTTTAGTTTGGTTAAAAGTAAAGTTAAATGATATAATATAAATAGTTAAAAAAAATTATTAATTGTTTTGCAATTCCTACTGAGATATTGTTATACTCAATTAACAAATTGTGGTATTGTAGATGTACGAAGAAAACTGTGTAAATTTTGTAGCAGGCTTTGCAAAAATAACATAAAATGCAAGCAAGAATTTTGTGTGTCGTTTTCTGTGGAAAAAAATGAAAAAAATTATGTGGAAAAAAATGAAAAAATTATATGGAAAAATATGGGATTTATTTTTTTTTTAAATTCCATATTTTTCCACATAACAATATCTCAGTTTGAAAAAACTTAGAATTTAAAAATATAGTTTGAAAAAAAAAAAAATAAAACAACTCGTGGTTCACTTAAAATTGTTGCATGGGTATGACCCGTGGGTCATAGGTTCGCCATCGCTGCCCTATACCACTATGTGGTTTGGGTATAATGACTTTGTGCTGCTGTTGTAACAACCAAAAGTATTCGTCCTAGACCCATCCTTAATTATACGATCGACTCAGAATCACTTTTTGAGTCGAAATAGCAATGTCCGTCCGTCCGTCCGTCCGTCCGTCTGTGTGCCCATGTAAACCTTGCAATCAAACTGCAGGTCGCAAATGTGAATATATTTTGACGAAATTTGGTATATATGCTTCCATCGGCCATGGGATAAACGCTATTGAAATTGGTGAGAATCGGTCCATGTTCAGACCTAGCCCCCATACAAATGACCCGACATAAATTACCATAAGTTCCAAATTATCATATAGATCTCAGTCAAATTGGGTTTGTATGTGTTTATTACATCCATTAATCAGTAGCTCAAAAATACTCCCTACAGGAAAATTCTTAGTCATAGGCTCCATATAGAGCTGCTTCCCGATTTTCACTTAAATCTATCAAAAAACAAAAATATTGCACAGATTTTTCTCAAATTTGGTTTGTATATATTTTTTCAAAGTATAAGTGACTTTACCAAATATAGTAAGGATCGGTCCATTTTTCGACCTAGTCGCCATTTACATATATTATCCGATATGAACTTTTTCATATCTGCAGCGAAAAAAATTAATAAAAATGCCACTCAAATTTGGTTTATGAATACATGCTATATCCAATTAGTTGGACCCGAGAGATAGGGTCTCTTAACCATGGTATAGGGTATCGTATAGGCGGGCTAGACCGACTATAATTTTCTTACTTGTTTTTTATTAAACTCGTTCTTTTAACTCAAACTCTCTGTCTGTCTGTCTGTCTGTCGTGGGTCAACCCTATTCCTCCTTATCCAATTGATCTGAAACATGGCCCATAGTCTTCTTGTGACTACAGATTAATTTTGGGGTAGTCACGCACAGTCATGTGTGGTCACGCACAGTCACGGACTGATCTAAATATCATTTACCCTCATCCGAACGATCTGAAACTTGGTCCATACACTTGCTGTACAGAAAGATTAAACTCGACATAGTCACGCACAGTCACGCATAGTCACGCGCAGTGACGGAGTGATTTAAACCCCATTTCCCCTCAGCCAATCAATCTGAAATTTGTTCCATAGACTTGTTGTGACCAAAGATTGATTTTAAAATAGTCACGCGAAGTCACGCACAGTCACGCACAGTCACGGAGAGATTCAAAACTCATATGCATAAGGAAAGAAATAGTTTTAATACAATCTTTGTTGTTATGGGTTAGATTATTTGGGTATCAATTTGCGTACAATGAATTTTACTTTCTAACGAAAAAAACTCCTTAAAAGAGTTTTATTTTATGACCGCAAAATAAAATTCTCTTTTAAGAGTTTCATCCGACCTTTTATTTTTGCGTTGAAAAATAACTGCTTTAGATGGAGTTTTTGTTTCTAAACTCACAAAATAACTTACATAAAAGTACTTTTTTGATATCACATATAACCGTTACGGTCCATAGTTAAATGTATAATTAAAGGGAGCATTCTATTTTGCAATCCATTATATCTGTCATAAAGGCAATGCTTTAAAAATTGGTCTCTCAATTGGCCGATGTTGTGGGATATTTTGTGGATTGACGTATATTTTTAAACAAATACAATATTATTTTCACAAAACATATTTAAATTTAGTGCAGCGCGGATTTGCATTAAAGGAATTGATCTCTTTTCTAAGCTCAGTTAATAGTTACTGTCTTTATAAATAGATATGACGTTTTGCTGAATTGATAATATATTACGAACAAACATTATAAACCAATAGAAGTTTACTAATCCGGAAGTTTCTCTCCTTCAAAACGGTATTATATTGAGAACCAAAATGCGTGCAGAAGTCTGATTTAACGTACGTTTTATCATCCAAAATGATAACGCAGCAATGTTTCTTTCTTAGAAGTTCATGCAAATTTCTGATCTAGTTTTTATGTTTTTCTGCGAATTTTTAACTAGTGACTTTGAAGAATACTTTCTTTTTTGAAACACCAATATAGCGTTTCAGAACATAACCAACAGTCTTTCTTGCTACTGGTCGATTTTGATTTGCGTTCCATTTTTCAGTAAATAATTGGCTTCATTTTAATTTATTCGATTTGTGCTCATATTTCAATCCCGCCCATTTTTGCCACAGCTACTCATAGTAATAATAGATGACCTCAAATAAATTTGCAAAGCTCTACCTGTCATAGTATTCGAGGCATATGATATTGAATAGTTACTTTGTATGGGAGGTGCCACGCCCACTGCTTCCATTCCACTCTATCACAAAGAAGAATATTTCACAGTGCTACACCAATATATGGTGCAAATATAAGGTGCACCCCTGGGCGGAACTGCTAAAAAAAAATATTCCATAAAAAGTGAGTACCTATAGGGTTTGATTGCACTATATCACCGGTTTCAAAAAACGAAAGGAAAAGCAATTCCTAACGTGCGATTGTAGAGATTTTAGATGCTTTCTTATTTCGATAACAAAAAAAAAAAGTTGGGCTTGAAAGTACTTAATACACCATATTAATGAAGCCTAAATCCGTTTTCGAGTAACGGTCATTATATTCTTTTATATTTTTATTTTGTTAGTTTTATGTTAATTTTTAATTAATTTTACAATATAATATATAATATGGGTTTTTAGCTTTTTCAAAATCCAGCCAATATTTAAATTAACAATAAATAAAAATAATAAATAAATTATTAATTTAATTATGTTAAATATGTAGCGAATCGTATTCACAAATAGCTCTTTTCGACATTTTCGCATAAAAAGAGTCGCCAGGTGTTTTTTCAAATCGGATTCACGTTGCCTTCAAACCTGAGTACACAGATCCAGAAGCCTGTTCACTTCACAGTTCCAATCTGGATTTGGTTTTAGAACAAAATTCAACGATATGATAAAAACCGCATGCACCTTTGCTCTAACCATCAATTTATTATTCGCTAATGCTCAAAGTTTAATGTATTTTTTTTAAAGAATTCTGCGAGCATTCATATCCAAATTTTTTCCAAAACATAAACTTACAACAAGGTTGAATTTGAGAGGAGTAACTTCGTCAATAAACCCAACTTTTTCAAAAGTTTCGAGACTTATGTCAATTAAAAGTTCCTGCGTGCATTTGCTTTTGCACGTTGCAAAATCCAAAAAAAAAAAAAAAAATAACTAAAATGGGCATTACGCGAAAACTGCAGCAAAGATTTTTTTCGTTCAATAGGGTGCTTTCAAGCCCAACTTTTTTTTGTTATCTAATTCCACCCAAGTGTGTGTAGATAGCTTCAGGTATTCAGCCGTAATGCGACTAATGTTTTTATATATGAGGATGTATATTTTAAATTTTTCGAATCTGAAACCCTTTCTCCTGACTCATGTATATTACTTTCTTAATTGTTTTAACTAAAAAAAAAAGAAAAAAATCCATAAAATGCCAATTTAATTATTCCTCAATATTCAGAAATATTTTCATAAGTAATAATAGACCGTTCTCTCCTTCAACACAGGGCTGAAGTGGTTACTTTAAAAATTAGCTCACCTTAATGCTAACACACTAACAGCGTTATAAAAAAACATATTTATAAGAGGCCAATTAAAAATTAACATGTTTTTTTGAACAGTTCCTACAAAATCTTTATTTCAATAAGTGAAAGTTCTTAAAAAAAAATTCACAATCCCTTTAATGGGATAAATAGAAAAAGTAACAAACTAAAATGTTAAACATAAACCAAAACCTTTTAAAAATAACGCAAATAAATATAGCAAAAACCGAATAAAAATACAAAAATAACACTAAAAAAAACAATAACTGTTACCACTACTTTTTTACTACTTTAACAACCAAAAAGAAATTAAGCCAAAAAACTACAGCAATCAGTTTCTAAAAACTAAAATAAGAAAAAAAAAAAATTGGTTTAAAATAACTTTGCATTTGAACATGCCAAAACAATATAAACTTATAAAATACTAAAAAACACCCAAATTGAAATGAAATGCAATTAAACCACTCGACCTAGAATACTTTTAGCAACTGAGTGAAGACAAAGACTAAAAATGCAAACTTTAGAAATTGGTTAAAGAATGTAAAAGAAAAGAAAAAAATGAAATCCATAAAAAAACTGAGGCGTAATTCATTGCTGGTTGTAAGATTTTTCTGACCGGAAAATTGCTAAGATTTTCAGAATAAAATATGAAATGTTTTCTCCAAGGGCAACATTTTTGCAATTTTTATATGGTGTGAGTTTGTGAGTGGCTTTTACAAAAAAAAAAAAAAAAAAAAAAAAAATCAGCAGGAAGTTATAACTGAAAAGGCGGCATATAAAAATATTAAATATTTTATTGTTATGTATTGTTGATCTGTATTGGAATAATTAGTCATTTATTGTTCGGTTTAAGATCATGTATATATTTTTCTAATGAAAGAAAGATAATAATTTTTGTAATGTAAGAGAAATATTAAAAAAAAATTGAAGACAGCGCTAGATGGAGTAGCTACTTTCGAACAAAGCGACTTGTTCATCGTCAGTATCCTTCTGCCTATTACTTCAACTCATGCTTACTCAACTATTTAACTCAACATTTCAAAGAAAAGAACATGAGAAATGTATTTCTTTTTATATACGAGAGTTTGTAAGAACAAGCTGAGCTTTTCCAATTTTTAGCTTTCTCTATATTAACATAGCCAGATCAATTACAAGTCTTGTAATGTGAATAGCTCTTTGTTTTTGCCATTGTCCTCTAGATGGAACTGTAATGGCATGTGAAATCTTAACAGATTACACAAATGCATTGTACCTCATGTGTTGTATGTTATTGTTATGTATTGTTGATCTGTATTGGAATAATTAGTCATTTATTGTTCGGTTTAAGATCATTTATATATTTTTCTAATGAAAGAAAGATAATAATTTTTGTAATGTAAGAGAAATATTAGAAAAAAATTGAAGACAGCGCTAGATGGAGTAGCTACTTTCGAACAAAGCGACTTGTTCATCGTCAGCATCCTTCTGCCTATTACTTTAACTCATGCTCATGCTCAATAAAAAAACAAGTAAGAAAATTATAGTCGGTCTAGACCGACTATATGATACCCTATACCATGCGTTTAGAAACCCTATCTCTTAGGCCCAACTAACTGGACATTAAAAATAAGCAAAAACCAAATTTGAGTGGAATTTTTATTAATTTTTTTGGATGCAGATATGAAAAAGTTCTTATCGGATGCTATATCTATAAAGGGACTAGGTCCAAAAATGGACCGATCCTGATCATGTTTGGTAAAGTCTCTTGTATTTTGCAAAAATATGTAAAAACTAAATTTGAGAAGAATCAGTGCAATATTTTTGTTTTTTAATAGATTTAAGTGAAGATCGGGAAGCAGCTCTATATGGGGTCAAAGGGATCATTTTTGGACTACTCATTAGTGGATGTAATGAACGCATACAAACCCAATTTGAGTAAGATCTATATGACAATTTGGATCTTATGGAAATTTATGTCGATTTCATATGGGTAATTTGTATGGGGGCTAGGTCTGAACATGGACCGATTCTCACCAATTTCAATAGCGTTCATCCCATGGCCGATAAAAGCTTATATACCAAATTTGTCAAAATATATTCATATTTGCGACCTGCAGTTTGATTACAAGCTTTACATGGACACACAGACGGACGGACGGACGGACGGACATTGTTAAATCAACTCAGAAAGTGATTCTGATTCGATCGGTATAATTAAAGATGGGTCTAGGTCAAATATTTTTGGTTGTTACAAACAGCAGCACAAAGTCATTATACCCAAACCACGTAGTGGTATAGGGTATAATAAAAATAAAACTATTTAACTCAACATTTTGAAAGAAAAGAACATGAGAAATGTTTTTCTTTTTATATACGAGAGTTTGTATGAACAAGCTGCGCTTTTCCAATTTTTAGCTTTCTCTACATTAACATAGCCAGATCAATTACAAGTCTTGTAATGTGAACAGCTCTTTGTTTTTGCCATTGTCCTCTAGATGGAACTGTAATGGCATGTGAAATCTTAACAGATTACACAAATGGATTGTACCTCATGTGTTGTATGTTATTGTTATGTATTGTTGATCTGTATTGGAATAATTAGTCATTTATTGTTCGGTTTAAGATATGTATATATTTTAATAGGCAGAAGGATGCTGACGATGAACAAGTCGCTTTGTTCGAAAGTAGCTACTCCATCTAGCGCTGTCTTCAATTTTTTTTTCTAATATATCTCTTACATTATAAAAATTATTATCTTTCTTTCATTAGAAAAATATATACATGATCTTAAACCGAACAATAAATGACTAATTAATATTAAATATTTTTAATTGAACTGGATTATTGTATTTTTAACTGTTCTATATAAGTTACTAGGCAGGTTTCCTTAGGGCTTCGGCAGATAATTGAATAGTCAAGTGTTAATAAAGAAATATTTTAGATTTTTAAAAGTGTTAAAACAACAAAAAAAAAATTTTTGTTTATCTTCTTTGGTCCGAATTCACACAAGGCAACTTTTGTTGCGCAATTCTTGAGCTTGTAGGAGAGAGGGGAAAGAAGAGTGGTATTTGGTACGGAGTTGCTTGAACTCGGCAACTCGTTTTGTTGTGCAATTCGTAATTATAAACACGAAGTTAGCTGCAGCTTATTATTTGACATTTCTTTTTATTCTTTGCTTCGCTGTGAAAAATTATTATTATTATTTCATTTATTTTATTATTTTTTTTTATTATTTAATTTTTTCTTTGACTTCCATTTTTTCACACAAATAGATTTTTCACTTTGGACCAATAATAAATCCTTTTTACACAAGCTAATAAAGTGAACTGTCAAAAATGTAAGAATTTGAAAGTAAAAGAAAACGAAAAGTTGCGGAAATAAATTCCTCTATATAAACATTAAGGCAACTTTAAAAGAGAATTGAAAAAAAGTTTCGCAACAAAAATTGCCTTGTGTGAATCCATACTTGTAGAAAAAAAAACTTAAAATTTTTTTAGCACTTCGATAATATAATTTGAAAATGAAATTTGGTATTTGTTTCTACATATTCTAGTCCACAATATAAGTAGTTTTATATCGAATGAATTTATTTGAAATATAAAAGGATATTGATATGATAAATTGAAAAAAATAATGAAGTTTCCAAGAGACCAGTATCGAAATAAGTGCATGAGCATAAGAGCAAGTATATTTAAACATATTTTTTTTGAAGAATTTAATCCTTAGAAATTTAACAATATTACGAAAAAGAAATTGTTACGTAAGTTTTACTCCATTTGATCTCTAGTTTCAGTATATTCTCTCGTCCACGTATAAAGATTTTTTTTTGCTTTTTGTCAGACGGCATAATCTCCATCACTCCTCAGAATTCATCAGAAATTGGTATAAATGTTGTACCTAACTCAGCTAAGAAATATTAAAAAATGTGGACCTTTCGTTCATAGTTCCCGAAATATTGTGGCGAGAAAAGTGAACCAATCATTGAAAACTCGCAAAATAATTATATTTATTTTTAAAAGTATTTAACCTATAATTTCAGTTCAGATACCAATCGGAACATATTAAAATCATTTTTTGGAGTTATAAATAAAAAATCAAAGTCAAGTATAAAAAATGTAGGCGCAAAAGTTAATTTGAAATTTTTATTAGAGATTTTTTGGAATAACAAAATTTAAGTAAATCTAATAGTTTACAAAAAATAGTTGTTGGAGCCACCATTCGTATTAATTTGTTCATTATTTGGCATCTATAAGTTGCAAAACGAAATTATCGACCACATACCTAAATAGAAAATCACATTTAAACAAGTAAGAAAATTATAGTCGTTCTACACAGACTATACGATAACCTACATCATGCGTTTAGAGCGGGGGTTTCAGGTCCGACTAATGGGATAGTGCTTGCATATACGAAAAAGTTCATATCGGGACTAGGTGAAAAAATGGACTGATTCTGGCCATATTTGTCACTTATCTTTTAGAAAAATATAAACAAACCTATTGTGATAATAATCTGTGCAATAATTTGTTTTTTTTGTTGTGAATTTAAGTCTAGATCGGGAAGCAGCTTCATATGGGGGTTACAATTATAAATCTTTTATTTGGTTTATTTTGGACTACTGATTAATGGGTCATTTGTATGGGAACTAGGTCTGAATATGCACCGATTTTTACCAATTTCAATAGTGGTTCTGAGTCGATCAAAAGATGTGACTAGGTGAAATATTATTAGTAAATAGATCAGCACAAAATCATTATACCTTGACCACATATTGGTAAAACAATTTCAGTGTTTTATTTATAACTAGATGTAACCCGGTGTGCCCCCTACCGAATCGTTATGAAAGGGCTCACGCAAAGTCCCAAGGCTCTCACTAATACAGTAATTCAGATACATCACATGTAATATTAAGTTTGTGTGGGGGTACCACGCGCATTTGTCTAATCCCGCCCATTTTTTTGTCTGACTACTCACGTTAATAATAGATGACCTGAGACAAATTTGCAAAGCTCTCTCTATCATTACTTAATATATATGATATTAAAAATTTATTTGTATGGGAGGTGCCACGCCCACTAAATATATTAAAAAAAATTAAAGCCTGTAGCACTCCCATATCCGCAGTAAGACTATGTGAAAATTTCAGGAAGAGCAGATAAGTAGTTACGGAAATTACCTCCTACAAACAAACAAACAAACAAACAAATATTACCTCTTTATTATGTTAGTATAGATTATTAGTATAGATTTTTTTATTTCAATGCTTGCTGATGCTGATATACAATGTTTTTTGTTTTTCATTCGGTACAACAATTATCAGATTTTTCGGCGTTCCTACCCTGGAGCAAGGTACATGTAGCTGTCCATGAGAAGAAGATGGATTATCCATATTAGATCTGGCAACACTTAACTATTGGCCTTGAACTTAGAATATCATTTGGCAATTTTTCTTTTTAGCGATTTTTGATTTTGTCCGTTTTTGATTTTGGAAATTTTTGTTTTTGGGCGATTTTTACTTTTCGCGATTTTTGGGTTTGGCGATTTTTGATTTTGACGATATATTTTCCACGACAAATCACATTGATAACTAATGAACTTGTCAAAAGACTGTTGCTTTCGTAGTACATCATATTTTTGATATAGGAGGTGCCACGCCCACTTATCCCATCCCGCCCAATTTTTATTGGACTACTCACATTAATATCTGATGGACACGTGCAAAATGTCGAGCCTTTCCCAATTATATGATATTAGATATCTACTTTACATGGGCGGTGCTACGCCCACTGCTTCGATCACGCCCATTTTTTTGTTCGACTAATCACACAAAGAACCTATGGGCTCACGCAAAGCCACAAAGCTCTCTCTTTTATAGTACTCCAAATATATGACATTAAATAGTTACTTTGCATGGGGAGTTCCACGCCCATTGTTGTGAACCCGCAAATTTTTTATCTGACTACTTATATTAAGATCTGATGGTGTCTTGCAAAGTGCCAAAGCTTCCCTCTTTTAGTACACCAGTTATATGATATCATATATTTACTTTGTACGGGCGGTGCCACGCCCACTGCTCCGATCACGCCCATTTGTTGTCTAACTAATCATATGAATAACTTATGGGTTTACACAAAGTCCCAAGACTCTCACTATAACAGTACTCCAGATATATGGCATTATATATTTTATTTGTATGACAGGTACCACGCATATTGGTCCGATACTGCCCATTTTTTGTCCGACTGCTCACATTAATAATAGGTGACATCAGACAAATTTGAAAAACTCTCTCTATCATAGTACTCGAGATATATAACATTGAATTATTACTTGTATGGGAGGTACCACGCCCATTTCTCCGATCCGGCCCATTTCCGCCGTGGCTACTAATATTAACAATAGGTGACCTCACACAAATTTGCAAAGCTCTCCCTATCACAGTACTCAATATATGTATATGATATTATAAATTTACTTTGTGTGGGAAGTGCCACGCCCACTAAAAATATTAAAAAAATTATAGCCTATAGCACTTCCCATATCCGCAGTAAGATTCTGTGAAAATTTCAGGAAGATCAGATGGCTAGTTACGGAGATTACCCCCTACAAACAAACAAACAAACAAACACACATTACCTCTTTATTATATTAAACTAGATGTAACCCGGTGTGCTTCGCTACACCCTCCCCCTCCCCCCCCCCCTTCCGAATCGTTATGAAAGAGCTCACGCAAAGTCCCAAGTCGCTCACTAATACAGTAATTCAGATATATCACATTTATTATTAAGTTTGTGTGGGGGTACCACGCGCATTTGTCTAATCCCTCCCAATTTTATACCCTATACCTCTATGTGTTTTAGGTATAATGACTTTGTGCTGCTGTTTGTAACAACCAAAAATATTCGTCCTAGACCCATCTTTAATTATACCGATCGACTCAGAATCACTTTTTGAGTCGAAATAGCAATGTCCGTCCGTCCGTCCGTCCGTCCGTCCGTCTGTGTGTCCATGTAAAGCTTATAATCAAACTACAGGTGGCAAATATGAATATATTTTGATGAAATTTGGTATATAAGCTTCCATCGGCCATGGGATGAACGCTATCGAAACTGGTGAGAATCGGTCCATGTTCAGACCTAGTCCCCATACAAATAACCCCTATGAAGTCGACATAAATTGCCATAAGTTCAAAATTATCATATAGATCTTAGTAAAATTTGGTTTGTACATGTTTATTACATCCATTAATCAGTAGTTCAAAAATAATCATTATAGGAAAATTCTCAGTCATAGGCCCCATAGAGCTGCTTCCCGATCTTCACTTAAATCTATCAAAAAACAAAACTATTGCACAGATTTTTCTCAAATTTGGTTTGTATATAGTTTTCACAGTATAAGCGACTTTACCGAATATGGTCAGAATTGGTCCATTTTTCGACCTAGTCCCCATATAAATATAGTATCCGATATGAACTTTTTCATATCTGCAGCCAAAAAATTAATAAAAATGCCACTCAAATTTGGTTTATGCTTATTTGCTATATCCAATTAGTTGGACCTAAGAGATAGGGTCTATAGGGTCTAGACCGACTATAATTTTCTTACTTGTTTTGTCTGACTACTCACGTTAATAATAGATGACCTGAGACAAATTTGCAAAGCTTTCTCTATCATAGTACTTAATATATATGATATTAAAAATTTATTTTGTATGTGAGGTGCAACGCCCACTAAAAAATTTAAAAAATTTAAGGCTGCACCACTCCCATATCCGCAGTAAGACTCTGTGAAAATTTCAGGAAGATCGGATGAGTAGTTACGGAGATTATCTCCTACAAACAAACAAACACACAAATCCTCTTTATTATGCTAGTATAGATTATTAGTATAGATTTTTTTTCAATGCTTGCTGATGCTGATATACAATGTTTTTTGTTTTTTCATTCGGTACAACAATTATCAGATTTTTCGGCGTTCCTACCCTGGAGCAAGGTACATGTAGCTGCCCATGAGAAGAAGAAGAAGAAGAGAAGAATATCTGGCAACACTTAACTATTGGCCTTAAACTTAGAATATCATTTGGCAATTTTTGTTTTTATCGATTTTTGCTTTTGCCCATTTTTGATTTTAAAAATTTTTGTTTTTGGGCGATTTTTATTTTTCGCGATTTTTGCGTTTGGCAATTTTTGATTTTGGCGATATAGTTTCCACGACAAATCACATTGATAACTAATGAACTTGTCAAAAACTTGCCTCTTTCGTAGTGCTTCATATATTTTACATAGGAGGTGCCACGCCCACTAATCCCATCCCGCCCAATATTTATTGGACCACTCACATTAATATTTGATGGACTCATGCAAAATGTCGAGTCTTTTATAGTACACCAGTTATATGATATTAGATATCTATTTTGCATGGGCGTTGCTACGCCCACTGCTCCTATCACACCCATTTTTTTGTTCGACTAATCACACAAAGAACCTATGGGCTCACGCAAAGCCACAAAGCTCTCTCTTTTACAGTACTCCAGATATATGACATTAAATAGTTACTTTGCATGGGGAGTACCACGCCCGTTGTTGAGAACCCGCCAATTTTTTGTTCGACTACTCATACTAAGATCTGATAGGCTCGTGCAAAGTGTCAAAGCTTCCTTTTTTAGCACACCAGTTATATGATATTATATATTTACTTTGTATGGGCGGTGCCACGCCCACTGCTCCGATCACGCCCATTTTTTGTCTAACTAATCAAATGAATAATTTATGGGCTCACACAAAGTCCCAAGACTCTCACTATTACAGTACTCCAGATATATGCCATTTTATATTTACTTTGTATGGCAGGTGCCACGCCTATTGGTCCGATACTGCCTATTTTGTGTCCGACTACTCACTTTAACAATAGGTGACATCAGAAAAATTTGAAAAGCTCTCTCTATCACATTACTCGAGATATATAATATTGAACTATTACTTGTATGGCAGGTACCACGCCCACTTATCCGATCCCGCCCATTTCCGGCGTAGCTACTAATATTAACAATAGGTGACCTCACACAAATTTGCAAAGCTCTCCCTATCACAGTACTCAATATATGTATATGATATTAAAAATTTACTTTGTGTGGGAGGTGCCACGCCCAACAAAAATATTTAAAAAATATAGCCTATAGCACTTCCCATATCCCGTGAAAATTTCAGGAAGATCAGATGTGTAGTTACGGAGATTACCTCCTACAAACAAACAAACAAACAAACACACATTTCCTCTTTATTATATTAGTATAAATTTAGTAACCGATAAAAATTCAATAATTTGGTTTGGAAAATGGCAAGTGGGTTAAGGAATTTATCAATACCTGTATTACAAGGCAATTGTACTCAATTGCAATTTGGAATACTCAATACCACACTAATATCCACACTAATTATATCTAATCTGTTCAGAATCTATTTCTTTATTATACCCTATACCACTATGTGTTCCCATTTCAAATTTTTCATATCCGAAGGCAAAAAATTTAATAATGATGCCACTCAAATTTAGTTTATGCTTATTTTCTATATCTAATTAGTTGGATCTAAAAGATAGGATCTATATAGGGTATCGTATAGTCGGCCTAGACCGACTATAATTTTCTTACTTCTTTTCTTTTTGCGTAGTCTGCAACATAATCCTTCATATCTTATGAGATTAGCATTAATTAAGTTACCTTCTATCAAAGTATGCTGAACGTATCATTTTTTGTGTATAATGTGATCCATGGATGTTTGCTATGAATCAATTCTAAGTAAAATAACATTCAATATTCCTCAGCGAATGGATCGTCACTATCAAACTATTTGTATTCTTTTTTTTTTTTGCACAAGGAGAATATGTAGCAATCTATATATACATATGTTTGTTTGTTTGTTTGTTTGTTTGTACGTTATAGGAGGGTAAACCATTGCGCCGATATTCCTGAAAGTTTTACAGAGTTTTATCGTGTATCTGGAAGGAACTATAGCCTGTAGTCTCCCATACAAGGCGAATTTTTAATATTATATATATTGAATACTATAACAGAGACAGCTTTTGCACCAATGGGACCAATGGGAGTGCCAACCCCATACAAAGTAAATATTAAATGTCATATATTTGGAGAACTGCAATAGCGAGAGAACAGTCCAGTCATGTGATCGAACAAAAAATGGGCGTGATCGGAGCACAGTGAGTGGCACCGCCCATGCGAAGTAAATATATAATATCATATAACTGATGTACTATGAAAGCCTTGACACTTTGTCCATTATATATTAGTATGTGTAGTCTAGTAAAAAATGAGCGGGATAGATTGGTGAGTGTGGTACCTCTTATACACAAATTTATATAGCACTATGAAGTACTATGACAAGACCATTTATTAATAACTAACAGATTCCAGCCCTCGAAATTCGAGTGCAAATTCTAGGAAATTTTATTTTTTCATTAAATAAAGACCCTAAAGGTATGCCAATCAATTACAGACAATTCACAAATCAACACAAAAAAACAAACTCATTTTTATTACAAACACATTAACAAATTTAATAAACACACACATAGCATTGTATAGTGTTATGTATGTGTTAATAGCAATTTTAAATTCAATTTACTCAAAATAAAGGAAAAAATTTCAAAATCTGTAAATCTGCAAAATGACTAAAAAGAAATACCTTGCAAATAGTATACGTTTAGTCAAAATCGGGATAAAACGGTTGAACAAAACATCGGTCACAAGAAATTGCCTAGCCTATCAATATTATAGATGTGAGAAATAGCGAAAAATATAGGCGGAATCGTCAAAATCAAAAATTGTCAAAACCGATAATCACGAAAAACTAAAATCGCAAAAAAAAAATCAAAATAAAAATTCGGCAAAATCAAAAATCGCCTAAACGAAAAATTGCTAAATAAAAAAATGCTTAACGATATTCTAAATTCAAGGCTATATGCAGCTTGCTTCAGAGTAAGAACGCCGAAAAATTTTGTAATTTTTGCACTGAATGAAGAAACAAAATATTGTATATCAGAAAGCATCGAAAAAAATAAATAAAATAAAATTAATTATGAAAACATACAAATCAATAAGTCTCGGTAAGTTGTAGAGAAGCACGACATGGCATACTATTGATTTATATGTATGAACTTATTAATTATTATACAAATATATATGTTGTCATTAAACGTAATATTTTATTACTAGTAGCGTCCAGAACTCGAAATATGAATTCGAATTCTAGGATTTTTTTTTAAATCAATTATAATTATTTGTTTGAGTTTGTTAATAAATAATTTTATAAGAGCCTGAAGGTAGGCTTATCAATGTTAGATTTGAAGCTTAAATATGTGTTTTATGTATGTGTCAGTAGTAACTTTAAATGCATTTTACTCAAACTAAAAAAAAAAAAAAAACGTTCCACACGGTGCAAATCTGAAAATATGGGGAGCAGCTAAAAAGAAATACCTTTCAAATGGAGTATTTTTGGTTAAGAGCGGTTGGTAACTAAAATTCTTATATCGATCACTCGAAATCGCCTTGCCTATAAATATTATAAATACTTCAATTCTTATTTTTATACCCTATTCCACTATGTGGTTTGGGTATAATGACTTTGTGCTGCTGTTTGTAACTACCGAAAATATTTGACCTATACCCATCTTTTATTGCACCGATCGACTCAGACACACTTTCTTAGTTGATTTAGCGATGTCCGTCCGTCCGTCTGTCCGTCAATGTGTCCATGTAAACCTTGTAATCAAACTACAGGTCGCAAATATTAATATATTTTGATGAAATTTAGTATATAAGCTTTTGTCGGCCATAGGAAATTGGTGAAATTCCGTCCATGTTCAGACCTAATCCCCATAGAAATGGCCCCTATGAAATCGACATAAATTGCCATAAGATCCAAATTATCATATAGATCTCCGTCAAATTGGGTTTGTATGTGTTTATTATATCCATTAAATAGTAGTCCAAAAATAATCCCTATAGGACAATTCTTAGTCATATGCCCCATATAGAGTTGCTTCCCGATCTTCGCTTAAATCTATCAAAAAGCAAAAATATTGCACAGATTTTTCTCAAATTTGGTTTGTATATTTTTTTTCAAATATTATTTTCTATATCCAATTATTTGGACCGTAGAGACAGGGTAAACCAAGGTATACGGTATCGTTTAGTCGGGCTAGACCGACTATGATTTTCTTACTTGTTTTACTTTTAATATTATTACTAGTGCCTTATATTATTTTGTAATTTTATATTAAATTGGTATCTTTATAAATAGTCTGAATGGATTAAATATACATACTTAAATAAATAAAACATAAAAAATTCTAGCTTGAAAGAAATGTCAAACTTAACGATGGAAAAAAATGTTATAAGTGATTTTTTTAAGTGAAAGGACATTTTTCTTGAAATAAACGAAAAAAACTGAGTAAATGCATTGTTTATCTCTAACAGCTGATTCCTCGAAATTTTGTTTTTGAGTCATAAGCCACCTTTTCATAGACCGGGACACATATATTGAAGTTTCATACATTTTTTTAAATAAATATATAAAAAAAAATTTATGGAATTTTTTTTCAAAAGGTGTAAAAAGAGTTTTGCGGTCAGTTCTAAATTTTTTAAAAAGATTAAAAACATTATTTATCTAATTGAAATCTAGAACAAACAATTTAATAGTTTTGTTTTACAATATACATGTGTACAACGAGTTTGTGCTGATGTTTGTAACCGACCATCTCAGGATTACTTTCTGAGTCGATCTAGCGATTTCTCCCATCTGTCTGTCTGTATGTTCATATAACTATTGTAATCAAACTACAGGCCACAAATACAAATATATTTCGATGAAATTTGGTAAATACGATTTTGTAGGTCATAGGAGTATCGCTAATGAAATTGCTGAAAATTTGTCTATGTTTAAAGCTAGCCCCCCATCAATAAATTCCCGTAAGATCAAATTTAGTTTATGTGTGTTTATTTCACACATAAAAAAAGTAGTTCAAAAATAGACCTTGTATGACCACTTTTAATCATAGTTTCCATATCACTCTGCTGATTAAATTAAATCTATCAAAAACAAAAATATTGCTTAGATCTTTCTCAAATTTAGTTGGTATATGTTTTTGAGTAAACCAGGTGACTTTACAAAATATGATAGTGATCGGTCCATTTTTGATCTGGTTCCCATAGATAATTTGAATCCGATATTAACATTTTCATATTTGCATGGCGCAAATTAAAAACGGTGCAACTCAAACTTCGTTTATTCTTATTTTCTATATCTATTTCTCGAAACTCATGGTATAGGGTATCGAATTGTTCGTTAAAACCGTGTTAAATGTTCTTACTTGTTTAATTTATTTTTGCATTTCTCTTTTCTCTATCTTCAGTATATAAACGGTAAAATTCAAAATTTGAAGATATGATGTGATTTAGTGAATTATCGCATTTTATCAAGAAGCGGAAATCAAAAATTCTGGCACTTACCTCATTTGGAAGTTGTGGCTCGATATATGTTTTTTTTACCATTCTAAAAATATTATTCTTAATAAAATATATCATTATCAACTTTGTGGTCGTCGTTCTATCGTAACAGTTGTGTTACGATAAAGAAAATGCGAAAAATAGGGAAAGTGTTGCATGTTGTCTTGCTTGTATCAGAATGCAATGATTTGCATATATGCAAATTTCTTTTGAGTTGTTTTCAACAGTTTACTTTAACATTTATTTTCTGCTGTTATTAAACTCTTACGTTGTTTAAGTTAAGAAGCCATAAAGGTTGTTGAAATTTATGCAAAATGCTATTTTTCTCTTATTATAACTTTTTTCTACTGTTTATTTTTTAATAAAATGCAAATATTTATTTAAGGAGTCTCAATGATGAAATGCAAAAAGTAAAACATTTTTTTCTTAAATCTTACAATTTAGAATCGTAAATTTAAATTTAACATGTTTATATGAAATATATAATAAAGTGTATATTTTTGTTGAACAATGTTTAAAAGCATTAATTCGCGATTACATTTTTATCGTGTGCAGAAAATTTGTACATAAACCAAAATTAAGTTGAGAATTTGGATCGTAACTCCCTTTAAAAATATTAATTTTAGTATAAATATGATTTATAATAAATTTGGATAATTGCAAAATGGGAAGCCAAGCTTTGTCGGACCTAAACTTTTAAAATGGGGAAAAATTACTTTTTCTTCAATTGGACAATAATTTTGGAAACAAGAATCCTGTTTAATAAAAGTTAATAATAAATCATAATATGCAGTAAAATATTTATTTCATAATATAATAAAAAATAATATTGTTTGGAAAGCAAGTTCTTACAAATTCCCCAGCCATTTTATATCACTTGTTTAAGAAATTACTGCCTACATTTTGAAAGTTTCTGAAAATTTTTGCTACAACATTTTTTATTATTTGTTTATTATTAACTCCCAATTAAAAAAGCTCATATTTCAATGGATTTCGGGAAAAATTAAATTTTTGTCACTTATATTTGGAAAATAATTACAGCACGTGATACGAGTTTTCAATACTGTATATTAAGGGAACATTAATATACACCCAATTGATCAGTTTTAAGATAAAGATAAGGGATTCTGATATTTTAAAAACACATAATGGAACAAGAGATATTTGTGATAAGAGATATTTGTTGATAATTTATTAGTTATTAGACATAATTTTGTGGAACTAATTTCAGAAATTAATCCTTAAGTATTCTTTGTTTCCATATGATTCCGCTGAAAAATCTGTATTTTTACCTGTGTTTTCATTTAAACAAAATTTCACAAATGTCAAAGTAAACCCAGCAAAAAAAGTGATTGCCAATCTTATATATAATTACGCTGATCCCTGACTTACTGACTGACTGATTCTGTAACGCTGAAATAATACACACACATAGCACTCCCTACAAAGCTATGTGAAATACACAAACAAAATTTAATCTTTCTCATTTTAGACAAATACACACACAATTTTCTCTCTTCTTTGTGCTCAGTGCTGCTAATAAAATCTTCTGAAAATCTACAATTTTGGAAACTAAATCGCCAAAATTGTCGTTTTTAAAACAAGAAATTGTCAAGAAAATTTTACCGCTTATAAACTCGAAAAAATATTACAAAAGGAAGCAATAAAATTTATTTATATCATTCCTATTACGAATATTATTACAGCATTGGTTATTCCTATATATAAAAATGTATTAGTGGTGAAATTTCAACGAAAAAAATTTAACACAGCAATCAACTAAATAACTTTATTGATATGTATCTATAGCTGAAACATATAATACAGGTTTAAAGTATCGCCGTAATTAAAACTTAAATCTTACATGGAGATGCTATTCAAGGTGTTTCCGTTTTGAAACGACTTGACCCAGAATTAAATCTTAACATACATATTTTGTAATTTACATTTACACTGAACAAAAACTATCAACTTTCGATAAACAACCGATTAATTGTTAACCCTTGAAATCGTAATTTTTATACTACTGAAAATTTAAAATCTTCAATCATCATTTTAACAAATTCAACAAATCATTTGAACAAATTGAAAAATCGTCGAAATTAAAATAAGTTGTCAAAATTAGCAGCACTGCTAACGCCAATAGCACTACATATGCAGATTTCGTGTTACATATGGAATAAGATGAAAATGCATCAAAAAACTAATATCTATTCAAATTCTTCTTTAAATTCCCTTTGTTGGTCAATGAAAAAATTCTGCAAAAAAAAGTAATTAAGGAAATTTTAAACATTTTTATTTTTCTCATTTAACGTCGTCCGATATGCATACATACTTTTTGTCTGTTTTGTTTTTCATCTCAAAATTGTTTTGAATTGTTAGGAGTGCTTTCGCTCAGGTTCTCTGATTGCTTAAAATATAACTGAACTCGAACCTGTTTATTGTACATGTTGTGTTTTTTCTTACTACACGAGCCACAACACGACTTAAAATATAACTGAACTCGAACCTGTTTATTGTACATGTTCTGTGTTTTTTTTTCACTACACGTAGCAGAACATGAACTTCAAATAAAGCAACACTCAAAAATGTGTGCTTTATGTGCGATTGAAACAAAAAGTATGTGATACAAAAATGTTCGTGTAAATAACGAAATATTAAAACGAACACAGTCATGGTTGTGTTGGGCACCGTAGAAAATTTAGAAACGCACATAATTGATATGAAAATAAAAATATGTGTGTGTTAGTCTAAGTTATGTTTGTTTACATATATGTACGAGTTTTTTATTCAGTGTGTGTTTTTTTCTGAACTCTGCTTTTAGGAACCTTGCTCTAAAACGTTTTTATACCCTATACCACTATGTGGTTTGGGTATAATGACGTTGTGCTGCTGTCTGTAACAACCAAAAATATTTGACCTACACCCATCTTTAATTATACCGATCAAATCAGAATCACTGTCTGCTGATTTAACGATGTCCGTCCGTCCGTCCGTCCGTCTGTGTGTCCATGTAAAGCTTGTAATCAAACTGCAGGTCGCAAATATGAATATATTTCGACGAAATTTGGTATTTGATCTTTTACCGGCCATGGGATGAACGCTATTGAAATTGGTGAGAATCGGTCCATGTCCAGGCCTAGCCCCCATACAAATGACCCCTATGAAATCAACATATATTGCCATAAGATCCAAATTATCATACAAATCTTAGTCAAATTGGGGTTGTATGTATATATTACATCCATTAATCAGTAGTCCAAAAATGATCCCTATTGGACAACTCTTAGTCATCGGCCCCATATAGAGCTGCTTCCCGATCGTCACTTAAATCTATCAAAAAACCAATATATTGCACTGATTCTTCTCAAATTTTGTTTGTATATAATTCTGCAAAATACAAGAGACTTTACCAAACATGGTCAGGATCGGTCCATTTTTAGGCCTAGTCCCCATATAGGTATAGCATCCGATATGAACTTTTTCATATCTGCAGCTGAAAAAATTAATAAAAATCACACTCAAATTTGGTTTATGGAAATAGTTTATAGCGAACTCGGCGGGACCGGTCAAATTAGTTTCTTATAGACTAAGTTGCTTATAACCGTAATATTTTTTGATTTGTCCGAAAGGTTTAAAAAGTTTTTTTTTTAGTTGAATAAGTTTATTTATTTTGGGGCATTTTAAAAAGTTATAAAACATAAATTAAATTACTAAAAAGATACATATTAATTGTTTGTCTTAATACGAGTAAAATTACAGAGTTTCTATCAAAATAAAATATTTTTTTAAAATCATATAATATGAAAAACTCCTTATGTATAGAAGCAGAAAGTATAAAGCAAAGGTTGGCTACTGGCAAACTTTTACGAAAATATACATAAAAGGGCCTTTTACAAAACTTCATTTGAAAATCGAAGTTTTTGTTTTGTATTAAAATTAAATGAAAATAAAATTAAATTAAATTGAAATTAATTTTTTTTTAATATATAAAATATACGAAAATTCTGAAATGGAAAAAAATTTGTTTGTTAAAGTCAAATTTGTGTGAAAAATGTGATTAAAACTCTTGGGACCGAAGAAATTCTTCGCTATAAACAAAAATTTATTACAACCAGGGTTCGGTATAAGCGAACTCTATTGTATTAAATTTTAATAATTTTGGGAATCTCTAATCTCCTAACTTTACCCGGCCTTCCCATGTTCAAGTCAAATTGATCACACATCCAATAGTCAAAAAATTGTTAAGCAACTGTCCCATTGAAAAATTGAAAGAGAGGATTGAAACGTATAATTGTTTAGTAAAAAAGAGTAAAAAAGTTTGAGTGCATTACAACCTGAAAGCCAAAAATATAACGTGTGAAAGCCGGGTAATATCTTAAATATATTTACGCTGATCCCTGACTCACTGACTGATTGACTGAGAGACTGACTGATTCTGTAACGCTGACCAAAATGATACGGTTCTAATTTCTAGGATTGATCTCGCCCCAACCGACACCACATTACCTTTCATATTAAAACGCCGCCAGTTTCCAGTAATTCCTGCATACGCAATTACCATAAACAAGGCTCAAGGCCAGTCATTTGATTACGTTGGCATTCATTTGAAGACCGCGGTATTTTCACACGGCGAACTGTATGTGGCTTTGTCACGATCAAAAGTTGCAAGCCAAGTTAAGATACGTATTCAATCGAACCCACAGCAAGGAAAACTATTAAATGACCAACGATATTTCAAACGAAATATAGTTTTTCAAGAGATTCTAAATTGAAAAAAATTTTTGCCAAATATTTCTTATCTCTTTTGATACTTATGTATATAATTTCTACAGACACAATCTTTTTTCACATGTACATATGTAACAATATAATTTTCAATTTACTACTATATTAAAAGGAATATAATTTATTATAAATTTTTCGTGTATTTAAATTTAAACTGTTTTATTCATAATTTTTAAACGGGCGCCTAGGCGCCACACAACCAACTAGTATGTAAATAATTAAAAACAACTTCTGAACTCGTCATATTTGAATGAAGGATATTTTTTTGAAAATGTTTCTAGGAATATACTATATTTTCATAAAAAAAACGGCTCGCCCAATGAAAAATGAGAAATGACCCACTTGTTTGGCCTATTTGTCGTATTTTTTTTTTTTGCCCAATTTTCGTTTTAAAAATGAAAAATGACCCATTTTCCGTTTCTTTAATTTTGGTTAATTGCAGACGAAATCCATAAAAATTATTGTAAACAAATTTTTATTTTGTTTTTGAGCTTCACATCTACCTAATAACAGTGAAATATTAATGTATTTCTTTTATGTTTTCATATAAATACTGAGTATACAGTTAAAAAAAATAATTGAAGCGTGTCTTGTAGAATTGCATGACAATATGGGCAGTAAAAAGAGCTTAATCTTTTCGCCAAACTAGTTGCTTGCATTTTTAAACGCTTTTGTGGGTTATTTTTCCTGATCGAAAAACGAATTTCTATATAAATAAATCTGTGGTCACAAGCGATAACCGCCTAAGTCGACTTAAGAATGATTTGAGTTATGTATGCTATCATAGTCTACTAAAAACGCTTTATATTTTCGTGAAATCCCCATTTCTCTATCACTTTTTTATTAAAAAGTTATTAATGTAATGCTGACCTAAGTCGTAATGAAGGCCCATTACATTTATATAAAAAGTTAGTTTTCTCGAAAGCATGATTTTCGACTTAGGCGGTTAATGCTTATGAAATATTTAATTTTGTATAGTTTTAATTGATTTTTGAGCGAATTGTCATAGGGAAAATATTAATTAATTTTTGTGCTTTTTTTAAACATCTCTTATACTTTTGGGCGATTTTTTATATTTTTAGGCAACATTTTATAACTTTTTGGGGCGATTTTTCATTTTATTTTTTGGACATTTTTCATATTTTTTGGGCAAAATTTCATATATCTTTTTGACGATTTTTCATTTTTTTCGTTGGGCCATTTTTCTGAATCATTAATTCGGTCTAAATTGTCATCTGTAATCAAATATGCGTACTATCGAGGATACTCTATGTTTATAAATAGATTTATGTATGTGATATTAAAATAAATTTCAAAAGAATATTTTTTCATTTTCAGAAATGAAAAATAATTAACTTTTCTTAACTTAAACTTAATTTATAGAAATATTTAAGTTTATTTATGTAAATTTACTGGTTTAAAATAAATATTTAAAATCCCATTTAATTTCCATAATCCCCAAGCAAAACTTTATTTTTCAATTTCCACACACGTACTGATACTTGTTCACATGGACATTGACCATCGTCATCAACATCATCGTCCACATTGTCGTCACAGAAATAACATCATATATTCGTACTCATATCCAAATCATTATCCTTGACCTTATCTGTAGTAAAAAAGTCAACATCATCATACTTGTAAATATAGGAACTGAAGCCTATTATGTAGCTATAAAATAAATACAAACTGCTACGAGTACCAGAATAAACATATATATATCTATATATATTTTTTGTACGAATATAATAATCTAACAAACTACAGATTGTCCGCTTTACAAGATTTTCCATATGTGTAATTTTTTTGTATCGTTTAGTTAGTTCGTGTTTTTTTTATAAGTAGATGCTCACACACATCAGGGTCACTTCATTTTATGACCATGTTAAGGTCATCATCATCACAAGAACGTAGTGTTGTTGTAGTATCATGTGCAGTATGGTTCCACATATTTGCACGGATGAAATTTTATAAAAAAATGTTCTTTTTTAAGAAAAGGTACTTTTTAGAGAATTTACTTTTTTAAGAAAAGGAACTTTTTTAAGAAAATGTCTTTTTTAAGAAAAGGAAATTTTTTTTAAAAAAAGTACTTTTTTAGGAAAATATACTTTTTAAATAAAAGGTAAATTTTAAGAAGGGTCTGTTTTAGGAAAATATACTTTTTCAAGAAAATTTACTATTTTATATAAGGAATTTTTTAAGAAAATAAATTTGTTTAAGAAATGGTCCTTTTTTTAATAAAATGTATTTTTGTAAAATCTACATTGTTAGAAAAGGTATTTTTTTAATAAAAGGTATTTTTTAAGAAAAAGCATTGTTTTAAGAAGAAGTACTTTTTTAAGAAAAGGAACTTTTTTAAGAAAGTATCCTTTGTTAGCAAACTTTACTTTTTTAAGAAAATTAAATTTTTTAAGAAAATGTATTTTTTTTAAGAACAGAAACTTCTCTAAAAAGAGTTAATTTTTTTTAGAAAATGTACTTTTTAATAAAATGTATCTTTAAGAAACGGTAGTTTCTGAAGAAATCTTCTTTCATAAGTACTTTTTAAGGAAACGTATGTTTTTAGAAAAGGTATTTTCAAAAAAAAGTCTTTATTAAAACAGATACTTTTTAAGAAAACGACCTTTTTTAGGAAAAGGTATGTTTTCAGAAAATATGATTTTTAAGAAAAAGTACTTTTTTGCGAAAATTCACTTTTAAAAAAGCGGCACGATTTAAGAAAAGGAACTTTTGGAAGGGTATTTTTGATATTGTTCTTTTTGAATAAAAGATCCTTTTTTTAAGCACAAGTACTTTTTTAGATAAGTTGTCTTTAGAAGAAGAGTACTCTTTTAAGAAATTGTGCTTTTTTAAGAAAAGTTATTTCTGAAAAAATTAAATCAATTTTTTAAAATAAATATACTCTTTAAGAAAATTTACTTTTTTAAGAATATTTACTTTTTTAAGAAAAGGTGCTTTCAAAGGAAAGGTACTTTTTTAAGAAAAGGTACTTACTTACTTAGAACTGTAAATTAAAATTTTGTGAAATTAAGTATTAAACAGACGGATTTCCCGATTCCGTTTAATCGGTGATAAGCATAACTGTGTACATACTCACAATATTTACCTAAAAAAATTCATCTTTCAGCTTTTTCAGCTTATTTGTAGAAATAAATATCACCCTTATATTAAAATGTACACCAAATATGTTTTATTTGTATGTAAGACTGTGGTATAAGTAAGCTATTTATTATGGCTTAAAACAGTAAACATACTTTGCTTAGCTTTTAAATGAGATAGTTTAGAGATGAGAACAAAAATAGTTACAAGTAGTATCAAATTACATGTTGATATTAAAAAAAAAAAAATAGAAAAACTTATACCAACTACGAACTAGTTAGTATAAATGAATCTTTGGTTGTTGTTTTGTTAATAAAATATTTTATGAAACTATGTTAAACTGGTGTATTGTTCAAATTTTCAATTGAGTGGATTTATAAAAATAAGTTTTATATGTTTTAGTATACAACAAATCTTTTAGCAAGTTATGAATTTTAGTAATTGGAAGATGTGTAGAATGTTGAAAATTTAAAAAGTCTGAACCTCTAATGGGACACGTTTTATTTTAATAAAACTCGAATATATATTTCACAAATGTACCTAACTTTTAATACCCTCAACATCAGTATGCAAAAATCATCTTACTGAGTCTTCTTCGAACACCTGTGATGATTAAAAGCTGATTAATCTCATGTGCGATTAAAAAATGACTCGAAAACGGTTCATGTTTAGGCTTAAAATGCGATTTATTGGAATTACAATAATAAAATGTACAGCAATAAAATAAATATGACTCGAAAATGGGTCGAAACTTATCAGAAAAGCGATTCATAAAAAACTCTGCAAGAAAAGTCGCGGGTAGGGTACCATTTTCTTCCGCCAAAGCAGTCTTTTATGGTCAGAGAATGAGCGCATTTATGATTGTTTTAATCGTGCAGAGGGGTCGGAAAAGATTCGATTGTGATCATTAATTTCATAAAATGCTGACTGGGTTATATATGATAGCTGTAATTGTTGTAGTTGTTGTGATCGTTGTGTTTGTAGTACATATTTGTTTCATGAGTGCGTATGTACGGTTATACTCCATGTGTCCAGAGATGATAGCTGTACGATTTTCTTTAGCACTGGAGCTGCTGTCGTAGTAGGCGGCAGATTTCGTCTAATATTTACTTCAATACAGCAAGGTCAGAATGTATGCTGGCGATGTCCAACTTCACATCAGTTTGTAATCTTGAATCTCTTGATCAATACGTTAGCACTCTAGACCAGGAACTACATTGCATTTTTTTGTGGGCTACGGCTAATGGTCTTGAAATAAATCCCAATAAGTCGAAATGCCTTATCAAAAAACGGTCGCCATCTTTTTATACGCCAAACATACATAACTCTCAATAACTAACTAATTGAGATAGTAGAGTCGGCTAAGAACTTCGGAATATTTTTCAATAACATTATTATTTGGTAAAACCATATAAATTAAATATACAACACTGGCAAACTGAATATTGTATTCCAGTTAAAATTAGGATACTTCTCGCCAAAACGTATTTAATGACTTTATTGTTATACGGTTGTGAACTTTTTGCCAGTTGCGATACGCCTAGTAGACGGAAAATGAACGTGGTATTTAATAATTTTGTGCGTTATGTATATGGTCTGAAAACATATTCAACTTTATGATATTAGTTTTGATAATCTACTAAAAATTAGAGTTCTACTGTTCATGCATAAAATTATATATACCTGCCAGCCAGAACATCTTTCTGAACGTCTTAATTTCTCGAGATCTAATAGGGGCAGAAAACATATCTTTTAGACATCATAACCTAATGTCTGAGTGGCAATTCTTCATACATGCAATCCGTCTTTGGAATTTAATTCCACATAGCTTTCAAACTATAAGTAACGCACTTCAATTCAAAAAATATTTTTAATTATTTCTCACAATGAATTTTTTTATGATCAATCAAATAACTAGAATATTGTTCACGGGTGCTCTAGAATTGGATTTGCCAAAAAAAATTCCCACAAAAAGTGAGTATGGGGTTTGAAAACACTATATTTATGATTAAATAAAACGCATTTTTGAAAAAATCCTAGGACGAATTTAAAAGCTATGACCATTTAAAATTTTTGATTTTAAAAAATATGGCGAATTTGGCAAACTCTTGGAAAGACTACTGCTAAAAATAAATATTTTTTAAAAAGAACATAGTAGGTTTTATATTACGTTAAATTTCTTTCCAAAAAATTTTTTCCTTAAAAAAATCGCACAACGAAATTAAAAGTTATGGTATTTTAAAGTTTTTAATTAAAAAAAATGCCTAGCTAGACACGTTATGATCACACATGACTATTTATGTACACAAAAATTAGTAAATACGAAAAATGAATTGTTTTATTATGAATGTTTAATTTAGTTTACATTTTGGATCAAAAGATTCAAATCCATAATTTTTTTACTACAATATATTCTGAATTCAACTTGATCTGGCATTTTATTGTTTCAATTAAAAGTTCCGATAAAATTGAGTTTATTTAAGCATATGTATTTTTATGTCTATGCTTGAGTATATAAAAAAATGTATTCTTACGAAAAATACAGATAAATGTTATGCGCTATTTGTATGGGCAAAACAAAACAACTCCGTAAGATATCTCTTCAAATGTCACAAGATATAAAATAGTTCTTTATTCCTAACTTTAACTTATCAAATTCAATGTTTCCTACATCTATATGTGATTCTTGTCGCAAACAAACCCTTAAAAGAAAAAAAAAATCTTCTGCAATGTCATATAAAATTTTTAACTACAATAATGTTGACCGCCTTAAGCCATCTATCAGAGGTAAATATTGTATGTGTTACATTTGCTCAAATGCACAGTGTACAGATTTTAAGTTAAATAAAAATAAGTCGTCGTCCGTCAAACAGAAAGTAGGAAGACCTTCGAAAAAAACTTACACCAACTCCAAAAAAGGCGGTGCTTTGCACTAGCTGCTTAAGCCCATTGTGTAGAGGAAAATCCCACAAATGCAGTAAACAAACTAAATTTAGAAACGTTCTAACTATGACTGGAGCAAAAATGCTGGAAAAAATATAACGATAACGGAAAAATCATTAGCTAGCAATAGCTGATCTTTAGAGAATAATCGTGGAAAACGTCCTCTAAAAGTCTCTTTTGCTAGCATTCTGAAAATTCTCAAGTTGGTAAACAATTAACACACGATATTTCAGTTTTAAAATCTACACATAATTTTAGTAAAAAAACCTTAAAAATTGCATCACTTTTAAGGAAAACTATAGGTAATAAATCTATTGAAACAAATATTAATAATAAGCTACAAAAAAAGTCATATATTTGACGAATATTTTAAATCCGAAGCTTTTGATTTTGCAAAAAAAGACAAAAAGCTCGGAATTATAAAATCCCAACTACTGTTGCATATTGTAGTAATGTACATAGAAGAATTTATAAACAAAATAAAGCAAGAAAGATGCTATCAAAATGAAGTTCTTCAGTTTAAAGTCGGTGCTGATGGCAGTGGAGGTTTTTAAAAATATGTTTAAATATTTATAAAGATACTAAAAATCAACAATCAAAATCAGAGTTTCTTGATACTGGCGTTAAAAAGTTGTTTATTTTAGCCAATGCTCCCGATGTTCAGGAAAATTATGAAAATATGGCAATTCTTTTTGAAAAGTTAAATTTATCAAGCCAAACTTTACCAAATAATATAGTATTTGTAAACGATTTAAAACATGTAATATAGTTTTGGATCTAATGAGCCATGCATCCAGCTTTCCATGTTGTTTTTGCGAAGTGCAAAAAAATCGCTTACTAGATGCCAAATATTTTAAAAATTGTGTATACAATCCATTACATCTGAGCTAGACGAAACATTAGTTTTGGACAAATTTCCACCACCTGAGCTGCACCTATTATTAGGTGTAGTAAATAAAGTCTTCGAGTGTTTGGAAAGAATGTTTCCAGAAATCTCACTTGAATGGGCTAAGTTTTGTAATGTTCAAGACTTAATACATGGTGGAATTTTTAATGGTAATTCTTCAAGAAAACTCTTAAAAAATGTGTCATTTCTTGAAGAAAATCTATCATTAAAGTTTTTACTCTTTGCTGAGGTTTTCAACAGTTTCAATATTGTGGTAAGCTCATGTTTTGGTAAAACATTAGATGAAAATGCAGCGCAACATATTGAAACATTTAAAAATAATTACCTTCAACTTTGTTCACTGACTCCCAAAGTGCATGCAGTATTTCACCATATACTGGATTTTTGTACTAAAGCAGACACCGGATTAGGACCTTGTGTAATGGTGCGGTTGGGGTGGAAGATCCGCTTCCGTTTCCCTGAGCCTTTGCTGGTCGCACGTGCTGGCGTAGGGGCCTAGCTCGCCGGATGGGTGGGGTCTTGCTCAGGCCCAGGGAAACCGCACTACAGATTTTCACGTGCGATTTAAAAAAACAACTGTCAAAAAAAGCGGATACTAAATGGGACGGATGGCCATACTTACCTTGGGATTGGGGACGAGGTGTTCTGCCCCTTTTGCCCTCCCAACCATGTTACCTCGACTCCATCTTACTTGGAGGTAACCCACATCAATGAAAAGATTAGGTTTGGTTTGGTTTTCTACATGGGTTTAACAAAAAAGTTTATCTTTATTTACCCTTCATTTTAAGGGTTTTTAAAATTATATATTTAGCAAAATTTATTTTAATATTTTTTTTTTAAATATATTTTAGCAAAATTTTATTTATAGCCAAATTTTAATTTTAGGAAAATTTTAAAGTTTTGTTTTTTTTTTTTTAAATTTTTAATTTTAGCATTTTGAATGTTAGCACTATTTAATTTTAACTTAATTTTAGCTTTAATTTTAGCATTAGAAAAATTTTAGTTTAAATTTTATAATTAAAAATTTTAGGATTAGAATAATTCAATTTTAGGATAATTTTTAAATGTAAGAAAATTTAAATTGTAGACAATTTCATATTTAGACAAATTTTTATATTTAATTTAATTTTATACTTAAAAAAAATTTTTTTTTTTTTTTTTGTTTTAAATATGGTACCATTTTGTAAATTCTCTTAAATTTCTATAATTTTATATTTAGGTTAAATTTGAAATTTTTATTTCTAGCAAAATTTAATTTTAGGGACATTTTAATTTTAGGAAAATGTTAAATTTAGAAAAATTTTTTTAATGTATAGCATAATTTTAATTTTAGGGGAAATTTTAAATTTAGCTTAATTTTTTCCATATTTAGGAAAATTATTTTAATTTATGAAATTTTTAGCTTAGACAAAAGTTGACTTTTAGCACTATTTAATTCTAGGACAATTTTTAATTTTTTTTAGGAAAATTTTTAATTTTTAGGAAAATTTTTTTTTAATAGTTGAAAGATTTTAATTCTAGTACAATTTTAATTTTAACAAAAAAAAAAAAATATTTGATATTTAGTTTAAATTTATAATTAGAAAAAATCTCTTAATGTAGTAAAATGTTTAGTTTAATTTTATATTTAGGAACATTCCTTAATGTAGGAAAAATATTATTTGATTTTATATTTTAAAACATTTTATATTTAGCAAATTTAGTACAACTTTTTTTTTTAGTCTTAGCAAATTGTTTATATTTTATAAAATTTTTATTTTTAATTTAAATGTAGAAAATTATTCGTATGTAAAAATCAAAATTACCGACTTATTGTTGTTGTTGCCAGAGGCCGGGGTTTTCCTTCTTTAAGCCTTCACGGACAGAGTTAAGCCAGATCATATATCCGGATAGAGGACGTTTTGGTTTGTCTGCCATTTTGTGTTCTTTGAATTTATGTTCTTTCACAAAGTTTAAACTACTGCAATTAAGTTCTTTCTTTTTTTTTTTGTACATTTATTTAAAAACTTTCAATTATTTTCCACAATTTTGTTTTTTTATTTAACGCAGTATTTTTTTTTATGTTTAATTTACAATTTGAACTTTAGTATTTTATATTTATAGCAATTTAGTTCTTAACTCGATTTAATTTTTAGTTTAGTTTTTTTTTTTTAATAATTACAGATTTAATACTAAAAGATAAATGTCACATGTAAAGTTTATTTCTTTTCGAAATTTGTCACTAAAATCTAAAGTTTTTTTTTTTTTCTTAAAGTTTCTACAATTAACACTACATTTTTAATTTTAAATTCTTGAGAGGGTTTTTCCTCAACCATTGTCTTCAAAAATCAAAATTCAACTCCTTAATTATAAAAATGACTTTTTATTCAAGCTAATCTTTTTCCTTCATTCATTCCTCTGCAGATAAAAACCTGTTTATTAATAAAAACAAAGTCACCACCAATTCAATGAGAACATTCATATGCATTCATAATATTCTCTAGTATTTATAACACTCACACTCATATATGACTATGAGAGCAAGTGAGATCAATACAAGAAAATACGTGGTTTGACCAGCATGATTGCATATGAATGTGTTCATGATTTACTTCAACACAATGAAGAGAAAAAAACGTCATAAATCAGTTTGCTAAAATAAGAAAAAAATGCCATCAACCTATTACCATATAAGTTGTTGTTTATATGTACATACTTGAACTTGAAAATAATTTCAAGATCAAGGTTATTATTTTTTCTTCTTTCTTATTCTGCTTGTAACAGAAATTCTTTTGTTACAGTGCAGAGCAAAAAAAGATCACCGTCACAAAACATATGGTTTTGATTTCCATGAAAGGAAAAATCAACTGAAACGGTTCGATGGGTTTTAAGGTTTGCCATTTTTAAAACTTTGCCTTGAGTTTAGGTCTTCTGCATATAAAAAAAGAAATCAAAACAGCAGTTTACGCTGTTGGGGTTTTTCAAAACATGGTTCGATATCCATCGTTCAACGGAAAAGATTCCAACACAGAGATTTTTGGTTATTTTTTTTTTTTTTTAAATTCAGTGTATTGGATTCTTATATCTAACAGAGACCTTAAACCAGCGATTTTTGTTCTTTTCAAAATTCGGTGATTTAAGTTCTCTCATTAAACAAGGGACATGGACGCAGAGGTTTTGGGGGGACCTTACTAAATTAAAACCGGTGTTTTGAACTCTCTGATCATAAACAAAAAGGCTTTAAACAGAGGTGTTGTTGGCAAAGGGCGTAATACATGATTATCTCTAACATGGTGTTAGGCTATGTTATGAGATAATGAATGAATGAAGATTAGCTTAATGTCAACAATTTCATAATGAATCAACTTTAAATCAATATCAAAAAAAAAAGACTTTGGAAAATTAAATCGGATTCTAAAATTTAAATTAGATTCAATACAAAAATTCAATTAGGTTTTAAAATTATATTAGGTTCAAATCGAACCCACGCAAAAGTTTTAAATTTGTTACATTTTATTTTCAATAAATGTATCCCCAATGTAGTGATCGAAACCAAACCAATTACTACAAACATCCGTAAGTAAGTAGGACCATCCATCAAAATTAAAAATTTTAAAATTTTATACTTGTGATTCTAAGTTTCTTTTCGATTGTTTGCAGCTATTCGGTACTATAAAAATCATTTTGGACAAGTAACCGGTTCGTCTAGAACGAAGTTCTTGTATTCCAAAAACGACCTTTAATGACCAAAGAAAACGGATACCACAAAAATCAAATAAAAAAAATGTTGAAATGTGAACTCAAATGTCAAACAAGTTTCCATTTCGGTTAATGTAAATAGGGATATACCCATATTTAATTAAAATTCCAGAAATATCAGCAAGTATGACTTCAAGAACACGGATATAAAAAAAAAAAAATTAGGATTAAGGAACAATGTGCTTTCCCGGTGCACAGATGTTAAAAATTGAAATAAATTATTAAGTTCCTTTTTAGAAAAATTATGAACTAAAAAGAAGAAAAAAAAAATCCGGTCTATTGTTTCGAGCCCCACGTTGGGCGCCATTTCTGTAATGGTGCGACAACGTGGTTATCGAAAATGATCAACTGTACGGCCCCACGTTGGGCGCCATTTCTGTAATGGTGCGGTTGGGGTGGAAGATCCGCTTCCGTTTCCCTGAGCCTTTGCTGGTCGCACGTGCTGGCGTAGGGGCCTAGCTCGCCGGATGGGTGGGGTCTTGCTCAGGCCCAGGGAAACCGCACTACAGATTTTCACGTGCGATTTAAAAAAAACAACAACAACCATGTTACCTCGACTCCATCTTACTTGGAGGTAACCCACATCAATGAAAAGATTAGGTTTGGTTTGGTTTTCTACATGGGTTTAACAAAAAAGTTTATCTTTATTTACCCTTCATTTTAAGGGTTTTTAAAATTATATATTTAGCAAAATTTATTTTAATATTTTTTTTTTAAATATATTTTAGCAAAATTTTATTTATAGCCAAATTTTAATTTTAGGAAAATTTTAAAGTTTTGTTTTTTTTTTTTTTTAAATTTTTAATTTTAGCATTTTGAATGTTAGCACTATTTAATTTTAACTTAATTTTAGCTTTAATTTTAGCATTAGAAAAATTTTAGTTTAAATTTTATAATTAAAAATTTTAGGATTAGAATAATTCAATTTTAGGATAATTTTTAAATGTAAGAAAATTTAAATTGTAGACAATTTCATATTTAGACAAATTTTTATATTTAATTTAATTTTATACTTAAAAAAAAATTTTTTTTTTGTTTTAAATATGGTACCATTTTGTAAATGCTCTTAAATTTCTATAATTTTATATTTAGGTTAAATTTTAAATTTTTATTTCTAGCAAAATTTAATTTTAGGGACATTTTAATTTTAGGAAAATGTTAAATTTAGAAAAATTTTTTTAATGTATAGCATAATTTTAATTTTAGGGGAAATTTTAAATTTAGCTTAATTTTTTCCATATTTAGGAAAATTATTTTAATTTATGAAATTTTTAGCTTAGACAAAAGTTGACTTTTAGCACTATTTAATTCTAGGACAATTTTTAATTTTTTTTAGGAAAATTTTTAATTTTTAGGAAAATTTTTTTTTAATAGTTGAAAGATTTTAATTCTAGTACAATTTTAATTTTAGCAAAAAAAAAAAAAATATTTGATATTTAGTTTAAATTTATAATTAGAAAAAATCTCTTAATGTAGTAAAATGTTTAGTTTAATTTTATATTTAGGAACATTCCTTAATGTAGGAAAAACATTATTTGATTTTATATTTTCAAACATTTTATATTTAGCAAATTTAGTACAACTTTTTTTTTTAGTCTTAGCAAATTATTTATATTTTATAAAATTTTTATTTTTAATTTAAATGTAGAAAATTATTCGTATGTAAAAATCAAAATTACCGACTTATTGTTGTTGTTGCCAGAGGCCGGGGTTTTCCTTCTTTAAGCCTTCACGGACAGAGTTAAGCCAGATCATATATCCGGATAGAGGACGTTTTGGTTTGTCTGCCATTTTGTGTTCTTTGAATTTATGTTCTTTCACAAAGTTTAAACTACTGCAATTAAGTTCTTTCTTTTTTTTTTTTGTACATTTATTTAAAAACTTTCAATTATTTTCCACAATTTTGTTTTTTTATTTAACGCAGTATTTTTTTTTTTATGTTTAATTTACAATTTGAACTTTAGTATTTTATATTTATAGCAATTTAGTTCTTAACTCGATTTAATTTTTAGTTTAGTTTTTTTTTTTTTTAATAATTACAGATTTAATACTAAAAGATAAATGTCACATGTAAAGTTTATTTCTTTTCGAAATTTGTCACTAAAATCTAAAGTTTTTTTTTTTCTTAAATTTTCTACAATTAACACTACATTTTTAATTTTAAATTCTTAAGAGGGTTTTTCCTCAACCATTGTCTTCAAAAATCAAAATTCAACTCCTTAATTATAAAAATGACTTTTTATTCAAGCTAATCTTTTTCCTTCATTCATTCCTCTGCAGATAAAAACCTGTTTATTAATAAAAACAAAGTCACCACCAATTCAATGAGAACATTCATATGCATTCATAATATTCTCTAGTATTTATAACACTCACACTCATATATGACTATGAGAGCAAGTGAGATCAATACAAGAAAATACGTGGTTTGACCAGCATGATTGCATATGAATGTGTTCATGATTTACTTCAACACAATGAAGAGAAAAAAACGTCATAAATCAGTTTGCTAAAATAAGAAAAAAATGCCATCAACCTATTACCATATAAGTTGTTGTTTATATGTACATACTTGAACTTGAAAATAATTTCAAGATCAAGGTTATTATTTTTTCTTCTTTCTTATTCTGCTTGTAACAGAAATTCTTTTGTTACAGTGCAGAGCAAAAAAAGATCACCGTCACACTTGGAGTGAACAGGCTTCCGAATCTCTTCACTCAGACTTAAAGATGGCTTGGAACAGGTTTAAACGAACAACTAGTGATCTACATTACGGAAAATGGCTACAAAGAGCAGTTTGTGAGTATAATTCCAATCATATTTAAATTTTATTATATGTACAGTGAATTTTAAATAAAATATAAAATAAAAAATAAATAAAGAAATCTAAAAATGTGTGTATCAATTTAATAAGTTTAAATAGGGGTTTAAGTAGTTGGTTTAATTTGAGATTTGGACGACATTGTCATGTAGATTTCATGTCCGAAGAATATTTTCTACCTAACAAAAATTTTTTTAATTGTGTTTATTTAATTGAAAATTGCATGCTTTTACTACAGTATTATTTTTAATTTTAATTTCTTTGAAAAATATTTATTTTAGTAGTTGTTTTTATAAGAGATTTCAAATGGCGCCCAATTTTTATAAACCAAAAACTGTAAATGGTCATAACTTTTAAATTCGTCCTAGGATTTTTTTACAAATGCGTTTTTTTGAAATATAGTGTTTTCAAACCCCATACTCAATTTTGGTGGGAATTTTTTTTTTGTCAAAACCCAATTCTAGAGCACCCGTGTGTTGTTTTTTGTTTGCTTTTTATAAACAAATTGTTACGAGTAAATGTACATATGTAATTAAAATTATATATTTTAAGTAATATTGTATGAGCGTTTAATCAGTTTCATACTGTAATATGAGACATAAGTCTTGTGTATGAAACATCAAGTAAAAATAACTAATAAATAAATAAACCATTATAACCAATTTTTAATTTTTAAATATTGGTATAAAAATGTGATTAGTTAACAAGAGAAAAATTGTTTAAATATAAGTATTGAAAATAAAAATTAAGCTACTAAAAAAATTTATTTCTGAATCTTGGAATGACTCAACCAACTTAAAATTGTCATAGACGAATATCTGTTCCTTAATTGAAGTAGAATTTAGCAAATTTCTTTTGTCGTGTACGCATTTCCCAGCAATGGGAAGCCTACTCTAATAATAAAAAAATTCAATTTTTAACCAACATTCATAACCAACATTGTCTGGAAAAAAAAAAATATAACAAATTGTAATAATACTGGTCAAAAAAGAAAAATAATTAATAATAAATTTTAATGATATTAGAACTTAAAGGTTAAGAATTTGCAACTGTATTAAAATGGTAACCGTACCCGACATTGGTTATAATATTGAGTTTAATACACAGGTGGATGGTATAAAACATTCTTACTTGATTTATATTGAAATTATAGGTATTACTTAAAAAGAAATATTTTGGAAGTCATTATCGGGTATACATACTTAAGTATTTTAGATGCAAATTCTCTAGACGGTTGTAACGTTAAGGTTTTAGAATATGGGCATTTACGGGTTTATCGAAATCTAAGATTTTAAGACATATTTTCAAAATAGAAGTTTTAAGAATATAATTAGCAGATATTCATAGAATTTAAGAATTTTATGCTATTTAACTATTTTCTTCTAATATTTGTACAGAAAATTTCGAATTTTATAAACTGCGATGTTGGATATTTTATATACGATTTTGACACTACAAAAAAACACAGTGCATCGAAAAAACATATTATTTTTTTTCATTGCGTTTTCACTTTTAACATTATTTTTAAAAACAAACAAGTATGAAAGTTATAGTCGGTCTAGACCGACTATACGATACCCTATGCCATGCGTTTAGAAACCGTATCTCCTAGGCCCAACTAACTGGACATAGAAAATAAGCAAAAACCAAATTTGAGTGGGATTTTTATTAATTTTTTTGGCTGCAGATATGAAAAAGTTCATATCGGATGATATATCTATATGGGGACTAGGTCCAAAAATGGACCGATCCTGACCATGGTTGGTAAAGTCTCTTGTATTTTGCGAAAATATATACAAACAAAATTTGAGAAGAATCAGTGCAATATTTTTATTTTTTAATAGATTTAAGTGAAGATCGGGAAGCAGCTTTATATGGGGCCACAGGGATCATTTTTGAACTACTCATTAGTGGATGTAATGAACGCATACGAACCCAATTTGAGTAAGATCTATATGACAATTTGGATCTTATGGCAATTTATGTCGATTTCATAGGGGTCATTTGTATGGGGGCTAGGTCTGAACATGGACCGATTCTCACCAATTTCAACAGCGTTCATCCCATGGCCAGTAAAAGCTTATATACCAAATTTCATCAAAATATATTTATATTTGCGACCTGCAGTTTGATTACAAGCTTTACATGGACACACAGACGGACGGACGGACGGACGGACATTGTTAAATCAACTCAGAAAGTGATTCTGATTCGATCGGGTTAATTAAAGATGGGTCTAGGTCAAATATTTTTGGTTGTTACAAACAGCAGCACAAAGTCATTATACCCAAACCACATAGAGGTATAGGGTATAAAAACGTATGGTTTTATATTCCATTGATATTGACAGATAAAAATTTTTGGAGGTAGTTAAAAATTGCGGTTGTATTTGTTTACTTGACAGCCAAAAAATTACAAAACTTTTTAGAAATTGTAAAAAAATGTTACAAAAGAAAAATTAATTGTTTGCAATTTAAGAGAAAGTGTACTTTGGTCTCAGAGTCTGAGTTATTATCGCTGCTTTCTATATTTTTGAAATGAATACGTGATAGTAAATAATTTCAGAAAAGAACGACCAAATCTGGAAAAAATTCAAAAAGTATATCAAAGAGGAAAAATACAACTTTAAGAAATCACCGAAAATATTTTTTTAATTTTTTGGTTATTATCCGCTAGGAAACCGAATCTTATTAAATTTGGACCAATCCCCTATTTTTTCTGACTTTTTCATGCAGACAGAGTACTTTTTGCCGTAAATAAGATATTTTGAGATTCTTATTATATATAAGCTTTTGCTAGAAAATTATCTGTTTCTCTGAAATTTACGCATATAAAAAAACTCTTAGCACAGAAAAGGCGGTATATGTATAAATTTGCTCGTTTATAAGAAAAAATCTTCAACTTTTAAAAGACACATGAAAATTGGTTACAGTGCATTCGTAAATGATTTTTTTTTTTATAATCTAAAATAGGCGAAATCAAAAATCGCTGAAATGAAAAATTTCCAAATGATATTCTAAGTTCAAGGCCAATCGTTAAGAGTTGCCGTATTTAATTTGGAAGACCAATGTCTTTTCAGGGTTTGCTGAGAGTAGGAACGCCGAAAAATTTGACAGTTGTTACACCGAAAGAAAGCATTGAAATAAAACAAATAAGAGTCTTAAATTTGGCTTTGCCGAATCTTTGATACCCTTCACATGGGTTTTGTGTTTACCTTAGTATCTGGACTTATAGCACTATTTATAAGAAGTGTAAACAAAATATTTTATAAAGTCAACAATTTGATAAACTTAATACTGTGATGACCGAAGTCTGTGCCATCGTTTCGGCCCACACAATCCATTAGGATTACTTGAATTATTTTATTTTTATTATTTTGATTGAATTGTACTTTATATTTTATGTTTAATTGCACAAATAAATGAATTACTGAGTAGACTTGTAAACTCCTTTTTGGGATCACCCTGTGATCCCGTACATTACGATCATATGATACTGGTAACAATCAGCTGTCAACAGCCGTCAGGCACAAGTATAAAAAGGCGGTCATGAGGACAATCGGGAGAGTCGTGCAGTAGCCGTGGCAGCAGTAACAAGGTAAGCAAACTAATAACCCTTTCGCTGAACGAAGTGTGCCGTCCTAGGTCACTTCATTATCCTTAGTAGGTCCTGCGAGTCCTGCGAATCCTTCGATTCCTGCGAGTCCTTCGCGTCCTGCGAATCCTTCGAGTCCTGCGAGTCCTGCGAATCCTTCGAGTCCGGCGAGTCCTGTGAGTCCTTCGAGTCCTGCGAGTCCTTCGAGTCCTGCGAGTTCTGTGAATCCTTCGAGTCCTGCGAATCCTGTGAGTCCTTCTTGTCCTGCGAATCCTTCGAGTCCTGCGAGTCCTGCGAATCCTTCGAGTCCTTCGAGTTCTGCGAGTTCTGTGAATCCTTCGAGTACTGTGAGTCCTTCTAGTCCTGCGAATCCTTCGAGTCCTGCGAATCCTTCGAGTCCTGCGAGTCCTGCGAATACTTCGAGTCCTGCGAATCTTTCGAGTCCTGCGAATACTTCGAGTCCTGCGAATCCTTCGAGTCCTGCGAATCCTTCGAGTCCCGCGAATACTTCGAGTTCTGCGAGTCCTGCAAATCCTTCGAGTCCTGCGAATCCTTCGAGTCCTGCGAGTCTTACGAATTCTTCGATTCCGGAGAAGCCCAACGAGTCCTGCGGAGAGTGTGCCGATACAGGTAACTCTCACCGTGTAATTACCTTGCACAGCCAAGAGGTTAGGTAAGTAACTAATCATTCGTTCCACAGGTGGAGTGTGCCGATTTAGGTCACTCTTGAATCCGCACCCGACGAGTCCTGCAGAGAGTGTGCCGACTTAGGTCGCTCTCACTACACCCATCATCCTGCGAGGTCCAGAGGACAGGTAAGGGACTAATCCTTTTTCATAGGTGGAGTGTGCCGACATAGGTAGCTCTTGACTCACTATATCAAGAATCCTGCAAGCCCAACGAGTCCTGTGGAGAGTGTGCCGACTTAGGTCACTCTTGAATCAACACCCAACGAGGCGAATACCGGAGAAGCCCAACGAGTCCTGTGGAGAGTGTGCCGACATAGGTCACTCTCACCGCATAATTACCTTGCACAGCCCAGAGGTTAGGTAAGTAACTAATCATTCGTTCCACAGGTGGAGTGTGCCGACTTAGGTCACTCTTGAATCAACAATCAACGAATCCTGCAAGCCCAACGACCCCGCGGAGAGTGTGCCGACTTAGGTCACTCTTGAATCAACACCCAACGAATCCTGCAAGCCCAACGAGTCCTGCGAAGAGTGTGCCGACTTAGGTCACTCTTACTCCGGTAGTTTTAAGATCTCAATAAACGAATAACTGTACCTTAAAACCGTACCCAACGTTTTTTCACTCTCTGTCTCAGTAGAATAGAAATTTCTGCAACGACCCCGGCCACCGCGAGCTATACCCTAGCAACCGGAGGAAAACTCGTCGTTACAGAGTTATTGCAACAAACACACTGAATTTTTAAAATTTTTTAGAGGTGTCTTCATATTTTTCGGTATATCTCGGCAGAATGATCCCCGCTTTACTCCATTTTCAACGCCGACCTGCTCAAACTAATGACAAACAAAATTATCACAACTATACTTATGTAAATGGTTTATTTTGTGAATTAGCCTGATTTCAAAAGGCAGAAGCACAGACATACAGACGGACATCGCTATATGAAAACGTTCATATCGGATGATATATCTATATGGGGACTAGGTCCAAAAACGGACCGATCGTGACCATGTTTGGTAAAGTCCCTTGTATTTTGCAAAAATATATACAAACAAAATTTGAGAAAAATCAGTGCAATATTTTTGTTTTTGATAGATTTAGGTGAAGATCGGGAAGCAGCTCTATATGGGGCCTATGACTAAGAATTTTCCTGTAGGGAGTATTTTTGAACTACTGATTAATGGATGTAATAAACACATACAAACCCAATTTGACTGAGATCTATATGATAATTTTGAACTTATGGAAATTTATGTCGATTTCATAGGGGTCATTTGTATGAGGGCTAGGTCTGAACATGGACCGATTCTCACCAATTTCAACAATGTTCATCCTATGGCCGACGAAAGCTTATATACCAAAGTTCGTCCAAATATATTCATATTTGCGACCTGCAGTTTGATTACAAGCTTTACATGGACACACAGACGGACGGACGGACGGACGTCGTTAAATCGAATCAGATAGTGATTCTGAGTCGATCGGTATAATAAAAGATGGGTTCTGTCATTATCTACGATAACTTGCGAGTGGTAACCATTTATTTTTTATAAAAAACAAAAAAGTTACCTTTTTCTGAGATTAGGAAAACAGTTGAGTTTGACAGCATGCCGCGCCCACAATTAGCAATAGTTTAACCTAAAATTTAAAAAATCGGTGAAAAAAAAAATAAGAATTTTAGCCAATGAATTCAAAATTTCAGCCACAGTGAGTCGTAGCGAAGCGTGACAGGGCATACTAGTGTTCTGTAAAATTTGAATTATGCATGCAATAATTATCACCTGTTTGTGGAACTTATATAATATGTTTTCTTTCCAAAAATGAACTTATATTAAAAAAACCTTCGATAAATTAGAAATACCGTTATTAAAATCCTTTTCATCGCAATTCTTAGCATATTATAGCGTTCAAATTGTTCTATGCTGCCGAACGATTAAATTCTCTTGTGGCTATGGTATTAGTTAAGAAAAATATTAGACTAAAGGCCTAGTTAGCCACACGTTGTTAAAATGTATCCGTACCGTAAATGTAACGTTGGCATTTAGTGCAATAATAGAACGTAAAAAACGAACCAGCATGTTGCCGTGTAAAATTAACCAAACTTTATCAGCTGTTCACAAATGTCACGTACAAACGTAGCAAAAATCTATTTTCAACAGACTGGGATGTTGCGGTTACGTGACAGTTGAGTTCGGTCACTGCTCTAAATGCTTTTCATGTAACAGAAAAAAACAGCTGACACGTTTGGTTACGGTTACGGTTACGGGTGGCTAACTAGGCCTTAATGAGCTAGCTCATCGTAGATAGTTAAGTACTTGGGATTTGTTTTTATATACAAAAATCAAATAGGATTTTGGCAAATGTTTACCTCCAATAAAATTTTGTAAATATGCATATATATAAGAATTTATAAATAACGTTATAAATATAATTAACCGACCGAAACCGACAATGTCTTGAACTCCTTAAAATGTCTTTTATAGTTAACTAAAATATTATTACCAATAAGTAAATAAAATAAATAATAAAATAAATAATAAAATTAATAACAAAATAAATATCAGACTGGACATTTAAAAAAAATACGTATTACTCATTATTATTCATATTTATTTTCATATATTTCCGTGAGTGTCCCCATAAGACCTTCCATGCTAGACACCATTCCTGGGTAAAAAATTCACCGTTTCTGAGAACAAGAAATCAATTTCGGATACAGTTTCTCAGTTTCTCTTTGTTGTAGAAAATTCCCAAAAAATTTTAACTTGAAGTATCCAATGCTTTAAAGTTTCAGTCTTAAGTAATATCACTTTTTGTCTCATTCATTTTTCCAGAGCCAGAATATGTTGGTATTTATTGAGCTGACATTACAACACTAATTTAATCGCTTAATGTCGCATAACATTGAATTAAGATGGAAATTGAAGCAGTGTCATTGCTTAAACTGCTGGCCACATATTGTCTTTATACTCGTACACAATGAATGCATGAATACATTCATTCATTATACCCTATACCACCATGTGGTTTGGGTATAATGACTTTGTGCTGCTGTTTGTAACACCCAAAAATATTTGACCTAGACCCACCTTTAATTATACCGATCGAATCAGAATCACTTTCTGAGTTGATTTAACAATGTCCGTCCGTCCGTCCGTCCGTCCGTCCGTCTGTGTGTCCATGTAAAGCTTGTAATCAAACTGCAGGTCGCAAATATGAATATATTTTGATGAAATTTGGTATATAAGCTTTTATCGGCCGTGGGATGAACGGTATTGAAATTGGTGAGAATCGGTCCATGTTCAGACCTAGCCCCCATACAAATTACCCATATGAAATCGACATAAATTGCCATAAGATCCAAATTGTCATATAGATCTTACGCAAATTGGGTTTATATGCGTTCATTACATCCATTAATGAGTAGTCCAAAAATGATCCCTTTGACCCCATATAGAGCTGCTTCCCGATCTTCAGTTAAATCTATTAAAAAACAAAAATATTGCACTGATTCTTCTCAAATTTTGTTTGTACATATTTTTGCAAAATACAAGAGACTTTACCAAACATGATCAGGATCGGTCCATTTTTGGACCTAGCCCCTATATAGATATAGCATCCGATTTGAACTTTTTATATCTGCAGCCAAAAAAATTAATAAAAATCCCACTCAAATTTGGTTTTTGCTTATTTTCTATGTCCAGTTAGTTGGGCCTAAGAGATAGGGTTTCTAAACGCATGGTATAGGGTATCGTATAGTCGGTCTAGACCGACTATAATTTTCTTACTTGTTTTCGATTTCTTTTTGTTGCTGTGTCCATCATTATTGTTAATGTCTGGACAATTGTAAGGCTATTATTGATATTTAATATGTACACACAAACATACAAACACACACACACACAAACCCACAGACATTTTGTATATTTAGTGAAATGGTTTGAGGTTTAAAGCTTATGGCGGGAAATTATATTCGAATGTATTTCTAAATGTATGGTTAGATATGAAAGAGGATTATAAAAGCAACACTGAACATTAATGATTATTTTAAAACAACATTCGATGAACATTATAATATAAAACAATTGAACTAGAGGTTCTCAGGTGCTTTTTTTTTTGGTGATGAGGAGCATATTAGAAAATACGAAATGATCAGACATTTAAATTCGTATTCGTTATAATTAGAGTTTTCATATATTCTAGGTTTAACTTTCGTCGATTAAAAATTCAAAAATAGTTTTATTCATCCATCAAGCGATCAAAATTTAACAATTCTTCGATTAATTGATCAAATAACGAATAAAAAGAAAATTTCTAATTTTTTTTATTTAAAACTTCACATAAATTGAGAGCATATTTTTATTTTTTTTTTCATATTCAATTGCGATTCATAGAAATTTTAAAATTATACATATAATTTAGTTTGATGATTAATTTAGACAAAACATTTTTTAGAATATTCTACGCATGCCAAGTTATCTGTGTAACAATACAAAATTATGTGATAAGTATTACCATAATTTTTTTGATTTTTTATAAATTGATAATACGAGTATTTCAGAAATAGAAATAATTTTTTTCCTTAAAATATTCGATTTATCCGATTATTTGATTCAAATTGATCGGATTATTTGCTAGTCGAAATTCACAATTTTTCTTATCGAAAGTTGATTTTTATTTCATCGATTAATCCAATAATTATTAACCGGTTGACATCCCTAGTTAGAATCGATTTAGATGAAGAATTTGCTAAAAAAATTTGCTTGTCTATAATGCTTTTTATCTAAAGTCGGTACTAGTTACAACCAAACTTAATTTTTTTTTAATCCTTTTAGAATTTTCCATTTCCATTTGAGAAGCTCTGCATATAAAATTCAATTTATACATATTACAGTTATACCAAATCGGCCCAGCCTTTAGCATTACAGCTTATACATTGTTCATATTGTTCATATTTGAGGGGTTATTAGCTGGGTTATTTTAGAAAGCTTTTAGCAGTAATTGTAAATCAATGAGTTGTAAACTTTAAATGACCAACAATGAATTCCTCTTGTATGTCCTCATATATGTATGCATTATTTTTTAATGCTGAAAGCTCTAAAAGTTTTATGAGGATAATCCAAAGGAGATATTATAGTAGCAGAGCATGTAGGAATTAAATGGCAGCATGTAATTAGTTTTTAAACACTTTTCTTTAATCCTGTCAGGTACCTAATTAAGTACATCTTTATTAGAGCTGTAAGTTTTCTTAAGCAATTTCTTATGAGTGGCATTTTTCTAATAATTATATTTTGACAATGATTAATTTGAGTCAGAGCATGAAAATGTAGATATTAATTAGTAAATTTACTTGAAAGGGAGTGTTTTAAAAAGATTGGTCATTAAAATTGCCATAAAGTGGATATTTAAAGATATACAAAAAAATAAAAATTATCCTAACCAACTTGCACGATGAATTCCTAAATATTTAGGATTTTTAAATGGTGATTTATGGGGAAAATAAGTAAATTGAAGTGATCCTAGTTTCGAAAATATTCTTATATGGAGAATTTGATTAATCATCAGAAAGTGTACAGAAGGACGTTTTCGTATGCATAACATAATCATAATCATTGATTGATTACACTGTACAACAAATTTTTTGGGGGGTGAATAATAATTCTATGCCAGATGAATGTACTAGGTTAATAGAGTAACACCCACAACTCCTTTGGTGCTGTCCGGACACAGTAAAATAATATGCCCGTTTTAAATTTTAATATTTTTTTGGCAAACACTGCTTGGAATAAGACGCAAAAACAAGTGTAAAGGTTGCTCCGATCAAAATTCTTAGTTTGGATCTGCCCAACAAAATTTTAAGAGACATTTTTCGGAGAACATTTGAACCATATATCTTTTCTGTGATTTAATACGACCGCATGACGTCCTCGTCTTCGACACTTCCTATTGAAATTTGCTGCAGAACATATTCACAGTACATTTTAATCCATTAAATTTACGTTTCAGGATGCTTTTTTTGGTATATATTGAAGAAGGGTTTAAAATGGCCCATGGAAATTGCAGATATAGGGTTAAAATGTAATATGAACAAATTCTTCTTAAAATTCTGTTGCAGACTCTGACCTCAGCATTTAGTTAAAAATAACTATTACACTATTTTTTGAGTCTCAGGCAATACAGTGTTGACGGAAAAATGAAACTTTGAACGGCCATAAAATTTGACTGTGTCCGCACAAAACTAAACGCTTAAGTGGCATTATTATAAGAAAGTATAGTTCGGCACTTTTGCCATCCACCCCCAAGACTAAGACTGATGGAAATTCTTATCTAAATCGTCATAGACTGCGTGTTCCTCAACAATATTAGATATGCTGATGACACTACCTTTTTGGTTGATAGTATATCTCCCTGTCCAAGATCTGGTAGACAAACTGACCGCATATAGTGAAACATATGGCCTGAAGAAGAATTTTGATTTATCGATGGGTACTCAAATTAACATGGTTCCACTTTATATCGCAAAGTGTAGAAGAAAATAATATACCGCAATAAAATGCTCTTAGCCCCAGGTAAGAAAATTATAGTTGGTCTAGACCGACTATACGATACCCTATGCCATGCGTTTAAAGAACTGGTCTTAGGTCCAACTAATTGCGTATAGAAAATAAGCATAAACCAAATCTGAGTGGAATTTTTATTATTTTTTTTGCCTGCAGATCTGAAAAAGTTCATAATGGATGCCACACTTATATTGGGACAAGGTCAAAAAGGGACCGATCCTGACCACTTATTTTTTTTCCAAAAACACATAAAAACGAAATTCGGGAAAAATCTGTGCACAATTTTTGTTTTTGATAGGTTTAAGTGAAGATAGGGTAGCAGCTTTATATGGGGGCTATGACTAACAATTGTCCTTTCTAAATTATTTGGGACACTGATTTATTTAATCAATAGATATTATTTTTTTTTTACAGTACACTCGAACATATTATTCACAATATTATTAATATCTATATGTGGCATGATGTTGTTAGCCAGATTGAAAGACTGCTGGTATTATTAATACAATTAATTTTTTACTTAATTTTAAAAATATTTAAGTTATTGAAATTAAAAATGATTAATTTATTATTAGTTTTCTACAATGTGAGCAGACTTCTAAATATTTATATAAGTTGTAAAAATATGAGTGATTTAGCATATTTATTACATCATTTATCTCAAGTTGATTTTTGATAAAATATTGCAGTCTAAATCCGTAATATATATATTTGTCTGGATTAAACTAGATTGTTTCTGGAAAACCTTGCGTTTCAGTAGAGCATTCATCCCTCGCTTTTACAATTAAGCTATTAACACGGGCCGAATAAATTTTAGCAAAAAGTGGTGTTACACTATAATTTAGATGAGAGTAAAAATCGTGATGTAGTGAGCTAATTACATTAAGTTCTTTACAATTAATAAGTCTAGCATTGATTTTCAAGCTGAACTAAGTGATAGGTTTCAATTAAAAGATGTTGTAGAATAGTCCATTCCATTGCCCAGAATTCTTTTTTGGCTATGATTGCTTCAGCTAAAATACGCGGAAGTCGGTGATGGTTCATATTGAGTACTTTGTTAATGTAACAAAAGACAAAACATATATTTGGGTATTTTAGTTGGTAGATATACAATTTTTTAATAAAAAATTTTTACAGCATCATATTTTTGATAACCCTAAACTTGAGCAAAGTACAATATGATTCATCTAGAAGCAGCATGAAATATTTTAAACTTACTGCCTTTTGAAATTTTTAGATGAACTACGTATTTGGACCGTTAGATTTTGACTTCATTTTCAGACATATTGCAATTAATGCTGTCATTAATACGCAAATTTTGATTTTTGTTTTCAATTGTGCGTGGTAGAAAAGAAGAAAGCATATATTTCTAAAACTCTGCACTGTATTCTTAATCGGAGCGGTTTCTGGCATTTCAGCCTTAATCAGCGATATATTGAACATTGTGATAATTGTTATGTTATAATTGCATAGATTGTTTATATATGGAATTTTTCTACTTAGGGGGGTAGACGTGGGGCTTGAACCTGCGTCTATCTCACAATAATTAATTACTAAGATTTTTTTAAATGAAAAATTTTAAGTAACATCAACGCCCAGATATTTGTGGATATTCCCGGGCCAGTTTAGTTTTTGGATATTATCGAGCCAGAACGAAATACAATTATTTTTGATTTATCAAGCACCATGTCAGTTATGCATGAGCTCTTGTTGTGAAGAGACATGTTCTTGTAAACAGTTGTGCTAAGTGCATAGTGTTGTGTTATTAACATTAACTAATTTGTTTGCATTAAAAATAATAACAAAAAGAAAAAACAAAAATTTAAAAAACAAAAAAAAAACAATAGTATACATATAAATACAAAAACTAAAGAATTTATAATAACAACATCAAACGTTCACTTTCTGGTGACAATGTCAACGCATTAAGCGTTAACATAATGAAAAAAAAACCAAAAACAATTAATAATGCACCTAGTGCATCACAAAACATCAATTATTTTGCTCCTTTGCAAATTATTGACGATGATGATGATGACAATAATGAAATAATATTAAAAAAAACTTGTTAAAGTACATATTCCTCCAATCACTATTTTGAAATGCAGAACTGAAGAACTGCATGAACTTTGCAAATTAACTAAAATATGTGATTACGCCATTTGAAAGATTCCAATTGGTTTGAAATTATTCCTTAAAAATAAACCCGATTGTGATGCAATTTGCAAGCTATTTGTTGACAAATACGAGTTTTTCAGTTACACCGCCAAAGATGAAAAACCCTACAAAGCACTTCTATTTGGTCTTGATAAACATGATCCCACTATTATTAAAAAAACGTCTTATTGATATGGAGCTTCAATGTTTAGACGTTAAAATCGTTACTAAAAAGAACACTTATAATATGGAGTATGTAATTTATGTAGTATATTTCAAACAAAAAACAATTACCATGAAGGAACTTCGGCAAACTTACTCTGTAATCGACTATTTGAAGGTGAGATGGGAATTTCAACAACCAAAGAAAAACAAGATTACCCAATGCTATAATTGCCAAATGTATGGTCACGGCTCTAGCCGTTGTAAGCTCAAAACTTTTTGTTCTAACTGCGCTGGCCAACATAAGACTTCTGATTGCAAGGAATAAATCAACATACGATCACTGTCCAAGTAAAATAAATTATGTCAATATGAGACAACGCACCCAACCAGCATCACGACAGGTCCGGTTTGGCTCTGGAGTTTCGTACGCTGCAAATTACAACAACAGTTTTCCAAATGCACTATGCCAAAGTACTTGAACGTCTGCAGGTATTTGGCAAGCAAACAAAAATATTAACAACAACAGCAACAAACATCCTGGTACTGATTGTGACTCCAGTGATTTATTCTCACTGCAGGAAGTTAAAAATTTAACTATGAAGTTAATTAATAATCTTAGAAATTGCAAAAACAAAGCTGAACAATTAGAGGTCATTACTAATCTCGCATGCAAGTTCTTATCGTAATGGACAACAATGGAATAAAAATTATAACCTGGAATGCAAGAGGCATTCGCCATAAAACATTTAGAATTATTTCAATTTTTAACTACCCATAGTTTTCACGTATGTTTAGTCTCAGAAACTGGTCTTAATTCTAACAACAATGAATTTAAAGTATACAGAAATGACAGCGAAAATGGTAGGGGTGGCGGTGTAGCAGTAATCGTAAAGAAGAATGTACCCCATATATTACTGCCCTTAGTAGACACTACTCTCATTGAGAATGTTGGTGTTAAACTTTTCCTAGTAGGAGGCGCTATTAATATATTTTCATGTTACTACCCGGGAGGCTCAGCAGGTTCAGACGGTGTAAAGAAGCGACTCTTCGCATCTGACATTCACAAACTCAGCGGAAGTGAAAGATATTTACTATGTGGTGACTTTAATAGCAGACATCAGTCGTGGGGAAGTATTAGGTCCAATTGTTGGGGAAATATTTTACACGAAAAACTGGATTCGTACAATATTAATATAATTTACCCTTCTGATAACACGTTCATACCAACAAGTGTGAATAGACAAGGCTCCACTATCGACTTCTTTCTAACTAATGACCCACTTATATTTTCTCCTGCTGAAGTAATAAATAATCTCAGCTCGGACCATTTACCTGTGAAAATCTTCCTAAATGGTACTTATAACACCTCAAATGTCCTCAAATATAATTTCAATAACGCCAATTGGGGAAAGTATGTTAGGTTCATAAATAGACACCTAAGTTTGCCTATATATGAAAATATTTTAAAAAGCGATCACATTTATGAAAATTTTTTAAATTTTGAAAATATTTTAAATGATGCTATCGCTTTTAGTGTACCAAAAAGTCACGTAACTGTAAAAACCAATTCTCTGCCTAATTATATTAAAAACATGATACAACAGAGAAATTGTATTCGTCGAAATTGGCAACGCTATAGGGTCCATAACGATTATTCTCAGCTAAGGGAAATTAATAATTCGTGAGGAAATCATCCTCTTCAGAAATAAGTCATGGGATAACTTACTATCTACGTTAGAGAAAGGTTGTCCCCCTTTTTGGAATCTAACTAAGGTTTTAAGAAAAAAAGCCGAATAATATGCCAGCCTTAAAACATAATCCTTCTCGGTATTCTACCAACCAGGAAAAGTGCGAAATCTTAGCACAAACCTTTGCCTCGAATCATTTGATCTCAGCGAACCTAGGTAACGCAACCACGTCTGCCCTAGTTAATGATACTATGGAGTCATTTCGTTTATTAAGTGCAAATACAGCAGATGTGCCGTTATTAAAACCCTCCCATGTCGCTAATATAATCAAAAAGTTAAAAAAAAAATCACCTGGTATTGAGGGTATTAACAACATATGTCTCAAAGCTCTTCCTAATAAAGCGATTAAATATTTAACAATTTTAATTAATGCCTGTCTAAAGTTTTGTTACTTTCCCCAAAAATTCAAGGAATCTAAAGTAATTCCAATTAAAAAACCTGGTAAGCAACCAGAGTCACCCTCTTCATATCGTCCAATAAGCCTATTGTTGTATGTTAGTAAAGTTTTGGAAAAGGTCATTAAAGGTCAATTAGCAGATTTCATAGAGAACAATAATATAATTCACCCGCATCAGTAAGGGGTTTCGAAGGGAACACAACACAGTACACCCGCTAATAAGAATAAGAAATGTAGTCAAAACCAACTTTACCATACAAAAATCAACCGGAATGGTTCTTTTAGACGCCAGTTTGGCATGAAGGTCTCGTTTTTAAAATGATAAACTTAAACATTCCTACACATTTAATTAAAATAATCCATAGTTTCCTCACCTCCCGTACTTTCAAAATATATATTGGTTCACACTGTTCTGAGCGACAATCTCTGTTTTCTGGCTGTCCCCAAGGTTCATGCTTATCACCTATCCTATATAATATTTATACCTCCGATTTTCCACAGTTTGACTATTGCACCTTATCAATTTTCGCTGACGATACAGCAGTATTATGCTCGGGAATTTTGGCTGCAGATATTTTAGCAAATTTACAAAGATCACTGACGGATATTTTATCATATTTTAATAAGTGGAAAATATGTGTTAATTGCGAAAAAAAAACAAAAGCGTTGTACTTTACGAGGAAACGTAAGGACTGCTACATCCCACAGGCTAACTTAGTTTTTAATAACAATTGTGTACAATGGGAACAAAAAATCAAATATATAGATGTGATACTTGATCCCAAAATGAATTTCACATACCATATACCATATATAATAAATAAAGTTAATATCTTAACCCGTATCTTATATTCATTTATAAACAGATGATCCAGCCTCAGCATTGGTAACAAAATGCTTATCCTTAAGACTATATTCCAGGCTGTCATATTTTATGCAGCCCCTGTGTGGTCATCTAGCGCAAAATGCCATATCAAGTGGCTTCAAGTGGCTCAAAATAAATTATTAAAAACAATATATAACTTGCCTTGGTTATTTTCTACTGCAAGACTTCACGATATTGCAGGCCTGGAATTAGTTACAGATAGGATAAATAGACTTACCCATAACTTCAATATTAGATGTTCAAATTCAGAATTTACTTATATTAATGACCTGACGTCATCTTAGGAATTCATCTAGTCTGTAGTTATAAGTAGTTTTAAGTAAATTCAATAGGTTTTTTTTCAAATTTTCTCCTTGAATAAAAGTAATGTAAATATATACAAAATAATTTTATGAAATATTGTTAAATATTAAGGTTGAAAAAGAAAAATTCTTGAATACTTAAGAAAGAAAGTATAAATGTACAAAAATGTAAATATTACACCGTAAGACAAATTTTAATTTTTTTTTTAACACATGAACAAGACCTAATACACGTGAAACTAGAGGCCCTCTGGAGTAAAACTGCGTTTACAGTTTGTCATTCCCTCATCAATTGTCCTTTTTAGAGGACTTTAAAGTTTTAAAGGACATTTAAATAGAAAAAAAATATATATATATTTCTACTCATCCTACGATGCTGAGATAAAAAGCAAAAAATATTTGTTTTGTTATATCAGGACAAAAGGACCTTATTGAAGTCCTTTCAAAATTTTGTCCTTTAATATCCTTGAGAATTTCCAGCCATTTCATCCAGAAAAAATATATGTTAAGGACATTAATGTACGCCAACACGTTGCTGAATTTCATTCTACTCACTTTGTTAGTTTAGTGTAGAAATAATTTTGACTTCTACTATACAAAAAAAAAAAAAAAAATTATATGTAACTCCCTAATATTAACCAATTTTCTTTAAATAAAATCTAACACAAGAACAAATGGATATATACATAAACTTGGACCCCCGGTGAATTAATTGTACGTTCACAGTTTTTCATTCGGTGATCCGGTCTCCCTTTAAGAGCGCCTAGCTTCACGTGTATTAGGTCTTGTTCATGTGTTAAAAGTAGTGTTGTACGGTGTTATCTATAAATAAAATGAATTGAAATTGAATTGAATCAAGCACCATGTCGCGCAATAAGAAAACAGATCATAGATCATTTGTTGTAGTTTGGTTTGTGAGTGCGCTAGTGATACAATATCATCCGGATACAGTACAATTATTATATTAGTATCTGCAACATGTACAGCATTTGGTAGTTCATCTGCGAGATCATTAATATACAATGAGAACAGTACAGGGCTTAAAATATACTTTTGTTTCACACCAGGCTCTATAGAAAATGGATCAAAAAATGAGCTACCAGTGTTTAAATATGAGTACTTAGATGACAGTCTCAAGCAAAAAAGTTTATAAAATAATCAATTTCTCGGCATCATATATCTATATTTAAAATATTGAAGATATTGTCCACCGTGCTTTGTAAATCGGGCTTGGCATTCGTTCAGAATGTTATCGTGTTCAACCCATTCCGTTATACTGTTTAACAATATAGTAGTGAAGACTTTACACGGAGTATTAATCAAAGATAATCCATAATAATTTGTCCTCTTTTTTGAAAAGCGGTATCAAAATAGATTTTTGAAAACTGGAACGTATTTTTTTTTTTCCAAAAATACTTTGTTGAATATAGACAGTATTTCATTGACAAAACAATTCGTTGCATATCTATAGAATTCATCACTAATATCTTCTTTTCCAGGAGCTTTATTTAGTTTTAAAGTTTTAATTACAGATGCAATTTCACAACATTCAAACGGTGAGTCTTAAGGGTATCGGTGAAATACCGCTTTTACCAGCTGATTGTAAGTATATTTGCGCTTTTAAATTTCCTTTTACCGTATGGTGCCATCGTGTTTGACAGCTTCCACTATTCAGTGCTGTATTTTACTATATATCTCTAAGTTCTTGTAATAATATGACATTTTTTTTGCTATTACATAACTTCACATATATGTCTCTAGCTGTCAAATAACGGAACTTGTTCACATATAAGTGTTGTCTTCTATATACACGTAGTTTTTGCAATATGGTCTTACGATGACGAGCGCACTGTCTATCGAAAAATTTCTTCTTAGGTTCAAATAATTGTTTACTAAGTACTTTCGAATAAGCTTGTTTTACTTTACTTGTTAAATTCGAAAGTTCATCTATCGGCTCATCTGATTGAATATCAATATTAGTAGCAAGTATGTTGTTGTTCCAGCGTAATCTTCCGAATAAAAAGTTTTTATACTTAAACAAAATGGCATATGATCGGATTAGAGTTTGGATGCAATAGCGAAATTATCACATATTGCAGAAAACTGTGAGAACAAGTTTATTACTGAGCAACCCATAGCATCATAAATGCTATATTTGCCATGAACATCCTTACCAACTTTTCCATTAAGGACAATGTCACCAAATTGATCTATCAACTCCATAAGTTTTTTCTCTTGGAAGTTAATTAACTGTGTCTTTGGGGCATCTTAATTAACGTATATAAGGCAATAATCCAAATAATGCAATAATCCAAAAAATACAAAATGAAAAATTTTTTAGGATTTAGTTCGTGGATAAAATCATGAAACTTTTCTAAATATATATTCCAATTTGTGCAATTAAAGTACCTTGGGATGATATAAAACAAGATGCCATCAAGCTTTACTTGTAATACTATATTATTGCAAATATTTAAAAATTTAAAACCATAGTGACAATGATGAATATAAGAGCAGGTTGCATTTACATAGAATTAATTGAGATGAAAAATAACTAGGGACCACAATAAGTATAGCTCCCCTATTACGATCACCACCTCTGTCTCTACGATATATTTGATTTATATTATAAAGTACTTCCATATTAAAACATTATACTTTAGCCATGAATGCAAGAATATTATATTTCAAATCATAGCTTTTGTTCAATAAATTTATAAATTTCGTATTTAGCCCATCGAACGTTCTGATAAACGATATTGAGTTGGCTATCTGTAAGTATGTTTAGTTTTTTTAATATATTATCCATTTGTGATTTGTGTTATCCATTTCTAGGGATTGTTGGGTCAAAAGCCCAGACCAACAATTTTCTCGTAGAAATCAAAAGGTTATATTTCTCGGTTTAGAATATGTGAATTTCTTGATTAAAATTGGTAAATCCGGTGTAAAGTTTAATTTCGATTTATTCTAATTATCAATAGTAGATGTAGCAAATGCAAAACGGAAAATGAAGATCGACTTTCGGGGGGATAATATTTAGTTGTTTTGCTCCAATTTTGATTGTTTCATTAGAGTTAGACGGTGTTATTAGGGCATCAAGATGATTCGATGTAAGTTGTTGTTTGTTAAGATCATTTGTATTGAGTGTAGATAAATGTTGACCAGGTATTCGAGAAGTAGCAGTGTGTGAAGTAACATGATCAGAGTAAGATGTTATAGAACTTGATGGACCAAGCTCATGAATGGAAGCTTTATTTAAGTTTCTGGCTGATTTGCGACGCTTTGGTGATGATTGAGGCAGTGAGCAAAGAACATTCAAGCATTGCAGTCAAAAATAGCTTACCATATAAATCATGCGGTCGGATAAATCAGAGACTTCCTTTTGAATTTCATGAAAACGTGTCTTCGAGCCTTGTTAAATCGATAAAATTGAACTTCAAACTTTCTGCATCCATTACAACTCCAATGTAAGCCTTTGTGTTTCGTAATGGAATCAGCTACTAATTCAGTTAGACCACTACATAATCCATGACATAGCCAACAACAAATAAGTCTTTCATCGTCAGAAGTTATAGCACAATTTTTATTTAAATAGATTTTATCATATATTCCAGCCATATTATTTAAGACCAAATTATTTTTGGAAGTATAAGTCGATGAAACGGTTCATTGCAAAAAACCACACTGTTTGTTTTTTCTTGATATTTGTGAAATTTATAAAATTGTTTTTCGAAAATTTTACTATTACAATGACACTTTTAACCCTGCTGTTAGGTTTGGACCATTTTGGTCAAATTTTTTTTTCTTTTCTTTCTATGTTTTCAACGGTAAAACATATCGACTTTAAACGTCAGCTCACGTGGTTTTTTTCTAAATCAATGTTTTTATTCAAATAATTAAGTGTCTAACATAAATTGGAAGGGAGAAAAATAAACAGTTACAAATTTTATGTTAAGGACCATTTTGGTCCATTGTAATTTTTTATTTATTCGCTTCTATGCAGGATGTACAAACAATTTTTCGGCTTAGTTTGCAAATAAATTTGCTGCAGATAACACATTTACTATCGCATTTTGATTTGCAGCAACCACAAATTCCACGTTTTCTAGCAGGTGGGTTTCTTGTATCACTTGTAGAAGCTACGGGGTCTGTGGTAGATGCTCTTACCTCAGCCAATAACTCTGCTGAGAAATTTTGTTTGGGTATGTTGGTTCGTTTCATCATATGTTCTTTGGCCAAAGAAAGTGCTAATAGTCGTAAAAATTCTGGTCGCTTACGATTTTGATCACTGGGTGCCCACGAATCATCGATTTCAGAAAACAATATAAGCGCATTCAATGCTGATATATCTATCATATTTGCAAAAACAACATTCGGCCATCGATTTGTTTTGCGTTTAGTACTGTAGTAGCCAATCTTTTGGTCGACAGTATCTACGCCTCCTAAAAGAAAACAAAATTAAATTTTGTTTACTAAAAATCTATGAACACTGGCAAAAAGTTACACACCTTTTGTTGAATTATAATAAGACACAATCTCAGGCTTCTTTTTTGGTCCATTGGCATCAACTTCTGCCGTTTTGTGCATCGTACTCATCAAAACAGTACCTTTGTTTTTATGACTGTTGTATGAAACTAATGTTGCGACTTCATTGAAAGCAAATGTTGAAGTATATAAAGGAACTTTTTTGAATATGAGCAACTTCGGTGGAATAAATGTTTTATTTTTTCGAACTGTACCCACGTATGTCAGTTTCCTTTCCAAAAGCTTTTGCGCCAAATCAAACGACGAAAAGAAATTATCAGCCGTGATATTTTGACCTTTCAAACCTTCAGTCAAGTCCAATACGATGCGCTGTCCTTGGTTTTTCTCAGGCTGATCATTTCTTTGTTTTCCTAAATATGGCTGTATCTTCCACACATAACTTGTTTTAGAGTCAACAGACAACCAAAATTTTAAGCCATATTTGGCAGGTTTTGAAGGCATATATTGTCCGAAAGAGCATCGTCCTCTGAAAGAACCAGTTGTTCATCAACAGTAACATTTTCATGGCAGTTGAAACTCATTGAAAGAATGCCTTCCCAACGGTTCCACAAATCACGTATAGGAGCAAACTTATCGGTGCTTTGCATTTTTCTTCGGCTCATAACATCATCGAACCGGAGCGCTCTTGTAATCATTTGAAAAGTATCCTCAGAGATAATTGAACGGAAAATAGGACGACCAAAACGTCTATCAAACAAACCATGTATGTCTTCGTTTTTGCCGCTGCCATATAACAAATAAATTTGCCTACTCTTTTACTGAACCAAAATAAAATATATGTATTAATATACATACCGACACACACCAGCAAGAATAAGTACTGCAATATAAGCACGCAAAGTGGCTTCATCAATGTCTTTCCATTTACCCTCGAATTTTACTCCGCCATACATATTGGTATTTTCAATAATTATTTTTTCTAATGGTGGTGGAAAAAACAGTAAAAAAGATGAAAGAATATCTTGGCACCTGGATACAGCAAATCGAGTTGGTCCTGGCTGTATTGAAATAATATTTTCAGAACGAGTTCCAATAGAACAGGTAAGGGAACAGCACTACATTGCATTTTATTTTTTGCAATAAACAATGGATCTACAGTGCTAGCAGCAGCCACATCTTCTTCACTATCTGTTTCAAAATCACTTGATTCGGTATTTTCAAATTCAGTATTTTCTTCTAAAATACTTGAATTTGAAATATCCGAGGCACTGTCATTTAGGATTTCAGCAATAGCATCGGTGTCCAAAAAACGTCGATTTTCCATTCTAACAAGAAATAAACACAACACAACACAAACAAGACACAAACTAAACTGCAACTAATGCAAACAATTGACACGACTGCATCACAAAATAAAATCAGGGGAATCACAAAAACACAAAAAAAAAAAACACACACACACATGTCTGCATGATAAAATGCAAAAAGGGGACTCACACAAAAAACACAACTTATTGAATGTCAACAGTACCTTGAATAGCTGATTTGATGGCATAACAAAACAAAATTAGGGGAATCCCACTATTGGCTTTCAAATTTAATTTGTATGAAACATAATAACAAACATTCAAAACAAAATGAATAGCCCAAACGATTTGTTAAGTATACAAATATAACTTTTAGTGAAAATATTTGTTGCCAAATACTTAATTGAAATAAATAAGTATAAAAAATAGACTTACGCCCCTTGTTTTCAAAAAAATTGGTATAGACCAAAATGGTCCGTTAACCTCGAATTCGTAAGTTTTTTTTAACCTAACAGCAGGGTTAAAATAGATTTTTTGTATGATATAGCAATTAATTTACGCTTTATTATATACTAGATGTAACCCGGTGTGCTTCGCTACACCCTCCCCCTCCCCCCCCCCCCGTTCCGAATCGTTCTGAAAGGGCTCACGCAAAGCCCCAAGGCTCTCATTAATACAGTAATTCAGATTTATCCCATTTCATATTAAGTTTGTGTGGGGGTACCACGCGCATTTGTGTAATCCCGCCCATTTTTTTGTCTGACTACTAATAATAGATGACCTGAGACGAATTTGCAAAGTTTTCTCTACCATAGTACTAAATATATATGATATTAAAAATTTACTTTGTATGGCAGGTGCCACGCCCACTAAAAAATATCCGCAGTAAGACTATGTGAAAATTTCAGGAAGATCAGATGAGTAGTTACGGAGATTACCTTCTACAAACAAACAAATATTACCTCTTTATTATGTTAGTATAGATTATTGGTGTAGATTTTACAATGGTTTTAGTTTTTTCATTCGGTACAACAATTATCAGATTGTTCGGCGTTCCTACCCTGGAGCAAGGTACATGTAGCTGCCCATGAGAAGAAGATGGATTATCCATATTAGATCTGGCAACACTTAACTATTGGCCTTGAACTTAGAATATCATTTGGCAATTTTTCTTTTTAGCGATTTTTGATTTTGCCCATTTTTGATTTTGAAGATTTTTGTTTTTTGGGAGATTTTAATTTTTCGCGATTTTTGAGTTTTGCGATTTTTGATTTTGGCGATATATTTTCCACGTCAAATCACATTGATAACTAATGAACTTGTCAAAAGACTGTCGCTTTCGTAGTGCTTCATATTTTTTACATCGGACGTGCCACGCCCACTAATCCCATCCCGCCCAATTTTTATTGGACTACTCACATTAATATCTGATGAACTCCTGCAAAATGTCGAGCCCTTCCCTTTTTTAGTACACCAGTTATATGATATTAGATATCTACTTTGCATGGGCGGTGCTACTCCCACTGCTCCGATCACGCGCATTTTTTTGTCGACTAATCACACAAAGAACCTATGGGCTCACGCAAAGCCACAAAGCTCTTTTTTTTACAGTTCTCCAGATATATGACATTAAATAGTTACTTTGCATGGGGAGTGCCACGCCCATTGGTGTGAACCCGACAATTTTTTGTTCGACTACCCATACTAAGATCTGATAGGATCGTGCAAAGTGTCAAAGCTTGCTTTCTTAGAACACCAGTAATATGATATCATATATTTACTTTGTATGGGCGGTGCCACGCCCACTGCTCCGATCACGCCCATTTTTTGTCTAACTAAACTAATAAATTACTTATGTGCTCACACAAAGTCCCAAGACTCCCACTATTGCCAGTTCTTCAGATTTATGGCATTTTATATTTACTTTGTATGGCAGGTGCCACGCCTATTGGTCGGATACTGCCCATTTTGCATCCGACTACTCACATTAATAATAGGTTACTTCAGAAAAATTTTAAAAGCTCTCTTTATCACATTACTCGAGATATATAATATTGAACTATTACTTGTATGGGATGTACCATGCCCACTTATCCGATCCCGCCCATTTCCGGCGTAGCTACTAATATTAACAATAGGTGAACTCACACAAATTTGCAAAGCTCTCCTTATCATAGTTCTCAATATATGTATATGATAATTAAAATTTACTTTGTGTGGGAGGTGCCACGCCCACCAAAAATATTAAAAAAATTATAGCCAAACAAACAAACAAACAAACACACATTACCTCTTTATTATATTAGTATAGATGGGGCGTTTCATGTCAAGTGATCCAAGTTTTAAAACCGATGTCTTCCGATCAGACACAATTTTTCAACAAGATTGGTCCAGAACTCTCTGAGTTAGAGGGGGTCAAAATTTGACAGCTGTTTTTTTCTCATTCATGTAACTTTTTACCTATTGCTTTTAGCAAAATTTGTCCCAAATAGTTTAGATAACTATTTCTTCAGTCTTTCAGAATAAAAAAAAATTTAAAAAAAATAAAAAAAAATTTTTGACTTCAAAATCAAAATTTTTTTTACTTTTTTTCAAAAAAGAAATTTTTTTTTGGGCTCAACAGAAAGCTTAGGTTTTTTCCTTTAAGAGCCTTTTGGTCGCTTAGTGGGATGCAAGTGGGATATCTATCCAAAAAAATGTTTTGTAACTCAAGACAACGGTTTATCAATTTTTTGCATATGCACTAATTTGAATTTTTTCCTATTAGTGTGTAAGTGTTTCCAAAGCCTTAAAAATAAAGCATACACTGAGAAACTAGACAAATTAGCCTTTCCGATGGTATGTAACATACGTAACTAAAGTTTCATACCTTCGATACTGATACCCGCAATATGTTAACCTCAGGAAAAAAATCACTTTTTTTCTATAGAAATGTTGAAAAATTATTTTTTTTATTTATTTGTAATAATAATTAAATTAATATATAATAATAATAATAAGAATAAAAAAACAAAGAATTTAATAAAATTTTATCCTAATCACATTAAATCCATTTATAACATAAAAATTTTTTTAATAAATTTATTGTAGCTGATGAAGTATTTAAGTTTTTACATTTTTAAATACCCAGTCTTTCATCCAACTTATTAATCGCCTTTATTTGCTGCTTTTTTGCCAATCTTTTCTTGGCGTTACTAGGTTCAGCTCTTGATTTCGCTGCTGGTTTCTTTTTTGGCTTTAGAAAGAACTCGAATTCAGTGGAGGCAGAATACTTGGGTCTTCCATCGACAAGCGGTATAAAAGCATGGTATTGAGCGGTGCCATCGATTGTTGTCGCAGCATCGAATCTGTTATTCAGTGTTTTCAATATTTTCTCATTATCCTATTTGCTACTTAAAACTATTTTAGTTTCTTTACAATAATTCATTGCCCAATGGAATAAAGCAAAGGCATCTAAGATGCAATCTTGATGAGAGCACTGGAGGCTATACTTGACGAGCTACGTCCGAAACGTAGTATACCTTCACTACTGTACTCATAAACTGCAATGGTATCATGTTTTAAATCGTGGGATATGATTGCCACACTTTTGTGTTCCACTTTTTCATCTTTCATGTAGTAAATAACTACTGTGAATATAGTTACTTGGTCGTTATTGAAGTGGAATGCTTGTATGGCATCCTGAAGAACATATTTATAGATTTCTGTGAAATCATACGAAATAACGAATTCACCAGACTTCAAATGTATCTTCAAATCTTTGAAGAATGACCATTGCTCTTTGACTAAAAAGTCGGGGGTTCTCAAGTTTAGCAATTCTGTACACATTTCTTCCACAAAATCATACAAGATTCAAATTTCACCTCCTCAATATATTCGGGATCAAAAGAGTTGATTAAATTCTCTTTGATGAATATGGTTTCCGGGCAATTTGAACTTCACTTAAGTGGCAAGAAGTTGTTGCATTGGGACACAGAGTCAATTTAAGGCAATCGTGGTATTCATGTAAATCTTCTGGCGAGTCATCTGTTAAGCACTTTAAGTTTATTTCCTTCAACATCAGTTTAAGCAACAGCTGAATCTATTAACGCCAAGAAAAGATTGGCAAAAAAGCAGCAAATAAAGGCGATAAATAAGCTGGATGAAAGGCTGGGTATTTAAAAATGTAAAAACTTAAATACTTCATCAGCTACAATAAATTAATTTAAAAAAATAGTTATGTTATAAATGGATCTAATAAATTATTTATTTTTTTATTTTTATTTTTATTATATATTAATTTAATTATTATGAAAAATAAATAAAAAAAAAAATTATCAACATTTCTATAAAAAAGTTCTTTTTTTTCCTGAGGTTAACATATTGCGTGTATTACAGTATCGAGGGTATGAAATTTTAGTGAGGTACGTTACATACCGTAGGAAAAGTTAATTTGTCTAGTTCTTCTGTGTATGCTTTATTTTTAAGGTTTTGGAAACACTTACACACTAATAGGAAAAAATTCAAATTAGTGCATAAGCTAACAAGTAAGAAAATTATAGTCGGTCTAGACCGACTATACGATACCCTATACCATGCGCTTAGAGACCCCATCTCTCAGGCCCAACTAACTGGATATAGAAAATAAGCATGAACCAAATTTGAGTGGGATTTTTATTAATTTTTTAGGCTGCAGATATGAAAAAGTTCATATCGGATGCTATATCTATATGGGGACTAGGCCCAAAAATAGACCGATCCTGACCATATTTGGTAAAGTTTCTTGTATTTTGCAAAAATATATCCAAACAAAATTTGAGAAGAATCAGTACAATATTTTTGTTTTTTGAATGATTTAAGTGAAGATCGGGAAGCAGCTCTACATGGGTCCTATGAGTAAGAGTTGTCCAATAGGGATAATTTTTGGACTACTGATTAATGGATATAATATATACATACAAACCTAATTTGACTAAGATTTGTATGATAATTTGTATCTTATGGCAATTTAAGTCGATTTCATAGGGGTCATTTGTATGGGGGCTAGGTCTGAACATGGACCGATTCTCACCAATTTCAACAGCGTTCATCCCATGGCCGATGGAAGATTAAATACAAAATTTCATCAAAATATATTCATATTTGCGGCCTGCAGTTTGATTACAAGCTTTACATGGACACACAGACGGACGGACGGACGGACATCGTTAAATCGAATCAGATAGTGATTCTGATTCGATCGGTATAATTAATGATGGGTGTAGGTCATATATTTTTGGTTGTTACAAACACTAAGCGACCAAAAAGCTCTTAAAGGAAAAAACGTAAGCTTTCTTTTGAGAAAAAAAAAAATTTCCTTTTTTGAAAAAAAAAAAAAAAAAAATACTCAAAAATTTTTTTTATTTTTTTTTGATTTTTTTTCCCAAAGACTGAAGAAATAGCTATCTAAACTATTTGGGACAAATTTTGCTAAGAACAATATGTAAAAAGTTACATGGTTGAGAAAAAATACCTGTTTGGTCAAAATGTCAAATTTTGACCCCCTCTAACTCAGAGAGTTCTGGACCGATCTTGTTGAAAAATTATGTCCAAACTACTATCTGATAGGACTAACATTGGTGCAAATTTCATTCTGATCGGAAGACATCGGTTTTAAAAGTTGGATCACTTGACATGAAACGCCCCATATATATATATTATTCCAAAAAAAATCCGTTTTATTTTTAAATTAAATCGTACATTCTTATTGGGTCTCTCTTTACCTCCAACAAGATGTATTTAAATATAAACAAGTAAGAAAATTATAGTCGGTCTAGACCAACTATGAGATGCGTTTAGAGACCCTATCTCTTAGGTCGCACTAATTAGATATAGAAAATAAGCATAAACAAAATTTGAGCAGCATTGTTATTAATTTTTTTGCGTTGATTTGGAATGATATATATATATGGGGACTTGGTCGACAAATGGACCGATGTTGACCATATTTGATAAGGTCACTTATTTAAAAAAAAAAACATATGTGAAACAAATTTTTGAGAAATCTGTGCAATATTTTTGTCTTTTGTTAGATTTAAATGCCGATCGGAAAACGTTTCATATGGGGCTATAACTAAGAATTGTCCTATGCGATTTATTTTTCGATTACTGATAAATGAATATAATGCACATAAACAAAGCGAATTTGACCGAGATCTGTATGATAATTTGGATATTATGACAATTTAAGTCGATATCATAAGGGTAATTTGTATGGAGACTAAGTCTGAACATATACCGATTTTCACCAATTTCAATAGCGTTCATCATATGGCCGATAGCAGCTTATATATCAAATTTCATCAAAATATATTTATTTGTGACTTGTAGTTTAATTGAAAGTTTATATGGACATACAGACGGACGGACGGACATCGCTAAATCGACTGAGAAAGTGTTTCTGAGACGATCGGTGTAATAAGCGATAGGCAAATGAGTTCACGGATCCTTTTATTTTGAAACAGTTATATGTCTCTCGTGAGACCTATTTAAGAATACGGTTGATATATCTATGATTCTCAGCATAGTGTTCATTATAACCGTATCGAGTCTGTTCAAAAACATTTCATATTTTCTGCTTGCAAAGTTTATATTTGAACCATATTGATGATACATCTTATACAAAACTGAAGGACAATGCTGAATACTGCGTTCTTAACAAATGATTAAGGGCGATGTTTACTCTGACTTTCTGCTCAACAATACTAAATTTAATGTTCAGCAACGATTATCATGCTTTTTATGCCATGACTTCCTCAAATTTTCCGTGCAAATTATACGAATGCTGATCCTTTTTTGAAAAATATCTAAAAGTTTTAATGAACTGTATGTTTTTATTCATTTATCTGTAAATATTAATGTTATTAAACGTAATATTATTTTATTTTTGAATTTTTAATTAAAAATTGTTGTTTGTAAATCTAAATTATATAATTTAATATATTGTCTGTAATGATTTACTTCCATAGACTGGATAGATAATAAATAGAAAAGAAACCAAATTATTTGTCAAGCCTTGATATGGATATAAAATTTATTTTTGTTGTACTGGAAAGCAAATAATTAAAAAAATTAATAAAATAAATAAACATGAGATATTATATTATTGTTCTTAATGAAAAGCTGAGAATGAAAATTGAATTTTAAACCATTTTTGTCATAAATTTATAAATCAATTTATTATTTATTTATAAATATAATATAATTTATATCTAATTTCTTTAAGTTGCTAAGACGAACCACAACCCAAAAGAAAACAGTTTTTAATTTCTCCATTAATCTGATTAGCTTTTGTTTTACATTACATTACTCTATACACCGCCACACTCAACCTTAACCAGTCAGTGGTAACTTTATACCTCAAAGCATGGACAACAAATTCTGCTAGTCAGTGTTCGTTAGTGCCACTGGTAATGCCTCCATACGAAAAAAAAAAAAAACAACAATAACTACCTTTACAATTGCCAACACCATTTGTGGCCATCAATTTGTATGATTGATCACAATTTTCTAAAGTAATTATCCGTTTTAACAGTATTTTTGCCTTATATATTCATATATATAAGTATATACACACACACACACACAGCTAATACTTATGGATATTTTGTTAAGCTTCAAATACATACATAAAATACTAATACATAGAAAACTTTGTTAAAACTAAAGTTAATACATTTGGCTGTCGGCATTCGAATGCTTATGGATAGAATTCTGTGTCCATATACTCGTAAATCGAATGGTCGGTCTGTCCGTCTGTCTTTCCGTTCATTTATAAAGCTTTATAACATTTGTGGCTAGATTTTGTTGTTTGTGTCACTAATCGTAATTACTTTGTAAATAATTTTTTGTACAGAAATATGGTGGTGGAGTATAGTAAGTATTCGATTTAAATGTTCCTTAATGTGACCAACTAAATTTTATATATTTGTGTCGCTTAAGCTTAAATATATGACAAGAATCATCTTACCTTTGCTTAGCAGTTGGTTTCAATATTTGTTATTGTTCTAAAAGTAAATGTTTAGGTATTAGAAGCTTTTAATATTGTTTTTGGTTTAGCTAAACTTTTGGTTGGTAATGTTTAATATCAATTTTTACCTTGTTACTTATTAAAGTCTCCAAATCTATATTACGTGTGTGTGTGTGTGTGTGTGAATTTCTGTAATGGTTTATGTTATTGAGTGCGTGTGTGTTCAGGAATGCGTGCATGTATTTCTACTTGATTTAACACTATTAAGAAATTATTTTTATGGCATTAAAGATTTATGTAGTTGTAATCGTGATTGTTGTTGTTGTGTTCGTCTATTTCATTTTGTCACATGAATAAATAAAAGAAAGATGAGTAATTGCAGACTTCTTGTGTAGAAAGCAGAAAAAAAAAAAATAAAAAGCCATTTGGTTGATTGGAATTATTGATATACAAAGTTGAAGGTTATTGAAAAATTTTTTTGGGCTTTCTATATACTTACGTAATTATGACAAAATTACCAATAAATATGTGATTGGTTTTAATGGTAAATGTTTGAAAGTGCCTTATGATTTTTTAAGTAAGCACTGAGTGCTTTACTGAGAGTTTAAGATGATCATTGAAGTAAATTTACAAAGAATTGACAGAAGCGTATAATGCCCAAAGTCAATTTTCAAAAGAATAATTTCTAGACACTAAAATCTAAAGTAGAAGTTTTTTTTTTATAATTGCATTATTTTTACAATACAGTATTCTTCCAGTTCAATTTCATTACCTTTAAAGTAATCCTCGTACGAGATAATGCCAACATTTTTTCAATCATCGAAACAGTTGTTAAAGTCAAATTCCAGTTGTTAAAGTCAATGCCTTCAAAGCGCTCAGTGATTCATCTTCTATCTCCTCAATTGATGTAAAACGGTGCCCCAGTGTAATGATTTGAGTTTATTGAATAGTCAGAAGTCAGATGGTGCTAAATCAGGTCAACATGTTGTGGAATTGTTTTGTGAACTAATGGATTGTAAGACGGTACATAATCGTGGGTCGAAACGAACGAACACTTAAATAATATTTTTTTTTAAACATTTGGGTCGGCATAAGGAATTCATAACAAATCACACCATAATAATAGAAGAATACTGTTAACATGACCTTGATTTTTAAACAACTGTGGCGTAAACTTTTCTGTCTTATTTCAACTTTTGCACGATAAGCGCTTGACTGGTCGGTTGTTTCGAAGTCATAAGCATAGATCCAGGTCTCTGCTGCATTTAACTTCTTTCTTGAAGTCAGCAAGCATTGTTTCGAAGATTTTAATGCGCCGCTCTTTTTAATAAAATTACTTTTTTTGGAACCAATCGATATTTTCCAAGGTTGAGGCCTAAAAACCTTTTGAAATTGTATTGACTTATCCTATTGAGATCTCATTAGTATCAGTATTATTTTTAATTGTCAATCGAGATGTTTTCAGCCTTCTTGGAATTCTTTGTATTCACTTGGAAATAGTTTTTTCTGACATAGTCTTCAGTTAAAAGTCCTTCTGCATCATTCATAATGTTTCTGTAGCAGAATTTTTATTCTGCAAAGAAAATTTAAGTCGCCGAATTTAATTGTAGTTGTTTACAAATCATACACAAAGTTTGAATGGTTTACAGAATATTTTTTCACAATCCATTTGGTCCATTGGCCGGCACTGTCACTCAATCTAAGGTTTTGTATCGCAGGTACGATATTATATCAGGTTTTGTTTTACGCTCATAGTGAACGTTAACACTGAAGATGTTGGAGATAGACTAATGTTCTTAGGGCATAAAACTTTCCAATGAAATATTTTAATTCTGACTTCACAGACGGCTGCTCAATCTTATATGTGTGTTTCTTTCATTAATTTTTCTTCTCAGTCCCCACACAGAAGAGGTAGTCAGGCTAGTATTTCATAAATGATAGTTGAATTTATGCTTTCTCGTTTGCAAAGCTGTCATTAAACTGATGATACTTTTGCTTGGCTATACGAAAAAGGGTGAATAAGTAGTTTGGGTTGTCCAATATACTTTATGCCATACCAAGAAATAAGTGAGTCAAATTTTTCAGTCTCCGTAATTGGGCATATTATTCTGGACCAGTTTAAAGTTCGAGTCCTATCAGAGCGGTAGCGAAATAAAATCTAGCCAACTGGCCCGCGATTTTATTAACTGAGGATCATTAATTCCAGTGTAAGTTTAGATGTACTATTGTGTCCAAATGAAAAATGGCTTTTCAATTTAAACTTCTCGGTTTTATAGATTTATTGATATATGTGCCAAATTTTGTGTCAATATCCTCATCGATTAAATGATGGCGGTCGTCTATGTATACATGTAAAAATTAATTTGACGATTTTAATAATGTCTGATTTTGTTTAACAAAGAAGTTCCATTAAATTTTGTTCGCGGAATGAAATTTCTGTCGCAGAAACTTTAAGGATGTTGCAGAAGGTCCACAGTGGCTAGGCTTTATCGAAAACAATGATGAGAAAATACATCAACTGATGAACAGCACTTTGTAGTACTGAATAATTGTCGACTTACAACTGGAGACCCTGCTATACCCTTGGCATTTCTAAAAGATCACTCAACGCAATGTAAAAAGTTATGTTGGCTTTAGATGAATCGAGTATTGATTGGTTCCAAAAAAGGTAGAATTTTTTGCCCAAAAAGCGTAGCATTAATATTTTTGTAACAATGATTTCCGAATGTAATGGTAATGAAATGTGATGTCGATGATTACGTTACGGGTGATGAGATTTCGAATTATGCCCATGACCAAACAATCAAAAGAATATCGCATGAAATGAGATCGGAAAGTTTACGCCTAAGTCGTTAAAAAATGTTAAAAGTTTCATTCAATTATCGATTATGAATTCCTTCCACCGAAACAAAATATTAACAAGAAATATGTTTTGAGTGCTGTGTATCGTTTGCCTGAAGCTGTTCGCAAAGAGAGGTCTGCATTGATGTTTTTGCACCAAGATTATGCACCGTATTACCTTGGTTTGGCTTTTTGTGACCTCTTAGCATAAAATTCGTTACTTCTGGTTATTCGATAAGCTTCAAGGACTCGGTATTGAAGGGCTTTTCGAAAATCGATTTAACAACTGTTTCCGAGGGGGATGACTTTGAAGCTGATAAATTTTGATATTATACCAAGTTTTGTAAGAAAAAATAAAGATATTCTATTTTGTATGGGTATGCGAAAATTAGGGCATAGTACCGTGTTTTGGGTCTTATAAAAGATTGTTTTTATACCCTATACCACTATGTGGTTTGGGTATAATGACTTTGTGCTGCTGTTTGTAACAACCAAAAATATTTGACCTAGACCCATCTTTAATTATACCGATCGAATCAGAATCACTTTTTGAGTTGATTTAACAATGTCCGTCCGTCCGTCCGTATGTCTGTGTGTCCATGTAAACCTTGTAATCAAACTGCAGGTCGTAAATCTGAATATATTTTGATGAAATTTGGTATATAAGCTTTTATTGGCCATGGGATGAACGCTGTTGAAATTGGTGAGAATCGGTCCATGTTCAGACCTAGCCCCCATACAAATTACCCCTATGAAATCGACATAAATTGCAATAAGATCCAAATTGTCATATATATATTACTCAAATTGGGTTTGTATGTGTTCATTACATCCATTAATGAGTAGTCCAAAAATGATACCTTCGGCCCCATATAGAGCTGCTTCCCGATCTTCACTTAAATCTATTAAAAAACAAAAATATTGCACTGATTCTTCTCAAATTTTGTTTGTATATATTTTTGGAAAATACAAGAGACTTTACCAAACATGATCAGGATCGGTCCATTTTTGGACCTAGTCTCCACATAGATATAGCATCCGATATGAACTTTTTCATATCTAAAACCAAAAAAATTAATAAAAATCCCACACAAATTTGGTTTTTGCTTATTTTCTATGTCCAGTTAGTTGGGCCTAAGAGATAGGGTTTCTAAACGCATGGTATAGGGTATCGTATAGTCGGTCTAGACCGACTATAATTTTCTTACTTGTTATCTTATGTCACTATGTGGTCAGGGTATAATGACTTTGTGCTGATGTTTGTAACTACCAAAAATATTTGACCTAGACCCATCTTTTATTATACCAACTCAGAATTACTTTCAGAGTCCATTTAGCGATTTCCGTCTGCCCGTCTGTCCGTCCTTCTGTGTGTCCATAAAAACCTTGTAATCAAACTACAGGTCGCAAATGTGAATATATTTTAAAGAAATTTTGACTGAAATTTTGTCTATAAGCTTCTATCGGCCATAGCATAAAATTGGTGAACTTCGGTTCATGTTCAGACCCTTATGAGATCCAAATTATCATATAGATCTCGTTCAAACTGGTTTTGTGGGTGTTTATTACATCTATAAATCAGTAGTCCAAAAATAAACCCTTTAGGACAATTCTTAGTCATAGCCCCCATATGAAGCTGATTCCAGATCTTCACTTAAATCTATCAAAAACAAAAATATTGCACAGATTTTTCTCAAATTTGATTTGTAGATGTTTTTGCAAAAAATAAGTAGCCTTACCAAATATAGTTAGGATCGGTCCGTTTTCGACCTAGTCCCCATATAAGTATATCATCCGGTATGAACGTTTTCATATCTGCAGCCAAAAAAATTAATAACAATACCACTCAAATTTGGTTTATGCTTACTTTCTATATCTAATTAGTCGTACCTAAAAGATAGGCATGGTATAGGATATTGCATAGTCGGTCTAGACCGACTATAATTTCCTTACTTGTTTTAATATATCATAGATAGGAAAAAAATATTTTTCATTTGTTTTTTTATGTTTATTGAAAGTAAAATATTAAAAATAAAATTATGGTGAAATTCTTACCCTTTCTGGAACGGATTTTGGTACTGAGAAAACACATACATAACTTTTTGGTTCTGTATAAAATGTTTTCTTATTATTTACTTATTTTATTCCTAATGCGGCCTACACACGAGGCAACCAGTTGAAGCAATGGTTGTATCAACAATGATATACACGTAGCAACGGTTGCCTCAATTAGCAAGAAATATCAAAAAGTTTTGATATTTTTCGTTGGTTGAAGCAACCGTTGCTACGTGTATATCATTGTTGATACAACCATTGCTTTAACTGGTTGCCTCGTGTGTAGGCCGCATAATAGTCAGGTATGGGCAAATGCAAAATGAAAATGCAAAAAGAGCGAACGATGTGTACATACAGAAAATTGATAAAGCTGCGTTCACACTACGTGTTTTGCTCGTGTTTTTCTTATTTTTTTAGCACGTGTAATTTGTACACATAGTGTGAACCCTTTCAAACATTGTTTATGTACAACACATTTTGCAAGACATATGTAAAATTTTCAATTAGAGCAGGTTCTATTTTGGCAAGATAAACATATGAAAATACAACACTGCTTGTGGCGAAAGAAAAACAGAGTAATTTATAAAGATTAATATTGAGAGAAAAATAAATTGTTTAATATTAATTAACAATTAAAAAATATATAACATAAATAACTTTATTTTTAACAATAATTTTTTGTAAATTCACAAATTAAATCAGCTGTTGTTTACATTTAGAGGTTATGTCATACGGAAATACATATGTACGTTTGAACGCAAAAATTATGAATCGTATGTAAAACGGCAATTTTGACACACACACGGAATTACGTATGGATCGTAAAACTGAATTTACACATGGAAAATACACATAGTGTAAACACACCTTAAGCGAAGCAGAGAAACGAAATTGTGCTTAGTCTATTAGAAAATTTCGAACGAAGCAGACGTGCGTCGGATGTCATTAAATAAGAAAAAACAAAGCGAAAAAATGTACATAGTAAAAAAATTTATTCAAGCAACAAAAGAGCGAGTTATTTGTTCGGATATATATACCGTTTTTTAAGACGTTCGTTTTATACGCATTATTGCGCCTTTTTTATTTATTATTTATTTAAATTAGTGTTAAGATTTTTTAACTACTTTATTGCTTTTTTTTAATTTATTTGTAAAAATAGCTTTAAGATTTTGAATTAGAATTAAGACTTTTTCACTACATTTTTAATTACTTTTCTCAATACTTAGTTTTTAGAAATAGTTTTAAAATTTTCAACTTGTTAGTTTTTAGATCCAAAAAAATTACTGAATTAAAAAAATTTGTTCATTTTCTTGTCTATTTTTTATTCTTTTTCTTTTAGATTTTTAACAAACTCTATAAAAATGTTTAAAACACAATATGAAAATGAATTTTTTTTGGTCTTAATACTTTGGGTCAACCAGAATGCATGATTTGTTTTAAGGCTTTGAAAAATATTAGAAAAATCTTGTTTCCGAACACATTATTTTGCCTTCCATAAAGAATATGTGAATTTTAAATATGAACAAAGGTTCCTTAAATTATATGAAATTAAGCTTGCTTTTATAGAAATGCAAAATAATGTACAACTAAACAACAACACCGATCAACTGCAAAATAGTGCGCAACAAAACAGTAACAGCTGTGAAGAAGACGTCTCACTTATAAAGGCAAAACTCAAAGCTTCCTTTGTAGTAAGTTTTGCACTAGCAAAAAAAGGAAGACCTTTAGAAGATGGGTCCTTCTTAAAGGAAGTAACTGCTGATATGTTGGAATGCTTTGGAGAGAAAGGCAGAGAAATGTCAGAAATTATAAAAAACCTTCCCTTGTCTCGTAGGACTATTGCAAGGCGAACCGAAGGTATGTCATCTTTTCTGTACCTTCAAACAAAGCAAAATTTTGTTGATTCTGTATACTTTTCTCTTTGCTTAGATGAAAGTACAGACATAAACGATACTAGTCAGCTTTTGTTATGTTCTAGATCTGTAAATAGAAATTTTGAAATATTAGAAGGTATGCTGTCTTTAATTGGAATGAGGAGCAATGTGAAAGGCAAAGTCATTTATGACGCAGTCAATGAAAAAGTTTTTCTTTTGCAAATAAAGATAAGCTTTCGTCTATTTGCACTGATGGTGCCATTTTTATGGTTGGAACTAACATTGGCTTTGTGGGTCAATTACGTAAGAATGATATTAATGTTCCTACTTTTCATTGCCTTCTTCACCAGCAAAATCTATTTGCTAAGTCTGTCAACATGAAAGAGACAATGGACGTTGTAACAAGGCACTAGTGCATAGGCAGTTTCGGGCATTTCTGGAAGAACTGAATTCCGAACACAGTGATCTGCTTTTGTATATTGAAGTACGCTTGTTAAGTAAGGGTAAGTGTTAGATTTTTTAACATAAGAAAAGAAATAATTGAATTCTTTAAGAAGTACTCGACAGATGTAAATGAAAGTTTAGCAATTAAATTGCAAGACAGTACATTTTTATTAAACTTATCATTTTTCTGTGATGTCTTATTTCATTTGTGTCAGCCTGATTTAAGCTTGCAAGGAAAGAAAAAGTTAATATTTGACGACGATTTTAAAAGTCGTCTGTCAAATCTTTTTACTCAATAAAGCAAATGATTTATCTTTCTTTCCTAAAACTAAAGCGACCTGCTTAGAATTTGATATGTGGTCCAATTTACCAGAACTTTATGAATTTTTCAACGATCTAATTGCAAAAATTCAGTATTCCTTTCTCGATTTTGAAAAAATTCGAGATTTAATTGAGCTATATCGCAATCCTCTTCTGTGTTCTTTGAATTTCAATGACGAAAAAGCTTAAGTTGTACTCGAAAAGCTTCAGAAAGATGCATTCCTTCCGTTAGAGCGCGGAATTCAATATTGTCGTCCAATCGAAAGCAATAAATATCCCGTCCTGAAAAACAAAATTCACAACTTATTTTCAATATTTGGAACAACATATGGCTGTGAGTCTGCATTTTCCGAAATGATATTTATTAAAAGCAAACACCGGCACCTATAGACTGATACAAATTTAGAAAATCTTCTTCGTATAAAAACTTCAAACATTGGCAAAGATTTTGATAATCTTATTGCATTTATTCAGCCTTAATCAAAATATTTTCTACATGTATACACTCCATTTTTCATTTTTCCAAAGTTTTTCCGTCTGCTCAACATATAAACAGTTTTTAAATAAAAAAAAAAATAAAAATTAAATAAAAAAAAATGAATTATTGTATTTGATTTTGTTTTTAACTGAAGCGTGGGAATTTTCCAATTTTTACGATATGCAAACGAATGCCATTTTTTTTTAATACAATAACAAGAAATAAAACAAATAATCAGCATTTCCCAATAATTTAATCATCTTTTATTCTCCTGTTTCAATTTGTCATATAATTTCTTTCAATGCAACATTTTTTTCAATGCAAAGAGCAAAAGAGCAAAAGAGCAACGTAAACAAACCAATACAATGCCACACATGCAAAGCTTTCATTGTAGTGGTGCCCATACCTTCTAATAGTCATGATGACTGGTAAAATATGTGCGCCCAACAAATTGCCTAAATTGTGGAATGAAATACTGGCCACCCGAAATCCACAATTAATTTCAAATCTATCAGTATACCATTTGATAGAGGCATAGTGATCTTGAATTTATTTCCGATGGCTTGTCTTTATTTCGCAAATGAATGAAGGATGGACTGTCCATTTAAGTTGTGAGGACCATGTTGAAATTTTAATGAAAATGAAGTGAGTAGGACAATGTTTAATAGTTTCATTGCATCTGTTACAAGTACGCATGTTAACCGTAATATTTGGCAAAGTTTAGAAAATAAAAGATGATATCGAAAAACTGGAATTACAATGGAACCTCCAAGTTGCCAGAAGAAGAGGTAGAATCTAATAAAACATGTTAAAGGTATGGTGAATGAATTTCGATGAAGAAAATGTATTCCCACCATGAATGAATAAAGAGATCAATATCGAGTATAGGATCATATTAAATTGGTCATGAACGGTTAAAATGATGTTAATATTAAGTTATCATTCCATTTGTATATCATCGAGATCGGGAAATCTTATGTTCTGAATCCGAGTTGGACTATATCTGCTGTTATCACGGTTACCAGAGTAACCGTTTGTATCTTTGATGAAAAGTTATGAGGGAAAAGTTAAGAGACCTCTATACTTTTTATACAAAATGAAACAAGTTTTACAACTTCATTTGTAGACACAGAAAAGTAATCGCCAATTGAATTGTTCTCCCCTTATAATTGAACCACCGTATTTGCGATTATATTAAGAGAAATTTAACAGACTCAAATAACTCCCGAAGGCCGTTACGTTGAGCTTTTCACTAGTCGCGCTCGGTACTTTCCGTGCATTGAACAGAAAAATACTCCCAACCTTTTCTTAATTTACATACTGCCAAGGAAAACTTGAGAATATTTACATCTCTAGGTAATTCGAATCAATGCTGGATTTCCGCAGCATTTTCGTTCTCTTTACTTCAAAATATTTCAGAAACAGCTAAGTTTTTATTCAATCAACTCAACGATTCGGCGATTTCATCAATCATTTCAGCTAGAAACTTTGTTGCCTGGATAATAATGTTGATGCCGTGCCAAATTATTAAGACGCGAAAAGTTTATTTACGAACATGCTTCATGCTAAAGTTCTTTCTGCTCCTCGGGATAGCAAGAGCTTTTGGTCATTTGTTAAAAGAGTAAACAATAAAGCTAGTGAATGACCAAAGCCGGTTGATGAGCCTAAGCCGGTTGATGAGCCTAACCATTTAGCTGAAATTTTTAAAAAAATTCGTTTTTGACGGATAGCGATCAACCACTGACCGAATTCGAAAGGGTATCTTGTACTATGCCGAAAATATTCTTTCGAGCTAGTGCAGTTAAAAAGAGATTTTCCCATATCCACGTAAATAAATCTCTGGGATCGGATGGTATGCCAGCACTGGTGCCAAAATAGTGCACTTCGACGCTAGCTAGTCCATTAGCCAACCTTTTCAACTCTTTGTACCTTGCGGGAGTCTTCTCATCTTGCTGAAAGGATGTCAATCTCAATCCAAATGCAACTTTATCTGCACTCTCAAAAGTGATGTCAACTATTTACAGGCCAACTCATTTTTAAATGATCACCAGTATGGTTTCCATACAAGTCGTTCTGCGAGAGACCGGTTACTAATCTCTGTGAGCACTGGAGTCGATCCATTTACAATTTTGGTGAAAGTAAAGTGGTTGCGCTAGACATTTCCAAGGAGTTCGATCGCATGTAACAAGGTATATAAATATCAAAGCATATTGCATTTGCCATTGACTTCTCTCGATTTATGTAGAGTTTTCTTAGATACTACATGCAGTAGTGGGGTGTGCACAATAGATCTACTTGGTCGCAGTGCAGGAGGGAACAAGACTCAACCCGGAGACATAAGGGTACCCCAAGGTTCCGTTCATTCTTCTCCTCTTTTCCTTATCTTTCTGAAAGACCTTCTTAGTCAATCCTATCTACTCTTTCGCAGATGATAATATTTGTCATTAATTTTCCTTCAATTGTAGGCCAAACCTTTTTAAGGTTGTTAGCAAAAGGTTAACGTTGAATGATAAATTATATCAAGGCCTCTTAATAATATCGAAGTGCGTTAAAACGAATAAGGTGGATTTTAATGCGCGAAAGACTCAATGTTATTTGTTGACACATATGGCCTTGATGTCTGTTGGAACGAGCATGTTTTTTACGTGTCGAAAGAAGAATTCATATGTCTTGTTTTTTAAAAATGGTGCAAATATTACTTCATTCCTTTTGATCTCCTTAAAATCTATGCCGCTTACATCCGACCGAAAATTGAATACAACTTCCATATATGGGCACGTGATTCAAAATCTATTTTAGAGGTACTACGCCCTGATTAAAAGAAGGGCGTTGGCCCTGATTAAGGATAGTAGGGTATCCCGCTCTATTGACTCGTTGGAATATCTTCGAAATATAAATTGTGTAACACTATTCCATTGATACTATCGTGAGAAATGTTCTTCTGAGATATGCGAAATAGTACCTAGTGCCCGAGTTTCAGTTCGTTTTGCCCGCTTCTCAAATAGGTCACATCCAGTTATAGTCTATTGTCCAGTTGACCTCACAACACATTGCAGAGAAAATTCGTTTATTAGTCATACGTTAAATAAAGTCACCACACAAGTCTATCCTGACAGTTACAATCTTATAAAATTAAAGCCAGTTGGCCATAATCACTTCTCCCCCTTCGCATAACCTTCCTTCCTGAAATCAACAAAATGCCCTACATATGTAGGGGCATTCCCTATGTGTTGGTTAATAAAAAATAATGATAAATTATTTTTTATTGAGACAACAAATTGTTATTAATTCGGTAGCCAGAATGAGTCTGTTTTCTGTGTACAATTGAACTTGTTCAAAATATATTTTTATGAAATTGTTTCCTATAGTTGCCATAGTGGTCAAAAGTCTCCAGAAATTGTACATTAAACATAGAAAATAATTTAGAAATAACAATTACAGTGATAAAAAATAAATATATACATTTATCAATTACGATACCGGGATAAGAAATTAATAATAGAATATTTTGATGTTTTACACATGGTGACTATGTAATTAAGAAAAATCAATTCATTTGTCATTTCATCGACTTTTATTTGCAATGTTTCTGTAGACCTCTACTACCTCTGCAAACGCCAGAGGCATAAGATAAAAGTACAAAATTTAAGTTTTGTCATGAATTTTGGTATTAAAGAGTTTAATACTTCTGCTATTAATACTGTATCTAATATCACGACAACCACCACTACCACAACTGTGACTACAAGCACGACAAGAGTTACAAAAACCTTTGTTGAAATCCACTTGCTGCACCTTCACCTAAATTCGATGATCTCAATACTGTCAATTTAACAACATCGGCAAGCCTTACAAAATCCTTTACAACACCTCAAAACTGCTTGGAGATATTGACGTCTATACAAAATAAAATAGTTCCTTGTGATACTGCAACTCCTAATGTTACTACCTCTCTATCACCAACTTCGTTGTCATCATTTAATGCAACAATAGCGCCCTCGGAATCATCCAACACGATTCTGACACTATTCAAAATAAAATGCCCCTGAAGATGTTGACAAAAACTCAACGAAACGTCGGGAAATAATGAAATAAAGAATTTTTATTTTACATTTAATAAAATTGACCAAAAAAGCCCTACATACACTCTATAATACACAAAATTTATTATACTCAAATAATATTTTTGAATAATTTGCTTCTTGCAAAATGTTTTCTACTCAAAAAAAAGGGTGAATCAATAAAGTGTTCTGTTTGGTATAAATTTTATATTAGCCCTCAATAATATATTTCAGAAGTTATTAATAATTTCTACGAAATTTTCATTGAAATTTCCTTTTTATATATTTAATTATATATGTCAAGTGATCTTTAATTTATTTAGCTTTCTATATAAATGACATTCCATTGTTAATAATAACAAACACGTGTCCGTACTACCATAATGACATTTTCCATGTACAACATTCATCAAATCCAAAAGCCACAAATATCCTTCAACAATAATTTTAATCAAATAGTGAATAGTAAATAACAAGAACAACAACAACAGTTATTGGAAAGCCTGGTTAAGAATAGCCATCACAAAACACACACTTTACACTTTGACACTTGTAGAGACATACCAACAACACAATGGAGGAAAGGAGAAAAGCAGGCAAAATTACAAAAGTCACCCTGTTTTGTTGATGCACATAAATTCATGCAAACAGACACCCCAACCATTATAGCAAAATTGGCAGTAAATGCATTTTATAATATCTTATTACTTACTGTTTGTTATAACAAAAACATATGTTCGTGTATTGTTTGTATGGATTATAAGTGAGGCCAATATTTCACTGTTAATGAAATTCTAGCCTACATCAAAATATATTAAAACTTTTTAAAACGTTTATATTTGATTCTAGATTTCATCGATGTTTCGTTAAATCTCAAAGCGTTTTGAAAATTTGGATTTGCATAAATACATGTACTATATACTATGTACTATACAAAGCACTATATAAAGCAATCACATTTTCTTTTTCAAATTTTAACACAAGCACACAATAAATTACTAAAAATAAATGCCACTTTAGTATTTGGAACAATGGCAATTTTTGAACTAGAATGGAAAACCATGAAATAAGCTAAAGTATTGACATTAATGTCTATAGAATTCAATTGTTAAATGCATCTTTTAGTGGTTGGCACGCAATCAAATACTCACACACATAAAAAGCCTATAATTATGCTACATTATTACTGCTGAACATTTGATTGTTATATGAATGTATATGAGTAAATGTACGAGTAGGTGAGTGGGTGCTAGTAACACTGTAAAAGTGTGATAGTAAACATATGTAGTTTGTCGAACAATTCTGATGACAATGCTAAGTAATTTTCTTTTCTTGTCAAGGAACTAAGGGAGAATTTTAATTTCCTAAAGAAACTGCAAACAAAAGTGATAATTTGCAAATGTTGATAGAAATGTGAGAAAGTTTTGATAGATGTGAGCTAAGAAAACATAAAGAAAGCATTTGACTTACAACAAAGCTACAAATACGAAGTTATTTGACTATTTAAGTTCTTTGACACACAAAAAAAAAAATTGAAATATTAGTTTAAGCAAAAAATTATCATGGACTTTAAAATGTTTTAAAACAAAACGAGTTTAGGGTCATACAAAATTCTTAAATTGCTGAATTATATAAACTTGACTGTTTGAGCAAATAATTCATTATTTAAATAACTGTTGTCAAAAATTAATAAAAAATATGAAAAGGGTTCTATTTTTAAGTCACTATTTGCGAAGTGTAATTATTGCCATGTACCAGATATGGAATGGTATAATTTCCACACTACAAATCTTAGAAGTGCAAATTTGCTGACTGTGTACATTAGCGTGGCCCTTAATAAAAAAAAGTGTTCAAACTGTCGGTCTCAACCCCCTAGAAATATGTGAATAGCAAAAAAACTGAGAAATTCAAAGTTTTGGGCCAAACAAAAAACGTTTAGTCGTGGCGCAAAGCGATTGAAAATTTCAAGTTTGTTTATATGGGGAAAATATGACTTTTTTTTTTCAGATTTTACGAAAACTTCGTTCTATAGTTTAATTTTTCCGACAAGCTGTTATACAATTCAGGATCAGTATTAAATTATTCCTTCAAAAGGCTATAAAACTTCAAAATCGAATAAAACCTCGCCAAGAAATAGCAAATGCCCCAGACCATTTTTGTGCCAAAAAAAACTAGGTCATGGAATTTGATGGCATTTTTTTCAACTTTGAGAAATTGATTAAAGCCATCATTCTTTTTTGGTCTCTATACCTATAAGTACTCAGATATGAAGTACTGTTTTATTAACACGTTGTTAACCTATTGCCCATTGAGACCGAAATTGGAAATTTTTTTGATAAAATTTTTAAAACTTCTTTTTCAAGTTTGAAAAAATTTTCTTAAACAAAATTTAAAAAACTGAATCTATCACTTTAAGGTTTTATTAAATACATATTGCAGATTAACTGTGTGAATTTTTAAGTAAATCTCTCGCCACAATTTTTTTGACAAAGATTTTATTTTTCGGATTTCGAGAAAAATTGGATTTTTGTGAAATATTCTGTAAATGTACTCTTTCTAAATACTTTGTATCAAAAATTCATCACTTTTCTACTTTTAAATGTTATATTTTACACTAATAGGCTAGGGTTTTGGAAAAAAATAATATGACTCCATTAAGCCTTTTGGAATTGGGGTCACATATGACCCCAAACTAATAAAAGACAATTTATTCAAAAAAATCAAATATTTTGTAAGTGCTGTCCAATTTTTAGATGCGACGCTTAAAATGTAATAACCAAATGTATAGAAGTTTCGTTCCAAAAATTTGAGATAAATCCGAGAACGTTAACCCATTATTTGCCAAGGCCAGCTTTGGATTTTAAGATATTTTAAAATAAAAATGACCTAAAACGCGTTTTTCTAATAAACTCGTTGATACCACTATTTAGAATTTAGGAAAAATAATTCGGTTAATCTTTATTTATTTAACCCTTCAGTGCTCCTGCGATCAAAATTATCCATTGTGATATATGTCTGGTGCAATTATCTGCTTATTGCTCGCGAATATAAATTAAAACAACTTACGTCATATGTTTAAAAAATAGGACGTTTTTTTAAATTCATATGTTTAAAAAATAGGACGTTTTTTTAAATCCACTTTGATTTAATTTTGTAATTTATTCCATTAAAAGTAGTATTAATTTAATATATATTATTATATTTGGAATTTACTTTTATTTAATAAACTATTTGAAACTGGGAAATAAAATGGTAGAAGTTTCAAAACATGTAGGTAACATTGAAGATAGTATAAAGCGACCGATTATAAAAAATCAAAAAATGTCAACCATTGACACCGATTGACCTGAAAATTTTTTTTTGGCGTTTTTTATCAATATCCACCAAATTGGTGGGTGAGACAGCAAGAAATTCAACTATTACTTTATTACATAAAGTAATTTTATAATAAAATTGGTTAAAAGTTGTTCGCGAGCAATAAGCAGATAATTGCACCAAAGATATATCACAATGGATTATTTTGATCCCAGGAGCACTGAATGGTTAAATAAATAAAAATTAACTGAATTATTTTTCTTAAATTCTAAATAGTGGTATCAACGAGTTTAATAGAAAAACTCGTTTTAGGTCATTTTTATTTAAAAATATCTTAAAATCCAAAGCTCGCCTTGGCAAATAATGGGTTAACGTTCTCGGATTTATCGCAAATTTTTGGAGCGCAACTTCTACACATTTGGTTATTATATTTTAGGTATCGCATCTAAAAATTGGACAGCACTTACAAAATATTTGAATTTTTTGAATAAATTGTCTTTTATTAGCTTGGGGTCAAATGTGACCCGAATTCCAAAAGGGTTAATGGAGTCATATTATTTTTTTCCAAAACCCTACGTTATTAAGATAAAATATAACATTTAAAAGTAGAAAAGTGATGAATTTTTGAAACAAAGTATTTAGAAAGAGTACATTTACAGAATATTTCACAAAAATCCAATTTTTCTCGAAATCCGCAAAAATAAAATCCTTGTCGAAAAAATTGTGGCAGAGGGATTTACTTAAAAATTCACACAGTTAATCTGCAACATATATTTAATGAAACCCTAAAGTGATAGATTCAGTTGTTTAAATTTTGTTTAAGAAAATTTTTTCAAATTTGAAAAAGGAGTTTTAAAAATTTTATCAAAAAATTTCCAATTTTCGGTCTCACTGCGCAATAGGTTAACAACGTGGTAATAAAACAATACTTCATATCTGACTACCTATAAGTATAGAGACCAAAAACAATTACTCAAAGTTGAAAAAAATGCCATCAAATGCCATGACGTAGTTTTTTTTGGCACAAAAGTGGTCTGGGGCATTTTCTATTTCTTGGCGAGGTTTCATACGATTTTGAAGTTTTATAGCCTCTTGAAAGGATAATTTAATACTGATTCCGAATTAGTTAACAGTATATCGAAAAAGTTAAACTGTATAACGAAATTTTCGTAAAATCTGAAAAAAGTCATATTTTCCCCATAAAAACAAACTTGAAATTTTCAATCGCTTTGCGCCACGACTATACGTTTTTTGATTGGCCCAAAACTTTGTATTTCTCAGTTTTTTTGCTATTCGCATATTTCTAGGGGGTGAGACCGACAGTTTGAACACTTTTTTTCCCTCCATATAACGAAGGGCCACCCTAGTGTACATTCTTATACGAGCTGCCCGTTATAATAAAATGCAATTGGTTAAGAAAGAATAACTTTCTAAAAAAGGTACTTTTTTAAAAAGGTACGTTTGCAAGAAGGGCTACTTTTTTTTTTTTTAAGAAAATGTACTTATTATGAATATATACTTTTTGAAAAAACGTTCTTATAAGAAAATGTATTTTTTAACAGAATTTACTTTAGTAAGAAAAGTTACTTTAGTAAGAAAGGTACCTTTTTAAGGAAATGCACTTCTTCAGAAAAAAATCACTTTTTAGGAAATTATTTATTTAAAGAAACTGTACTTTAGGAAAAGGTACTTTTTTAAAAAATGTTCTTTCTATACAAAAAACTTTTTACGAAAATATACCTTTTATAAAAAATATACTTTTAAGAGAAAGGTATTCTATAAAGAAAAAGTAATTTTAAAGAAAATACACTTTATTAAGATGAGGCACTTTGATTTTATGAAAAAGTATTTTTTAAGAAAAGGTAAGTTTTTAAAAAAAGGTACGCTTTAAAAAAATTTACTTTTTTAAGAAAATGTATTTGGTGAAAAACGGTTCTTTATAATGAAAAGTTACTTTTTTCAGAAATGGTACGTTTGAAGAAGGGTTACTTTTTAAGAAAATTTACATTTTTAAAAATATTTTTTTGAAAGGGAATTAAAAAACGCTACTTTTAAGAAAGTATATTCTTTTTAAAGTTTATATGGGTTATGAGTTTATATGGTAAATCTTTTCCACATTTCCAGAGTGACCAATGTGTTATACAAAAGCGTTAATTGATCATAATCACTTTCTGAGTTCATTTAGCGAAGTCCGTCTGTCCGTCCATCCGTCTGTGTGTCCACGAAAACCTTGTAATCAAACTGCAGGTCGCAAATATTATGAAATTTGGTATATAAGTCTACCTCGGCCATAGAATTAACGCTGTTGGTGAAAATATGTACATGTTCAAACCAAGTCCCCATAAAAATGAACCCAATGAGATCGATCCAAATTATCGCTGTGTTTATTATATCCAGTAATCCGTAGTCAAGAAATTGACCTTATAGGACAATTTTTAGTCATGGCCCCCCTATGAAGCTGATTCCCGATCTTCACTTTAATCTATCAAAAAACAAAAATATTGCACAGATTTTTCTCAAATTTGGTTTGTATATGTTTCTGCAAAAAGTAAGTGACCTTACTAAATATGGTCAGAATCGGTACATTTTTCGACCTAGTCCTCATATAAATATAGCATTTGATATGAAGTTTTTCTTACCCAAAGGCAAAAAAATTAATAACAACGCCACTCAAATTTGGTTTATGCTTATTTTCTATATATAGTTAGTTAAGCATAAAATATAGGGTTTCTAAACGCGTGGTATAGGATATCGTATAGTCGGTCTAGAGTGACTATAACTTCCTTACTTGTTTAAAATGCTTTTTCTATATATCAGTGTAATGTTAATTTTGTTCTTAACTTCAATTATTCGGTTTGAACTTATCGTAGAATGTTGTATTTTTACGTTTTTTATTTTTTTTGCGATAAATTAACAAAAACATCACAAAAAGTAGGAAAATTCAATTTACACTTGACACTCGAATGCCAATAATATTTGCGTTCTGATTAGTTAGAAAACTTGTCCTGGAAGCCATCAAAAATATATCTATTTCCGAATTGAAAGAGTTAATTGACATTGTTGAAGTTTCCATAATTTTATATTATTAATTTATTTTCAAAATGTCTTCTAACATCCTTCAGAAATAATGCGCTAAAATGTTTTTTTTTTAAATTCAAATTATTTTTGAAGTTACAAAGCTATATACATATGGGGCATTTCATGTCCAGTGCACAAACTTTTGAAACCGATGTCTTCCGATCGGGATGAAATTTGCACCAAGGTTAGTCCTATTGGATAGTAGTTTAGACACAAAGAGTTTAGATAGCTATTTCTCCAATATTTCGGAAAAAAATACTTAAAAAAAAAAAAAATTTTAGACTTTTTTTTTTTTTTTGCTAAATTAAAGCATTTTTTGTCTTTTTTTCAAAAAGGAATTTTTTTTTCATAAGAAAGCTTAGGATTTTTCAATTAAGAGCTTTTTGGTCGCTTAGTGGGATGGGAGTGGGATATCTATCAAAATAAATGTTTTGTAACTCAAGACAACGGTTTTTAAATTTTTCACAAATGCACTATTTAGAATTTTTTCCTATTTGTGTGAAAAACCTTACAAATAAAACTTACACTGATAAACTAGACAAATTAACCTTTCCGAAGGTATGTAACATGCCTAACTAAAATTTCATACCCTCAATACTGTAATAGCCACAATATGTTAACCTCAGGAAAAAAATAACTTTTTTTCTATAGAAATGTTGAACAATAATTTTTTTTATTTATTTTTAATAATAATTAAATTAATATATAATAATTATAATAAAAATAAATAGATAAATTATTTAATTAAATTTAATCTTAAAACATTAGATCCATTCATATCATAACTCTTTTATAGTGAATTTATTGTAGCTGATGAAGTATTTAAGTTTTGTCACTTTGTAAAAATCCAATCTTTCATCCAGCTTATTTGTCGAGTTTATTTGCTGCTTTTTTAGCCAATCCTTTCTTGGCGTTACTAGGTTCAGCTGTTGATTTCGCTGGTGTTTTTTTGACATTTGAAAGAAATCTCATTGAGTAGAGGCAGAAAACTTTTTCATAAAAGCATGGTATTGAGCGGTGCCATCGATTGTTATCGCAGCATCGAATCTGCTCTTCAATGTTTTCAATGTTTCCTCATAATCCTCTTTGCTACTAAAAACTATTTTAGTTTCTTTACAATAATTCTTTGTCCAATGGAATAAAGCAGTCGCATCTAAGATGCGATCTTGATGAGAGCACTGGATGCTATACTTCGCTGCATTTCTTTTAAGGTTTGGCCCAATACCATCAAATGCTCCTTTACCATGAGCAGTAGGATGAAAATGCCACTCAGCTGGCATTCCAAAATCTTTTTCATGAGCCATAAGATTTGCGAAGCTACTTTTGTTTTTAAAATGTTGACAAGCTCCGTCCGAAACGTAGTATACCTTCTCTACTGTAAATTTAGATTTAGATATTTTAGTATCATCTTCTGGTACTCATAAACTGCAACGGTATCATGTTTTAAATCGTCGGATATGATTGCCATACTTTTGTGTTCCAGTTTTTCATCTTTCATGTAGTAAATAAGTACTGTGAATATAGTTACTTGGTCGCTATTGAAGTGGAATGCTTGTATGGCATCCTGAAGAACATATTTATAGTTTTCTGCGAAATCATATGAAATAACGAATTCACCAGACTTCAAATGTATCTTCAAATCCTTGAAGAATGACCATTGCTCTTTGACTGAAAAGTCATGGGTTCTCAAGTTTAGCAATCCGTACACATTTCTTCCACAAAATCATCCACATTTAAAATGATTGTTTTCAATGTGCATCTGTCAGTGTGAATCCAAGAATCAAATTTGGCCTCCTCTATATATTCTCGATCTAAAGAGTTGATTAAATTTTCTTTGATGAATGTGGTTTTCGCGTAATTGGTACATTCACCCAAGTGGCAAGAAGTTGTTGCATTAGGACACATAGTCAATTTAAGACAATCGCGGTAATCGTGTAAATCTTCTGCCGAATCATCTGTTAAATACTTTAAGTTGATTTCCTTCAACATCAGTTTAACATTTTCATGATAAATGCAAACGCATACTGTGTGAGTTCCGCTGCTTCCTGCCAAAACGCAAGTTTTGGCCTCATTTAGGTAAATTTCGTGAAGCCAATTTTAACATCCACGTGTTCAGATTGAAATGTTGTAAATAACTCTTTCAGGTTACAGAGAACCATTCTCTTCTGTTACGTTATGAAGGTATGTTACATACCTTCGGAAAGGTTAATTTGTCTAGTTTCTCAGTATAAGTTTTATTTGTAAGGTTTTTCACACAAATAGGAAAAAATTCAAAATAGTGCATTTGTGAAAAATTGAAAAACCTTGGTCTTGAGTTACAAAACATTTATTTTGATAGATATCCCACTCCTATCTCACTAAGCGACCAAAAAACCCTTTAAGGAAAAATCCTAAGCTTTCTTATGAAAAAAAAAAATAAAAAATGCCCTTTTTGGAAAAAAAAGGCAAAAAATGCTTTAAATTAGCAAAAAAAAGTCTAAAAAATTTTTTTTAAAGTATTTTTTTTCCGAAATATTGAAGAAATAGCTATCTAAATTATTTGGGAGAAAATTTTCTAAGAACAATAGCTAATAAGTTACATGGATGAGAAAAAACACCTGTTTGGCCAAAATGTCAAATTTTGATCCCCTCTAACTCAGAGAGATCTTGACCGATCTTGTTGAAAATTGTGTCATCGGTTTCAAAAGTTGGTGCACTTGACATGAAATCCCCCATATATATATTTGTACAACAATCACTTTTTTCAAACTAGGGTGTAATTTTCTTAAGAACCAGATGTCGTATCGAAATTCGGCGGACGGCGTTTTGTATATAATCACGTCAGGCAGGCCCTGAGCTTGGCTTATTGGGCTAACTTTAGTTTCGCAGGGGGGGGGGCAAAACCCCCCAAAACAGCTAATTTTTGAATTTTTTTTAAATCGCGCCATTTTGTCAATTTTTGAGGTTTTAGTTCAGGACCTGCCGGACTTGATTACCAAAAAATTATTGATTTTTATGTACCCCTTTTCATCGCTTTGTGGTATTGAAAGGTAGGACATACCTTAAAAGAAATTTTTTTTTATGAAATTTTTTTTTTTTAATTCTATCTTTATTTGGAATCTATTTTACAAAAATAATAAGCAAATCTTATAATATTTACAATTAACTTAAAATAATTGAGTTGCAATGAAAGCATCAGATATTAGTCGTAATGTTTTAGATTGATACCTTTGCAGAATTTCCACATTTGCATTGCTAGCAGTTCCCCATAGTTGCAAACCATAAGTCCAAACTGGCGTGAGAATGGTTTTGTTTAAAATAACTTTATTTTCCAGGCTTAATTCAGATTTCGTTCCCAGCAGCCAGAGCATTTTTTATACCCTATACCACTATGTGGTTTGGGTATAATGAAGTTGTGCTGCTGTTTGTAACAACCAAAAATATTTGACCTAGACCCATCTTTTATTATACCGATCGAATCATAATCACTTTTTGAGTCGATTTAACAATGTCCGTCCGTCTGTGTGTTCATGTAAGCCTTGTAATCAAACTGCAGGTCGCAAATAGGAATATATTTTGATGAAATTTGGTATTTAAGCTTCCATCGGCCATGGAATGAACGCTGTTGGAAGTGGTGAGAATCAGTCCATGTTCAGACCTAGCCCCCATACAAATGACCCCTATAAAATCGACATAAATTGCCATAAGATCCAAATTGTCGTATAGATCTTAGTCAAAGGGGTTTGTATGTGTTTATACATCCATTAATGAATAGTCCAAAAATGATCCCTATGGGCCAACTTTTAGGCATAGGCCCCATATAGAGCTGCTTCCCGATCTTCACTTAAATCTATCAAAAAACAAAAATATTGCACTGATTCATCTCAAATTTTGTTTGTATATATTTTCGCAAAATACAAGAGACTTTACCAACCATGGTCAGGATCGGTCCATTTTTGAACCTAGTCCCCATATAGACATAGCATCCGATATGAACTTTTTCATATCTGCAACCAAAAAATTTATAAAAATGCCACTCAAATTTGGTTTATGCTTATTTTCTATATCCAATTAGTTGGGCCTAAGAGATAGGGTCTCTAAAGGCATGGTATAGGGTATCGTATAGTCGGTCTAGACCGACTATGATTTTCTTACTTGTTTTGTTCTGATTTTTAAATGTTCCTTCTTTTTCTCAATATGCTTCCTCCATGTAATTCTTCTGTCTAGATGTAGCCCCAGATACTTCACATTGTTACTTATTGGAACAGAGGTTCCGTTTAAAGCTAGGCCTGGACAATCACCTTTCCTCAGCGTAAATGTAACGTGAACGGACTTTTCCGTGTTAACTCTAATGTTCCATTTTTCTAACCAACTTTGTATAAGATTCAGTTCATTTTGTACCTGTTCAGATGCTTCAACTGGTGACTCATATGATGCTAGTATAGCAGTGTCGTCAGCGTATGTTGCAATGGTTAATCCATCCACTGTTGGCATATCTGATGTAAAAATCGCATAAAGTACTGGGCCCAATACACTGCCCTGTGGAATATCAGATTTAATTTTACCAAAATTTGAATAACAATCGTTAACATTAACGAAAAACCATCTTTCATGAAGATAAGATTTAAGCAATAGATAAAGTGGAGCTGGGATCAGCTTTTTTAGTTTGTATAACAACCCAATATGCCATACTCTATCGAAAGCTTGTTGCACATCCAAGACCACAGCGGAACAATAAAATTTTTTTCCAAATGTAGTTCTAATGACGTTGAAAATCCGGTGACTCTGTTCTGGCGTGCCATGTTTATGCCTGAAACCAAACTGATAATCTGGAATAATATGCTGTTTTTCCAGTATAGGCAGTAATCTTTTTAGAAGAAGTCTTTCAAATACCTTGGAAAATGTTGGTAACAAACTTATTGGTCTATAGGAAGAGACACAATTTTCAGGTTTATTTGGTTTGTTTATCATTATAATTTTTGCATATTACCATTAGGTTGGGTAGTAGTTTAGTCTTAAAATAGAGTTAAACACAGTTGTAAGGAAAACATAGCATTTTTTAGGTAAAGCCTTAACTACTGTAGAGTCGATACTGTCGTAACTTGGTGCTTTTTTTGAATTGAGTTCTTATATAATATTTTTTACCTCAGAAGGAGTCACATGCTTAATAGGACGATCCATTTGACATGCTACATCAAGGAAATGAAATTAAATGCGAGACCAATATGATATATTTCTTGAGCAATACTCAATGCAAATTACAATTAACCTGGAATAAATGGGCCCAAAGAGAGCATGATATGGCGGTAGTTACAAGTTTTTCATTACTTTTCGGTATTTCTTTACCGAAATGGAGACACATTCTCAAAGCTAATAATACTTTGTTCAAAAAAAGCACGAACTAATAACACATGATGTTGGGTTTTAATTATGGCATGTAGTTTTCCATCAAATCCATGCAATTATGTAAAATACCACAAACTGAAATATTTATGTCTCTCGGCGAGAGCTAGTTTTTTAATTTTAGACCCATATTTTCTTAGTTTAATTTTCTTATAGTTATGCGTAGTTTTTTTTATTCTATATGCCTATCGCTTTTATTCTCACCCAAACAATTTCAGCCACTCTAACGTGTGTATTATAGCTAATAATCAGTAGTCCTAACCCAAATCCTGTACGACCATTTTTCATCATATGTAGTACCCATGTGAACTGGTTCCCCATATTCACTTAAATTTATCAAAATACAACAATATGGTATTGATTTTTTTTTTAAGTTTGCTTTATAAATGTTTTTAAGAAAAGTAAGTGACTTTACTAATTACAGTCATGATCGGTCCAGTTTTTGACTTAGAAACCATATAAAATTAAAATCAGATATTAACTTTTTCATATCTGCATGCCAATAAATTATGATAATAGCACTAAAATTTTATTTAAGCTTATTTTCAATATCCAATTATTGTCTCTTGATCGATTATAATTTTCTTACTTGTTTTTTTTTTTTGTTGCAGGAGACGAAAAATTATATAAGTTTGCTAAAAAAAAGAAGATATTTGTAAGTAATTAAGGTTTTTTTTTTTATTCTATCTTGATTTTTATCAAAGTTTTCATGTGTTGCTTTTGTAATGAATAGTTTTTGTAAATACAATTTTGTTGGTTACTAAATAAATCTAAGCTTCATCTACGTAAAAGTTTATCGAGATAAAATTTTTTCGTATAGCGATTCGTCTATCGTCTTCGAGATTTCTAGCTATTTATACTCACCTAAGAATCAAATCAAATTTATTAACACAATATTTCTTTTAAATATTTGTTTTCAAACAAAAGTTAGTAATATATGAATGTTACTGCATGTAAATGAAAGTAACTGGTTTTTTGATTAACAAAAAAATTTAATTCAATTTCATGGCAATTTATCGGTTTTTAGTAATTTTTTAGTCGATTAAGTTGGATTTTGTCCCAGCAATTTGGCTTAAGGTAAGTGCATCTTTTGACAATGTTAACTACAGTATTATTCGTTTGTCTGTGGTGGAAATTTATATCTCACAGCTGGTTCTGTTAATTTTGACAATTAATTTAACGAAAACTCAAAAGCATGATTTGCATACATTCGAGTTAGCTAGAAGAAGGAAATGGCTGGTTCTTTCCGTTTTAAACTTTGGAGCATGCAGATCATACTTTCTGATTGCTGGAGCCTAGTTGGTGGATTTTTATAAAAAGGTATACAGATAACATTTTTTTTTAACCATCAATTTGTTAATAGATTAATTTCGTTTGAAGAAAACTACGATTTTATACAGTCTTCTAAGTGGCAAAATCCACGATGATGTTTTAAGATAACTAACGCAAAATTATTAATTGGTCTGGTGGATGCAAAATTATTAAAATTATTATTAAAACTAAGAGGTATAAAAAAATTATTAATTGGATAAATCAGTATTGCACTTGCAAGTTACGGAAGACCATATTTTCTAGGTAACATGAATACCCTATAGTTTATATCTGAAAATACACCAATATTAATTCCAGACATATGTTGGTAGTTAAAAGTTCCAGGGGTATCCTTTTGGGAGTTGCTTGGATTGTCAAAAGACATATACATAGTTACAACATTATCGTCTTCTTCTTGTTTAAACATATGTAAGGTAATAAAATCAAGTCGTGTTGTGTCTCAATGCATTAAAAAAAAAAAAAACACAAATCTCTTCTAATAGGATTCTCAGAGAGTAATTTCCAATGGAATATCCCAGTATTTGTAATCAGAGCCAAAGATCGTAGACAGAAGAAGGAATCATTAAATAATATTCCTGCAACTTATACTCATTAGTGAACAAACGGCAATTTTTTTAGAAATCAATTAAATTATATTTTAGAAATTCGTTAAAAAAAAAGAAGAAAAAATCCATGTGAATCGGTTTAAAAATAATATTAAGAATTATAAACTCAGAATTCATATTTCGTAAGTGAAAATATAGATTAAAAATAATTTAGCAAGTTAAAAAAAAAAAAATTATATTGAACAAAAAAAAAAAACAAAAAAAAAAACCGAACCAAAGATGGAATTGCATAGTGAACGAAAATTAACAAAACAAAAAATAACTTCGGTTAAACGCATATTGTAGTGTGGTGATAGTTACAAGAAAAAAAAAAAATATTATTAAAAATACAACATTTCGTAAAACAAAAAGTTAAATAATTCATTTTTAAAAAAGTTTTTTTTTTGCTTTTGGTTGTTCCCTAATTTTGTTAACAAGATAATAATCACTAGATTTAAAAAAAAAAAAAAAAAAACAACAAAATTTAAAAAAAATTGTATTTTAGAGCCACGGTAATCACCTAAAACGTAATTTTTTTTAAAAGCAAAATTGTGTAATGTTATTGTAACATAAAGTTAAAGTTAAAAAAAAACAAAAAAAAAAAAAACGAAAACAATCCGAAAACAAAGTAAAAGGAAAAGAATTTGATTTTTAGCATTTTAACATAAAAAAAAAATATAACAACAAAGGGAAAAAGAAATAGAGATCACAGAGAGAACCAGAGATATCATAGTCCCATCTATCTTGCATAACAGCCCCGTTGGAAGGCCTTTCATCTGCAGCTGAGTAGCCAAGTAAGTGTCAAATCTATTTCTTTTCTCTTTATGCGACATTTCTTCTGTTAAAGTACATTAACCTATGATGACCAGAACCAGAATAAATGTTGCAAACGATTAACAAAATTGTTTTTTTATTTTGTAGTAAAAATTCTAAAACACAAAAATTATCAATTTTGTATGAATTAAAAATATATTTTAGATTCCAAATTTTATATAAATATTTTGAAATTTACAAAAAAAAAAAAAATTTTTGTTGCATAAATTATCGAAAGTTTTTCCGGTTAAATTGTTATTTTGATTTTCCTCAATTTTGTTAAATTTTCAATTATATATAGACATTTTTTAACGATTCTATAGCAAGGTTTAAACAACCAATAATATTCAATTTTTTACATTTGTCAGTTACAACCAAAAGCATCGACAACATTTTGAGAAACAAATGTTTTTTTGTGCTTTTTATTAAATTAACAACTTTTGAATAAATTGACATATTCAATAATGGTAAAGTAACTTCAATCTGTAATCAAAAATTGGTAACCTATCCAGAATTGTTTCTATATGAAATTTAAAATCGAAAAAAACACTTTTTATATATTATTCTATATTTCTCATACCACACTTTAAACTTATAAAAAAAAATTACCGTTTTAATAAGTGACATTCTATTTTATTATCAGTGTTAATCGCGAACCGGTGCAATTCCATCCAAATAAAGTTGTATGAATTATATCCTTCTACTGAAGGCGATTGATAAAATTTGAAAGTTTAAGGGCCATTATTACAACTTGCCGTTAGTTAAAGCCAGGATTTTGTCTGCCCGAGAAATAGCTTTGTATTATTACAACTTTAATTTTTTATTGTTATTACTATTAATAATAATAATACTTAATAAATAAAGGTTTTATAATGTAAAGCCATTTATCGGTCCGACAAAATCCTGCCTTTAACTAACGGCAAGTTGTAATAATGGCCCTAATAGTGTTACTCGATCTGCCCTATTGTTGTTAGTTACACTCAAAAAGTTATATTTGTTAAAAATTAATTTCGTACTCATATATATACGTCCAATGGTTAAAATTTTCGTAAGGTTACAAATTACAAATTTAAGATTAATGTAATTTTCGAAATCATGTATACAGTTTATAGAATTTACAAACTCTCATTGCAGTAACTTAATTAGCTTTAGTCACATTAAAAATATGAAAAAAATGAAGTATTGAAATAAAAAAATAAAAAAAAAAAATAAATAAATAAAATTAACAAATATTGTTATAATGGATTGCGAATAAGCTAGAGATTTTTTCCTTGGGTTAAGGATAGGATAACCGCCTCTCTGGGTTCCTAACGAATCAATGCCATTAGGAACATGATTGGGAGGGTCATGAAGTTAGGGATATTCCATCAGTTCCCCAGGAAAACTCCATAACATGCCTCTTTATTAAATAATTTTTCAAATTCTTCTCCGCTGGAATGGGGTTTTTTTTTTTAGATTCAATAGAGTAATTAACGGTCCATTTTATTTTGAAAGCAAAAATTTTTTTTTCTGCGACTCTGATAATAAATTTTTTTGTGATGTGGTTTGCAATGGAAAGGGTCAAAAACCTACCCCCGCCACTGTCGCTAGCTTAACAGATGGGTCCCACCGACCTGAACCAATGCAAACATGAGTGTTAAAAAGAACAATTTTTATAATACCCGGTTAATAAATGTAGTGATTAGGATTCATTGTGCGATGCTGGTAGTTTGGGTTTCACTGCACGAATTTTTTCGGTAGTGACTCAAATTTTTCACTTTTGTTAAATTCTTTTGTTTTTTAATCTAGTCACCCTCATTCACTCAAGCATTCACTCATTACACTTTTTGTCTCTTGAAAAATTATTTTTAAGACAAGACAACTTTTGACCGTTGCTGAGCCATTTAATATCTGTGCTAAACTTAAGGTAAAAATAATGATCAAGAGACTGATTAATATTTAATAAAACTTTAAATTTAACGAAAAGTTTTATAACAGCGTTATTTTTACTTTGCGAAGTCCTGAGGTTGTATTCTAAACTACACGTGTTGTTTTAACTGAATTTTATTTAACGAGTTTAGATATAAGCATCCAATGTATAAATTAATTTCTCATTATTTGACTGACTCCCCGTAAAAGACATCGACCTAAATCTGATGGCATGAACAAATGTGTTCGTATTTCGTAGATGGTTACGATATATTCCGGACTGGCGTTCAAAAATAAATATGAAAACCAGTTTTACAATCACCATGCAGATAATGTGTATTGCTTCATTCTTAAGGTATTCATTTATTTAATTAAATATCTATATTGAAGCCCACACTCGTGTTCTTTAATGAATCCATCCATTTTCTTTTCGAGCTGTACATCGAAATAAAGTGGTTGATTAATAAAAACCTCTGAATAAACATTTCAATAATCTGCGTTAATATCAAATACACACATAGGATGGATATTTCACCTTCAACAATAATATAAAATAAAATAAAATTTTTCGAATCTACAAACACGTGTCCATAACGAATTTTCAATTTTTCTTATTGTGGCCGTAAATGAATGAATGTGAATACTTATGTGTGGATTGAATGTTATTGTTCATTTGGTATGTTTGTTTGTTTATTTCTGGGATTTGAACATTGTTTATGGCCAAGGACATGCAATGAACTCGTACTTTTAGTTAAATGCATTACATTAGGCGAAAAACGAAAAACAGAAAAAAATAAAAAAAAACTTTTAGACATTTCTAACAATTACACCAAAGGGAATTATGTATTAGACACGGTATTCAGCCAGACCGTTAAAGCTTTTATTTTATGCATGGACTTGTTTGTTCTGTTGACTGTTGTAGTGCATACATATATATCTGTCCTCCCGTTCCTCTGTCTATTTGCGGTCTTTGTAAGGGTGATATGTTTAATTTAACATTTAAACGCTAGTAGATGATAGAAAAAAATAAAAATATATATGGATAAATTTATGGAGCAAAAAACACACAAGAATTTTTGATATTGTCTGAAGAAGAGTGTGTGCAGACACAGACATACAGACAGACATACTAATGCAAACAATTGTGAACAAAAAACAAGATTGTAATTTAACTTAATCCGCTCAATTTGAAACGCACACCCGGATATTAACACATTTATATTTTGTGGTACTCTTGCAGAGCTCATATTAGCACTATACGTAAAAAGATGCACTATAAAAACGCAACCATACGTAGAACACAGTTACACTCATACGCATATGTGTTGAATAGCAAACATTAAACGTGCATGCATGAAGTTATGAAGAACTTCAAGTAATTTTGTTTCCAAAACCACCCACATTTCCGCCACCTTGTTCAGATTATAGCCATAAACATGTTTGTGTGTTTAATGAGACCAACTATTTAAAAGAATGATAAAAAAATATCTTATTTTTTATGATGATCAATTTTAGCTAGTGGTTAAAACAGACGATATTTGCTTTAGCTAAAAGTTTAAGGGTCAAGATAGATAAATAAATAACTTCTAACGATAACTTTTGCCAACAATTTATAAAAACAAAATGGAGTAATTATTTTATTACATCGAAATTAAAAAAAAGTATTTTTATAGCTCTTTTAAAAATCTAAAATGTTTATTACTACAAAGTTAAATTCTTAATATATTTTTTTCCCAAAAATCTCATCGAATTTTCGAAGGATCTTGGAACATAAAGTTTTCGAAGCATATTATTGACACCTTTTTTTTTCTTATTATGATAATATGACACAGATACTTAATATTGCTAATAGTTTATTCTTTCATTTGACAAGAATATAAATATCGTAGAATAAGTATATTTGAGTAGAAAAATTTTACCTTTTGAAACTTTTAAGCCTTTTTAAATGGAACCAAGTCGACGAAATGATAAACTATAAATTATAACCTCTAGTTTTGGATGTTTGTCATCGAAAGATGACATTTGATTAGATTTCTTCCAGTGTAATAATATATATATATATTTTCTTTTTATTGATGATGTAATACATTTTTGTTTCTGGAACAAAATTTAAAATTTTCATTATTTTTATTAACTTATAAGGCTAGAATGATGAGTTTTTAGTATGTGTTACTACATGTTTAAGTCATCAACATTATTCTTTTTTGTACTATCCACACTACTGTGCAGAGGGTATATATAGGTTTGTCATTCCGTTTGCAATGCATCGAAATAAATTCCGCAGACCACAAAACCACATATTTTCTTGATCCTTATAACAAGGGAAGTTGATTTAGCGATTACCATATGTCCGTCTGTTTGTGCAATGCACGATAACAACCTCAATAACTAAGATAGATTCTTCTTTTTTGCATAAAATTATTTGCTAATATTCCAAAGGAGTTGCTATTTAAAATCATCGCAATTGATCCAAAGGGTTACGAGATATGAATGAAAATGTTGAAAAACTCTTGAAAAAATAAAAATTTTGAGTGTTTGTTGCTTTCCTTAAGAAAGCATTCGTTTTATTGTTGTGGTCATTGTAGTCATTTATTTCATGAAGGTGCGCGTATGGTTATACTGTACGTGTCAAATTTGGCTAAGGTAGTATTGTCACATATTTTTTTTATCGTTATCACGATATAATACAGAAAATCACCAATATAATCCCTAAAAAATTTTTTTTTTTAAATACGTATCATTTTTAAAAACAGTACCGTTTTTTAAATAACTCTTGTTAATAAGTACCATTTTCTTAAGAAAGTACCCTTTTCTTTTAGAATACCTTTTTTTAAGTACCCTTTTTAAAAAAATACGTAATCTTTTTTTTTTAGTGTAAATGTATTTTTAAAATTTACACTTTTATTAAAAATACACTTTTTATGTAAAAAAAGCACACTTTTTTTTTTGTAAAAAATTACCTTTTATTAAAAAAGTATCCTTATAACTACCCACTAAGAAATGTCCTTTTTAAATGTCCCATTTTCAGAATCGGCCTTTTGTGTAAAGTACCCTTTTGCGTAAAGTACATTTTTTGCGTAAAGTATCCTTTTTTAGAAAACCGTTAAAAAAGTAGCTTTTAAAAAAAAATTTACTTTTTAAAAAAGGACACCTTTTAAAACAAAGTACGGTTTTATTAAAATGGTACTCTTTTTAAAAAACCCTTGTTTTTAAATTACCTTTTTAAAAAATTACCCATTTTTTAAAAGCGCCCTTTTATTACAAAAGTACCTTTGTTTTTAGGAAATACCTTTTTTTTAAAGTACCCTGTTTTTTTTAAATTTATGTTTTTTAGTAAGTAGCCTTTTCTAGAAAAGTATCTTTATTTAAAAAAAAATAATTTTTTTTCAAGTAACCTTTTTTAAAAGTAAATTTTTTTCTAAACCTCCTTTTTTAAAAAAGTATCTTTATTAAAGTACCCTTGATTGAATTAATTTATTATATTGATTCCTATGGTTCCAAGTTGGAAAAAAGGGCCGTGAATTAATTTATTGAAAATTTATAATGATATTGAGGGATAAACTAAATAATTGACATATTATTGTCCTGCTTTGATAAAATAGAAAAATCCATAAAATTTCTAAGATCCATGTCTTTCATTTGAGAGCAATAAATATTTAAATATAATTTTTAAAAATTTAATTCTTTGAAATTATTTCAAAAGAAAACCAGATCACCAAACTGGAACCTATAATCGTAATTTTACTCCATTTGGTCTCCAGTGTCAAGCATATGTATATCGTTCGGTTACTGTGTATATTTTACAATCGAACGGTGATAGCCGTAGTTGTACATATAGCAGTTTCCAAAAGTTGGTGTGATTGCTTAATCTTTGAATTCAGTTTACGCTGATGCACTGGATTTCTTGTTTCAATGTAGAAGTTTTAAGATCTTTATGTATAGCTTTGTTTGTCATAAACCATAGAGCGTTAGTGGTGAGTCTTAGTGTTTTGGACTAGTACCTTTCTAGAATGTCAATATTGGACTTGCTTGCTGTTCCCCATAGCTGAATTCCATATGAAAGTTCTGGTTTCACAATAGCTTTGTAAATTCGTAACTTGTTTAGGTCTGATTTTTGTCCCAACAGCCAGGATATTTTCATGTTATAATAATACCCTATACCACTCAGGTCAGGATATAATGATTTTGTGCTGATATTTGTAACTGCCAAAAATATTTGACATAGACCCATCTTTTATTATACCGATCGACTCAGAACATGTTTCTTTTTTGAACTTCTTAACTCTTTGTTGGTTTCGTTGTTTTTAATTGATCCTGAAGACTCAAAATCCAAATCAAAACTGATTTTTAGAATGTGTTCCATAAGTCGTATTCTTGTATGTAGTGGTGATAATCCAAATTCATAAGCATCGGTATTATCTAATGATTTTGTCGGGACTTGGTTTAATTGGCTTGATGTTGCTTGGCATATAATGCAGCTGGATGCAGCCATCGTGTTAGTCAAAGCTTATGAAATCAACATAAATTGCCATAGGATCCAAATTGTCATATAGGTCTTACTCAAATTGGGTTTGTATGCGTTCATTACATCCACTAATGAGTAGTCCAAAAATGCTCCCTTTGGCCCCATATAGAGCTGCTTCCCGATATTCACTTAAATCTATTAAAAAACAAAAATATTGCACTGATTCTTCTCAAATTTTGTTTGTATATGTTTTTGCAGAATACAAGAGACGTTACCAATGATGGTCAGGATCGGTCAATTTTTGGACCTAGTCCCCATATAGATATAGCATCCGATATGAACTTTTTCAAAATTTTTTCAAATTTGGTTTTTGCTTATTTTCTATGTCCAGTTAGTTGGGCCTAAGAGATAAGGTTTCTAAACGCATGGTATAGGGTATCGTATAGTCGGTCTAGACCGACTATAGTTTTCTTACTTGTTGTACCTACAAAAGTCTGATGATATGCTGGATACATGTTTGAGCCTTTTTCAATCGCACGCAATCTGATCTGATTATATTGCTGTTTTGTTAATTTCAAATCCGGAAATAAAGTTAATGCCTCCTCATTTGTGAACTGTTTTGCATCGCTCGGAGTTGGTATATTTTTAAGAATCCATCTTGTTCTCACTGGACTGTCTTTATCAACTTTTTCAATGATAACCACTTTTGTCAATTGTTTCAGTGATCGTAATTGATGTAGGAAAGATCCTTTTATATTTATACATCCAATTTCATCGTTAACATCTTTAAGTTTCCGCCTCTTAGATCTATCACTGCAGTTGTCCAATGATTTGCGTGGTCTTCCAGCCTTATCTTGCTTTTCTGTTTCTGCAGCGACAGTAAGTTGGCCTTCTAACCAGTTTGTATTTTTTATATAAAAATTTTGTTTACTGTAGCCAACTTCTTTGTAGCGTTTTTTTAGTGCTTTGACGAAATTAGATCATTCCTCTTGTATTTCGGTGCTACACGAATTTAAGTTTAATTTTATTTTAACGTAACTAAAAACATCTTCCTGGTTTTTGTTTCTTAAATACTCTTCGGCCAGTTCTTTATAACTGAAGCTCTCCATATTTTTCTGAATATTTTTATTTGCGTCTGTTATTGCTGAAATATATTAGAGCAATTGAGTTTGTATTCAAATGTCGCTTTATTATAAGCCTTCTCATAAGCCATCATACTATGTTTTTAGGTAAAATAAAAAGGTAAGAAAATGGCATTAGTGCATTACTATCTAAAATAATATTTGAAAAACCCACTATACAAATGAATTACCTGTGTGTGTTTTCTTTCCTACTTGCATTAGTGCATTGTTAGGTAAAATAAAAAGGTATGATAATAAAAAAACCCAGGTTACCTTACATCCTCTGTGTATTGACATTCTTACTTACAAATATATACTGGTAATGGCACAAATAATGACTATTATAAGCTATAAAATACCTAAAGCACAAATTTAATACACCATTGTATACGAGTACTTATAGGGCTGTTTAAATTATCGTAATTTGATTTTTTTTAGAGTAATTTCATTAAAATGAAAAAAGTGTTCTACCTACGGGTCGTTACGGGTGCAAAAGTATATATGAGGTTAAAGAGGACACTTTCACTATTCTCAGGGTGTTTTATGTTCCCTTTCGTTTTCTAGAAGTTCTATTCCACTAAAGATGAAATTTGAGAAAAATATTGTAGTTTCATAAATATTTCATAACGCCCCTAATATTAAACGGTAGAGCTGTGACCACTTACAACAACTAAAGACTATAATCCTATCAATCAACATTATAAAAAGACCGCAGGCTATTATCGGTGATAGCTTGATTATTTTTGATAAAAAACAAATAAAAAAAAATCACCTTTTTCTGAAATTAAAAAAACGGTTGAGTTTGACAGCATACCACGCCCACAATTAGCAATAGTTTAACCTAATTTTTTAGCTACTTTATTCTGGATATATTAGCTACAAAAAGGCATTAAAATTTAAAAAATCGGTGACAAAAAATTAGACTTTTGGCCAGTGAAATTTTTTGTTTTTTTTTTATTTTTTTTTAAGGGATTCTAATTTGGCTTGTTTTTTTTTGCAGCGACAGACCAAAGCCTCTGGTGGGAAGTCTCTTGTGTTTAACGTGAGTACCCGTCTCGTTGAAATAACCTCACGGTGCTCTGAACACTGGATCGGAATATGCGCCGACCACCGCCCCATTGTGTAGTGAACTATGCTCCGGTACCAATTCAAGATTTGTGCATTTGGGCAACAAATCCCACTCCTTGGTGGGGAGTCGAGGCCTACCTTACACACCTCTGCTGTTCTAGGGTCACAGCACCCGGTGGAATGCAACTCCACATCGAGCTATGTTCTCCCCGCGATTTGGGTATAAACCACAGCCACCACGATACTCCCCAAGGGGCCGTACCCGCAAGTCATCTGGAATCTACGATTCCAGGGGCATCTGACTTCCCGTGGTACCAGACATATATATATAAATATAAAGCCTCCGGTCAAACTTCGTAGCAAAGCTACTACCAGTATGGCTCCAAACAGCTATGGACTGGTGGCCATTTGAAGGCCTTAATCCCACACCCATGCACCCACCCTGTGGCTGAGTGTATGGGTACACAACTATGGACTTCTAGAAGGTCTTGGGTACACACGCATGCGTACATCCTGTGAATGTAAACATACGTGTGCAATCAAACCCTTCTTAAACGTCTTCTTTTGAGACTTCACACGCAAACTCATTCATACAACGCACTCTCTCATCATTCACCAGCACACCACTGACATCACAACCATAGTCCGTCAATACGACACCCAGAGAAACCAGGTCCCGTATGTCCGAGTAAAAAGTGCATATGCACAAAACGTGAAACCAGTCCGGTCCACAGTCACACTCAGACGTATTAGCCAAGGCTCTTCTATGCAAAAATGCGTTAAAGGACCCGTGGCCCGTAAGCAAAAAGCCCAAACTCAGGCCGAAGCCAAAATCTGGACGTTTCGCCACGAACGTCACATCGCGAATGAAGGAGTATGTAACCCGTCCATTGTCACTTCTGTCCCATCTATCTTGCCATCTGGAGACAACGCACTCATTTAAGAGTGCCTTGCACTCCGTCCAGCTCCTACCACTAACGTCATCGTTAGTCACCCAATCGTCCTGCAACAATGGCTGTCCTTTCTTGATCCTGTAGGCAATACTGTTACGTATCACCTCCAAGTCAAGAGGGGCTACACCTACCAACACCTGTAAGGCCCCCGTGGAGACCGTACGATAAAATTGCACACAAGCGAGCAAGACTACCCGTTGATAGGACATGATTTTTAGCTTTCCTCTGGCAGTCGTGACCACGCTGGACCACACCGAGGAGCCATATGTTGCGCAGGCAACAAACAGTCCACGGTAAATGGTCCGCATAGAACGCCTGCTGAGGCCCCAGTCATACCTAAGAATGCGCCGGACACATCCCACCACACCAGTCAATTTCGCCTTGACACGCTCGAGATGAACCAAGAAGTTCATACGCTCACGCATTGTTATCCCCAAGTACTTGACCTCAGTCACATACTTAAGGCTAACGCCATTACCCTAACAGTTGGAGGTCGATTTAGCGATAACCTGCCTTTGAGCAACATCATCACAGTTTAGTTCATTGCTACATCTACTCATACTTGTCTACTCCAATCGCAGATAATCTGCATGGCTTCCTCCCCCTTCTCTCCAGCTCAGCACGAGACTGGCCTTCAATAAGGATGAGCAAGTCATCCGCATATGCGCACACATTATATGCAACCATCAGCCTCCGCAAAAGAGGATCCATCATTAGATTACAAATAAATGGTCCGCAGATGGATCTCTGCGGACAACCTCTGACCACCTTAATACACACGGACTCGTTCACACCAGCGACGCAAGCCCGCCTGCCAGAGAAGTAGCTTTTCCATAACTCCAACTCTTGGCAGCCGACCTCGCGTAGCCTCGCTAGAACGCCTTCCCATAACAGGAAGTCGAACGCACCCTTGAAATCAATAAAGATTTCAAGAACATATCCTGCCTCTGTTCTGCCGACACACGTTTTAACGTGATGCCAGTCGTCATCTACACTCCTAGCACTTTTAAAGCCAAATTGCCACTCGCATGTGCCTTGGTCGATCCTTTCCTGAAGCCTTTTCACCATAATCCTTTCCAATACTTTCCCAAGCACCGGAAGCAGACTAATGCCCCTATAGGAGCGAGGATTGCTCCTGATCCTATCGGGTGACTTAAGCAAAACAACGACATGGGCTATCTTCCACGGATGTGGAAAATACCCCTCTGATACACACTTTTCATAGATTGCCAACAAGTACTCAGGAATGGCCCTCCAGATGCTTTTACACATCTCTCCGGTCATCCCATCCATACCTGGAGACTTTCTACTCAGCGCCTGACAAATGCTTAACTCTAACTCGGTTCTGTCCAACGGTAGAAGGGGATAAACCCCCTGAAAAGGAAGATGGATAGGACTCTCCACCTTTGGAAAGAACTCGCCCAGCAGAACGCGTATGCATGCCCCCCATGATGGCAATATTTCATTACCAACACGCTGGCCAGACACATCGGTCCGCTGGCCCCTACCTCTATAGAGCTTATAGACTCTGCCTCATGGGTCGTACCTGTTGTCCCGTACGTATGCTCTCCAGTCATCCTCCTTCACTTTCACGATACGGTTCTTATAGGCACGTAGCTGTGTTGCGTAATTCGTCGCACGCAGTAGCACGTCATCTGCATTGGTCCGCCTGGCTCTCTGGAACCGCTTCCTGAGCTGCCGGACGACCCTCCGCATTTCTGTCAACTCCCGTGTCCACCATTTAACCCTTCCGGCGATTGTGCTAGAACATCTCCCAAGAAGGGCGTCATTGGTGTTGATTGTCCAATCGTTCAGCTTACCTATCTGTCCATCTAAAATCAGACCCCAGAAATCCCCAATGGAGACCTCAGAGGCCGCCTCCCTAATGCACGAACCGTAGAAATCCCAATTAATTGGGAGTCTACGCCACCGCATCACATCCGAGACCTCTACAGGGGCGGGTGAGTAATGCAGCACAATCCGTATTGGATTATGATCACTCACCCCCCAATCGTCCTTGACGTCCCAGTCGCAGCGAAAACGCCGCAGTACAATGTCATTTTCGGCTGTTACGTCAATATAACTCACACCATTAGGACCGGAAAACGTATATAAATCAGAGGGCTGATTTAACGCACTAACACCCCGATTAACCATCCAGTCACTCAACATCTCACCCCGATGGTGGTTCTGATATCCAGACGAATGCCGGGATAACTTACTGAACCACATGGGAGATGATGCGTTCGCGTCCATACCTAGGATAATCGGGTTGCTACTCGCTAGTAGTAACACCGTATCCATATACGAGATATACGGCTCTAATGGGCTGCTGAACTGACAGTATATGCTTGGCAGGAAGATTTTTCCGAATCTTCCTTCGACCAAGACACATACCCCCAGTTCGTCAGCAGATAACACAATACACTCTGCGTCGGGATCGTTGACAATTACAGCGGCCTTGACCCTCTGGTGGGAATCGAACTCACGACCCCCGCATGATAGGCGAGCACGCTACCTACTCACCAACCGGGGCGCTTATCAAAATTTCAGCCACGGTGCGCCACACAGTGGGGCCTTTTCACTTTTTTCGTTGCAGATTAGGAATGATTTTGAAAGATGACTTCTAGGTCCATAGGTCCACAGGGCGCTTTAATATATCCTCTTTTTTTGGTGCTAATATTACATGTTGCAAAGATAAAGATAATGTGCTGAATTTGGAACTTAAAGTGTTTTTGACCCAAAGACGAACCCTACTTAAATTTTATGGAATCGGCCCATGTTTGGACCTAGTCCCCATACAAATTTTCCTTAAAAATTGGTTTTAATGTGACTGAATGTAGCAGCAGATGCTATTCTATTGCGATGAAATTTGAATCATAAGGGTTTAGTAGGCCAAATTTGCTGATATATGTATTATATGTAAAATTTTAATGAAATCGGACCACTTTTGGACCTATTTGCCCGATTTTTTTTTATAAAGAAAAACACCTAAAGTTCTCAAAATTCCAAATTTCGCAATGAAATTTTATTAATTAACACCTCAAAGAACTTGGGTAAAAACATATGAAATCAACCAATGAGTTGACCGCACCGATTTCGAATTGGATGAATTTTGGTACGAAGGGAAAGTTAAACATAATAATAGCGTTTGCCAACTTTCAGTGTCGTAGCTCTCGTATTTTCAGAATTATGGCCATTCCAAGTTGGCAAAAATCAATAAAAATGCACTCAGATACTTAACACAATTTTTAATATCTCGAAAAGTGTTCATTGTACGTTAATAATCAAGGGCTCATTTTACAGACTAAAACATGCGCCATTCCAAAAAAAATTTTTTTTCAAATTTTCGATCAAGGATAATGTAAATAAAAAAGGACTAAAATTTCCAAAGGATATTTCTCGAAAATCAATATTTTTAAAAATTTCAAAAAAATATATGTTAATTCTTATTATTTTTTGTACAAGTCTGTCAAATTTCAATGTGGAGTCTTTATTACAACATGAGTTATTAAGAAAAAAGCAGGCGAAGGTTTATGTATTTCATGAAATGTACCAAAATACAAAAAGGTGACAAATTACAAAAAGAAGGACATATCAAATGTAACGGAACTTTTTCGACTTTACAACCTAGACGAAATATTTATTGCCTGTTCACACAAAAAATTTACAAATATTTTATGACCTGTGGTCGGCTTATTGGCAGTTCCAAATTCAGTCCCTATCTAAAAAACATTTTATGACCCGTAGTTCACGCAAATTTTCCAATTCAAGAAAAGCAAGGCGTGTATATTTTTACCTGTAAAAAAACAGTATAAATCGTTCAGAGACTGTAAGTCAAACTTCAGTTGAATACTAGATTTCATAAGTGCTAAACGTCAAAGTGTTATAGTGTTAAAGTGACTTGATCGTTTGAAAAAACAAAAAAAAGAGACTAAATATTTAAATAAATTATAATTATTGTCAATACAAAAAAGTCATGTACAATTCATTCGGTTGTGGTATTTAAAAAAAAAAAATATGCCATTCCATTCCACATTTTGCTGTAATCCTTTTAAAAAATCCGGTCACACTGGGTGCAATAAAAGTTTAAGACAAGTCCAAGAATGGATGCTACAGTATACTAAGGATAAAAACATTACGATCTCAAATAAAATTTGTGGGACATGTAGAATAAAATTTTCGCATCTGAAGAAATCTAATAAATCTAATTTGGAAGAAGGTTCAGACATAAACGAAAATGTAGATACTTTCGATGACATTGCGTCAGGCACGGAAGAAGATGACATTGCGTCAGGCACGGAAGAAGTTGCTATTTCAAAATTAAACCAATCTTTACCGTATCTGGAACAATCTCCGATAAAAAAGAAGAAGTTACATCAAAAACGGTACAGAGATGGAAAATTCAGGAAAATAAGTGATTCGATTCAAGACAAAATTTTCCACGGTTCAGCACAATCAACTTCGCATATGTGCCCACAATCCGAAATAATAGAACAATTAAAAGAAAAGTTTAAAACATTAACAAAAAATAGCGAGAAAATCCAACTGCTAACAATTTTACCAAAAAGCTGGGCAATACATAAAATTGAGGAAGAATTCCTGGTTACAAACTATATCGCGCGAAAAGTTAAGCATTTGGTTGAAACAAAGGGTGTGATGAGTACGCCTAACCCAAAACTGGGAAGTCCAATTTCACCAGTGACAAGTAATTTAGTAAAATCCTTTTATGAATCCGATGACGTCAGCAGGTGTATGCCCGGACAGAAAGATTTCGTGTCTTTTTTTGAAAATGGTACAAAAGTCAGGAAAAATAAAAGACTTTTGCTTGGAAACTTAAGAGAAATGTATGCCTTATTCAAGGAACGACATGATGGAATAAAAATAGGTATTTCCAAGTTTTGCCAACTTCGTCCGAGGAATATAATTCTAGCAAATGCGAGTGGATCTCATAACGTGTGTGTTTGTACAAAGCATCAAAACGTGAAGCTGATGATTGATGCCATAAATTTAAAAAAATTAACTGCTGGTGTTCCGAATTATCAGCTTGAATGTTACAAAGATTGTTTGAAACAAATGACATGCATTCCATCTTCTTCAAAGTGTCACCTACGTAAATGTAACAAGTGTCCAGGAATTGAAAATTTAAAAGCAAAACTAAATCAATTACTAGAGCAAAATGATATTGATGAAATAACATATAAACAATGGGTAAGTGTAGATAGGGATAATTTGGAGACCATGACTGGCCAAGCCGACGTTTTTGTGGATTCCCTATGTGAAAAACTTGAAATTCTATTACCTCATTCATTTATTGCAAAACAGCAGGCAGCATATCTGAGCGAAAGAAAATCAAATTTGGAAGAAAATGAGTATATAGCAGTTTGCAATTTTTCAGAAAATGCTTCTTTTACTATTCAGGATGCAGTCCAGGGATTTCACTGGAACAACTCTCAGGCCACTTTATACCCAATTGCTATTTATTTTAAATCAGATGGAAAAATGAATGAATGGTGCCTGCAAAATCTTTTGAACTGTAATTTCGAGTTTTTAACTCTAGAAGACCACGAAGAAGAAGCACGGTTCCTTCAAATTCGTTTTAAAGATTTGCGTACTATTCCTGGAACTCAAAAGCTGCATTCTATTGAACCTGTAGATAAAAAAAAAAATTAAAGTCAAGCGATACGCGGCAGATGCAGATTTTTTAATTGAAATCCTTCAGAAATAAATAAATATGCTGTAATAAAGTGTTTAATAATGATAATACATTATGTTGTACTTTTTATTAAAGGTTTAGCAATGGAGAAAAAGAGTTTAAGCAAAGAAAAGTCGAAAAAGTTCCGTTACATTTGATTTGTCCTTCTTTTTGTAATTTGTCACCTTTTTGTATTTTGGTACATTTCATGAAATACATAAACCTTCGCCTGCTTTTTTCTTAATAACTCATGTTGTAATAAAGACTCCACATTGAAATTTGACAGACTTGTACAAAAAATAATAAGAATTAACATATATTTTTTTGAAATTTTTAAAAATATTGATTTTCGAGAAATATCCTTTGGAAATTTTAGTCCTTTTTTATTTACATTATCCTTGATCGAAAATTTGAAGAAAAAATTTTTTGGAATGGCGCATGTTTTAGTCTGTAAAATGAGCCCTTGATTATTAACGTGCAATGAATACTTTTCGAGATATTAAAAATTGTGTTAAGGCATCTGAGTGCATTTTTATTGATTTTTGCCAACTTGGAATGGCCATAATTCTGAAAGTTTGAAGGCTATATGTCTGAAAGTTGGCAAATATTATTGTGCCGATCCATAGATCATGTGTACAAAATCTTATCAAATTTGGAGGTGATGAGGTCACAAATGTTAATATATTCGGTTGATTTCATATGTTTTTACCCACTTATAATTTCACAATACATATTGTTTAAATCCAATACATTTATTACCACTCTAATATAATATGCTATTTAAAATTATTTTATTAATATTACATATAAAAATTTTTGAAATATTTTTAATATTAATGTTATTAATATTAAGTTATTTGGTATACTTTTTTTAAAACCAGTATAATTTTTCTTATTAATTAGTTCTCTTTAAAATAGACATTCACATTGGGAACGATATCTAATAGACTTAACATATCGGAGCTATAATTATGTTCTTGCAAATCCTTTCGAGATCTTATATGACTTCGTGATAAAATAGTGGGTCTGAAAAGACCGCTAACATATTTAAAAGGTCCCCATTCTGTCTAATCCGTGAAATCTTGCAAGTATTCGTGTATCTAAACTTTTTGTAGTTTTTGTTTACCATGAGCCAAAATCTTATGTAGGAGTATATATCTTCCGTAGGAGTAAGTTTCTTCTCATAATACATTTGAGCCAAGACATGGGCAGTTTTTGATGCATAATCTTCAAACTTTGGGCCATTTACCATTTCTCTAGAGTTTATAGCATTTAGGATAACTGCTAACCTTTTTATAATATTATTGTTCACCCCAGAAATTCGGGCTATTACCTCATCATTTTCAAAAAATGCTCTGGACATATTACCATCATTAGTATTTACATACCACTGCTTTGGGAAATCTACTTTCAGTCCAAGCTTCTTAAGAAATTCATTTTGTATAATTTTTTCGAGTAGATAGCATTTATTTTGGTTTTCGTTCTCAGCAAAACATTCTCCTTCTCGCAAAAATGTGTACGCTAGTTTTCAAATAAACGCCATGCACCTAGTTCTGACATATAATGGAGAAATTCCATATTCAACACTTGAATCATCAAAATTTTGAAAGCTTTTCTGTGATTTTTTTGCAAATTCCACAATTCAAAGTTGACGAGGTATCTGTTATTACATTTAGGACTGCCATTAATTATTGTAAGAAAAAATTCATAATTAATCAAACCAGTTTTTCCATTCTTCAGGTAGCGCAAGCAGATTTTATATTGTGCTGAATTTATTAACAAAATTTGGATGATCATTGCCTTCCAAAATTTGTAGTTTTTATTATTGCCAATACATAAAAATTACGAAACAATGAATATCTTCTTAAAAACACTTCACCATCCTATCAAAATCAAAATAAAATATGAAAAAATTAAAATTTCTGTTTTCAAGCACAAAAAAAAAAAATCGTGAAAAATAATATAAAAATCTGCAAAAATTAGATATTTGGGATTCTATAACATTTAAAAGTCATATAACTTTAAAATCGATTAATTTCACTGAGTTATGGCAAAACACGTCTACCCATCTATCCAGTCTATGTCAAGATGTTTTTACAACTTTATAGTTATTGCGTGCAGACTGGCAAGTAAATGCAACCAATTTCACTTTAACTTGTTATAGTATTCTATTAGTGAATCATTTTAGGTAATATCTAATGCCGTTTTCTTTTCTGACAAAAAATGTCGCCCTATTTTTGCCCTTTTTTCGAATAGTGTATTTTTTATATATATTCTGAGTTAAGAGCAAGCTTATCTTATACATCAATCGAAAGGTCTCAAAGTCGAGCCCACGTAAATCAGAAAAAATTCCAGCCACTAACTTCTTTCAGGTCATAGTGTGAGAACATTTCCTCATTGTTCTCCTTTTTTGAATATTTTCACCCTATGACTTCCAAGAGGATAATAATACAATTTTTTTACATTTATGAACGCAGCAATTTGAGACCTTTCGATTGATATATAATATAAAGTTGCTCTTAATTCAGAATATATACAAAATTACACTTTTCTAAAAAAGGGCAGAAAAAGGGCGACATTTTTTGTCAGAAAAGAAAACGGCATAAGTAAACATATTTAAACATTTTTAGTTCTATTCTATCATATTAGAAAATACTACCAAAATATAGTATATTTGAAAAACTAAGACTGTAAAAAAAGCAAATGACCAAATAACATCATTTTTATTTTGTTTTATAGAAAATAAACATATCTTTTAAACCGAAACATTAGCATTGATATCGTTTGTGTCTCAGAAACTTGGGTGGTCAAATCCACCTCGGATAATTTCATTTGTCTGCGTGGGTATAGAGTTTTTAGATCTGATAGGGAGCGTGAACATAGAGGGAATATTTCCAAGGGCAGTGGTGTTGCAATTTTTGTTAGAGATCATATTGCATATACTTTCTGCTGTAAATCTGAGAAGCAAGATAAGGTAGAATATATTTTCGTAGAGATCAAATCAAGCGGAAGGAAAATGCTTGCAGGGTGTGTATACAGGCCAAAAAAAAAATATTAGGTTCTCCAAGTTTCTTGATAAACTGGAGATCTTAACAGATGGATATAATGATATTATTATAGATGGAGATTTTAATTCAAACATTATTAATGAATCAACGCTTACTGACAGCATGATAACTTATGGACTTGAACCTGTAAATCGTTACAATCCTACACACTACACCACCAATAGCAATAGTCTGCTTGATATCTTCTTTGTCAGTGATTTGTCTAACGTGTTATTGTATGATCAAATTTCAGCACCATGCTTTTCAAAACACGATTTGATCTTCCTGACTTACAACTATCAAATTCAACAAGCTAATATGGTTTACTCATACCGTGACTTCAAAAATCTAAACTACGCATTACTTTACTCAAACTTTTACCAAATTGACTGGGATTGTATTTACTTACTGACATCTGTTGATGATCAATTAACCTTTCTACAGAACAATTTATTATAACTTTTCGACGAAGCAGTACCTCTGAAAACAAATTCCAAAACAGTCAGTATTAAACCTTGGTTTACTACTACTATAAAAGACTTGATCTATCGAAGGGATATTGCGTACTCCAGATGGAAAAGGTTTAAAACACCTGAACTGCAAAATGAATATCATACGGCTAGGAGAGATGTTAATCGAAAAATCAAAACTGCTAAGTGCAATTACTTTTCTATGAAATTTAATTCTGCCATTGACTCTAAACAAACGTGGAAGACAATTAAAGATATTGGCATTGGAAGATGCAATAATAATAGCTGTTCGATAGACGCTGACGAATTGAACTTAAAATTTACGAATCTACCTTCGGTAGAAGTTGATCATGAATTTTACAATAATATACGAAATACTCCAAATTTTGCCGAGGAAAATTCCTTTGAATTTAAATGCGTTAATCAACTTGATATTAAAAAATGCTTTTCCCTGGTAAAGTCAAACTCTGTAGGATATGGTAATGTTAATCCGAAATTTATTAAAATACTTCTTCCACTTTTACTGCCTTATATAACATTTTTCTTCAACTGCATTATAACTTCAAGCATTCATTCCCAAATGAATGAATATATAACTCAACACAACTTAATGTCCCACAAGCAATCCGGCTTTCGAGCAAACCACAGTTGCGTGACAGCCTTAACTGACGTTTGCGAAAACATAAGACGTGACATAGACGACAGCAAAATAACCTTCCTTGTGCTTCTAGATCATTCCAAGGCGTTTGACGCAGTTGATCATCAAACTCTCTGTATGAAATTAAGACGTTTCTTTAATTTTTCCTCAATATCAACGCTTTTAATTTCCTCTTATCTCACAAATCGCACACAATCCGTATACGTAAATAGCAACTCATCTGAACCTTTACAACTTATAAAAGGTGTACCGCAAGGATCTGTATTAGGGCCACTTTTGTTCTTAATCTATATCAATGATTTACCAGATTATCTTTCTCATTGTAAGATACACATGTACGCTGACGATGTACAACTATTTCTGAGCACCCCAATCGAGTCAATAGATGAAAATATAGACAAAATTAACTATGACCTTAGTCAATTGTACAGATGGGCGTCAGCAAATGGTTTATGCATTAATCCTAGCAAGTCAAAATGTCTGCTAATACGCAAACGAAATGCAAATCCAGAGTTTGGGAATGAAATAGTTATCAACGGCGATAGAACTGACTTTGTTACAAAAACAAAAAATCTTGGAGTAACTTTTAATAATACTCTAACTTGGTCGAACCACATAAGTACGACTGTTGTTCAAACTTACATGAAGCTCAGAACTCTATGGCACACTCAATCTTTCACTCCCTTAAATATAAGAATACTTCTAGCCAAAACGTATTTAATTCCCGGTATTTTATACGGGTGTGAACTTTTCGCAAACTGTGATTCTTTTAGTAAAGGCAAACTTAATGTTTTATATAACAGCATAATTAGATATGTTTTTAGACTAAGAAGGTCTGCCGGAACTTCTTCCTTCACGAATAAACTTTTCGGCGTATCATTTGAAAATCTGATGAAAATTAGAGTTCTTTTGTTTCTTCATAAAGTAATTTTCACCGCAAAACCACTTTACCTGTATGAAAATCTCCGGTTCGCCAGATCAAACCGAGGGAAAAAAATTATTCTACCTTGTCATCATTATTTGGTATCTGAATGGCATTTCTACGTCAACGCTATACGTCTTTGGAATATGCTTCCACAATCTCTTAACAGCAACGCTTCAAATTTTACAAAATTCCTTTTTGAATATTTTGCATAACAATTTTATTAATTAATTAAATTAACTTATTTTATTTTTTTTCTTTTTTGTAATCTTGTATTATTGTCTTGGTTATTGTTTACCATTTTTTCTTTAATATTTTCTGTATTAAAAATGTATGTATTTTGTAACTAACAATTCTCATGCCTTAGCATTATTATTCCTGTACTGTAATTATAAGATTTGTTCTTGTTGTACAGGAAAGCAAATAAATAAATAAATAAATAAATAAATAAATAAATAAATAAATAAATAAATAAATAAAAGCATTATAATCGATTTACAAGTTTGCCGACATTTTGATTTCAAAAGGATATCTTTCAAAAAATTTTGCGCCTTTTTCAAAAAGCTAAAAATTCCAACTTTGCGGAGATCTATCATCCATAATTTTTATCCGATTTTAAAACCGTTTATTGATTCTAAGTCAGTGAGAAATTCTCTATCCTATACATTCATTGATTTTATTGAATGCTTCTATCAAATTTTTTTATATTTGCCACGCTATTTGGGGAAAGCCGCCACTGTGCGCCGTTAGAAGTTATCAAGTCGTATCTATATGATTTCTTTTTATTTAACGGTTGAATTATGGTTTTGACTTCATTGGGAGTGGCTTTAGTGGTAGGTCCACTTGACAATGTGAATATACATATGAAACTGATTATTTTCAAATAATGCTTGTTGGTGTGCTGAGTACTGGAAAACTGAAAACAATTCTTTCGCATTTGTAGTGAATAGAAAAGAAAAATAAAAACAAATTGGAATTGGAAAATTTTTTTTTGTTTTCAAGTTTTTTAGGAAAGACTGCTACTTCCCGATGCCTTAACAAGTTCTGCGAAAAGACAATTATTCGCGTTCCAGTAAAGTTTGAAATGTTGCAAATAGTGTGTTTTTGGTTTTTCATCCATTATTTAACTGTTTTTAAATTCATACGTATGAACTTTTATTCGTTAGATTTTGTCTCATTGATAGTAAGTAATTTGGAAACAGTCGGTTCCATTAATTTTAATGCAAACGTGTACAGTTTTATTTAAAGTAGTGCGGGTTTGTATATATATTTATTTGAGTGATTTAAAATTCTTTTTACTTTTAATACACACAAAAGGATTTCACAATATATTTTTTTAATTAAAATATTTGTTGATATTCTTTTATATAACTTTGGTTTTACAATTTTTTTTTATTTTCGACCAAAAAGAAAAGGAAATATCCACTAAAGTTGGAACATGATCTACACTGTGTAATCTTCAACTGTAAGAAACTTTAACTTTACTTTAGTAATGTTTTTGCATGAAAGAATGTCTATGTTCAGCCTTGAGAACAATTCGTAGATTTGTTTTGTACATAAAAAATGTAATTTTATTTACTATTTTCTGAGAGCTAATTATGTTAAATATTATAATTTTCTAAAATATGAATTTTTTTTTCTAAATTTATTTTCAACAGCTTTAAAACCTAAATTAAAATAAATGTTAGAAATTCTCTTGGAGGGTTAAAACAATTCGTTTCATACTTTTATACATATTTTACTTATTTCACTTTCAAATGGATTTCCATTTTGTCTGTAAAAGGATAATTTTTTTTCAGCTTCTTTCGTTTATTTGAAAATCTGTGCATAAATTATTGAATTAGTGTCTTTAAAATCCTTTTTTATGATTTCATTACACTTTCATTTGTATGTTTTTATTTTTAATTTTATTTGTTTTTTTTTCCAGTAACAGTTTTTCTTTTGTTTTTTTTTCTTTCACATAAATAAGCGGTTTTAACAATTTGTGGTAATTAATTTTTTTCCACTACACAAATTTTATTTAACCCTTAAGGACTTCTATGATATTATTGGAGCATACCCATCTCCCTTACGAGAAACATGTTTGATTGTTTAAAATCGACAAAGATAGTGCTTCTAAATGGGAATCTATATATATAAAATTCATTTTCTGTTTGTTTGTTTGTTTGTTTGTTTGACCGCTATACAAATTTTTATTTTTCAACGGATTTTCCTGAAATTTTGTGCACACGATCTCTATACCCCAGGAAAGGTCGCCATATACTTTTTACCGGCCACGCCTACTTTTACGCCCACTTTTTATGTAAAATTCATTTTCTGTTTTATTCATATTTGTTCACTATACAAATTTTTATTTGATAACAGATTTCTCTGAAATTCGGTATACACGATCCCTGTACTTCAGCTAAGGTCGCCATGTACTTTTTATCGACCACGCCTACTTTTACGCCCACTTTTTATATACAATTCATTTTCTGCTTTTTGGTATTTTTGTTCGCTATACAAATTTTTATTTGATGACGGTTTTCTCCGAAATTTGGTACACACGATCTCTGTACTCCAGATAAGGTCCACATATGCTTCTTACCGGCCACGCCTACTTTGCCGCCCACTTTTAATATTAAATTCATTTTCTGTTTTTTGGTATATTTGTTCGCTATAAAAATTTTTATTTGTTAACGGATTTCTCTGAAATTCAGTGCTCACGATCCCTGTACTCCACCTAAGGTCACCATATACCTATTATCGGCCACGCCTACTTTTACGCCCACTTTTTATATACAATTCCTTTTCTGCTTTTTGGTATTTTTGTTCGCTATACAAATTTTTATTTGATGACGGTTTTCTCCGAAATTTGGTACACAAATTCTCTGTACCCCAGGTAAGGTCCACATATGCTTCCTACTGGCCATGCCTACTTTACCGCCCACTTTTAATATTAAATTCATTTTCTGTTTTTTGGTATATTCGTTCGCTATACAAATTTTTATTTGCTAACGGTTTTATCTGAAATTTGGTACACACGATCTCTGTACTCCAGGTAAGGTCGCCAAATACTTCTTATCGGCCACGCCTGCCTCTACGCCCACTTTTTATATACAATTCGTTTTCTGTTTTTTGGTATATTTGTTCGCTACACAAATTTTTATTTGTTAACATTTTCTCTGAAATTTGGTACACACGCCAGGAAAGATCGCCATATGTTTCTTACTTGACTCGCCTACATTTACGCCCACTTCTACATATATAAAATTCATTTTTGTCCGTTTGTTCGCTACACAAACTTTAACTTTTCAACGGATTTCCCCGAAATTTGGTACACATGATCTCTATACCCCAGGAAAGATCACCATATGCTTTTAACTGGCCACGCAAACTTTTACACCCGCTTTTGTTAGATATTGCAACGGGTTTCGCACGAACTTACAGCACATGATTTTCATGTTCCAGGCAAGGTAGTCATATAGTTCTATCGGCCGCACCCACTTTTTTTAATTTTCTATATACGCTTTTAGTGTTTGTTATATACATTTAAATTTTCCAGTAGACTCCACCAAAAATTTGTGTATAAATATCTTTACTTCCTGCACTTGAGTTTAAAGAAATAAATATCGCCTTTTTACTATATGAATTGTAGCACCCCAAAATGATTGCAGATATATTTTATGGGTGAACAGATACAGGTTGACTACTACTGTGGGATTACTTCGATGAAGTTATGTCATACAAATAGTTCCATATTGCCTTTTTAACTACATTGGAAAACAAAATATTACATTTATTTCCATCTCTCCTTTTTGGCATATTGGACAGTGACCTATTACAAATATTTCCACTTTGTGTTTTTCACTATATAAACGAATTGTGTAGGTAGAGAAAGAACTATTTGCAATTGTGACTTGCACATGAAAGCATACACTGCATACACACACGAAACATTTTTCATAAATTTAGTTATTTTGATTGAATAATGCCTCCTAAAAAGCGTAGCTATATAGGCCGTACTACCTCAAATGCAAAAAGACTTAGGCTAAACAGAACTCTAGAGACCCCCGATCAGATGCAAAGTCGTATCGAGTCTCAACGAGTTAGACAATCTGAGTCGAGAAATTCTGAAACACCTGAGCAAACCCAACAACGTCTTGAAGCCCAAAGATCAAGACAAGCTTTTTTAAGAAGTGTTGAAATGCCTGAATCTACTCAAGTGCGTCTAGAAATCCAGCGGCTACGACAAGCTGAGTCGAGGGAATGTGAAATTACTGAAACGACTCAACAACGTCTTGAGGCCCAACGGATAAGACAAGCTGAGTCCAGGGAATCTGAAACTCCTGAAACGACTCAACAACGTCTTGAAGCCCAACGGATAAGACAAGCTGACTCCAGGGAATCTGAAATTCCTGAAACGACTCAACAACGTCTTCAGGCCCAACGGATAAGACAAGCCGAGTCCAGGGAATCTGAAACTCTGGAAGCGACTCAACAACGTCTTGAGGCCCAACGGCTAAGACAAGCTGAGTCCAGGGAATCTGAAACTATTGAAGCGACTCAACAACGTCTTGCGATCCAAAGGATAAGGCAAGCTGAGTCGAGGGAATATGAAACTCCTGAAACGACTCAACAACGTCTTGACGCTCAGCGGATGAGACAAGCTGCGTCGAGGGAATCTGAAACACAATCTCAGCGCCAAAACAGACGTGCACAGGACCAACTACAACATTCGCAAATGGAAATGCATCGCAGAAATTCTACTTTAAAGTTGGCAGCATTTCGATATAATTTAAGCTTTGATTACAGCAATCATCCGAAAGTTGTAATTGGAGAAATGGACGTTGTCTGCCGCAGTTGCCAGGCTCTGAAATTTAGGTGTGAGTCGTTAGGTATGTGTTGCTCAAATGGCAAAGTGAGGTTAGAACCACTTAGGCAGCCTCCCGAGCCTTTACTATCTTATATCACTGGCGAATCGAACGATTCAAAATATTTTATTAAAAACATAAGAAAGTACAATTCATGTTTCCAAATGACGTCATTCGGCTCAACTGCAACAATTTTAGAGCCCGGATTTATGCCAACATTCAAAGTGCAGGGTCAAATTTATCACAAAATTGGTTCCATATTACCCGTAACAAATAATACCCCAAAATTTTTGCAGATTTATTTCATGGGCGATGAGCAAACTCAGGTTGACCATCGCTGTAGGATTTTTCCGGATTTGCGACGAAATATTGTATTCAACCTCCAGAGAATGTTTGACCATCATAACCAGTTGGTAAGCGTTTTCCGAACTGCTTTAGACCAAATGCCCACCGACCAGTACAAAGTAGTTATACGTGCCGATAAAACCCCTCTTGGTGAACATGAACGTCGGTTTAATGCTCCAACAACTAATGATATTGCAGTGATAATGTGTGGTGATCACTTTGATAGGCGCGACATAGTACTGCATAAACGAAACAATGTTTTGCAGCGGATATGTGAAACTCACAGATCTTACGATGCGTTGCAATATCCAATAATTTTTTGGAATGGTGAAGATGGTTATCACTTTAACCTGTTGCAAACATGTCCACGCACAGGACGTCTGGGAAATAAAAAAATTTCTGCAATGGACTTTTACGCTTACAGAATAATGATACGGTCGGAATCTACAAACCACATATTAATGTGCCGACAGCTTTTCCACCAGTTTATTGTTGACATGTATGCCAAAGTAGAAAGTGAACGTCTTCTCTATGTTCGCCTGAATCAACAAAAACTTCGGGTTGATAATTATATAAACTTACGAGATGCAGTGGCCAACGATGGGAATGTATCTGAAACCGGACAAATGGTCATATTGCCTGCCACATTCACTGGAAGCCCTAGACATATGCACGAATACGCCCAAGACGCAATGTCGTACGTACGAGCTTATGGACGCCCAGATTTGTTTATTACATTTACATGCAACCCATGCTGGAGAGAAATTAAAGAGCTATTGCAAAATGGGCAGAACCCATCCGATCGGCACGACATAACTGCAAGAGTTTTTAAACAAAAGCTTTTAAAGCTTCTGGATGTCATAACTAAATACCACATATATGGTGATACCAAATGTTGGATGCACTCAGTAGAATGGCAAAAAAGAGGCCTTCCACATGCTCACATTCTGATATGGCTGAAAGAAAAAATAAGACCGACACAAATTGACAACATAATTTCTGCTGAATTGCCGAATCCCGAAGAAGATCCCATTCTATTTGAAGTTATATCAAAGAATATGATTCATGGACCATGTGGAACGTTTAACATGAACTCCCCATGTATGAAGAATTATAAATGCACAAAAAGGTACCCCCGCGAAATGATATTGGAAACGCGAACGGGCAATGATGGGTACCCTTTATACAGAAGAAGAAAGCCAACAGATGGTGGCTACGTGGCAAGCTTACGGATGAAAAATGGAAACAGCTATTGTGATATTGAAATCGACAATAGATGGGTTGTACCTTACAGCCCTATTCTTTCGAAAATGTTTCAAGCACATATCAATGTTGAATATTGCAACTCCGTTAAATCGATCAAATACATTTGCAAGTATGTCAACAAGGGAAGCGATATGGCAGTTTTTCAGCTACAAAGCGACAATAGGTCACTAGATGAAATTTCTAATTTTCAAATGGGCCGGTATATTAGTAGTAACGAAGCAGTGTGGCGCTTATTAAACTTCTCTATTCATGACAGGTATCCACCAGTAGTTCATCTTAGTGTACATTTAGAGAACGGTCAAAGGGTATATTTTACAGCCGAAAACGCCCAAACTAGGGCACAACGGCCCCCCAGAACTACGCTGACTGAATTTTTCCTTTTGTGTCAAAGAGATACATATGCGAGATCATTACTTTACCATGAAGTTCCAAAATATTATACATGGAATCAGACCAAAAAAGAATTTTCAAAAAGAAAGAAGGGAGTTAATGTACCTGGGTTCGATGGTCGTGCGAGTGATGCTTTGGGTCGTGTATACACAGTACATCCAAATAATTCAGAATGCTTTTATCTTAGGTTATTACTGCACAATGTTCGTGGTCCCGTATCGTTTACTGATCTAAGATCTGTAAATGGAGTGGTATGTCAAACATATAGAGAGGCATGCCATAAGCGCGGTTTGCTTGAAGGTGATCAACATTGGGAAACAACTTTGTCTGAAGCATCTATAACGCGTATTGCGCCCCAGTTGCGGAGCCTATTTGCTGTGATAGTGACAACATGTGCACCATCGAATCCTCTAAGCCTATGGGAGACTTTTAAGGAAAACCTAAGTGAGGATATTTTGTTGGAAAAACAAAGAGCTAATCCAGATTTACTATTCAGTTACAACTCTGACATATTTAATGCAGCGCTTATCCTTATTGAGGAAAAATGCTTATTAATGAACAATAAATCATTGCATTCAATGGGGTTACCATCACCTACGCGCGAAGGACTGCAGTCTCTTGATAGGGAAATGATGCGAGAATTAAACTATGATATTGATTACCTTAAAACATATGTTGAAACTAAAAAGCGTTTATTAGTAAATGATCAAAAATTAGCATACGATGCAGTTACATCACTCATTATGGGTCAGAGAGGTGGCATTATTTTTATTGATGCTCCAGGCGGAACAGGAAAAACATTCCTTATAAACCTTTTACTTGCTGAGATAAGATCGCGAAAGGAGATTGCCCTAGCTGTTGCGTCATCAGGAATTGCTTCAACTCTTTTGGATGGTGGACGTACCGCACATTCAGCCTTTAAACTGCCTCTGAATCTCGCTCTGTCAGAAACTCCTGTTTGCAACATAAGCAAGGGCTCTGTAAAAGGCAAAGTTTTGGAAGCGTGTAAAATTATTATTTGGGATGAGTGTACGATGGCACACAAAAGGGCACTGGAAGCCCTTGATCGCACACTTCAAGACATAAGATGTAGTAACCAATTAATGGGAGGGGTTGTTGTCGTTTTAGCTGCCGACTTTCGTCAAACACTACCTGTAATACCTAGGTCGACACCTGCTGATGAATTAAATGCCTGTCTTAAAGCGTCTCATCTTTGGCGGCATGTTCAAAAATGTACGCTTTCTTTTAATATGCGTGTTCATTTGGCAAGAAGTACATCAGCACAAGAATTTGCTAACCAACTCCTGTGGCTCGGTAATGGACGGTTCAGTATGGATCCGGCTACTGGTCTAATATCCCTACCAGAAAACTTTTGTAACTTGGTTCCTTCATTACAAGAGATGGTAAAAAAAGTTTTTCCTGACATAACCTCCAACTTTAAAAACCCGCAGTGGATTTATGAACGGGCAATTTTGGCACCCAAGAATGAAAGCGTTACAACCATAAATCTCCAAATTCAAAACGGCCTTCCAGGCACCTCAAAGACATACAAGTCAATTGATACAGTCATGGACCCCGATCAAGCTGTTATTTATCCCACGGAATTTTTAAATTCACTGGATCTTCCCGGAATGCCTCCTCATGAACTAATTTTAAAAGTTGGTGCACCAATTATGCTTTTGAGAAATATTGATCCCCCAAAGCTTTGCAATGGTACAAGACTTTTGGTAAAAAAAGCTCTTACCGAATGTTTTAGAAGCAACAATACTCACAAAAGCTGGAGCTGCTGACAATGTCTTTATACCAAGAATACCACTGATATCGAGCGATATGCCCTTTGATTTTAAAAGACTACAATTCCCAGTACGTCTCGCATTTGCTATGACTATTAATAAAGCACAAGGACAATCTCTTAAGGTAGCAGGTATCAACTTAGAGTCTCCCTGTTTTTCTCATGGACAATTATATGTCGCCTGCTCCAGAGTTGGGAGCCCGCACAATCTTTTCGTATATACACCAGACGGAAAAACAAGAAATGTTGTATATCCCAAAGCTCTAGAATAACTAAGATTCGTAACTTCTAGACATCATACATCCAAAATAAACCATGCATAAACATAGTTAGTTGTAATGGTAAGCAGGCGCAGAGTACTTAGTGTCCAATGAACAAAATCCCCAAAAAAAAAAAATGAACATGTTCCCCAAAAAATTTAGGAATAACTTCACGATGAACAAATTTCCAAAATTTAAACAAATTTCCGCGAATAAATGAACAAATTCCCCCATTTTTTTTTAAACGAAACAAAAAAATTAACTTACTTCTTAAATTCATTCTTAAATTTTTATATATTTTTATTTAACGAATTTGGTTATATATTTGTTTAAAATTTGGTTACTGCTCTCAATATCTGTCCTGCAATAGACGCATTTAAAATCTATAATCTCTTCAACAGCATCATTTCGGTGCGCGGATGCGGACGCGACGCGCTCGCGGATCACAGCTTAGCTAAAATATCGGAATAATATAAAATATATTTAGGCGATCCAAGTAAGTTGACGACACCTGCGCGACAGCACGGGTGTAGCTACCAAATGCGCGGAAGCAGCGCGCGGTCGCGGATGCGACGCACTCGCGGATCACAGCTCAGCTAAAATATCGCAATGATCTTAAAAATATATTTAGGCGTTTCCAAACGCGCGGAAGCGGCGCGCTGCCGCCGACGCGATGCGATCGCGGAACACAGCTCGGCTAAAATAACGCAATGATCTGAAAAACATATTTTGGCGATTAAAATAAGTTGGCGACAACTGCGCGGCAGCACGGGTCTAGCTTCCAAACGCGCGGACGCGGCGCGCGGCCGCCGACGCGACGCGATCGCGGAACACAGCTCAGCTTAAATATCGCAATGATTTTAAAAATATATTTAGGAAATTAAAGTAAGTTGACGACAACTGCGCGGCAGTACGGGTGTAGCTGCCAAATGCGCGGAAGCGGCGCGCGGCCGCCGACGCGACGCGATCGCGGAACACAGCTCGGCTAAAATATCGCAATGATCTGAAAGACATATTTTGGCGATTAAAATAAGTTGACAACTGCGCGGCAGCACGGGTGTAGCTGCCAAATGCGCGGAAGCGGCCCGCGGCCGCCGACGCGACGCGATCGCGGAACACAGCTCGGCTAAAATATCGCAATGATCTGAAAGACATATTTTGGCGATTAAAATAAGTTGACAACTGCGCGGCAGCACGGGTGTAGCTGCCAAATGCGCGGAAGCGGCCCGCGGCCGCCGACGCGACGCGATCGCGGAACAAAGCTCAGCTAAAATATCGCAATGATCTGAAAAATATATTTTGGCGATTAAAATAAGTTGACGACAAATTCGCGACAGCACGGAGTAGCTGCCAAACGTGTGGACGTGGACGCGACATGCTCCCGCAACAGAGCTCAGTGAAAAGTCTTATGAATGTGCAATAATTACCCGATGTGCAATAATTACCTGTTGCTTAAAGCAACCTTGCGGCACAGTTTAAAACGTCGCATCCATTTTTCATTTTTGCAACTTCTATAAATATGGTGTCTCTGCTCAATGATGACCACTTATTGAATGAAGTAATTCAATTTTTAAAAGTTCTGATTCCTATAATTTGCAAGCGATTCCGTTATATTTGATGTTTACAAAATAAAACTTCAAAACAAAAAAAAACGTGAAGCATTTTTGCTGTAGCGTCTTACAAAAAAACTTCTAAATTAAAAAATGGAAAAAATTTTAATTGAAATAAAAAATGAATTTACCCCACAAAAAACTTAAAATTGGGGAATTTTTTCATCACGAACAAATTCCCCAATCCCATACAAATTTTTGGGGAGAAAGTTCATTTTTTTGTGGAATTTGTTCATTGTTCGGTTTTCAAGTCAAAGGCCTTCGGATCCCGGGCAAGACCGGGTAAAAACAGCTAGTTTGTGAAATAAAAGTCATGGGTACTTACGTACGTACATATTGGTTTCCTCTATTGTTACAAAGCAGTTGTTGATTATGTCGGAAATTTGAATGCAATTTTGGCAGTTGTTAGTGTGATTTGAGCAAAACACAAAAAAAATTATTTATATATTATTATAAAAAATATATGCTCATTGAAGGGTTAAAGTATAAATTAAGGCGTTTCTTTTCACATAATTTATGTTTCTATATTTATTCCATATTATAATTGTTTTATAGAAGAGATTTTATGCGTATGTTTGTTTGTGGCAATTAATAAATTTTACCCCTCTAATTTTTAATTAAATTCTATATTAAAGGAATGTCCTTTTTAGTGGGGTTTTGAAAAAAACGCACTTTTGTCTTGTTGATTTATTGGTTACTAAAGTGTTGTTGGTATATTTTGTTTGTTTGTACGCAATTGAATTTATCATTTGTGTAATAATTATCAGGGACAATATGAATGATAATTATCCTGAACATAAAAAGGGGTTAAGGGTTAAAAAAAGGTCAAGTTTTATTAAAGTAATGAGCAGGAAATGTAAAGCCTAGAATAATGATTTGAAGCAGCATCTATAATATTAATAGGCTAGGCGATTTCCTGTGACCAATGTTTTGTTCTACCATTTTATCCCAATTTTGACCAAACGTATATTATTTGAAAGGTATTTCTTTTTAGCCATTTTGCAGATTTACAGATTTTTAAATTTTTTCCTTTATTTTGAATAAATTGCATTTAAAGTTGCTACTAACACATACATACAATTATACAATGCTAGGTGTCTGTTTATTAAATTTGTTAATGTGTTTGTAATAAAAATGAGTTTGTTTGTTAGATTTATAGTCATTTTCAGACATATTGCAATTATTACTGGAATTAATATGCAAATTTTAATTTTGTTTAAATGGTGCGTGATAAAGAAGAAGAAAGCTTATATATCAAAAATTCATAACTGCACTGTATTCTTAATCGGACCGGTTTATGGCATTTCAGCCTTCATCAGCGATTTTGTTTTTTGTGTGGATTTGTGAATTGGCTATAATTGATTAGCATAACTTTAGGGTCTCTATTTAATGAAAAAATAAAATTTCCTAGAATTTGCACTCGAAGTTCGAGCACTGGAATCTGCTAGTTAAGATTTAAAGTAAACCAATTTTTAAAATATTTATAACTTTATATATTTTTATGGTATTCATTTAAAAAAAATACTTTAGTTCGTAATAATGTATAGGCAAAATATACATATGGCAAAATGTAAACAAAAAAATAAAACAAGTTCAATATCCTATACCATGTTTACCATGGTTTAGAGACTCTATCTCTTAGGTTCAACTAATTAGATATAGAAAATAAGCATAAACCAAATTTGAGTGGCATTGTTATCAATTTTTTTTGCCTTCAGATATGAATTTATACATTTTATTTTGATAAATTTAAGTGAATTTCGGGAATCAGCTTTATATAGGGATTGTAACTTCAAATGGTTCTTGAGGTTCCGCCATCTATATATATAAAATTCATTTTCTGTTTGTTTGTTTGTTTGACCGCTATACAAATTTTTATTTTTCAACGGATTTGTCTAAAATTTGGTACACACGATCTCTGTACTCCAGGGAAGGTCGCCATATGATTCTTACCGGCCACGCCTACTTTATCGCTCACTTTTTGTACAAAATTCATCTTCTGTCTTTGCTATATTTGTTTGCTATAAAAATTTTTATTTTTCAACGGATTTCTCTAAATTTTGGTACGTACGATCTCCATACTCCAGGAAAGGTCGTCATATGATTCTTACGAGCCACGCCGACTTTTACGCCCACTTTTTACACAAAATTCGTTTTATGTTTTTTGGTATATTTGTTTGCTATAAAAATTTTTATTTTTCAACGGACTTCTCTGAAATTTGGTACGCACAATCTCTGTATCCCAGTCAAGGCCACCGTATGATTCTTACGGCTACGCCTACTTTTACGCCCACTTTTTATACAAAATTCATTTTCTGTTTTTTTTTTTGGTATATTTGTTTGATACACAAATTTTACACAGATTTTTTTCCTCTAAAATTTGGTACGCAATATCTCAGTACTCCGGGAAAGGTCGCCATATGATTTTTACCGGTCACGCATACTTCTACGCCCACTTTTTGTATTCAGTTCATTTTCTGTTTTTTTTTTTTTTGTATATTTGTTCGCTATAAAAATTTGTATTTTTCAACGGATTTCTCTGAAATTTGGTAAACACGGGAATAACTTCACGATGAACAAATTCCCCAAATTTAAAAAAGGTACCGATAAGAAATGAACAAATTCCCTATTTTTTTTAAACGAAAAAAAACTTACTCCCCAAAGTCGTTCTTAAATTTTTACATATTTTTTTTAAATGAGTTTTGTTAAATATTTATTTAAGTAAAAATTTGCATACTGATCTCAATATCTGCCCAGCAATATACGCATTTAAATTCTGTATTCTTTTCAATAGCATCATTTCGACGCTCTCGCGGAACGCAGCTCAGCAAGCTTTGTTAAGAGAAGCGGAAATGCCTGAATCTATTCAAGTGCGTCTAGATTCTAGCGGCTAAGACAACCTGAATCCAGGGAATCTGAAATTCCTTAAACGACTGTTCCTTTCATAGACAATTTTATGTCGCCTGCTCCAGAGTATAATATTTTCGTATATGTACCAGAAGGAAAAACCAGAAATGCTGTATACAAAGCTCTAGAGTAACTTAAATTCGTAACTTTTAGACATTATACACTCCAAATACTCCATACATAAACATAATTAGTTGTAATGGTAAGCAGGCGCCGAGTACTTAGTTCCCAATGAATAAATTTCCTAAAAAATTAATAACTTCACGATGAACAAATTCCCCAAATTTAAAAAATGTGTTCCCGAAGGAAATTAACAAATTCCCCATACTGTTTTCAATATCTGTCCTACAAAAAATTTATTTAATATCTGTATTCTTTTCAATAGCATAATTTCGGTGCGCGGAATCGGGACGCGGATGCGACGCGACGCGCTCGCGGAACACAGCTTAGCTAAAATATCTAAATGATCTAAAAAAAAATATATATATATATATAAAATAAGTTGACGATAACTGCGCGGCAGCACTGGTGTGGCTGTCAAACGCGCGGACGCGACTCGCTCGCGGAAAACGGCTCAGTGAAAAGTCTTATGATAAATTTTATCTACGTATGTGCAATAATTACCTTTTGATCCAAATAGGCCACACATATACCATAAGCAGTTATTTAAAGCAACCTTGCGGCACAATTTTAAATGTCTCCTTAATTTTCCATTTTTGAAACTTCTATGAATTTGACGTCTTTGCTCAATGATGATCATTTATTCAATGAAGAAATTCAATTTTTAAAACTTCTGATTCCTTTAATTTGCAAACGATTCCGTTATATATTTGATGTTTACAAAATAAATAAACTTAAAAAAAAAAAAAAAAAAATTCAAGCAGTATCGCAACTTATTTTTGAAGTACTTTTGCTGTAGCGTCTTTTAAAAAGCTTCTAAATTAAAAAATGAAAAAATTTTTAATTGAAATTAAAAATGAATTTACTCCCCAAAAAACATAAACATCGGGTTATTTTTTTTCATCATGAACTAATTCCCTAATCCCATACAAACTTTTGGGGAGAAAGTTAATTTTTTGAGGAATTTGTTCATTGGGCACTAAGTACTCAGCGCCTGGTAAGCATAGTGAACCATTTTTCAAGTCAAAGGCCTTTGGATCCGCGCAAGACCGTGTAAAAACAGCTAGTACACTATATATTGGTACATGTTATGAAAATATCTACAATTGATGGGCGTTGTAAAAAAGACTATCCCAACTACCACTGAGAGACAGGAAAAACTGATAAAATTCCGGTTGCATCAATATTTTCAAATTGAGTTTTATGCTTCCACTCAGTTTAAATATCTGATGGATGATAATTTTACATTAACGTTGAAGACAACGAATGACAATTAAAACATGTTTTGATTCTTTCAGTCAGGAATCATCGAAAAAATCAAATTACATATGTTATTAAAACGCAGCTCTTATGAAACGTGGTATCAGTGATCCAACGATTTTCTAAGGAGAATTAGCTGTCAATCCACAAATTTATAATGAAAAATGTATTCCAGGTCTTCAGAAATTTATAGGGAAATACCACGAATAATACAAAATTATTTACTGATCCGATTTAACATTTTCACATTAAGCTAACTCCGCTATTGATAATTTAACAAAAAAAATTACAATATTACCAAAATTTTGTTTATGCTTATTTTCTATAACAAATTTGGATCCAAGACCATCTTTCGAAACGCATGGTATAGTGTATTGCTTGTATGGCACTCGATTCTGATGCCCAGATTTCGATTGTGACCCTTGATTTTAGATTTAAATTTATTCCAAAATTTATAGTCTTGTAATCGACATTTACCGGTTCAACCAGGCTTTCATCTATTTTTATATATATTCTCCACCAATTTAGTTCTCTTATGATTTCAAGATATTTTATATCCCATCAAAACAATATTATTTTATTTTGTAATTGAAAACTATATGCGAAAGAGGATTAATAAGTTCGAAATATAAAAATAAAGAATGAAAGAAAAAATTATTACATTCTGTCCATCGATCGGAAAGTGAAAATGCGAAAGGTTAGAAGCTTGGTTTTAGTAAGCTATTTGCAAGAAAACGTCAAAGTAGTATTTGCTGTTGTTCAACCTCATTATGGATGAGTTTTCGCGCCGTCTTTTAAACATAAAAGAATATTGACTCATGGACAAAGCAGTAGTCTAAACAATGGATTTCTGAGAATTGATGCCAGGGTGGGCTTATCGGTCAACAAGATCATGGCGACAGTTTTTGGGATATACGCGACATAATCCACGTTGAGTACCTTAAAAGGGAAACAAATAAATGGTGAATGTTATGTCAACTCATTGGACCGATCCAATAACATTAAAAAAAATATATATAACATACACGATAGTAGACAGTGGTGGAGAATTGCAAAGGAAATTCGAAATCATAACTATAAAATTTGTCCACTTATATCTGCGGAATCTTATAAAACTTATTTTGATGAATTATTAAACCCACAACAAAATATAGTTGAGTTTCAATACGCACCTTTAATTAATTTCGATTCTTTTTTGGATTGCCCAATAACGCTGATAGAACTGAAAAATATACTAAGAAATGTAAAAGTAAACAAAGCTCCTGGTGAAGACCGTGTGCCATACGAATTTATCGTAAATGCAAACGATAATTTTCTACAACAGTTTTTACAAATATATAATAAAATATTTGAAACCGGCCAAATTGATGATTCCTTTTCAAGGACTATAATCTTTCTTATTCATAAAAAGGGAGTTGTAATCCAGCCTTCGAATTGCAGGGGTATATCTTTCATGAATTCTGTTGTTAAAATAATGATGGGTATTCTCAAGGAACGTTTTTTTAACTGGCTTGAATGCAATAAAATAATGACGGAGTATCAGGCGAGATTTCGCAGAAATTATTATTCAACAGCTGACAATATCTACAATCTTTCGGCTACAGTTAGTCTCAAATTAGCAGAGAAGAAAAAAGTATACGCATTCATCGTTGATTTTAAAGCATCATTTGATAAAGGTTCAAGAAGTGCATTAATATACAAACTTTTTACGATTGGGATTTCATATAAATTTGTCAGACTTTTTGAAGGTATATATAAGGATGCTAAGTCAGCAGTTTGGACGGGTGATGATATGTCTGAATACTTCGAGACTAAATCCGGAGTGAAACAAGGTTGTTTGATATCGCCATTGTTATTTGCGCTATATATTAATGATTTAAACGATTACTTAGAAAGTGGACTTTTTGTCGATGATCTGAATATACGTTTATTATTATATGCCGACGATATAGTCATATTTGTAGATGAAGCTGATGTACTGACCGGAATGATACTTAACCTTGAAAAATACTGTTATTTATGGAGCTTAGAAGTTAATTTAAGTAAATCTGAAATTATAGTCTTTCGCAACGGTGCACAGTGGCTGAAAATCATTTTTCATTGGCCAAAATTCTGTAACTTTTGAACCGATCAAAATATTTTAGTACTGTTTTTTTTTAATAGATAGATAGATAGTTGATCTTGACTCAGTGTGAATTTCATTTAAATTGATTGAGTACTTTTTAAGGAATTCTAGGTCAAAGTTTAACTTTTGATTTTTTTAACTTTTAGCGTGATATATGTTTTTTTTTTATTTATTTTTATTTATTAGAAAGTGTCATATTTGGAGTTAAATAATTATTATAAACATTTTTTGTAATAATGAAATTTTTTTAATGCTTACACTCAAAAAAATTTTTACACTCAAAAAAATTTTTACACGCAACAAAATAGTAAAATTCACTAGAAATTTAACTAGTATTACTAAAAAATTAAAAATGTTTGCTATCAAATTTGCAATTTGCTTACACTCAAGGAATATTATTATTACTACAGAAAAATTTATTAGTGTTTGCTGCCTAATTTGTTACACTAGCTAAATAAATCTGCTAAACATTAGCGCAATGATTCTAATTTTTTTTTTAATTTTGATATGAAAATATGGGTTCTTATTTTTTGAATCTTTCTTATCTATTAAAACATTGCATTCATATGTGGGAAACCTTTTAAGAATAAAAACTGCAATAGATTTAAATAGCATTTGTAACAATGGTAGGTTCTGTTTATTATTATTTTTTACTAATACTATGTTTTTCGTACTTAAATAACAATGAAAGGCAATTATAATTATTATTCATTAGACTCAAATATTGATTGCAAATATTCCATATTTTGTTCTGTGCTATTTCTGTTCTTTAGTAGTTTTTTGGCTTCTTCATCTAAATCCCGATGTTCCACTTTCCATTGATTTCGAATACTGGAGATGAACGGATCTGACGTTGCCAATAATATATTAAATAGATCTTCATTTGTGGAATTTCGTGACATTTTTCTAGTATTGTGCTGTCTATAAAATCTGTAATCCTTGTTCCTTTTTTCCTGAGCCTCCTCTGATAGATCTCCAAGTGGCACCAAATGATATTTAATGACATCTTCTCCATGATAAAGGATTTTGTGGACTGTTGCAGACATATTTCTCCATGGGTAGTTGGTTGTATATATTTTTGCAGTTTCCTTAGCATAATCTCCAAATTTTCTAGAGTCAATTTCTTCATTGCACGCAAGTACTTCTAGGATTATTTTAAATCTGAAAATAAGGTTTAAATCCACTCCTGTTATTTCAGATGCTGTTTCTGGATCTGAAAAGAATCTTCTTGCGGTATTGCCATCATTTGTATTGCCTGACCCTTGTTTTGGCTGATCTATAATCAATCCAAATTTGCGATATTCATCTTGAACATGTTTCTTTTTTGAACTTCTTAACTCTTTGTTGGTTTCGTTGTTTCTTATTGATCCTGAAGGCCCGAAATCCAAATCATAACTGATTTTTAGTATGTGTTCCATAAGTCGTATTCTTGCATGTAGTGGTGATAATCCAAATTCGAAGGCATCGGTATTATCGAATGATTTTGTCGGGACTTGGTTTAATTGGCTTGATGTTGCTTGGCATATAATGCAGCTGGATGCAGCCTTCGTGTTAGTCAAAGCCTGACCTACTTTTCCATCTATCATTGTCAGCACTAATTGGTAGCTTACTTCAATTTGCTGCCCATCTAACTGTAATTGTAATGGCTGTAGTGTTGCTATTTGGGCCTTGATATCACTAACTTCTTTGTTAATGGCATCATGACTTTCTTTTTTGAATTCAAATTTGATTGGCCTGCAGTATTTCGTAGAAGATGGTGTCTCATTTTTCCAAATATCCATTGTTTGCGTTGTACTACTCGAAGGCTCCGAATCTTCCAAAATCTTTTTCAATCGCAATGGTACAAATGATACCATGAACATATCTGAGTCCGAAATATTTTCACATACAACTTGTTTGTATTGTTTTTGTCCCGAAGAACCATCACATCCCCATTTACAAAATAGAATTAACTTTGTGTTTCCATATTTCTTTAACTCAGTTCCTGTTATTGATTGTAGCAAGCGTTTGGCTGTGTGATCAAGTAAAGATTGTAGTTGTACTTCTGCCGAAATTGGTGTGATTGTAATAGTGTCCTTTGATGGCAAACAGTCTATTTTAGCAGCTGTTATGTGATGATATGCTGGATACATATTTGAGCCTTTTTCAATCGCATGCAATCTGAGCTGAATATATTGGTGTTTTGTTAATTTCAAATCCAGAAATAATGCTAATGCCTCCTCATTTGTGAACTGTTTTGCATCGCTCGGAGTTGGTATACTTTTAAGAATTCGCTTTGTTCTCACTGGACTAGCATTACAAGTTTTTTCAATGATATCCACTTTTGTTAATTGGTTTTGTGCTCGTAATTGATGTAGAAAAGATTCTTTTATATTTGTAGAACCAATTTCCTCGTTAAAATTTTTAAGTTTCCGCCTCTTAGATCTATCGCTGCAGTTGTCCAATGATTTGCGTGGTCTTCCAGCCTTATCTAGCTTTGCTGTTTCTCCACCAACATTAAGTTGGCCTTCTAACCAGTTTGCACTTTTATTATAAAACTTTTGTTTACAGTAGTTAACTTCTTTCAATCGTTTTTTTAGTACTTTGACGAAATTAGATAATTCCTCTTGTATTTCGGTACTAGACGAATTTAAGTTTAATTTTATTTTAACGTAACTAAGAACATCTTCCTGGTTTTTGTTTCGAAAATACTCTTCGGCCAGTTCTTTATAACTAAAGTTCTCCATATTTTTCTCAATATTTTTATTTGCGTCTGTTATCACTTTTTTATCACTTTTTATCACTTGCGAATATACGTCCGTACACTTGAAGTATTAACTTATTATTGAGTAATCCCTTATAGAATCCGTCATTTTATACATTTTTAGGTACATGTTATTCACACATTGATCTTTAATTTCATAGCAGGTAGTACTTAAATTGAACAAAACTGCACTTGTTATCCAGACTTCAATATCAGGTAAAACTAATTAGTTTCTCGCCAATATGGGGTGGTTTTTTATCTTTAGTGGTTTAGTGCCGCGATTATTGACAAACTTATAAAATTGTTTATGACTTTGGTTGACCCTTAAATTTGACAACAGGTAAATTAAGAAAGAGATCATTTGTTTACTGTAGAACCTATTGTGATCATTTTATGACTTATTTTTTTGCTGATCAAAACAAAGCCAATAAACCCTTTCGCAGGTATTTTATTTAATTATTTTACTTTTACGTAGTCTAAAGTAAAAAAACAAAATTTTTTTTAGAGTAATTTTTTTAGAGTAATTTCATTAAAATGAAAAAAGTGTTCTACCGGGGGCTCGTTGGGGGTGCAAAAGTATATATAGGGTTAAACAGGATACATTCGCCTTTCTCCGGGTGGTATACGTTTCTTGTTCCCTTACTTCCTTTAGAAGTTCTATTCCACTAAAGTTTAAATTTGAGAAAAATATAGTGGTTTCATAAATATTTCATAACGCCCCTAATATCAAACGTTAGAACTGTGACTACTTACAAAAACTAAAGACTATAATCCTACTAACATTATAAAAAAGACCGCAGGCCAATATCGATGATAGCTTGCGAGTAGTAACCATTTATTTTTGATAAAAAACAAAAAAAAAACACCTTTTGCTGAATTAAAAAAAACAGTTGAGTTTGACAGCATGCCACGCCCACAATTATCAATAGTTTAACCTAATTTTTTGGCTACCTTAATCTGGATATATAAGCTACAAAAAGGAGTAAAAATTTTAAAAATCGATGACAAAAAAAATTTGACTTTTGGCCAATGAAATCAAAATTTGAGCCACAGTGCGGTGGTCGAATCGTACGAAGAAAAAAGTGGTATTTTAAAGGAGATCCGATAATACTTAGGAGTAGTGTTAACAACTAAACTCTCATTTAACAACCATGTTGCAAAACGAAATAACCAAGCAAAAAATGCCATAAATACAACCTGGAAAAACTTCCTCGGAAAGAATAATATTAATTTAAAAATGAAATGGAATTTTTTTTAGCTGTATGTAGATCTATACAATCATATGCAGCGCAAATATGGGGTTTTTAGTAATTTTGATGCAGTGGATAATCTCCAAAGATACTTCATGAAGAAAGTTCTTAAACTTCCAAGCAATACACCAAACTACTTCTTAATGCTAGAAACATCTGCTGCAGAAGGTCACATCTACACGTTAGCCCTTCACTTAAAATACATTGGGAAGGCATTATATTATTATGGAGAAAGTAGATTGCCGCATCAATTGACAAAAATCTTGTTGAGAAGAGAGCTGTTTTGGGTAAAGATTTTGAAAGAAAAACTCGTTAATTTAAGCATACTTTGGCCGGAGTCAACTCCAATAGAGGAGCAGTGGAACTTGTTAAGTACAGAACTTTTGAGCAGTATTAAAACACACAATATACAGTATAACTTGCAAGAGAAATTAAAAAGCAACACTAGACTATACAAATACCTCGATCACAAGAAAGCAGAACATTATCTTAAGGAGGATATGCAAATGGAAGACATAACACTGATCATGAAGACACGCAGTGGGATGATATTTCTTAATGGTAATAGATTTGACGTAGGAGAAGATCAAAAGCTATGTACTTTATGTAACCTTCGAGAAAAGGAAACACTTCAACACTTTCTGGGAATTTGTCCAGTTCTTAAAGAATTTAGAATCCGTGGTTTTCGCCAACCCTTACTAAATGAAATCGAAATGATATGCATTCTTAATGGCAGCGCAGAAGATGACTGGTTTAACTTATTAAATTTCTTGAAATCTGCATTACAATTTAGACAGCTAATAATATCTAAATACAATTAATTAATTATGATTACATAATTAAATAAACATTGTCGATGTCGATTATTATCATATTTATCTTTTGTTGATTAAAATTTATATGAAAAAGAAAAATTTGAATTACAGAAGATATCCTTGTAAATTGTAATTAAATTAAATTTTGTCAATAAAGATTTTTATTATTATTTAAGTGGTTTTCTTTCAATACATTGTATGGATGGACATGTCTGTACCCATCACTGCATTATTCCATGAATTGGAAAGAGATTTAGCTGCAAAGATAAAATAGTTGCTCATTAAAATGCCTATTTTTATGACCTTCAGGAATCCTACCATTAGGAAAGGATAATAAGTTGAAGAAAGTTTGTGGATTTTTAAAAAAACTATCCTTCATTCAAATGTCATGGAATTGTTGATTCGCCACGTATTATAGTTCTATTTTCAGAAAATAAATGGTGTTGCCAAGAACGAGTATTTTCATAGCGCTTTTACAATTTTCGTTATTTTTGTTGCCGTTGATATGTGCTCAGAATCCTCTTCTTTTAGATCCATAAAACTGCTACATAAATTCGCTTCCGGGATATCCATGCATTCAGCCATACGTCCAATTGCAGAGCAGTTATATAACCAAGCTGATTGTACCTTTTTCAAATTCATGTAGCATTTTGGTTCTCATTGGATCAGGCCAAAGCCATAGGATATGTAATATCCTACAAAAGTTCAGTTTAGACCACAATGTCGTCCTCAATTATGTTCCTGCTACTTCGGTATTGTTTTCGATAATACCAACGAAGAATATTATCTTGTCAACTTTTTACTTCAGCGACTCAAAATACTACCCAGCACACTCGTCAGATATGTCGTTTCCGATGATCCCAGACTGGTCTAACAAGGTGATATCTAAAGATATAATTTTCGAATTCAAGGCCATATCAGATATTAATGGTTATTGGATACATATGTGTTTTAAAATTATCCTAGTTGTCACATAAATTGCACGAATCTAGGCCTAGAAAACACTACATTTATCCGAAAGTCGTCGTGATAACCAAATGTAGAATCCCCGATTAATATACACTAGCAGATTCCAGCGCTCGAAATTCATATATGCATATTCTACGAAATTTTATTTGTTCATTTAATAAAGGTCCTAAAAGTATGCTTCACAATTCAACTCATTTTAAATGAAGGAAACAAACTCAACACATTAACACAAACACATTAACAAATTTAATAAACACACACATAGCATTGTATAAATTTATGTATGTGTTAGTAGCAAATTTAAACGATCATAACGCCAAAAAAATGTTCCAGACAATGAAAATCAGTAAATCTGGAAAACAGCTAAAAAGAATTACATTTCAAATGATATACTTTTGTCAAAATCGGGGTAAAATTGTGAAACCTTCATCGGTCACAAGAAATCGCCTTGCCTATTAATATTACAGATTTATAAATATATCATATAAAAATGCAGCTATTTTTGTTGTTTCTGTATTTAAACGATTTAATACCTCTCAAAGGTTATAACTACATTCTTCAACCCTTGTTGAAGAACTTGTTTCTGGTTTGTTGTTTCTCATTAATATAGAAAGATTTTAAATTCTTATTAAGTTTGTAAGCCCCACAGCATTTAATTAACCATTTATTAATAATGACACCAGCAGCTGTTACAAAATATTTTAATCATAAATATTCTACTACTGCCACAACATTTTGCTGGAAGTCGTATGAAAGTATAAGTAATTCTTTATGTTCAAGTAAAATCCAACGATGCTTTATTTCAGTTTGTTAAAGAAACAAAATTAGAAAAAATGTCAAATAAACATCAATATTATTAAAATGCTGATGATGGTGAGGATGATGAAAATTTTGCATATTTTCCATTTTCGAGCAACGCTAACAAATATTATTAGACTAGTAATGGCAGAAATGGAAATTTTGAAATTTTTGTCTGACCTAAACATTTCATAAAAAAAATTTAGATTTTCAGTTTTATAAAAAAGTTTTCTCTCTATTAAACAGAGTAAAGAAAACATTTTTATTAGCAAAATTTTCTGGAAGCTCTATGAGTTTTTGGTTGATTTTGTTTTTCTTTTATTATATTAAAAATAATATTAACATAACCTCAATTTTTTGACAGATTTATTAAGTACTGTTGACAAAGTCTGTAATAAACGTTATAATTTTGGTATTTTCATATATTTTGTTTTTCCCTCTTGTTAGAGGTGTTAATGATTTTAGTTGTTGATTTATGCTAATTTCACCAGAAAAAAAAAATAGAAGAGAAAAGAAAAATGTTTTCGCTTGGAAAAGCAACATTAATTTTGTTTTTAAAGAACAAGGAAAACAGAATCATTAGAGTCTCAACTTATAGTATGACAAATTATAACTTGAAATTTTCTTCTAAAGCAATCTTGCGGTATTTAGAACTACATTTATAATACTTTGATGTTATTAATTAAAACTAATGGACTTGTTATGGGAAAAATATAGAGCCGTGACTGCAAAAATAGTTTCAGTGCCAAAATAAAAATAAAATTCTTTGTCAGAAATTATTAAAAAATCTGAATATTTGGAGATTGTGCATTAGTTTTGTCAGTGGTTGCCGCATTTGCTGATGAAAGCAGCCGTAGGATGAAAGCTGTTGAAATTGGTGAAAATCGGTTCATGTTCAGACCTAGCCGCCATACAAATGACCCCTATGAAGTCGACATAAATTGCCATAAGATCCAATTATCATATAGATCTTACTCAAATTGGGTTTATATGCATTTATTACATCCATTAATGAGTAGTCCAAAAATTATCCCTATGGGACAACCCTTACCCGTAGGCCCCATATAGAGCTGCTTCCCGATCTGCACTTAAATCTATCAAAAAACTAAAATATTGCACTGATTCTTTTTAAATTTTGTTTGTATATATTTTTGTAAAAAATAAGAGACTTTACCAAACATGGTCAGGATCGGGCCATTTTTGGGCCTAGTCCCGATATGAACTTTTTCATATCTGCAGCCGAAAAATTAATAAAAATCCCACTCAAATTTGGTTTATTCTTATTTTCTATATCCAATTAGTTGGGCCTGAGAGATAGGGTCTTTAAACGCATGGTATAGGGTATCGTATAGTTGGTCTAGACCGACTTTAATTTTCTTACTTGTTTTTCAATAATGTACTTATTTGAAAATGGTGCTTTTTTGAAGAATGTACATTTTTTGCCAAAAGGTACTTCTTTGATGATGCGCATTAATGAATACAATATTTTTTAAAGTGGGAACTTTTTTGAAAAGTAATTCTTTGAATAAGTACTATTTTTAATATAATCTATTTTTAAAAAGAAACATCACTTTTTTTTTAAAAGGCGATTTCTTGTGACTGATGTTTCGTCCCGATATTGACGTACGTAAGGCATTTCTTTTTAGCCGATTTGCAGATTTACAGGTTTTTTAATTTTTTCCTTTATTTGCGTAAATTGCATTTAAAGTTGCTACTAATACATAAATGAGTTTGCTTTTTGTGTTGATTTGTGAAATGATTAGCATACTTTTAGGATCTTTATTTAATGAAGAAATAAAATTTCCTAGAATTTGCGTCTGAATTTCTAGGGCTGGAATCTGCTAGTTGTTTTAAATAAGTTATTATTATCAAAAATTTTATTTTTTTTAGAAGAATATACAAGAAGGTTTTTTAAGCGCACTTTTATAAGAATAAATTACGCATTTTTCTGCTTAGTTTGTAACATATCAAAATATGAATCTACTTTCAATTGAACAATATTTGCTGGATACTGTTATAGTTCCAACACACTCGGGTTGTCCCTTCTTCCACTTGTGTTGTAATTTTTTTATTTACGATGCATATTACACATTACGAGTTTTATTGTAGGACACAACTGCTGGTAATAATAAATAAATTCCAACAAGTGGATAAATGTTTTTCATACAAATCGTTCAAAATTTGACACACAAAATTTTTCCATTTGCCTTAAATAAATATTAAAATGTTATTATAATAATTTTTTTCAATTGCTTTAAAAAGAGCTTGTTTTTATATCGGCCGGTGTTCAAATCGTGACTCGGAGGAATTTTGTTTTATTATTTTTTTTTTTTAGAAATTTATGGGGGCGTAACTTTTTGAATGAAAAACAGTTTTCAAAAATTATTTCACAGATAATCTTTTCTATCATAATATCGAAATCGATATGGTAGCAGTTTGTATGCCAGTTTATTGAATTTTGCCATGGCGACCCGTTGCATATTGTCTATAACACTCTGTGGTCAGGGTATAATTAGTTTGTGCTGATATTGTACCGATCGATCCAGAATCACTTTTTGAATCGATTAAGCGATGTCTGCATGTCTGTATGCCTGCATGTCTGTATGCTTGTATGTATGTATATCTATCTGTTTCTCTGTCTTTGCGTCTATGTAAACTTTTTAATCAAACTATGAGTACATTTTCATGAAATTTTGCGCATAATCTTATGTTGGCCATAGCATTAACATTATTGGAAATCGGTGCATGTTCCTCATATAAAAATATACTTCAGTAATCACGACAGAACAATGATTACCAGAATTGGATTGGCAACAAATTCGGTTGCCACAACGAATCCGTTTTCGCTGTGTAGGCTTTCAATTGCATCGAAATAGTGTTGGTAAATTTTTTGCAAACTCTTGCAAAATTTTGTTTTACTTTGGCGATTTCCTGTTTATTTATTTTTACAAAATGTTCTACGTAACCTAACTATTTTTGAAGTAGCTGCAACAAAATTTATAAAAAGTTCTGTTGCTTAAACGGAATAAATACAAAATTCGGTTACATTAGCCAAACTATGTCAAAGACTAAGTGGCAAGAGAATCCTTGTATTTGGAGGATACACCGTATCCCCCCGGGACATATGGAAACTAATGCCAAATAGGGTAATTGGCTTCATAAGAAGCATTAATCTTTAGGACAATCATGGGCTGCACAAAAGATCAAACTGGTCGCAGTGCGTAGAGCCTGCCTTATCTAATCTAATCTAATCTAGCCAAACTAAATAGGAATTCAGTTGCAGGAACCGAATATCTCTTGTTATTACTGTATTAAAAATAAATGAGTTTGACACAAACAAATTTGGCCGTGGTAATTTCAGTCATGGCAACAGGATTCTCGTTATTCTCGCACTTTGACTCAAGGATGGGTCAACACCTTATCGTGATTGTTTTTTACTTTTTCTGGAAATGTGACCTCAATTGGGCATCCAGAGTATAACGGGTTTGTACTGATGTTTGAAATTTCCAAAAATATCTGTTCTTCTGTACGTCCGTCCATCTATCTATCCATCCGTATTTCCTTCCGTCCATCTGTCCGTCGGTCTGTCCATCCGTCTCTCCGTCCGTTTGTCCATCCGACTGTGCGTCAGTCAGTCCGTCCGTCCGTCCGTCTGTCTATCCGCCTTTCTGTCCGTCCAACTGACAATTCGTCTATCCATCCATCTGTCCGTCTATCCTTGTAATCAAACTGCTTGTCGCAAATATGAATATATTTTTGTACTTAAGCTTTGTTGGCCATAATATGAATAGTTTTGAAACTGGTGGAAATTGCTGAATGTCCAGTCCTGGTCTCCATGCAAGTGACCCCGATGTGATCGACTTAACCTACCATACGATCCAAATCATCATATAGATCTCAGCGAAATTTGATTTACGTATCATTAATTAGTGCTCCAAAAATAAACACTGTAGGACTTTATTTAGTTATATTTCCTATATAAAGGAGCTTCCCTATCATCAACACTTAATTTTAATTCTTAATATTGCAGAAATTTTTTCTCAATTTGGTTTGTAGATGTTTTTGCGATAAATAAGTGACCTTGCCCAATGTGGTCATAATCGGGCCATTTTTGGACTTTTTCATACCGTCAAATTTTTTTGGGGACCATTTTCTATATTCAATAAGTTGGACCTAAGACCTTTCTTTAACCTCATGGTATAGAGTATGTATAGTCGGTCTAGACCGAATATAATTTTCATAGTTGTCTACCAAGATTTCTCTGGGCTGTATTCTTTAAATGTCTGCACTATCTTTTAACAGATGATAGTAGGCGGAAGCAGTGTTGATTTTTAATTAACTATAAGGAAAGTTAAAAAGTCACGGATTTGTTGAACCACCGTCGTTGTTTATTTATGATTATTAATTTTTATTAAATTTATTCTTTTTGTTTCTGGCACACAGAACCACACGAAAACAATAATATATAGCTTAGTACGCATCATACAAGATACCCAATTTCAAATCCGTCACCAGACCGACGATCTTTTTTTAAAAATTACATGGTTAAAATTGAATTTCAACAGATACAAAAGAGTCTCTTTTCACTCGTAACTACATCGGGCTCACAGGTTGTGGTTATTCATTTATATATTGGTTATTTTTATAATATTTTTTTTGGTAGGAATATATCTAAAAAATGATAAAAAATTTGCAAAACAAAACCGTGAATCTTTAAGACAAAAACGATAATTTTAGAATATATAAGATATTTAAAATATTAATTGAAATAACTTAGAATAATAAATAGCTACGAATAGTTATTACAATGCATTACTGCATCTTGAGATGCACCATTAAAATGTTGCACTATTACTTTTTATGTTTATCACAGAGCATAACTATTATAACTAGCAAAGACAATATTCTTATCTAACAATTCCCCAGCCTTAATTACTTTTCTCTACTACTACTTTCTATATTATTAAAAATAAAAAATCCTTCAAAGTGTTCTTACAACAAAACAAAAAAAAATCCCTTGATTAGCTTCTTATTCCATATACTTAAAGTTTCCTTTAAATACATATTTACTTATTAAGGATTTTCTATGTTATTGTGCCTTGGAAATTGCAAATGTTAAATTAACAAACACTATTGTTAATAACAACTGACAGTACAACTTCCCAGAAACAACATCAACAAAAACAGCTCTTAAAACAACTACATCTATTCAACACACAACTCTAAATACTCGTACACATACACATACAGTGAACCACTCAATATGCCAATGTACTCATTCGTTAGCACTTTTCTATACTTAAACATTCATAATTACTTTCATTTAGATTAACTTTCTAAACGTACCCGTACATATGTTGGCAAAAAATATGCAAACACCCACACTCAGACAGACAAACTACCACGCACTCACTATTGGTGAGACTGTAAGAGTTTGCCGGGAAAACCAGGAGGAAGAAACATTTAATTCCCCTGCCTGAAAAATAAAATGATTGAATACAAGTAGTATTTACAATGAAAAAAAAAAAACAAAAAAAAAAAAACAAAATTGCATGTAACAAAATTAAAGAACAGTAAAAACTTAAGAAAAGAGACATAGAACTCTATTTACTCTATGAAAAAAAAAAAAAACAAAACAAACAAGTAAGAAAATTATAGTCGGTCTAGACCGACTATAGGATACCCTATACCATGCGTTTAGAGACCCTATCCCATAGGCCCAACTAACTGCACATAGAAAATAAGCATAAACCAAATTTGAGTGGGATTTTTATAAATTTTTTTGTCTGCAGATATGAAAAAGTTCATATCGGATGCTATATCTATATGGGGACTAGGCCCAAAAATGGACCGATCCTGACCATGTTTGATAAGGTCTCTTGTATTTTGCAAAAATATATACAAACAAAATTTGAGAAGAATCAGTGCAATATTTTTGTTTTTGATAGATTAAATTGAAGATCCCATAGGATCGTTTTTGGACTACTGATTAATGGATGTAATAAACACATACAAACCCAATTTGACTAAGATTTATATGATAATTTGGATCTTATGGCAATTTAAGTCGATTTCATAGGGGTCATTTGTATGGGGGCTAGGTCTGAACATGGACCGTTCATCCTATGGCCGATAAAAGCTTATATACCAAATTTCATTGAAATATAATCATATTTGCGACCTGCAGTTTGATTACAAGGTTTACATGGACACACAGACGGACGGACGGACATCGTTAAATCGAATCAGATAGTGATTCTGATTCGATCGGTATAATTAAAGATGGGTCTGGGTCAAATATTTTTGGTAGTTACAAACAGCAGCACAAAGTCATTATACCCACATAGTGGTATAGGGTATAAAAAGCTGGTACCTATCTTACATACAAAATATGAGATTGGGCATCCAAAAAGATCTTTAATAATGTTAAGGATTTTCAAACATTTCTTCGTATAACAGTTTTAAACTGTATTATTTTTAAAATTCTATAAAATCCAAAATTCAATAATTTCAATATCTTTGAAACAATATATAATTTATAATAAATACTTTTTTAATATTATGAAAATTTGTTTTTATAAAATCTTAAATTATACTTTTTATATTGTCAATATTGAAATAGTGAAATCGGAATTTGACTCTTCCCGCGAAGTACTAAATATGTATTTTTTATAGAGTTCGGTTTTTGCTGTAAAACGAAGCAAAAGTAAAGTGCATATATTAAAAATAATAAATATTAAAAACTAATAAATGAAAAATTCAACAGTTTATAAAAAAATATTTCGTAGTATTGATTTTTTTTTTAAATTTAATGTTATCTTAATTTATTTCTTTGAAAATCGGTATCATAACACTGTCCAACAAATTAAGACTTTTTGATTGGACCATATAATTCTGAAAGGGCAGGTTGAGTAGATCATTTTTGCAGAATACACTTATAGTACAGATTGTCCGAGTTTTTTTACAGTGGGTCAAAATTTTCATTTTTGGTCGAAATGAAAAAAATTTTTTAAGTTAATGTCTGAGAGAATTCTTATTGTCAGAGTTATATCGTCGAATTTTATGAAGATTATTTTTGTGGAATATCTTAACCCTCTAGCTCCTTTCTTTAGGGGTCAATTTGACCCTTCATTGAGAAAATCAAAAAAGGTCATTTCAAAAAGGACATTTTGAGGATTAAAGTATGTTTCTAAAATTTTTGTCGGAAAATTTCCTATTGTTTTTTGGCACAAAAGTGATATGCTATTTCTTGACGAGTTTTTATTCTATTTTGAAGCTTTATAGCTTCTTGAAAAGATAATTTAGTACTGATATCGATTCATATAACAGCTTGTCGAAAAAGTTAAATTGTAGAACGAAATTTTCGTAAAATCTGAAAAAAGTCATATTTGCCCACTGGGCACCAGAATGCACCGTCGGATCGAGCTAGAAAATGAAGACCGCATTTACGACAGCAAACCTCATATTTTAGACGGCGAATATATATCAATTAAAAAAAAAAAATTTACGACCAGTCTAATATATATATACATTAACACTAAATAATTTTTTTTTTTATAATATATCGTGTTATTTTGCTGATTAAGCGTAAAGAGCTTTATTTACGACTTTGGTGTTTTTTGGTGCCCCACTGAGTTTTTCCGGCAAAAATTTTCATAGAATTTTTTTGATTCTCTCAAAAAAAAGGACAAAATTGACCGTTAAAGACTCTTACAACTTACAACATTAACTTACAACATTTTTTCATTTTGTATAATGCTACCTTCGACCATATAATCAAAATTTTGGCCCACTTAAAAAAAAAACTCAGACCAGCTCGACTATAAGTTTATTCTGTTCTAAAAATACTGTTGCACGGTGTAATTTGTAAAAATTATGTATAACGTAATGGATAATTATTTAAACTAGCAGATTCCAGCACTCGAAATTCGAGTGCAAATTCTAATAAAGACCCTTCATTTAATAAAGACCCTAAAGGTATGCTTCACAATTCAACTCATTTTAAATGAAGAAAACAAACTCAACACATTAACACAATTACAATAACAAATTTAATAAACACACACATAGCATTGTATAATTTTACGTATGTGTTAGTAGCAACTTTAAAAGATCATAACTCCAAAAAAATATTCCAGACGATGAAAATTTGTAAATCTGGGAAACAGCTAAAAAGAAATACCTTTCATATAATAAATTTTTTGTCAAAATCGGGGTAAAACTCTGAAACTTACATCGGTCACAAGAAATCGCCTTGCCTATTAATATTGTAAAGGGTCCGCCATCTAACGTTTTTTTTTCAACTAGTGCTTATTTCGTGAATGGTAACACTTAGCTCATGTCTGATTTGACAGATAATTAGTTTTATCCTTCCGCTGTATGAATATGGTTGTGTCTACGCTTGAACAACGCTGGGAAATATTGCGACATTACTTTGAAAATCATGGTAATGTTGGAGAATGTGTGCGAAAATTGCGTACGGATTTTGGAAGAAGAGAAGCACCGTCAGTTCCGTATGTTCGTTATCTTGTGAAAAAAGTGAAAGAAACTGGCATCCTCATCGATAAACCAAAGCGTGAAAAGCCAAAAACAGTGCGTACACCTGAGAATATTGCTGCTGTGGCAGAAAGTGTGCGTGAAGCGCCATCAACATCAATTCACCGTCGTTCTCAAGAATTGATCATTTCGGAGGCATCATTGAGACGAATTTTGCATAAAGACCTTGGTATGACGCCATACAAAGTCCAATTGGTTCAGGAGTTGAAGCCAACTGACCATCCAATGCGTTTTCGCTTCGCTAAGTGGGCCTGCGATCGACTTACAGAAGATGCCGATTTTGCCAAAAAATCATCTTTTCAGATGAAGCTCATTTTGATCTTGGCGAGTATGTAAACAAGCAAAATTGTCGCATTTGGGGCACAGAAAACCCGCACGCATACATTGAAAAGCCGATACACCCAAAACGAGTCACTGTTTGGTGCGGATTTTGGTCCAGAGGCATAATTGGGCCATTTTTCTTCGAAAATGAGCAAGGAGTGGCCGTTACAGTCAATGGCGATCGTTATCGGGCCATGTTGAACGAATTTTTGTTCAAAAAAATTGAAGAGGAGGATATTGGCAACATTTAGTTTCAACAGGACGGCGCTACGTGCCACACAGCCGAAGCTACACTCGATGTTTTGCGCCCTGTTTTTGAAGATCGCATTAACAGCCGCAGAGCTGATGTCGTTTGGCCACCTCGGAGCTGTGATTTGACACCGTTGGGCTATTATTTGTGGGGTGCCCTCAAAGATAAGTGTTACGCCAACAAGCCAGAGACAATTGACGCTTTAAAGGACAATATTCATGAAGCCATTGGTGAAATACAACTGCAATTTGGACCGCTGCTTAAAAATTGGACCGATCGTGTAAGCTACTGCATGGCCAGCCGAGGCAGCCATTTGAATGAAATTATTTTCCATTATTAACCGGAAGGATTGTACTTTCAAATAAAAAAAGAAATTTAATATTTAGTAGTTTTTTTATAGCATTTTCAAAAAAAAATGTTATTTGGCGGACCCTTTAGATATTGAAATCCGGAATGTCGTCTTTAATAGACGATACTAATCGTGAAAATTGTTTGAAACAATCTAAAAATATATCCTTTCAACTTTTCAAAGGCATTAGATGTTATTTAGTTTTAAAAAACATTTCTGTGCGAATTCAATTGTACGGGTTACTTAATTTTTCATGTTCTTTAACATATTGGTTGGTAATTGGTTCCCTAACACTTTCTTTTGGTAAAATTTTATGATATTCTTAATTGATTATTTTTCTAAATGCATTCCACTTTCCCATCAGAACTTTAGCTTACTGTTCATTCGTGGAATTCAAAGGAATTGTCAAGGCTAAAAAACAGAAGATCTCGACTTTTTAAAAGATACGCAAAATCATGTTCTACTTTAGATTATGCTAAATATTCTACAGCTCGCGCTGAGTATAATTTACTGAATAATCTTTGTTATAGAAGGTATTTGTATAATTTAAAATCAAAGTCTGCTAATACCCAAAGTCCTTTTTTGACTTTGTACGTGTTAAATGCAAGTTCTCATCGTTCCCGCCTACAATGTATTCCAATTCATCCTCTGATTATCTTGATATTGCTAATATGTTTGCTGAGTGTTAGTACTAAGTTAAGGGAGAAACTTGTTATTCATTATCACTCTTATCAACTAAAGTCAAGGTCAACAGTTAATATTCTTATTGAATTTTCGACTCATGTTTTTCAAAAGTTTCGTTCGTGGTGAGTAGACTGATGTGATATACATTGATTTTAGTTTAGCTTTTGATAGGGTGGATCATAATATTCTACTTTTCAAACTTAGACTCATTGGCATACACGAGTCTATTATTTTGTGGACTGAATCGTATCTTATGCCGTTATATATATTCTAAATTAAGACCATCCTTATCTTACACATAAATCGAAAAGTCTCAAAGTGCTGTGCCCATAAAATGCAAAGAATTTTGAGTTTTTTGAATTTTGAATGCGAGTGATACTTTGGGTCGTGGATACACAGTACATGCAAACAATTCAGAATGCTTTTCTCTTAGTTATTACTGCACAATGTTCGTGGTCCCGTATCGTTTACTGATCTAAGATCTGTAAATGGAGTGGTATGTCAATCATATAGAGAGGCATGCCATAAGCGCGGTTTGCTTGAAGGTGATCAACATTGGGAAACAACTTTGTCTGAAGCATCTTCAACGCATATTGCGCCCCAGTTGCGGAGCCTATTTGCTGTGACAGTGACAACATGTGCACCATCGAATCCTCTAAGCCTATGGGAGACTTTTAAGGAAAACCTAAGTGAGGATATTTTACTAGAAAAAGAAAGAGCTAATCCAGATTTACTATTCAGTTACAACTCTGACATATTTAATGTAGCGCTTATCCGTATTGAGGATAAATGCTTATTAATGAACAATAAATCATTGCATTCAATGGGGTTACCATCACATACGCGCGATGGAGTGCAGTCTCTTGATAGGGAAATGATGCGAGAATTAAACTATGATATTGATTACCTTAAAACATATGTTGAAACTAAAAAGCGTTTATTAGTAAATGATCAAAAATTAGCATACGATGCAGTTACATCACTCATTATGGGTCAGAGAGGTGGCATTATTTTTATTGATGCTCCAGGCGGAACAGGAAAAACATTCCTTATAAACCTTTTACTTGCTGATATAAGATCGCGAAAGGAGATTGCCCTAGCTGTTGCGTCATCAGGAATTGCTTCAACTCTTTTGGATGGTGGACGTACCGCACATTCAGCCTTTAAACTGCCTCTGAATCTCGCTCTCGCAGAAACTCCTGTTTGCAACACTTTAAGACATGAGATGTAGTAACCATTTAATGGGAGGGGTTGTTGTCGTTCTAGCTGACGACTTTCGTCAAACACTACCTGAAATACCTAGGTCGACACCTGCTGATGAATTAAATGCCTGTCTTAAAGCGTCGCATCTTTGGCGGCATGTTCAAAAATGTACGCCTTCTTTTAATATGCGTGTTCATTTGGCAAGAAGTACATCAGCACAAGAATTTGCTAACCAACTTCTGTGGCTCGGTAATGGACGGTTCAGTATGGATCCGGCTACTGGTCTAATATCCCTACCAGAAAACTTTTGTAACTTGGTTCCTTCATTGCAAGAGATGGTAAAAAAAAGTTTTTCCTGACATAACCTCCAACTTTAAAAACCCGCAGTGGATTTATGAACGGGCAATTTTGGCACCCAAGAATGAAAGGATGCAACCATAAATCTCCAAATTCAAAACGACCTTCCAGGCACCTCAAAGATATACAAGTCCATTGATACAGTCATGACCCCGATCAAGCTGTTATTTATCCCACGGAATTTTTAAATTTACTGGATCTTCCCGGAATGCCTCCTCATGAACTAATTTTAAAAGTTGGTGCGCCATTTTTGCTTTTGAGAAATATTGATCCTCCAAAGCTTTGCAATGCTACAAGACTTTTGGTAAAAAAGCTCTTACCGAATGTTTTAGAAGCAACAATACTCACAAAAGCTGTAGCTGCTGACAATGTCTTTATACCAAGAATATCACTGATATCGAGCGATATGCCCTTGATTTTAAAAGACTACAATTCCCAGTACGTCTTGCATTTTCTATGACTATTAATAAAGCACAAGGACAATCTCTTAAGGTAGCAGGTATCAACTTAGAGTCTCCCTGTTTTTCTCATGGACAATTATATGTCGCCTGCTCCAGACTTGGGAGCCAGCACAATCTTTTCGTATATGCACCAGACGGAAAAACAAGAAATGCTGTATATCCCAAAGCTCTAGAATAACTAAGATTCGTAACTTCTAGACATCAGTTAGTTGTTATGTTTACCTGAATTTCCATTCCGAAGAATTTACGCCAAAGTGCTTTAATTGATTTAACCGATGCTGTTGATGTTAATGAAGGAAGATTAACGACTTATTTGAACTCTAACGATTATGTCTATAACTGTAATACTTTTGTAAAAGATTTAAATTTTTTGCTCAGCTGTTGGTATATTGTAGCTGAATTACATTAAATAAATAAATAAATAAATAAATATTCAGGGTCTTAGCTAAAACTTATCGGATATGGAAAATAAGCATAAGCCAAATTTGAGTGGCATTGTTATTATTTATTTGCCTGCAAACATGAACATGTTAAAATCGGATGCTATGGGGAGTAGGTCGAAAATTGCACTGATCCTGACCATATTTGGTAGTAACTTATTTTTGCAAAACATATAAAAACCAGATTTGAGAACAATATGTGCAATACCACAAGACTCTACTCTTGGGCCCCTCCTATTTACCATCTACGTAAATGATTTAACTACCCAATTATGATACTGTAATGTACATATTTATGCTGATGACGTTCAAGTCTATATTAGTAGTGATGCAAAGCAAATTGATGATTGTGTGTATAAATTTAATGAAGATCTTAACCGAATTCACATAAGGGCAAATGCAAATGGTCTTTGTCTAAATCCTTCTAAGTCAAAATGCCTAATTATAACCAAGAAATCAATGAAACTGATTTCGGAACCAGCTCAACAATGCAAGAATTGAAATCGTAAAAACAGCCAAAAATCTTGGTATAATATTTACTAATACTCTTACCTGGTCAGACCATAATGTACATACATCTGAATGGTTCTTTCGAACTCTTTACCTCCGAACATACAATTTATAAGCAATGCCATGTATTTTAAAAGGTCCATTTTTATACCCTATACCACCATGTGGTTTGGGTATAATGCCTTTGTGCTGCTGTTTGTAACTACCAAAAATATTTGACCTAGACCCATCTTTTATTATACCGATCGCCTCAGAATCACTTTCTGAGTCGATTTAGCGATGTCCGTCCATCCGTCCGTCTGTGTGTCCATGTAAACCTTGTAATCAAACTACAGGTCGCAAGTATAAAAATATTTTGATGAAATTTGGTACATAAGCTTTTGTCGGCCATTGGATGAACGCTATTGAAATTGGTGAAATTCGGTCTATGTCCAGACCTAGTCCCCATACAGGTGAACCCTATGAAATCGACATAAATTGCCATAGGGTCCAAATTATCATATAGGTCTCAGTCAAATAATTCCCTATAGGGCAGTTCTTAGTCATAAGCCCCATTTAGAGCTGCTTCCCGATCTTCACTTAAATCGATAAAAAAAAAAAAAATATTGCACAGATTTTTCTCAAATTTGGTTTGTATTTATTTTTTCAATATATGAGTGACTTTACCAAATATCGTCAGGATCGGTCCATATTTCGACCTGAAGTTTTTCATATCTGCAGCCAAAAATTAATAACAATTCCACTCAAATTTGGTTTATGCTTATTTTCTATATCGAATTAGTTGGACCGAAGAGATAGGGTGTCCAAACCATGGTATAGGGTATCGTATAGTCGGTCTAGACGTGCATTAATATGTTATGTTTTTTGTTGTTTTAATTTAATTTATTTAATTTTTGATTTCTTAATTTAATTTTTTCCCCATTTTCAATTGCTGTATATTTATGATTCAATTCCGATTTCATTTAAACCTATTTCATTATTTTTTTATATATTGATCAAAATTTTAAATTTTACTTGTAAATATCTTAACATCATTGCTTATTACTATTACTCCTCCTTTACTCTAATTATAAGACTGTAAGTCTTGTTGTATAGGTAATCAAAATAAATAAATAAATATAAATATATTATTATTTTTTTTTGCAGATTTAAGTAAAGATCGGGAAGCACCATGACTGACAATTTCCTACAGGTTTTATTTTTGTACTACTGATTTATAAACCAAATTTGGCCGAGATTTATACAATAATTAGGGTCTTGTGGCAATTTGAGTCGATCTCTTAGGTGTCTTTCTATGGGGAGTAGGTCTGAACATGAATTGACTTTAACCTCATATATCAAATTGTATCAAAATGGTTTTATATTTGTGACTTGTGGTTCGATTACAAGGTTTAAATTGAAAAACGGATGGAAAGGCGGACGACCATCGTTAAATCGACTCTGAACGTGATTTGAGTCGATCGGTGTAATAAAACATTTCAGATAGTTAGAAACTAATTATACCCTGACTACAGAACGATATAGGGTATAAAAAAGATGGGATTTAAATTTACAATTTGGTTTAGATCTTGAGTTAGCAGAGATTCTCGATAAGTGCGATGTTTTGAATAAAACTGAAATCTGTATAGCTTCTAACAATAAAATTTTACTTTGACTTAAAAGATACTTAATGAGATCTTAAAATTAAAATTGTTTATATTTGAAATTTACATTTTTGATTTCATGAATGTCTTTTTAATTCAGCTTTGACTGTATATCTGCAACTAAAGTCGAATTAAGAAGAGTAAAAATCAAATAGTTAAGCTTTGTGTCATATTAAAGGTTTTATTTTTCCATAAAAAAAGAAAAGCTTTCATTTCCATGGGACTCGTTCATGTTATTGCCAGCACTGTTGAGTTAGTTCCTTACCATTTTTTACGATGAGAGTTAGCAGCTGTTAGGGAAAATGTTTAAATATCAATAGCAAAACGAACAAAACTAAAATGCATTTGGCTCTACCATAGTTGAAGATATGTACGAGTATACTGAAAAATCAAAATGAATTAAAAAAAACACAATGCTAAATTGAGATTTCTGTGCTTCAAAAAAAAAAAAAAGCTAAAGTCTCAAATAACACTTGCCAGTTAACCCACTTGGGAGTTGGCAACTGTATATACAAATACGAATGTATGGATGTAAAGAATTGAAATTTGATGTTTCGTTCCTTGATGTATTTAAAATTTCTATTAATCTGTTTGCATGTATGGCTGTGTGTGTGTCTTTACTTTATGTCTACCTATGAAACAGTAGGGGGTTTAAGGTTTCCAGTGCACATAGTAGGTAAATGCACTTTGACAGCCTTTTAAAATATTTTTGAAGTGTTTGTGTAGCATAAACAGGGTGGTGGGTGTTTTTTTTTTTCAGCTGGAGTATTAGAAATTAGTCGTATTATGTGTTTTGGCTTTGACTTCCGTCTTGATTAAATTCATGACAATTTAATTGATTTTTATGTTAATGATGTTGATGCCTTTTAATGTGGTTTTGTGAAAATTGATATCGTTTATAAGGTTTCAATAAGTATTTTCTGGAAATTTATAACTTTTGAAGTTTAATATTCAATTGTTTGTTGATTTTCTACAAAAGTGGTTTTCAATTAATCTTTTTGTAATTTTTGGGATATTTTTGATTGTTAAAGTTTTCTCTGATTATTCATTGAATGATTTAGACTCATGATTTTACTTTTCCAATTTCTGTTGTTGATTTCATCTAATTTCAGTATGATCTTAAACAAATGACAATAGCTCTACTAAAAGATTTTCTTCTGCTTGTATTTTTACCGTTTCGCCAAAACTATTTAGGATTCTGTTAGCATGTCTTTTTGTAGTCTCCCAATTACCTTTGTTGTCTTTTCATTATTTAGTTCTCTTATTAAAAGTACCTTTACTTAAGTTTTCTTTTACAAAAATTTTAGTTTGTAATTTAAACTCTTATATTTTAAGGTTCATTGGTAGGATATTATTTTATCTAAATTGTTTTTTTTTCAGTTGATCTTTAATTAAAAAGTTGTTTCTTTTCAATTTTTCCTTTGTTCAGCAATATTTTGTTCTATTTTTTTTTTTTTTTTGATACTTTGTTAAACAAGGAGTGAGTTTAATGACATGCATAATTTATTGACGTTCATTGAACTTGGCACAGGACCAGAAAGTTTTTCATTTTTATTTTTTGTTCATTTTTGTTTTGAGGGATTATGTTTCAATGTGGAAAAAGTTTTATGTTCTTTATTTTGTAAAATATAAAATGAAATGGGAATTTAACATATTTCTTTAATATGGCGTATGTTCTAACTAATTGGCTGTCTATTATGTATTTCCTGTATAAGTTAAGGCGTTTAAAATGTGTATGGATTACAGTTTGCAATGAGGGAGAAATCCAAGTTATTTAAAATGTTTTTGAATTTAAAAAAAAGTAAAAACTTTTAATTTTGGCTTTCCACATTTCGTGGAACTACTTGATACAATCGAAACTAAGCTTCTTTTAGTGGCACTAATAAAATTTAAATTTTAATATTAAAGGAAGAGTGGCTAAATGCAGTTTCCAAGTAGAAGAAAATCTGTAAATAATGTTGATTTAAAAAATATATATAAATTACTGATTGCTACTAAATTACTAATTTGGTAAATAAGTATGGCATATCTTCGGTTTTTCAAACACTCAAAAACAGATGTATTGAACAGAAACACATCCTTACCATATTCGCTAAATCAACACTGGCTCTTACAACATAAACCTTTGGCTTCTAATAAATCCAAATTTCTTATTCTGAAATTTTTTTTTACATTTCTTTGTCCAAAAAAGGAATTTTTTTAACTGCCAAACTAAGAAACATAATATCTTTCTTAGATTAACAGAAGAATGAAGTGACTTTCTGTGAAACCTGATTTCAAAACAAGTAAGAAAATTACTGCCGATCTAGACCAGTTATCCAATATCATATACCATGTATTTAGAAAAGGAGTCTTAGGTCCAACCAATTGAATATAAAACAAGTAAGAGTATAGAATTTATTTTTTATTTATTTATTTAATCAATACGTCACAACAAGAACTAGTCTTAGTTAATAGTGCTGGAAAGATAATGGCACAATATGGTTTTGTTACTAAATAAGAAATAAAATACTTAATACTTATTATTTTAAAGGAAAGTTGATTACAAATATTGTTAAATCAAAATTATATTAAAACCACAAGTTTACATTTAGTAAAATTTAAAACAAATAATATTTCTAAAATCAAAAAGAGAAAAGCTAATAAATTTTTGTGTATAAAAGTTAACAAAATTAAGGGTATGAAATTATTATGCTAAGTAGTTATATTTATACTAGTGGATTGTGTGGCGCCTAGGCGCTCGTTTATTTTGATTTTAACAAACAAATTTTTTTTTCCATTTCAAAATTTTCCTATATTTTATATATTTAAAAAATATTAATTTTAATGGTTTTAAAATTAAAAAAAAAAAAAAATCGGAAAACAGTTGTAAAAAATACAAACCAAAAACTTTCAAAAACCAAGTTTTCTAAAAGGTCCTTTTATGTATATTTTCGCATAAGTTTGCCAGTAGCCAACCTTTGCTTTATATTTTCTGCTTCTATACATAAGGAGTTTTTATTATTATATGATTTTAAAAAAATATTTTATTTTGATAGAAACTCGGTAATTTTAGTCTTAATAATTTAATAATTTAATTTATGTTTTACAACTTTTTAAAATGCGTCAAAATAAATAAACTTATTCAACAAAAAAAGTTTTTAAACCTTTCGGACAAAACAAAACGAACTAATTTGGCTGGTCTCGCCATAACCGTACTCCATTTTATTGTAGAAAAAATAGAATAGCATAGAAAAAAAAAAAACGTTTTAGAGCAAGGTTCCTAAAAGTTTCTTAAGGGGGGGGGGGGGGGTGGGGTAAGGTTTTAAAAGTTAATAAAAGTCGTATTTTGCATAGTTCTTTTTTGAAGACATGAATACACGTTATAGCATAACATTTAAAGAATCTTTGAAAAAATTTCAACTAAAAATTTTAATAAATAAATCCGTGATAGCCAATATCCGGAGGCGTTGTTGTTTTGCGGTGAACATCATAACTCGTTACCGGACCATATGAAATAAAAAAATCGAAATGCGTTTAAACGGTGACATGTTTCCTGAAGTAGTAACGAAGAGTTTTTCAATTTTTTTTTACAGCATTTTGAAGTGGAAAACGATTTTTGATATCCAATTTCGGGAATTTGTTGTTAAAAAATGGGGAAGAAAATGGAATTAAAAAAAACTTCGTGGTTACCTGATGATTTTTGTGTAGATATAGTGTCTAAAATTTCAAAAGAATCGGTCAAGAAGATGTTCACGGACTTCGAACATTTATTTGCGAGAAAATCGGTTTAAAGTTTTTTAAAAACTGATTTGTATACTATATACCGTATGAGCCCGGTCGCTGGAAACAATGTATCTTCTTAAGTTTTGCTCTGATTTACTTAAAATTTTGACTCAACACTCTCGACGTGTTGTGCATTCAGGAAGGGAAATGCAAAAGAAGGTTTTAAAACCTACCACCCCTTAAGGAAATGCAAACACCAATACACCTATACAAAAAAGAAAAAATATTTCATATTTCATCATACTGTAAACTGAAAAAAGAGAACTACATTTTTTGCAAAGTTATCTATAAATCCAAAGAAGAAAAAAGAAAAAATAAGCGCGTATTGGTTTTACTTAAAAAAAAAATCGCCTTTAATTCTTCCATGATAATTTCAATAAATTATTCAAACTAAAATCTTAAATATACCTATTTACGTAATTTATGTTTGTCTAAATTTTTTTAAAAGAAAATTATGCAAAAATTAACATTATGAGTGAAAAAAAAATTATTTTCCCACCTCCCTTCTAAAATTACAATGTAATTTAATTATGCAGTTACAATAATTTAATTTTTAAACTTAATATTGCACTATTTTTTCAAGGGCTTTTCAATACATCTATAAACGAAATCATACGTTGGACAACAACAAAATCCACATTGAAGATCTCTTTTTTCGCAAATATTTATCAAAAAAAGCATGCACTTTGGTAAGAGCTGGCCATCAGAGAACTGAGCGAAAGCACTCTTAACAATACAAACCAATTTTGAGATGAAAAACAAAACAGACAAACGGATAAGTTTATTTTGATAAAAAAAAAATGCATACCTATATCGGGCTACGTTAAATGAGAAAACTAAAAATGTTTAAAATTTCATTCATTACCTTTTTTGCAGAATTTTTTCATTGACCAACGATGGGAATTTAAAGAAGAATCTGAATAGATATATTTTTTTGATGCATTTTTTGCGTTCTACTACATATTATCGTTAGCAGTGTTGCCAATTTTGACAACTTATTGTTATTTCGACGATTTTTCAATTTGTTAAAATGATTTGTTAAATTTGTAAAAATGATGATTGCAGATTTAAAATTTTCAGTAGCATAAAAACTACGATTTCAAGGGTTAACAATTAATGGGTTGTTTATCGAAAATTTATAGTTTTTGTTCAGTGTAAATGGAAATTACAAAGTATGAATAGATTTAATTCTGGGTCAAGTCGTTTCAAAACGGAAATACCTTGGATAGCATCTCTATTTAAGATTTAAGTTTTAATTACGGCGATACTTTAAACCTATATTATATGTTTCAGCTATAGATACATGACAATAAAATTATTTAGTTGATTGCTGTGTTAAATTTTTTTCGTTGAAATTTCATCATTAATACATTTTTATATATAGAAATAACCAATGCTGTAATAATATTCGTAATATGAATGATATAAATAAATTTTATTCCTTCCTTTTGTAATATTTTTTCGAGTTTTATAAGCGGTAAAATTTTTTTGACAATTTCCTGTTTTAAAAATGACAATTTTAGCGAATTAGTTTCCAAAATTGTAGATTTTCAGAAGATCTTATTAGCAGCACTGAACACAAAGAAGAGAGAAAATTGTGTGTGTCTAAAATGAGAAAGATTAAATTTTGTTTGTGTATTTCACATAGCTTTGTAGGGAGTGCTATGTGTGTGTATTATGTCAGCGTTACAGAATCAGTCAGTCAGTCAGTGAGTCAGGGATCAGTGTAAATATACATATATAAGATTATACATCAGTAGAAAAATTAATCTCAAGGTTCAGAAAGAAAGTCGTGTTTAAAATATAACTGAACTCGAACCTGTTTATTGTACATGTTCTGTTTTTTCTTACTACACGAGCCACAACACGACTTAAAATATAACTGAACTCGAACCTGTTTATTGTACATGTTCTGTTTTTTTTTTTTTCAGTACACGTACCAGAACATGAACTTCAAATAAAGCAACACTCAAAAATGTGTGCTTTAGGTGTGATTGAAACAAAAAGTACGTGATACAAAAATGTTCGTGTAAATAACGAAATATTAAAACGAACACAGTCATGGTTGTGTTGGGCACCGAAAAAAATTTAAAAACAAACATAATTGATATGAAAATAAAAATATATAATAATAATTTCATATATAATAATAATTTCATAAATAATTTCAATAAATTATTCAAATTAAAATCTTAAATATACTTATTTACGTAATTTATGTTTGTCTAAATTTTTTGAAAGCAAATTATGCAAAAATTAATATTATGAGTGAAAAAGAATTATTTTCCCACCTCTCTTCTGAAATTACAATGTAATTTAATTAAGCAAAGTCAGAATAATTTAAATTTTAAACTTAATATTGCACTATTTTTTCAAGTGCTTTTCAATACAGAAATCAATAAACGAAATCATGCGTTGAACAACAACAAAATCCACATTGAAGATCTCTTTTTTCTCAAATATTTATCAAAAAAGCATACTCTTTGGTAAGTGCTGTCCATCAGAGAACCTGAGCGAAAGCACTCCTAACAATTCAAAACAATTTTGAGATGAAAAATAAAGCAGACAAACGGTAAAGTTTAATTTGATAAAAAAAAGTATGTATGTGTTTCAGTCGACATTAAATGAGAAAAATAAAAATGTTTAAAATTTCCTTCATTACTTTTTTTGGCAGAATTTTTTCATTGACCACCAAAGGGAATTTAAAGAAGAATTTGAATAGATATTAGTTTTTTAATGCATTTTTTGCGTTCATCTTATTCCATATGTAACACGAAATCTGCATATGTAGTGCTATTGTCGTTAGCAGTGCTGCTAATTTTGACAACTTATTTTAATTTCGACGATTTTTCAATTTGTTAAAATGATTTGTTAAATTTGTTAAAATGATGATTGAAGATTTTAAATTTTCAGTAGTATAAAAATTGGGATTTCAAGGGTTAACAATTAATGGGTTGTAAATCAAAAATTGATAGTTTTAGTTCAGTGTAAATGTAAATTACAAAATATGTATAGATTTAATTCTGGATCAAGTCGTTTCAAAACGGAAACACCTTGAATAGCATCTCCATTTAAGATTTAAGTTTTAATTACGGCGATACTTTAAACCTATATTATATGTTTCAGCTATAGATACATGACAATAAAATTATTTAGTTGATTGCTGTGTTAAATTTTTTTCATTGAAATTTCACCACTGATACATTAGAGATAACCAATGCTAATAATATTCCTAATATGAATGATATAAATAAATTTAATTGTTTCCTTTTGTAATATTTTGTAGAGTTTTATTTTTATTTTCTTGACAATTTCTTGTTTTAAAAATGACGATTTTGGCGATTTAGTTTCCAAAATTGTCGATTTTCAGAAGATTTTATTAGCAGCACTGGTCGGTAACATAGAAGAGAGAAAATTATGTGTGGGTTTCTATAAAATGAGAAACATTAAATTTTGTTTGTGTATTTCGCATAGCTTTGTAGGGAGTGCTATGTGTATTATTTCAGCGTTACAGAATCAGTCAGTCAGTCAGTGAGTCAGGGATCAGCGTAAATATATTTAAGAAGATTGCAATTTTGACATTGCTTATGGTTTGAATATTAGGTGGAAGTTGGCGCCAAAGGTTAATAGCATTGAAGAAAAAGAGTTTTTTCGTTATATCTTTTTTTTTTTAAAGAGAAATGTATTTATTTGGTTTCGTCTGTGAGACCTTGAAATGATTATTCCATTATACAGGTGTTCAGGCTGTTTTGTGTAAATCACTTTATGAAAAATTAGTAATGTTCGAAGTTTTTCAGGTTATCGAATGACATATTACCTACTGCCTACTGCGACTAATACACATACCAGGCAATATTATTGTACGTTACATTAAGACTTTTTATACTTAATACATAGCTAGCGAATAGTTCACATCCATACAGGAGTGTTGGTAACATATAAGTCTTGGCAAGTAACATTTGAATATTAAAAGGTGTATAATACTGCGACATCCAAAGGCTTCCACACATAACATTTATGTGATTAGACCAGTCTTACTTCTTTTTAAAAATTACACATAGATTTTTGGCAGTGACATCTATTACGATAACAGAATTACCTATTAGAATCGGTTGATAAAGATTCGATTTTTCCAATTATCATAGCTTTCGACTTCTGTGCATTTATGGAGAGTCCGTTGGCCGATGCCCATTCTTTTATATTGTTTACATCATAACTAATTTTTGTAATGCAATTATTGATATCTTGGCTTGATGGCTTACAATTTATAAAAAGTTGTACATCATCTGCATACATATATATTCCACAAAAACTGAGTCGGGAGGGTAAGTCGTTAGAATATAATACATACAGTAGTGGACCAAGTACGAAACCTTGCGGTACACCTCTCGTAGTTGAGCAACTACAAGATTCATTTGACCCATGGTATACTGATTGGCTTCTGTCACACAAATATGTATGAATAAATAAGCTTTACAGCAGTTGGTGAGAAATGAAACATGCTTCTCAGTTTTCTGCAAAGAATTGAAAAGTGTGCTGTATGAAATAGCTTAGAATGATCACGCAAAGAGATGAAACTATACTGTTATCAATTGTCGCTCCAAGCTCCTCTGAAACTTCAAGTAGGGTAGAAATACAACGGTGTTTTGGCCTGAAACCAGATTTCTTGCGGGAAATGAGAAAATTTTCATATAAAAATGTGAATTAGACATTCGAAAACTTTAGATAGATAAGGTAGTACAGCTATCGGTCGATAAGTATTATCAGCTTTTGGTATAGGTATAATCTTTGTGTGTTTCCACGCTGATGGAGAAGTAGAAGTTGTTAAATTTAATACTTAATAGAGATTCTAGAACGTCTTCTTGTGTGAAATGTACAAAATTAAAACAAAAAGTACCATTAGAATTTTTACTATTTACATCCATGGTATTAGAAGAATTGTCATAAAAGTTTCCATTCACTTCAGGCATTGGAATATTGGTAAGTGTCAACTACATAAAAATAGCAATAAGCTGTTATTAAAACAAGTAAGAAAATTATAGTCCGTTTAGACCGACTATACGATACCCTATACCATGCGTTTAGAGACCCTATCTCTTAGACCCAACTAACCGGTTATAGAAAATAAGCACAAACCAAATTTGAGTGGGATTTTTATTAATTTTTTGGCTGCAGATATGAAAAAGTTCATATCGAATGCTATATCTATAAGGGGACTAGGCCCAAAAATGGACCGATCCTGGCCATGTTTTGTAAAGTCTCTTGTATTTTGCAAAAATATATACAAAAAAAAATTTGAGAAGAATCAGTGCAATATTTTTGTTTTTTGATAGATTTAAGTGAAGATCGGAAAGCAGCTCTATATGGGGCCTATGACTAAGAGTTGTCCCATAGGGATTATTTTTGGACTACTCATTAATGGATGTAATAAACGCATATAAACCCAATTTGACTAAGATCTATATGACAATTTGGATCTTATGGCAATTTATGTCGATTTCATAGAGGTCATTTGTGTGGGGGCTAGGTCTCAACATGGACCGATTCTCACCAATTTCAACAGCTTTCATCCTATGGCTGACGGAAGCTTATATATCAAATTTCATCAAAATATTTCATATTTGCGACCTGCAGTTTTATTACAAGGTTTACAGGGACACACAGACGGACGGACGGACGGACGGACGGACATCGTTAAATCGAATCAGATAATGATTCTGATTCGATCGGTATAATAAAAGATGGGTCTAGGTCAAATATTTTTGGTAGTTACAAACAGCAGCTCAAAGTCATTATACCCAAACCACATAGTGGTATAGGGTATAATAAGGAAAACTACACTTACTGTTAACATTCTTTGCTTTTATTTATGATATTTCTCATTTCCTTCGATACAGTATGTATATCATTCTTCCTTTAATTTGACTGATAGTACTTATTAATTGATAAATAACCTAAATATTCCAAACACATTTAATTCTAAAAACGCCTAGTAGATATTGTAAAATGTGAAATGACGTCACAGTTCGTATGTTTGTATTTATAATAAAAGGCTTATTTTTAAAAAAGGTAAATTTAAATAAAGGGTAAAAAAGAGTACTTTCTTTATTTTCGACAAGGGTAAATTTTTTAAAAAAGGGCATTTATAAAGAAGAATTTTTTTAAAATAGGGTACGTATCGTCGTGAAGATATTTCAATAGAGCGTTTGACAATGTTTCACCAGAATAATGCTGAGTTTTCGCGTCCATTCGTAATCATGGATGAGACATGGATCCACCACTTCACACCAGAGACAAAGGATCAGTCGAAGCAGTGCACTGAAATGGGAGAACCGTGTCCAAAGAAGGCCACTACAATGTTATGGAGTCTGTTTTTGAGATGCAGGTGTATGCTTTTATTACAGCGTTTAAGTGATGATATTAAGGAAAAGTGACGCATTTGGCGACAAAAAGTGTTTTTTAATCAGGACAATGCATCCACTATTGCAATGGCCAAAATCCATGAACTAAAGTTCGAATTGCTTTAGCACGCACATTAGCCGCCAGACTTAGATTCCTCGGATTATTTTCTATTTGAGAACTTGAAAAAATGGCTCGGTGGTAAAAGATTTGCAAACACTGAAGGGTGGAGTCTGCAGTTGATGGATATTTTTAGGAGTAAGACAGTTCTCACTATAAACAGGGTAAAGAAGCTATTGAATACCGCTGGTAAAAGTGTATCCCAAACTTGCTGTTGTATTTCCACCCTCGTAAATTGATAATTTATAAAAAGATATTTTTTGGAGTTCTCTTCGAAAATATTTTCTATTCTTTGGCCAAATGAAAAACCAAATATAAAAATATAAAATAAAATTTAATATAAAAACAATTTCCCGTCTAATTTCACTGCTTTATTTTAAACCAAAAAAAAAAAGGTAAGAAAATTATAGTCGGTCTAGACCGAGTATGCGATACCCTATACCATGGTTTAGAGACCCTAAATCTTCGGTCCAACTAATTCGATATAGCAAAAACCAAATTTGAGTGGCATTGTTATTAATTTTTTTGGCTGCAGATATGAAAAAGTTCATATCAGATGCTATATTTATATGGGGACTAGGTTGAAAAATTGACTGATCCTGATCATGTTTGGTAAAGTATCTTGTAATTTGAAAAAATATATACAAACCAAATTTGAGAAAAATCTGTGCAATATTTTTGTTTTTTGATACATTTAAATGAAGATCGCGAAGCAGCTCTGTACGTTTGGGCCTATGACTAAGAATTGTCCTATAGGTATTTTATATAGACTACTGATTAATGGTATAATAAACACATACAAACCCAATTTGACTGAGATCTATATGATAATTTGGATCTTATGGCAATTTATCTCAATTACTTAGGGGTCATTTGTATGGGGACTAGGTCTGAACATGGACCTAATTTCACCAATTTCAATAACGTTCTTCCTATGACCGAAAAAAGCTTATATACAAAACTTAATCAAAATATATATATTTGCGACCTGTAGTTTGATTACAAGGTTTACATGGACACACAGACAGACGGACGGATGGACGGACAGACGGACGGACATCGCTTAATCGACTCAGAAAGTGATTCTGAGTCGATCGGTATAATTAAAGATGGGTCTAGGTCAAGTATTTTTGGTAGTTACAAACAACAACACAAAGTCATTATACCCAAACCACATAGTGGTATGGGGTATAAAAAACTCAGTACGTTTGCCACAAGTGTTAATTAAACAACCATCGTCTATGTATATTTCTTTTTTAAATTTTGAAAATATTAATTGATTTAAAGAAAAATACAGAATTTGCTTTTGCCAAAATCCAAAATATTTTTCCGCAATATGACAATTTTGTACAAATTGAGAAATTAATTTTTTTTAAATTTATTTTGTAGTACTATCTTTACGTCACTTTAGTTTAATTAAATTTTGGTACGTTGCAAATAAATGCTTTTTTATGCTTAAATTAAAAATGTACGTCCGGCATTACACATTCAGCGAATCAGCGAGTCAGTGATGATCATGAAAAAACATTATCTTAGTGTAGTAAAGTGGACCATTCATACCAAATTTTTTTTTATCAAATTTAAAGGGACGAGGTCTAAAAATTTCGCTTTCTTTGTTGATATAAATAATAATTTAAACAAATCTTAAATACTTGTGAAAATTAAATCGAATAGTGGACTAATTTTGATAACTTCTCCAAGTTAATTAATTTGTTCAAATTTTATTTAAAGACAAACTCTGCTAAAATTTAAAGTCCAAATGTGCTTTTATTATTTGAATTTTTTTTTTACTTACTAAGCAAGAACACCTTTACGAGAATGTTGACCTACATTTTTATGAAGTTTGTGCATACAGTATAATGTGAGAGAGGAAATATAAATAATAAAAAACTGCATAAAAAATAAAAAATAGATATGAATGTAAAATTTATGAAAAATGTTATAATAAATCAAGTTATTTTGTTCATAACTTAGGAGGTGTGCAATCAATGAACAAATTTTTAAATATACCACGAGATATAGTTGGATAGGCCAAATGGAAAACAAAACTATCATATGATAGTAAGATAGATTTAAAGGTGATATACGGCCGTGTTGTGAAAACTAAGGTCAGAGAGGGCTGAGATGGCCGGTAGACTTCTCACATGGAACGTATCAAATCTTATTTTTCAGCGTCGCTAACTTTTATCTGACTATATTTGTAATTTTATATAATTTCTTATCAATACGAAAATATATTTCAATGTTATCCGTGGCGAATTAAAAAAAATTTTTTTTGATGGTCGATAGGGAATTGCAGAAATCTATTTACTACAAAAAGTAGCTTGCGATACATACATTTTATACCCTCCACACCACTGTGCATAAGGTATATATCCGTTTGTCATTCCGTATTTTATGCATAGAAAAACAAGTAAGAAAATTATAGTCGGTCTAGACCGACTATACGATACCTTATATCATGCGTTTATAGACCCTATGTCTTAGGCCCAACTAATTGGATATAGAAAATAAGCATAAACCAAATTTGAGTGGCATTGCTATTAATTTTTTCCTTTTAATATGGAGAAATTCGTATCGGATGCTATATTTATATGTGGACTAGGTCGAAAAATGGATCGATTCTGACCATATTTGGTAAGGTAATTTTTTTTTGCAAAATCAAATATAAACTTTAACTAAGAATTGTCCAATAGGGTCTATTTATGGACTACTGATTAATGGGTGTAATAAACGTACACAAACCCAATTGGACCGAAATCTATATGATAATTTGGATCATATGACAATTTGAGTCGATTTCATAGGTGGTATTTTTGTGGTGACTAGGTCTGAACATGCACCGATTTTCGCCAATTTCAATAACGTTCATGCTATGGCTGATAGAAGCTTACATACCAACTTTCATCAAGATATGTTCACATTTGCGAACTGTAGTTTGATAACAAGGTTTGCATGGATACACAGACGGACAGACGGATAGAATGACGGACGGACATAGCTAAATTGAATCAGAAGGTGATTCTGAGTCGATCGGTATATTAAAAAGCGGTATATTATATAGTTGCAATAAATTAAATCAGCTGTGATATCTTATATATATTTACGCTGATCCCTGACTCACTGACTGACTGACTGATTCTGTAACGCTGAAATAATACACACACATAGCACTCCCTACAAAGCTATGGGAAATACACAAACAAAATTTAATCTTTCTCATTTTATACAAACCCACACACAATTTTCTCTCTTCTTTGTTACCGACAAGTGCTGCTAATAAAAGCTTCTGAAAATCGATAATTTTTGAAACTAAATCGCCAAAATCGTCATTTTTAAAACAAGAAGTTGCCAAGAAAATTTTACCGCTTATAAAATTCGAAAAAATATTACAAAAGGAAACAATAAAATTTATTTGTATCATTCATATTACGAATATTATTACATCATTGGTTATTTCTATATATAAAAATGTATTAGTGGTGGAATTTTAACGAAAAAAATTTAACACAGCAATCAACTAAATAATTTTATTGACATGTATCTATAGCTGAAACATATAACATAGGTTTAAAGTATAGCCGTAATTAAAACTTAAATCTTAAATGGAGATGCTATTCAAGGTGTTTCCGTTTTGAAACGACTTGACGCAGAATTAAATCTACACATATTTTGTAATTTACATTTACACTGAACTAAAACTATCAATTTTCGATTTACATCCCATTAATTGTTAACCCTTGAAATCCCAATTTTTATACTACTGAAAATTTTAAATCTTCTATCATAATTTTAACAAATTTAAAAAATCATTTCAACAAATTGAAAAATCGCCGAAATTAAAATAAGTTGTCAAAATTAGCAGCACTGCTAACGACAATAGCACTACATATGCAGATTTCGTGTTACATATGGAATAAGATGAACGCAAAAAATGCATCAAAAAACTAATATCTATTCAAATTCTTCTTTAAATTCCCTTTGTGGGTCAATGAAAAAATTCTGCAAAAAAAAAAGGAATTTTGGAAATTTTAAACATTTTTATTTTTCTCATTTAACGTCGTCCGATATGCATACATACTTTTTTTTATCAAACTAAACTTTACCTTTTGTCTGTTTTGTTTTTCATCTCAAAATTGTTTTGAATTGTTAGGAGTGCTTTGGCTCAGGTTCTCTGATTACCAGCACTTACCAAAGAGTATGTATTTTTTGATAAATATTTGAGAAAAAAGAGATCTTCAATGTGGATTTTGTTGTTGTCCAACCTATGATTTCGTTTAAAGCTCTGTATTGAAAAAATAGTGCAATATTAAGTTTAAAATTTAAATTATTCTGACTTTGCTTAATTAAATTACAATGTAATTTCAGAAGAGAGGTGGGAAAATAATTTTTTTTTCACTCATAATATTAATTTTTGCATAATTTGCTTTCAAAAAATTTTGACAAACATGAATTACGTAATTAGGTATATTTAAGATTTTAATTTGAATAATTTATTGAAATTAAAGGCGATTTGGGGTAATAATTTTGTTTTTTAAGTAAAACTAATACGCCCTTATTTTTTTTTTCGATTTATAGATAACTGGAAAAAATGTTCGCTTTTTACAATTCACATTTATGATGACATATGATATATTTTTTTCTCTTTTTTGTAGGCGTATTGGTGTTTGAACTTCCTTAAGGTAGGTTTTAAAACCTTTTTTTGCATTTCTCTTTCTGAATGCACAACATATCGAAGGTGTTGTGTCAAAATTTTAAGTAAATCAGAGCAAAACTTAAGAAGATATAGCGTTTCCAGCGACCGCCTCATACGATATATAGTTAGTATATAAATGATAGTATATAAATGATAGTATATAAATTCGAAGTCCGTCAACATCATAACCCAAAATTTACTTGACCGTTTCTTTTGCAATTTTAGACACTATATCTACACATAAATCATCATGTAACTACGAAGGTTTTTTTTAATTCCATTTTCTTTCCCATTTTTTTAACAACAAATTCCCGAAATTGTATAGCAAAAATCGTTTTTCGCTTCAAAATGCTGCCAAAAAAAAAAAAAAAAAAAAAAATTGAAAAAACTCTTCGTCACCTTTGAAACGCGTTTCGATTTTTTTATTTTACATGATCCGGTAACGAGTTATGATGTTCACCGCAAAACAATAACGCCTCCGGAGATTCGCTGTCACGGACTAATTTTTTAAAATTTTTAATTGAAATTTTTCAAATATTCTTCAAATATAATGCTATAACATATATATGAAATAAATAATCCAACATTGTTCATATCTTCAAAAAAGAATTATGAAAATACGACTTTTTTTAACTTTTAAAACCTTACCCCCGGTTAAGAAACTTTTAGGAACCGTGCTCTAAAACGTTTTTTTTTTCTATGCTATTCTATTTTTCTGCAATAAAATGGAGTAAGGTTATAGCGAACTCGGCGGGACCGGCCAAATAGTTCTTTATAGACTAATTCGTTATAACCGTAGTATTTTTTTGATTTGACCGAAAGGTTTAAAAATTTTTTTTAGTTGATTAAGTTTATTTATTTTGGGGCATTTTAAAAAGTTATAAAACATAAATTAAATTACTACAAAGATACATATTTCATTGTTTGTCTTAATAAGACTAAAATTACCGAGTTTCTATCAAAATAAAATATTTTTTTAAAATCATATTATATGAAAAACTTCTTATGGGTAAAAACATATGAAATCAACCAATGAGTTGACCGCACCGATTTCGAATTGGATGAATTTTGGTACGAAGGGAAAGTTAAACATAATAATAGCGTTTGCCAACTTTCAGTGTCGTAGCTCTCGTATTTTCAGAATTATGGCCATTCCAAGTTGGCAAAAATCAATAAAAATGCACTCAGATGCCTTAACACAATTTTAATATCTCGAAAGGTATTCATTGCACGTTAATAATCAAGGGCTCATTTTACAGAATAAAACATGAGCCATTCCAAAAAAATTTTTTTTTCAAATTTTCGATCAAGGATAATGTAAATAAAAAAGGACTAAAATTTCCAAAGGATATTTCTCGAAAATCAATATTTTTAAAAATTTCAAAAAAATATATGTTAATTCTTATTATGTTTTGTACAAGTCTGTCAAATTTCAATGTGGAGCCTTTATTACAACATGAGTTATTAAGAAAAAAGCAGGCGAAAGTTTATGTATTTCATGAAATGTACCAAAATACAAAAAGGTGACAAATTACAAAAAGAAGGACATATCAAATGTAACGGAACTTTTTCGACTTTACAACCTAGACGAAATATTTATTGCCTGTTCACACAAAAAATTTACAAATATTTTATGACCTGTGGTCGGCTTATTGGCAGTAGCAAATTCAGTCCCTATTTAAAAAACATTTTATGACCCGTAGTTCACGCAAATTTTCCAATTCAAGAAAAGCAAGGCGTGTATTTTTTTACCTGTAATCTATTTTTTGTACAAAAAAAAACAGTACAAATCGTTCAGAGACTGTAAGTCAAACTTCAGTTGAATACTAGATTTCATAAGTGCTAAACGTAAAAGTGTTATAGTGTTAAAGTGACTTGATCGTTTGAAAAAACAAAAAAAAGAGACTAAATATTTAAATAAATTATAATTATTGTCAATACAAAAAAGTCGTGCACAATTCATTCGGTTGTGGTATTTAAAAAAAAAATATGCCATTCCATTCAACATTTTGCTGTAATCCTTTTAAAAAATCCGGTCACACTGGGTGCAATAAAAGTTTAAGACAAGTCCAAGAATGGATGCTACAGTATACTAAGGATAAAAACATTACGATCTCAAATAAAATTTGTAGGACATGTAGAATAAAATTTTCGCATCTGAAGAAATCTAATAAATCTAATTTGGAAGAAGGTTCAGATATAAACGAAAATGTAGATACTTTCGATGACATTGCGTCAGGCACGGAAGAAGATGACATTGCGTCAGGCACGGAAGAAGTTGCTATTTCAAAATTAAACCAATCTTTACCGTATCTGGAACAATCTCCGATAAAAAAGAAGAAGTTACATCAAAAACGGTACAGAGATGGAAAATTCAGGAAAATAAGTGATTCGATTCAAGACAAAATTTTCCACGGTTCAGCACAATCAACTTCGCATATGTGCCCACAATCCGAAATAATAGAACAATTAAAAGAAAAGTTTAAAACATTAACAAAAAATAGCGAGAAAATCCAACTGCTAACAATTTTACCAAAAAGCTGGGCAATACATAAAATTGAGGAAGAATTCCTGGTTACAAACTATATCGCGCGAAAAGTTAAGCATTTGGTTGAAACAAAGGGTGTGATGAGTACGCCTAACCCAAAACTGGGAAGTCCAATTTCACCAGTGACAAGCAATTTAGTAAAATCCTTTTATGAATCCGATGACGTCAGCAGGTGTATGCCCGGACAGAAAGATTTCGTGTCTGTTTTTGAAAATGGTACAAAAGTCAGGAAAAATAAAAGACTTTTGCTTGGAAACTTAAGAGAAATGTACGCCTTATTCAAGGAACGACATGATGGAATAAAAATAGGTATTTCCAAGTTTTGCCAACTTCGTCCGAGGAATATAATTCTAGCAAATGCGAGTGGATCTCAAAACGTGTGTGTTTGTACAAAGCATCAAAATGTGAAGCTGATGATTGATGCTATAAATTTAAAAAAATTAACTGCTGGTGTTCCGAATTATCAGCTTGAATGTTACAAAGATTGTTTGAAACAAATGACATGCATTCCATATTCTTCAAAGTGTCACCTACGCAAATGTAACAAGTGTCCAGGAATTGAAAATTTAAAAGCAAAACTAAATCAATTACTAGAGCAAAATGATATTGATGAAATAACATATAAACAATGGGTAAGTGTAGATAGGGATAATTTGGAGACCATGATTGGCCAAGCCGACGTTTTTGTGGATTCCCTATGTGAAAAGCTTGAAATTCTATTACCTCATTCATTTATTGCAAAACAGCAGGCAGCATATCTGAGCGAAAGAAAATCAAATTTGGAAGAAAATGAGTATATAGCAGTTTGCGATTTTTCAGAAAATGCTTCTTTTACTATTCAGGATGCAGTCCAGGGATTTCACTGGAACAACACTCAGGCCACTTTATACCCAATCGCTATTTATTTTAAATCAGATGGAAAAACACAACATACAAACTTCATAATAATATCTGATTGTCTTGTACACGATTCTGTAGCTGTCACCTGTTCTATCGCCACCTGAATGTATTTTTGAGAAAAAAGTTTAAAACAACCCCGAAGAAAATCACGTATTTTTCAGACGGTAGTGCTGCCCAGTTTAAAAATAAAAAGAACTTTATCAATTTATGTTATCATATGGAAGATTTTGGATGTAATGCTGAGTGGCATTTTTTTTGCAACAAGCCATGGAAAAGGCCCAAGTGACGGTCTTGGAGGTACCGTAAAGAGAGAGGCACGTCGAGCTAGTTTACAGCGTCCATTACAAGGTCAAATAACTAGTCCAAAACAATTATATGAATGGTGCCTGCAAAATCTTTTGAACTGTAATTTCGAGTTTTTAACTCTAGAAGACCACGAAGAAGAAGCACGGTTCCTTCAAATTCGTTTTAAAGAATTGCGTACTATTCCTGGAACTCAAAAGCTGCATTCTATTGAACCTGTAGATAAAAAAAAAATTAAAGTCAAGCGATACGCGGCAGATGCAGATTTTTTAATTGAAATCCTTCAGAAATAAATAAATATGCTGTAATAAAGTGTTTAATAATGATAATACATTATGTTGTACTTTTTATTAAAGGTTTAGCAATGGAGAAAAAGAGTTTAAGCAAAGAAAAGTCGAAAAAGTTCCGTTACATTTGATTTGTCCTTCTTTTTGTAATTTGTCACCTTTTTGTATTTTGGTACATTTCATGAAATACATAAACCTTCGCCTGCTTTTTTCTTAATAACTCATGTTGTAATAAAGACTCCACATTGAAATTTGACAGACTTGTACAAAACATAATAAGAATTAACAAATATTTTTTTGAAATTTTTAAAATATTGATTTTCGAGAAATATCCTTTGGAAATTTTTGTCCTTTTTTATTTACATTATCCTTGATCGAAAATTTGAAAAAAAATTTTTTTTGGAATGGCGCATGTTTTAGTCTGTAAAATGAGCCCTTGATTATTAACGTGCAATGAATACTTTTCGAGATATTAAAAATTGTGTTAAGGCATCTGAGTGCATTTTTATTGATTTTTGCCAACTTGGAATGGCCATAATTCTGAAAGTTCGAAGGCTATATGTCTGAAAGTTGGCAAATATTATTGTGCCGATCCATAGATCATGTGTACAAAATCTTATCAAATTTGGAGGTGATGAGGTCACAAATGTTAATATTTTCGGTTGATTTCATATGTTTTTACCCTTATGTATAGAAACAGAAAGTACAAAGCAAAGGTTGGCTACTGGCAAACTTTTACGAAAATATACATAAAAGGACCTTTTACAAAACTTCATTTGAAAATCGAAGTTTTTGTTTTGCATTAAAATTAAATGAAAATAAAAATAAATTACATTGAAATTATTTTTTTTTAAATATATAAAATATACGAAAATTCTAAAATGGAAAAAAAATTGGTTTGTTAAAGTCAAAAGTTTGATATAACCACTGTTCGCTATAAGAGAAGCAATTTGTATGAAAAATGTAATTAAAACTCTTGGGCCCGAAGAAATTCTTTGCTATAAACTTATTACAACCAGGGTTCGTTATAAGCAAACTCCATTGTATTAAATTTTAATAATTTTGGGAATATACAATCTCCTCACTTTACCCGGCCTTCCCATGTTCAAGTCAAATTGATCACACATCCAATAGTCAAAAAATTGTTAAGCAACTGTCCCATTGAAAAATTGAGAGAGAGAATTGAAACGTATGATTGTTTAGTAAAAAAGAGTAAAAAAGTGTGAGTGCATTACAATCTGAAAGCCAAAAATATAACGTGTGAAGGCCGGGTAATATCTTAAATATATTTACGCTCATCCCTGACTCACTGACTGACTGACTGAGAGACTGACTGATTCTGTAACGCTGACCAAAATGATACGGTTCTAATTCCTAGGATTGATCTCGCCCCAACCGACACCACATTACCTTTCATATTAAAACGCCGCCAGCTTCCAGTAATTCCTGCATACGCAATTTCCATAAACAAGGCTCAAGGCCAGTCATTTGATTTGACATTAATTTGGAGACCGCGCTATTTTCACACGGACAACTGTATGTGGCTTTATCACGATCAAAAGTTGCAAGCCAAGTTAAGATACGTATTCAATCGAACCCACTGCATGGAAAACTATTAAATGACCAACGATATTTCACACGAAATATAGTTTTTCAAGAGATTCTAAATTGAAAAACTTTTTTGCCAAATATTTCTTATCTGTTTTGATACTTATGTATATAATTTCTACAGACACAATCTTTTTTCACATGTACATATGTAACAATATAATTTTCAATTTACTACTATATTAAAAGATATATAATTTATTATAAATTTTTCGTGTATTTAAAACTGTTTTATTCATAATTTTTAAATGGGCGCCTAGGCGCCACACAATTAACTAGTTATTTATAAGTTGTGATGTATTTAAATTATATACAATTTATGTTTTAATGTTTTTATTAAATGTTAAATGTAGTGCATCCTAATGTTAAAAGGTTAATTTTACTGTAAGTCATAATCTGCTCATTGGTGTATTATTGTAATAAAATAATGTTTTTCTTTTTAATTAAAATAGAAAAAAAAAACCCTGATGAAGTCAACAATAAATATTGACGAAAGGTTGGTATAAAATTTGTAATAAAAATCTTTTATTTACATTAAAACTTTAGGTCAAAATTAACTCAAATAAATAAACTACTAGCAAATAAGTATTATTTTTTTTCCTGTGATCTAGTTCCTGTTGTGAAGGAAATTTCACAAGAAGAGTATTTGGTCTCTCTATTAGTTGGAGCATTGGGAAAAATATCTGCATCATTTGCAATCATTTAATTTTGGCTGTTCAATGTCTACACTTTCTGCACTTTGTTTCTAAAAGATTTTTATTTTTGAATATGATGCAATAATACTCCTCAAACGATGCGTACTAAAAACTGTATTTGTTCAAAATTTCAGTATACTGTAGTGGTGAAAATTACGCAATCATTTTTTTTTAAAATATTTTACATACAATTGACTTTTCTCACCAATTTTGCTAATAATGTTTTTTTCTACAACCGCATTAAATTTGTTTTTGTATTTTGAACGAATTCAGCATCCTTTGAGTGAGATGTAGTGAGATCGAAAGAAATCTCAACATACATAAAACGTACTAACAAGAAAACAATTCAATATAGTTTTTATTATTTTTATTTAATGGAAATTTTATTAAAGCTTACAAAAAAAATAATTTTTATAGTTCTTATCACTGCTTTTGAACTAATGGATCATTTCCGGAAATCTTCCCATTAGTGATTTTAAAGTGGTTTATGTCACTTTGAGACACCTTTTTGTGCTCTTTGACTCCCTTTTCATAATAACGCAATATCTCTCCTCTGTCCTAAGGTCCGTACAGTTTGGAATGCTTGCACCACTCAAAAGATTTCTTACCGTAGTGACAGGATGCCAAATAGGGCCAAAAAGTATGTGGCCACACTTTGTTGGCTTATGAAAGGAAGTAGTCTTTTTTGCAAACACCTGTTAATATAAACTAGTAGAGCCCAGCACTCGAAGTTCGAGTCCAAATTATAGAAAATTTTATTTTTTCATTAAATTTTTTCTTTGCAATGTTTTCTTAACCTCCATATATAAAAAAATTAATGAATATTTAAATAAAATTCATTAAATTGTGAATTTTTAAACAAAATTCTTTAAATTTCACTATAAGTATTTGTTGGACACACAGAAGATATATGAAAGGGTTTGTTAATAAATAATTTTATAAGAGCCTAAAGGTATGCTAATAAATTTAAGCCGATTCACAATTTAACACAGGGAACACATTAATAAATTTAATAAACACACACACAGCATTGTTTAGTGTTATGTATTTTATGTATTTGTTAATAACAACTTTAAATGATTATAACTCCGAAAAAATTTACCAGATGGTGGACATCTGTAAATATGTTGCACATCTGCAAATAAATACATTTCAAATGGTATATTTTTTTGTTGAAATCGGTTGATAACTAAAAGCGTAGAAGAGGTCACAAGAAATCGCTTTGTCTATTAATATAACAGATTTCGATATTTTTACAGTCCTTTGCTTCTTTTGTCGCAACAGCATATTGTTTGCCGTACTAGGAACTTTGTTGAAACTTTTTGCTGCTTTTGTGACCTAAACGTATCTTCACAATTCCTTGAGCATTATCAACATAAAAATTTTGACACGAAAGCTTTGTCAAATCTGCCAATACATACGTTTCGTTCATGAAGCAGGAGTATTTTTTTATGAAACATTAGTTCAATTTCCCTGCTCTATGTATGTCTTAAAGTATATTTTTACAGCTGTCGTGTCTGGAACGTTTTAGACTTTGTTTGTTTGAAAACCTTCATTAGCTTTAAATTTTCGCACAAAACTTTCCCACTACTAGATTTGATTGGAGCTCTTTTCAATATGCTCGCTATTTTCCTGCCCTTAAAAATTTCATGTGGACCCTTCTTTCTTTCCGCACCAGATTTCTTATTAATGATCAAATTCTCCTGATACTTTCTAGTAACATTGGAGGCAGAAATTTGATTCTTACGACAACTTTTTGTGGGACCAAATTTGATTTTGTTCAAAATATTTAATAATTTTAACACGATTTTTAATTTCGTCAGTCAATTTAATCGAACAACAAGAATTAAATAGGGTTGTCATTAAGCATAGTAATTGTCAAATTGTTTAAAGATAACTTCATAAAAAAAAGAAAAACAAATAATACTTGCGAAAAAATGGAGATGAAAAACGTATGTTAAGATTTTGTCATTCCTCTCAGTCTTTATAACTTCAAAAGTCTTTGTGACGCGACATACTACTGAACTGTCTTTAATTTTGTATTGATTCATGACTTATGGTTCATTTATTTTATATGGAGAGTTGGTAATAATTGTTGGTTTCGTTTTGTTTCCTTGGCGACTGATTGATGGGTGTAGTATTAGAACAGGTGATATATTCCATGTAGTTGCATATTTTTTTTAAGAGTAAATTAAAACGTAGTGAGCTGGTATTATGGTATTATATAATTATATATTCTCCTACAGCTATAATTCCACATTAGTCGTTTAACAACTGAATTAAAAAACAAATTTATAAAAAAATTTAAAAGTTGATAATAAACATGACCGCATAAAAATATTTCTCGTTCACAGAATATTAGCACAAAACAAATTTATCTGTAAAATATCTACGTGAAATCACACCTCGAACGGACTAGAGAAAATGAAGTCTGACGTACCCAAAAATGTTTCCTATTAAGAGTATTTTCTCAGCTTTGCATATATCTATATATATATTTTGACATCGAATTCGATATAGTTATATATATTGTGTCCCAAAACTTTGTGAATAATGTATGAAAGTCCATACTTACTCTTTCCATATTTATAAAAGCACTAAATATTCTTTAATTTTTATGTTACCAACTTAATGGCTGACCCAATTAACTACTTAAATCCAGCGTAGAGGAAAATAATAAAACTCAAATTTTTATTTCAGGTTGTATGATTTCATGCAATAACTACTAAATCCAAAAAAAAAAAAAAACAACGTGGTCAAGTTTTAGTTATTTTCATGTTAGCAGTAGAAAATGCAAAACATGTTTTAATATAAAATTTAAGTGGCCTCCAAAAACTTTATTTCAATTTTGGGGAAATTTTTTTTGTCTAAATTTCTGTTGTACACAACATTTACAACCATCATTAAAGTATAATAACAGCAAAATTTTTGTTAAATTTTTTTCCTAAATACAGCATTTTAGGACTTAAATAGTCAACAGAGAAAAGAGAGAAATACACATAGTCATATACTAAAGTTGCATAACAACATTCAAACAAAAATGTGAGACCATTAAAAATTTTGTGGACATAAAAAATTAAAAAAAAAAATAATAAAAACCAAAAAGGCTGCAACATTCAACAAACAAAATGTCACACTTTTTTTGCACATACAGATATACTTAGATACATTTACATATATACTATCAAAATTTTCACTATATAAACACACATACATACAAATTTTTGAACATTCTACATTTATACACATTTAACTCACATTTAACCTATTTGGCTCTCACTTCCATTTTCTGCTACTTTTTATATGAGTGTATTTGTATGTATGTGTTTGTGTCTTTGTATTTGTGTTAAATTTAAATACATTTATATTTAAATGCATTTAATTAAATCACTAAAACTCACAACAACAGTTGACTACTAGTTAAACTAAAATAATGACTAAAAACTGCAACATATCCGAAAATGCCAAAAGCATTTTCGTCATAATCATCAACAGCACCGTCACCATCAGGCAGGATGAAAACAAAAACAATACTATTTTCATTTATAGTGTTAAAATAACTGAACAACAAATATTAAGCTCAGAAGAAAATTATGTTGTACAGTAATTGATATAGAACTCTCCTGATAATATTCAGAAATTAATTTTAAAAATATTTACGATGAAAATTAATTAACCTCGATTTATTGTGAAGAAAAAGCTGTGGGTTAAGAAATTACAAGTCAGGGTTTGGCGGTCTGAGGCCAAACTTTTTTATATTTTTTCCTTATCTTAATGTTTGTTATCTTAGTTTGTAAGCTATAGGTCATACCATTCTGTAGAAAAATTTTAGCTAAGGTTTAAATAAATAATTTTTATTAATGTATCCATGTAAAAATAGAATAAACAATAAGAGTAGTAAATTCGGGTATGCCGGATCTTTGATACCCTCAACCCGTGTTCTAAACACATTATTATAACCAATGTTGTTAACACTAAGAGACAAAAAACAATAGATTTCCCATTACCGTGCCTAGATTTTATACAGTGATGTTTAAAAATAATCTGATAATTACAAACATTTTTAAGTATTTCCGTGCTTTTTTAATTGAAAGCAATTACTAAATCCAATCAGAATAAATGTTAATGCGTACACGTTTCTTTATTTATCAGCGATGTACAAAAAAAGTCAACAAGCAAGCCAAAATGTGGATTCATCGCTGATACATATACACATGTTCTGTTGCGTACAAAAATGTTTCACTATGTTTGGTTTTTTATATAAAATCTTTTCGGAATATCCTTACATTTTTATACGTCTGGCTCGAAATTAGATGCAAAACTGCTGCACATTATGACGAATATTTTAAGCCTACATTCATAGTGAGCAACAGGCTATCATATTTAAAGTGGACATGGAACGAAATACAAATATTACATCAAATGGATGGGTAAAGGAAAAATTCGACCAAGTCACCTTCAGAGAAGTGTTCGCTGAACAATAATAACTGGCGAATCCACTACTGAAATGACAGACCAGCTAATTGGAGCCCTTCATAAAACAAGCGATGCGGCAATGCCCAGAAAAAGACATACAAGGAATAAAAAACCAAACACGGAAATAGTAGAGCTCTCGCCACAAGGCGAAATGACGGTTTCAGAGGGGTAAATTAACACCCAACTCACACATAAGAGAGCAGAAGTCCAGGGAAGTAGCCATAGCGAAAATAGCCATAGAAGGAAAGGGAGCAGTCAGACATTGTTGTGCAGTAATTACACTTGACTTAAAAAATGCATTTAATTGTGCGGGTTGGAATTACATACACTAGTCGGCATAATTATTTTGACAAAAACAAAGTGATGCACTTTCGTATTAAATTTTTAGTTGTCTTTATAGAATATAATTATTTTTTTTTGTGTTGTTTAGATATTGCTAATATAAACTAAAAAATAATAATAATAGTAATTTTGAGGAGTTGGCATAACGTTAGCCAAACATGCAAATATGCCAAGTCCAGTTTTACACATTTTTCAGGAGGAAAAAAAAACTTTCTAACTTTTTCTGTTTAAAATTTTTTTTAGTCTGTAAACGCAGGAATGTTTTATATATTACGCCGTTTAGATGCCAATAATCTCCCGATTAAATAAAAATACAAGAGTGAAGTTATTTGATGTTTTTGGACTTAGCATATTTGCATTTCATGATTTTTATTTTTTTTTGTGGACTTACCATGTTTTCTTATAAAGTGGTATTATTGTTATTTGAAAGAAACAAAATTTGTTATTAATAGTTATTATGTTTTTTTTATTTTTATTAATTAGAAAGAAAACAAGAGAATTAAAAAAAAAAAAAAAAAAATCAACAAGTTGTAAATTAAAAAATTAAATGTAATGAAATTAATGTAATAGTTTTCAAAATAACACAAAAATAACAGTCTTTTCATTGCTGTTAAAAAATGGGGTATTGTTTATAAAAAGTTATGCTGCGTAAAAGGTGAACATAATGTGCTACTCATGCGGTAATTCATCATAATATTTATGGTGGTCCTTGGGTAGACTTGCTTTTATATATTGCAGGTCTTCGTATTTTTTGGCAGTTATTTTTCTTCTTTCTGCGTATAGTCCAAGGAAGTTTGAAAAATGCATAGCTTTTACACTTTTGTTTATTTTTTGGGGTAAAGTACTCCACTCATCCGGAAATCGGAGTTTAAAAAATACTTCGCCATTTGGAGTATATTTCATACCACGAATATCCGTCACCTTCGCATCGCCTTTTCCATGACCAGGTCGAATACTTTTAAGAAATCGAATATTTTTAAAAGTTTTAAAAAACTTGTGATCCAAATACATGACATCATAGGGTTCAGGTTTCTTACGGGCTGATTTGCATATGCCAATGTATTCAGCAGGGACGTCAATGTTTCTGTTTTTTAAAGCACGTTCTATTGTTGAGTGAACACTGTCTGCTTCCATTTGGGTGTGACCGACTTCAAGTATTTTTTGCTCAATAATAATGCCATGTTTTACAGCACAATTAAGCAAGGCATTACTCATTACACAGTTACGGTTTTGATAGGTACAACCGTCAGTGTAAAAAATTATTTTTGCTGGATTGTCATTGGCAGGGAGAATTTTATTTTCAATAAAGAAAGTCCAAATACTTGCAAATTCTTTCGCGCCTAATCCACCTTCAACCTCGTTCCATAAAAAACAGAATGCTTTTTTGTTTTTTAGGTTGTAAAAAACCAAATTATGAACCTGTAATTTGGTTCGATAATATAAGCTGCTGACCTGAGATTTTGGAGCCATTAGCACAGCCTGAAGATCTACAGTGTAAACATGTGTTTCATCTTGTCGATCTTTATTTTTTTTCCTTTCTGGCATCTTCTTTCTTCTGTTGGTGAATATTATATTCCTCTTGCGAGAGGTTTCCAACAGAAAATCGAGTGCACATTTCGCACTGGTCTTTTTTAGGAGCAAACAAAGCTAAGTTCTTAGATTCAAATATCTCCGAGAAAATAGTTTTGGAAAGGGGTGCAATATTTTTTCCATAACAAAAATCATTCACATAAAAGGTATAAATCTGCTCTTTGGAACCCCATTCTGCCAGAAGGTATTTTTTTGAAGTGACTGCACGACAGTAGTGAGATTCAGTGGCTGGCAGGGAATCAAAAAACGAATTCAGGCATTGTCTCTGTTCGGATGAGAATCTTTTCTAGGACCAGTTTTCTTTGTACTTGCTTTTGGAGCTGCGGTCTTTTTCAACCAATCAATAACTGTTTGTCGACCGATGTTCAAATTTAATTTAATTTAATTTATTTCATTATTTTTCCATTACAACAAGATTTACAATCTTATAATTAAAGTAATGGATTTTTACAAAGTAATGATGAATAAGTACATTTAAAAACACACAGTATATAAATAGTACACAGTATAACAGAAAAAAAATTAATTTAATAAATAAAACCCAAAAAGATAAAAAATTAATAATAAAAAAATTATTAATACATATGAAGCATAATGGGTTAATTTAATAAAAATATATAAATAAATAAATATAAATATAAAAGAAATAATTTTTTTTTTAAAGAAACAAAATATATATATAAATGAGAGCTAAAATCAATTACATTTAATTAATTATGAGTGAAATTGAAATAGTTCTTTCCTAAATTGCTGAGCGTTGCTTATAAATTGAATGGACGAGGGTAGCATGTTCCAAAGACGAACTGAATTAATATAGAACTGCCACTCAGATATTAAGCTTCGATATCTTAAGTGTATGATATCGTTCGATCTTGGTGAACGTGCAAAAAGTAATCTTTCGGACAAGTAAGGCGGTGCACGTGTATATATAATTTTGTGTAGCAGTAATAGCGTTCTTATTTTCATTAAATCAGTAAGAGTCACCCCATATAGTTTTTTGGAATATTGAGATATATGATCATATTTTCTTAAATTAAAAACATATCTTAATATTGCATTATACGTTGATATTAGTTTTTTTCGACTTATAAAATCGCAACTTGCATATATTTCACATCCATATAGTAGAGTTGGTATTAAGTAGGTTTTTGCTAATAAACTTCTAATCTTAAGCGGTGTAACATACTGGGTGTTCCACAGTGTCCGTAGTATTGCATAAGTTTTCCCTGTAGCAGCATTTATATGGTCGCACCATGTGAGAGTGGAATTAAAAGTGATACCAAGATTCTTGGCTGTTGATACAATTTCTATTTTTTTGATCATTAAGCATTACAATCGGCTCAAAAGGTAACTTCAAAGTTTTCTTAGCTATTATTAAACACTTAGACTTTATAGGATTAAGACACAAACCGTTTATATTTGCCCAGTCATGAATGTGTTTCAGATCTCTGTTTAGTTTTTCCAAACAATCGTTTATGTTGCTTAAATCACTACTTATATAGAGTTGTACATCGTCAGCATACATGTGGACATTACAGTATTGTAAATGTCGCATTAAATCATTGATGTAAATTGAAAATAGTAGTGGTCCTAGTATTGATCCTTGTGGAACTCCTTTCAGAACAGGCAATGGACTTGAAATTTTATTGTTTGCAAATACAGATTGGCGACGGGATGATAAATATGATGACATTAAACGTGTAGATAGAGGAGAAAAATTGAACAATTTAAGAAACTTCAGGCAGAGAACTTCATGATCCACAGTATCAAATGCTTTGGAGTGGTCAAGAAGAACAAGGAACGAGATATTTCCATCGTCAATTTTGCTACGCATTTCTTCAGATACATCAATAAGGGCTGTTATGCAGCTGTGTTGTGGTCGAAATCCTGATTGCCTATTTGTCAACAAATCATTATTATTGACGTAATTACTTATTTGACCATGGAGTAAATGTTCAAAAACTTTTGACAAATACGGTAGTATTGCAATTGGTCGGTATTCGTTGTTTGGTTTTGGGGTGGGTATGATTTTCGCATATTTCCAATTTTGGGGATAAACGCTCTTAGTAATAATATTATTGAAGATGTACGTGATATAGGGTAACATTAGCGGAATAATAGCTTTCAAAGTATTCAAGAAAAATATTTTGCACACTCGAAAACTTGTGTTTTTTACTTTTAGAAAATACTGTAAAGTTTGACCTCTTTTTGATTTGTTCTGCGTATTTCTATTTCGAGCTCTTGATACTCCAACTGTTTTAATCAAAGTATTTACGTACATCTTTTTTTCATCCCAAGACATTTTCCAAAATCTTGTAAATATTTCTTTTCTGTCGTCGTCTGTTATCTGAGCACATTTCATAGTTATAGTCTTTTTACAGTGACATCTTTCTTTTAATGTACGCGGTTCCTTCTTTTTTTTTGTAGTTCCAACCATTATTCACCTTTTGTTTTCCTAAATAAGATTGCCCATTTCTCTGCGCTTTTTATTTTTGCCAGACAACCATGCAGAACCTTCAACACGGTCTCTCTTTTTGCGTCTTTTCGTTACAGACGGTGACATGCACAAACTTTCAGAATCACTATTAAATCCGTATGGCACAAGTACTATGATGCCGTCATCTGATTCATCGCCATACTAACACTGGTTCTTATCAGCAGAATTCATAATAACTTATAAAATAAATTAATATTTATGTAAAGTTATGAAGATAAAACGATATCTGACTTTTGTTTACAGTTAAATTAATCACATGACTTTTGAATTGTTGTTTTCTATCTACGACTGCTCTTTTCTCGCGTTTTCTGTGAAGTTGCCACGCTTTTAATTTCTGTGTTACTTGTTAAATTTAAATTTACTTGTTAAGTTTAAATTTTATTAATTATTTTTTTGATATCGTTGTAACAAATTATATTAATAGTTTTATTATTATTAGTATTAAATAATAACTGTTTTTAGTATTAAATAAAATAAATTTTATTTTATTATAATTGTAATTTTCATTATTATTTTTGTCATAATTATTCATTTTCAGACAAACATAATTTGTTTTGGAATTCTGTGTGGACTTAACATATTTGCGTTTTGTGTGTTGGACTTAGCATATTTGCATACCACTGCGAAACGAAGGGGAAAAACGACATAACGGTATTTTTTTCTCTACATGATGTATTTTTGATTATTCTATCATTCTGTATCAAAGTCTCAATTTTTATAAAAATGGACTTAGCATATTTGCATGTTTGGCTAACGATAAGTATTTTGACAAGTTTTTATTATTAAAAAAATGAAGCTTATTATTTAACAAATGTATACAAATTTGATTATTTGAGTTCATAAAATGTGTAGCCACCTTTGGCTTCAATAACCTTTTGAAGGCGTATTGGAGCTGAGTCCAGTAAATTTTGAAGGACCCCTGAGGATATCTCATTCCAAAGGGAAGTGACCTCGGAAATTGTCTCTTCCTTGATTTTAAGTAAAAAACCAATTCTTTTACGTTTGATAAGTGGCCAACACGTTTTCAAGTCACCCAACCCATTGTTCGCAATGTACCCCCAGATCATGATAGGGCCTCCACCTTGGCTCACTTTTTGGCTTTCGTACCTGTGGCAGCCTTACAAAAATCTTTTGTTTTGCTGAGTTGAACTCAAAGGAGCATTTATCTGTCCATAGAACGCTTCCTCAAAACTCCTTTGGGTTCTAAAGATGCTCCTTTGGGAAGGCCAATCTTTTCAGCTTGTTCACATCTGATATGGAGGTATGTTCTTGCCTTGTATGTTTTAAAATCTCCGTCTTTTAAACATCACCGGAAACTATTCTTGGCCGACTGATTCTATTGATTTGCAGCAGCTTGAGACTTTAGTTGAATATTATTGTGAAATTCCCGCAGAAGGATTCGGTCTTCAATTAGCGTTGTTTGCGTTTAGCATCTGATCTAGCAAGTTTCTGATGTCATTATGTTCCTTAATTTGTTAATTTGATAGTGTATTGTTTGGCGCGATCAATTAAATTCAATTACAATGTCTTTTACTGCGACGCTAGAATTAAAATTGTCAATATTGAAGATGTAGCAACACAGCTTAACTCGGTCGTTTTTGCCATGGTCTCCAATAACTTTTATTCAATATTTTATTTGAATATTATAACAAAATATCAATACAATTGAAATACCAAAGTTATTTGATTGTCACTTGCTAAACCATGCGCGAACACTGGCCCAAAGATTTTGTTAAAATACTTATGCCACGAAAAAATTCGCTGTCTGCTCATCAGTAGCAAGAGAATGCAAAGCGTAAACGACAAAATATTGGGCACGCTTATAGCTATAAATATCGATTTTATTTTGAACATAACCCGTGTACCGTTAGTTCATGCAATTTAATGAACTGGACACGAAAGCATCACAGTTGCGTATGTCAAAATTATTTATTTATTATTTTATTTTCAAAATTATTTAACAATTCATCTTAACTAACCCTGCGAAGCCGTGTGGCTTATCTGCAAAATAATTATGCCGACTAGTAATGCTTTCATTGCGGAAACTAAATGTGCCAAACTATTTTATGAAAATTATAGGAGACTATTATATACACACAAAGCTTTGGTATGAAACAGAAGTAGGAATGAACTCATATGAATCCTCAGTAGGTGTCCCACAGGGCTCAGTACTAGGGCCGTCGCTATCGAAATTGTACTTCCTGAGGATGCCATCATTCTAGGATTCGCAGACGATATAGCCGTCGTAGTTTGTGCACACTTACTAGACGAAGTACATATATATGCGTTTAATAAAGATCTGGCTGGAATCAGATGGAATTGAACTTGCCGCACATAAATCCGAAGAAAATTTCACTAGCGGTCGCACTGTAGCTGAAATTTTGATTTCATTGTTTTTGTAACCGATTTTTAAAATTTTAACGCCATTTTGTTGCTAATATATCCAAATTAATATAGCCAAAGAATTAGGTTAAACTATTGCTAATTGTGGGCGTGGCCTGCTGCCGAACTTAGCTGTTTTTTTTAATTTCAGAAAAAGGTGATTTTTTTTGTTTTGTCATCAAAAATAAATGGTTACTACTCTCAAGTTATCGTCGATAATTACCTGAGGTCTTATTTATAAGGTTGGCAGGACTGCAGTCATTAGTTGCTGTAAGTGGTCACAACCTTACCGTTTAATATTAAGGGTGTTCTGAAATATTTGTTAAACTACTATATGTGTGTCAAATTTCAAATCGAATAGAACTTCTAGGGAGCAAAATGGAATAAGAAACGTATACCACTCACAGAAAGGTGAAAGTGTCCCCTTTAATCCTATGTATACCTTTGCACCCGTGATAATCTGCGGGTAGAACTCTACAAAGAAGTTAGCTACAATAAACAAAACTTATATATGAAAAGCGCAAACTGGTTAGAAAGCCAAATTACTGTCGCTTCAGAAACAACAAAGCAAGAAAAGGCTGTAAGACCACGCAAATCATTGGACAACTGTAGCGATAGATCTAAGAGGCGGAAACTTTAATATGTTAACAATGAAATTGGATGTATAAATATAAAAGAATCTTTCCTACATCAATTACGATCACAGAAACAACTGACAAAAGTGGTTGTCATTGAAAAAGTTGATAAAGCTAGTCCAGTGAGAACAATATGGATTCTTAAAAATATACCAACTCCGAGCGATGCAAAACAGTTCACAAATGAGGAGGCATTAGCAATATTTCTAGATTTGAAATTAACAAAACAGCAATATATACAGATCAGATTGCGTGCGATTGAAAAAGGCTCAAACATTTATCCAGCATATCATCATATAACCGCTGCTAAAATGGACAATCACACCAATTTCGGAAGAGGTCCGACTACAGTCTCTAGTTGATCACACAGCCGAACGCTTGCTACAATCAATTAAAGGAAATGAGTTAAAGAAATATGGAAACACAAAGATAATTTTATTTTGAAAATGAGGATGTGGTGAACGAACAAGTAGCATGCAAAAATATTTCAAACTCAGATATATTCATGGTATCACTTGTACTGTTGCGACTGAAAAGGATTTTGGAAGATTCAGAGCCCGCGACTTCTTCTACGAAATACTGAAGGCCAATCAAATTTGAATTCAAAAAAGAAACCCATGACGCCATTAACAAAGAAGTTACTGATATCAAGGCCCAAATTGCAACACTACAGCCATTAGAATTGCAGTTAGATGGGCAGCAAATTCAAGTAAGCTGCCAATTAATGCTGCAATGATAGATGTAAAAGTAGGCAGGCTTTGACTAACATGAAGGCTGCATCCAGCTGCATCATATGCAAAGCAACATCAAGCCAATTAAATCAAGTCCCGACAAACTCACTAGATAATATTGATGCATTTGACTTTGGATTATCACCTCTACATGCAAGAATACGACTTATGGAACAAATACTAAAAATAAGCTATGATTTGGATTTCGGTTCTGCAGGATCATAAGAAACAATGAAACCAACGAGCAGTTAAGAAGTTCAAAAAAGAAACATGTCCAAGATGAATATCGCAAATTTGGATTAATTATAGATCCTCCAAAACAAGGGTCAGGCAATACCGCAAGAAGATTCTTTTCAAATCTAGAAACAGCATCTGAAATAACAGAAGTGGATTTAAACCTTATTTTCAGATATAACATAATCCTAGAAGTACTTGCGTGCAATGAAGAAATTGACTCCAAAAAATTTGAAGATTCTGCTAAGGAAACTGCAAAAATCTACACAACCAAGTACCCATGGAGAAATATGTCTACAACTGTTCACAAAATTCTTTATCATGCAGAAGATGTCATTAAATATCATATGATGCCACTGTAAGATCTACAGAGAAGGCTTAGGAAAAAAGGAATAAGGATTACAGATTTTATAGAGAGCACAATACTAGACAAAGTTTCACGAAATTCCACAAATGAAGATCTATTTAATATATTATTGGCAACGTCAGATCCGTTCATCTCCAGTATTCGAAATCAAAGGAAAGTGGAACTTTGGGATTTAGATGAAGAAGCCAAAAAACTACTAAAGAACAGAAATAACACAGTAAAAAAATATGGAATATTTGCAATTAATATTTGAATCAAATGAATAATAATTATAATTGCATGAATAATACTCATATTTATAAGTACGAAAAACATAGTATTAGGAAAAAAACAATAATAAACGGAACCTCCCATCGTTACAAATGCTATTAAAATCTATTGTAAATTTTTTAATGTTTTTTTACCCACATATGTATGCAATCTTTTAATAAATAAGAAAGATTCAAAAAATACAACAAACCCTTATTTTCATAGCAAAATCAGAATCATTGCGCTAATTTGAAGCAGATTTATTTTGTAAAAATTAACAAATTTGACAGCAAAAAATGATAAATTTTTCTGTAGTAATAGCAAGACAATTAGATAATATTACTAAGCTTTTTTCAAGTGTAAATATTCTTTGAGTGCAAACAAATTTTCAAATTTGACAGCAAAATATTTTGAATTTTTCAGTAATAGCAAAATTTACAGTTGATTTTACTTTTTTTTTTGAGTGTACAAATATTTTTGAGTGCAAACATTAAAAAAAATCCCATTATTACAAAAAATGCTTGTAATTATCATTAAAATCTAAATATGATATTTTTTAATAAATAAAAAAAATAAAAATCCATAGTTCACGCTAAAAGTTAAAAAAATTAAAAGTTCAAATTTGACCTAGAATTTCTTAAATCAAGCTCAACTAGATATCTACCCATTAGAAAAGGAATTACTGAGATATTTCGATCGGTTCAAAAGTTACAGAATTTTGGCCAATGAAAAACCATTTTCAGCCAGTGTGGGTCGCAGAAAGAAGGATATTATGAAACTAGAAGTGGGCAATGTAGAAATCAAATCCTCGCAGGCGATAATATATTGGGGCTTAAGATAGACGATCGGTTATGCTTTAAAAATGTTATATGCAAAATACATGCAACGCAATAGGGTTTAGAAAATTACTGTATCAATACTTTAATTGATTTTATTTGATTTTTTAATCTTTCTCAACTGTAATTTATAATATTTGAAAATTAAGATTAAGAGTTACTGATATCTTAAATATATTTACGCTGATCCCTGACTCACTGACTGACTGACTGAAATAATACACACACATAGCACTCCATACAAAGCTATGCGAAATACACAAACAAAATTTAATCTCTCTCATTTGACACAAACCCACACACAATTTTCCCTCTTCTTTGTTACCGACCAGTGCTGCTAATAAAAGCTTCTGAAAATCGACAATTTTTGAAACTAAATCGTTATTTTTAAAACAAGAAATTGCCAAGAAAATTTTACCGCTTATAATATTCGAAAAAATATTACAAAAGGAAGCAATAAAATTTATTTATATCATTCATATTACGAATATTATTACAGCATTGGTTATTTCTATATATAAAAATGTATTAGTGATGAAATTTCAACGGAAAAAATTTAACACAGCAATCAACTAAATAATTTTATTGATATGTATCTATAGCTGAAACATATAATATAGGTTTAAAGTATCGCTGTAATTAAAACTTAAATCTTAAATGGAGATGCTCTTCAAGGTATTTCCGTTTTGAAACGACTTGACCCAGAATTAAATTTATACATATTTTGTAATTTACATTTACACTGAACAAAAACTATTAATTTTCGATAAACAACCCATTAATTGTTAACCCTTGAAATCGTAATTTTTATACTACTGAAAATTTTAAATCTTCAATCATCATTTTTACAAATTTAACAAATCATTTTACTAAATTGAAAAATCGTCGAAATTACAATAAGTTGTCAAAATTGGCAGCACTACATATGCATATTTCATGTTACTTATGGAATAAGTTGCACGAAAAAATGCATCAAAAATAAACTAATATCTATTCAAATTCTTCTTTAAATTCCCTTTGTTGGCCAATGAAAAAATTGTGCAAAAGAAGTAATGAATGACATTTTAGACATTTTTATTTTTCTCATTTAACGTCGTCCGATATGCATCAAACTTAACTTTTCCCTTTGTCTGTTTTGTTTTTCATCTCAAAATTGTTTTATATTGTTAGGAGTGCTTTCGCTCAGGTTCTCTGATGGCCAGCACTTACTAAAGAGTATGATAAATATTTGAGAAAAAAGAGATCTTCAATGTAGATTTTGTTGTTGTTCAACGTATAATTTCGTTTAAAACTCTGTATTGAAAAGCACTTGAAAAAATAGTGCAATATTAAGTTTAAAATTTAAATTATTCTAACTTTGCATAATTAAATTACATTGTAATTTCAGAAGAGAGGTGGGAAAATAATTTTTTTTTCACTCATAATATTAATTTTTGCATAATATGCTTTCAAAAAATTCAGACAAACATAAATTACGTAAATAGGTATATTAAAGATTTTAATTTGAATAATTTATTGAAATTATCATGGAAGAATTAAAGGCGATTTGGAATAATAAGTTTTTTTTTTTTTTTAAGTAAAACTAATACGCGCTTATTTTTTTTTTTCTTTTTTGGATTTATAGATAACTTTGTAAATAATGTAGTTCTCTTTTTTCAGTTTACATGTATGATGAAATATGTAATATTTTTTTCTTTTTTGTGTAGCTGTATTGGTGTTTGCATTTCCTTAAGGGGTGGTAGTTTTTAAAACCTTTTTTGCATTTCTCTTCCAGAATGCACAACATGTCGAGAGTGTTGTTTCAAAATTTTAAGTAAATCAGAGCAAAACTTAAGAAGATACAGCGTTTCCAGCGACCGGCCGGTATATAGTATATAAATCAGTCCATGAACATCATAACTCAAAATTTAGTTGGCCGATTCTTTTGAAATTTTAGACACTATATCTACACATAAATCATCAGGTAACCACGAACGTTTTTTTTAATTCCATTTTCTTCCCCAGTTTTTAACAACAAATTCCCGAAATTGTGTAGCAAAAATTGTTTTTCACTTCAAAATGCTGCAAAAAAAAAATAATAAAAAAATTTAAAAAACTCTTCATCTCTACCTCAGGAAACATATTACCTTTTAAATGCATTTCGATTTTTTTTATTTCACATGATCCTGTATACAGTTATGATGTTCACCGCAAAACAACAACGCCTCCGGAGATTCGCTGTCACGGACTTATTTATTAAAATTTTTAATAGAAAATTTTTTCAAAGATTGTTCAAATGTTATGCTATAACGTGCATATGAAATAAATAATCCAACATTATTCATATCTTAAAAAAAAAATTATGAAAATACGACTTTTTTTAACTTTTAAAACCTTGCGCCCCCTTAAGAAACTTTTAGGAAACTTGCTCTAAACGTTTTTTTTTCCTACATAAAAATGGAGTTCGGTTATAACGATCTCGGCGGGACCGATCAAATTAGTTCGTTATAGACTAAGTTCGTTATAACCGTAGTATTTTTTGTTTTGCCCGAAAGGTTTAAAAACTTTTTTTAGTTGAATAAGTTTTATTATTTTGATGCATTTAAAAAAAAATATAATATTGAAGACTCCTTACGTATTGAAGCAGAAAGTATAAAGCAAACGTTGGCTACTGGCAAACTTTTGCGAAAATATACATAAAAGGACCTTTTACAAAACTTCATTTGAAAATCGAAGTTTTTGTTTTGTTTTTCGATTTTTTCTGTTTTTCGATTTTTTTTTTTTTTTAAGAAATTTTATAAACATTAAAATTAATTTTTTTTAACTATATAAAATACTAGATGTAACCCGGTGTGCTTCGCTACACCCTTCCCCTGCCCCCCCCCCCCACGAATCGTTATGAGAAGGCTCACGCAAAGTCCCAAAGCTCTCACTAATACAGTTATTCAGATATATCACATTTAATATTAAGTTTGTGTAGGGGTGCCACGCGCATTTGTCCAATCCCGCCCATTTTTTTGTGTAACTACTCACGTCAATAATAGATGACCTGAGACAAATTTGCAAAGCTTTCCCTATCATATTAATATATATGATATTTAAAATTTACTTTGTGTGGGAGGTGCCATGCCCACTAAATATATTTAAAAAATTTTAGCCTATAGCACTTTACATATCCGCAGTAAGTCTCTGTGAAAATTTCAGGAAGATAAGATGAGTAGTTACGGAGATTACCTCCTACAAACAAACAAACAAACAAACACATATTACCTCTTTATTATATTAGTATTGATTAAGTATAGATATAGATTATTAGTACAGATTTTTTTTATTTCGATACTTGCTGATATACAATATTTTTTGTTTTTTCATTCGGTACAACAATTATCAGATTTTTCGGCGTTCCTACCCTGGAGCAAAGTACATGTAGCTACCCATGAGAAGAAGATGGATTATCCATATTAGATCTGGCAACACTTAATTATTGGCCTTGAACTTAGAATATCATTTGGCAATTTTTCTTTTTAGCGATTTTTGATTTTGCCCATTTTTATTTTGAAGATTTTTGTTTTAGACCGATTTTAATTTTTCGCGATTTTTGGGTTTGGCGATTTTTGATTCTGGCGATATATTTTCCACGACAAATCACATTGATAACTAATGAACTTGTCAAAAGACTGCGCTTTCGTAGTGCTTCATATTTCTTACATAGGAGGTGGCACGCCCACTAATCCCATCCCGCCCAATTTTTATTGGACTACTCACATTAATTTCTGATGGACTCATGCAAAATGCCGAGTCTTTCCCTTTTATAGTACAGCAGTTATATGATATTAGATATCTACTTTGCATGGGCGGTGCTACGCCCACTGCTCCGACCACGCCCATTTTTTGTTCGACTAATCACACAAAGAACCTATGGGCTCACGCAAAGCCACAAAGCTTTCTCTTTTACAGTACTCCGGATATATGACATTAAATAGTTACTTTTCAAGGGGAGTGCCACGCCCATTGGTGTGAACCCGCGAATATTTTTTGGCAACTCATACTAAGATCTGATAGGCTCGTGCAAAGTGTCAAAGATTCCTTTTTTAGCACACCAGTTATATGATGCCATATATTAACTTTGTATGGGCGGTGCCACGCCCACTGCTCCGGTCACGCCCATTTTTTTTCTAACTAATCAAATGAATTACTTATGGGCTCACACAAAGTCCCAAGACTCTCACTATTACAGTACTCCAGATATATGGCATTTTATATTTACTTTGTATGGCAGGTGCCACGCCTATTGGTCCGATACTACGCATTTGGCATCCGAATACTCACATTAATAATTCTTTACATCAAAAAGCTCTTTGAAAAGCTCTTTCTATCACATTACTCGAGATATATAATATTGAATTATTACTTGTATGGGAGGTACCACGCCCACTTATCCGATCCCGCCCATTTCCGGCGTAGCTACTAATATTAACAATAGGTGACCTCACACAAATTTTCAAAGCTCTCCCTAGCATAGTACTTAATATATGTATATGATATTAAAAATTTACTTTGTGTGGTGGGTGCCACGCCCACAAAAAATATTTAAAAAATTATAGCCTATATCACTTACCGTATCCGCAGTAAGAGTCTGTGAAAATTTCAGGAAGATCGGATGTGTAGTTACGGAAATTACCTCCTACAAACAAACAAACAAACAAACAAACAAACAAACAAACAAACACACATTACCTCTTTATTATATTAGTATAGATAGGAAAATTCTGAAATGGAAAAAAAAAATTCTTTGTTACAGTCAAAATGAACATGCGGCTAGGCGCCACACAATCAACTAGTTATATATAATGAATAACTTATCTGATTCCATTACTGTAATTTATAAGAGACTGTGTCTTGTTGTAATGGAAAATCAAAATTAATAAATAAATACAAATACAAAACCTCACATGGATTATGCATACCAAAAAGCAGCACCAATAACAACGCGCTCGTTATAATAGAGGCAAATACTGGTGGACCCCGTCAGAGCCAAAGGATCGTGTTTTCAAGAGTAGCAAACTCCATATTGCTGTGCGAAGCTCCAGTCTGGGAAAATAGTATTAGAAGCCCTCAAGGAGAAACGTATTTTCTTTGATCAGACTAAACTGTCCAAGAGGCAACGTTTCTGTTAGGTGGAATGATACCTATTGAACTAGCAGCAGAAGAAACGCAGAGAATCCATGTCGCAAAGGAAGAAAACTACGAGGAAAATGGACAAAAGGGGCGGCACATAGCAAGGAATAAAGCAATGAACGAATGGCAAAGAAGGTGGGGAAACACTCCCAAAGGACGGTGGACCTTTAAACTAATACCAAGTATAAGGAGGTGGATAGACCGCAAGCACGGTGAAGCTAATTATAACTTGACACAGTTTTTAACTGGTTACGGAGGATTCAGGAGCAACCTCTTTAAGTACAGACACGACGATTCACCACAGTGCCCAAGATGCTCGGAATTATATGAATATGGTTTCTTTAAATGTATCAGATCTGAGGAATACAGACGCATAATAAACAATGAAATTGGTCAAAATATAGACCCCGAGCACGTAATAGATTGCAACTTTATAACCACTATTAACTAGAAGCTACGCATAGAAGAGGACATGCGAAAGATAATAAGAGCATCCACAGCTTAATATACAGGACTAGCTTATATCGCTAACCAGTCCCGCAAAGAAATACCTATCGGTAGTTCCGCGGGGGGAGTGGTCGAAGAATAGGGAAGGTGGTTTTAAAGAGTAGGCAACGCCATACGGGTTGAATATTTTACGCACTCCAATTTAAAAAAAAAAGACTGACAGACAGACAGACAGATGGAAAAAAAACATAAGGAAAAAATATAAAAAAGTTTGGTCTGAAAACGCCAAACCGTTTGGAGATTTTATTATACTGGCCTATGAAATTTATTATACTGGCCTATATAATACTGTGCCCAAATCAAAAGTGGGCTAGTTTCCGATTTGTTATTGAGATCTCTGCCAATATCTTTATTGGTTGTATTACGGTTAATTTTTGCAAACAATTAAAAGTGAGTTTGGCGATTTTATAAATGTCTGATTTCTACTACAGACATGCCAAGGATACGTTAAAATTCCAAGAAGGCAGAGAATGCGTTGAAGACAAAGGTATTTTTGAGCTTAAATGTGGCAAATTGCGATTGTTTCCAAAAACACAATTTTGTTTCGATCTAGAGAGAAACACGATTACTCTACATATATACTGAATGATTCTTTAATCTGGTATCTTAAATTATATTAATGTATATTTAAAGACGTGTTTGAAATAATGTAAATTTTTTGTCGTCAGCGTTTCGTGTATATTAAGACCCTTATTATCAGTCTGTTTTTGAAAATATCATGCTACGCTTACTCTCCTCGTTCGTATGCAACACAAAATTCACAGCCTATTTGCTCTAATCGTTAGTTACTTTCAAAACATGTCTGTTAATATTGTCCGTCTGTTAAAGTCTGCTATCTCCATTCGTCAGTTAAATTTAAAATTAATCCGTTAGTATTCCAAGTACTTCATTAATATTTCTGAAATAATACTTTTTGACTATCAGCACGAAATTAAATATATCACTACGGTTGGTGTGACTTTGAACTATTCCTACGAATATCGTGAAATAGGTGAAGCAATGCCGAAATGAAGAATACTCAATATGGAAATTAGATGAAGTTCAGATTTCTCGCTATATGTAACATAATTGTTATCATCATAAGTAAGATTCCTGATAATTATAAATTTACGTACCACCAGAATTTTAAGTTATAAACCATAATTGTAACATTAGAAAGAATTTAAGTTAAAATTTAATTTATCTAATATTTTGACTGTAAGACCAATAATTAGTCCTTGATATTTGCTTAAATAAATAGTTATATAAAAATCGTTTCTGTGTTTTCCGTAATAAGCTTGTGCCTTGCAGTAGGAAAAACCATCGATTTGAATAACACGCTATTTCTGAATGTTTAAAATTGAGTCTGATATTGAAAACATGTGAGAAAACCTTTCAAAAATAGTGAAATTATTGTTACAAAAATTTATTTGAAATTAAATTGAAAATTTGTTTCCTAATTTGAATTTCATATATTAAATATGTCTCAAATTTCATAAGAGTAACTACCAATCAAGTGTCCAGAAACTGATTTTATATTTTTTTTTTCCAACATTTGTGTGTTTTATACTTATAAATTTCCATGAGTGATTCATGTTTAGTCAGCAATAGTTAAGTTGCTGGAGGGAGACCTTATATTTGCTATTGAAAAAAAATACCGAAATTTAGTTTTGTGTAAATTTTAACGTTCGCTAAGTTGATTGTGCTTTTCAGTTAAATGAAACTAAGTGCAAAATGCTGCAATCTACAAAAAAAAAAAAAAAAACACATTTGCATAAACTAAATTTGACAATACGGTGATGATGTTAAAATAAAGGAAACAAAATAATGTTGAAAAATAAAGACTGAAGACAATAGGTTTGCAAATAAGTAGCAACTGAAAAGCGAAAATTTTGATTTAAATAAATAGGCAATGAACTTTTCATACTTTCCATTTATCATTATTTGCAAGTAAATAATTTTTCAGTTCTAAAACTGACATTATATTTATACCCTATACCACTATGTGGTTTGGGTATAATGACTTTGTGCTGCTGTTTGTAACAACCAAAAATATTTGACCTAGACCCATCTTTAATTATACCGATCGAATCAGAATCACTTTCTGAGTTGATTTAACAATGTCCGTCCGTCCGTCCGTCCGTCCGTCCGTCCGCCTGTGTGTCCATGTAAAGCTTGTAATCAAACTGCAGGTCGCAAATATGAATATATTTTGATGAAATTTGGTATATAAGCTTTTATCGGCCATGGGATGAACGCTATTGAAATTGGTGAGAATCGGTCCATGTTTAGACCTAGCCCCCATACAAATTACCCATATGAAATCGACATAAATTGCCATAAGATCCAAATTGTCATATAGATCTTACTCAAATTGGGTTTGTATGCATTCATTACATCCACTTTGACCCCATATAGAGCTGCTTCCCGATCTTCACTTAAATCTATTAAAAAACAAAAATATTGCACTGATTCTTCTCAAATTTTGTTTGTATATATTTTTGCAAAATACAAGAGACTTTACCAAACGTGATCAGGATCGGTCGATTTTTGGACCTAGTCCCTTTATAGATATAGCATCCGATATAAACTTTTTCATATCTGCAGCCAAAAAAATTAATAAAAATCCCACTCAAATTTGGTTTTTGCTTATTTTCAATGTCCAGTTAGTTGGGCCTAAGAGATAGGGTTTCTAAACGCATGGTATAGGGTATCGTATAGTCGGTCTAGACCGACTATAATTTTCTTACTTGTTTTTTATATGTGTGAGCTATTTTGATTTTAAATTAAGAAAATTAGAAAATATTTTCATTATTAAAAGATTTTTTTTCACAGAATATATTTTTTAAAAAAATTTACATACATAAAAAAAAATCATTTGAAAGTTCCTAATTTGTAGAAATATTCACACTAATATTTTATTTTAGTCCTACAGTGACGAGTTCTGAATCATATCTATCTTATTAATCCACACCTCTTTGCTTTTAATGATGCGTTTCATTAATGTCGGTTTCAAATTTGTTCATCCAACAAGTCTTTACTATTTAAAGTTGATGATCTCTTCGAAAAAAAGTCGCAGAGCACAAGTGACCTAAACTTAGTAAACCTACAACTCAGCAGTAACTGCCTTATTGATCCTGGTCAAAATTCATCCTTGCAATGCAGGACTGTGCTGCCACTTTAAATAAAAAGTAAATATATAATATCGTATAACTGGAGTACTATAAAAGGGAAAGCCTTGCCACTTTGATTGAGTCCATCAGATATTAATGTGAGAAGTCAGATAAAAATTGGGCGGAATAGGATTAGTGAGCGTGTCACCTCCCATACAGAAAATAAAGTACTATGGAAGCGATAGTCTTGAAACTTTTGACAACTTTTACCATTGTGGGCGGTCGTGGGAGAAATTGGCCGAAATCGAAATTGCGACAGTTTCATAACTTCCGACAAGTACATTAATTACCAATCGTAAAATTTAAAAATTGCCACAGAAATTCGAATGTTGAGTTGGTAGCACTGCTTATTTGACATCCGCTTCAACATCTGATTGCTTTTTGTTTAATTTGGTATGCCATCATGGATAGAAATTTTCTATCAAAATATTGATTCTTTAGCGTTCACTTCGTCCAATTTATGGTAGTCATAATCGTCAATAAGTGCGGCTAATTCGAATAGCTGTGTTCGTGCTTTCGTGCCACGATTACTCCTAATGAGAATGTGCAACCCGAAGGCGCCAAACAGTGCACAGAGAACAAGCTGTAGCCGCTGTACGGCAAAGCATCGAAGAAGACCCACATCGATCAATTCGGCGCCCTGCTCAGCCAATGCAAATGTGTCCATCCACTTTATGGAAGGTTTTACGAAACAAACCTTGGCCAATTCGGCCAATTGGCTGAAGAACGATTCGATAATGATTTTGATTTTACATGAAATGAAGCTTATTTTTGAATGGACGGATTGTATATTTATAATAGTTATAAAAAAAAATAATGTCCAATTTTTATACTAATTCTTGAATGAAATGTAAATAAGAGATTGGGCAGCTAATAAATACGGGTCAATTGTTTTTTCGTTTAACCAACAATGGCAAAAGGCTGCAGAAATCTTTTCAAAATTAGATGATGGCCCTTTAAAAAGAGTCTCAAAAATTTTGATTTACATAAGGTCAAGGGTGTGTATGATAGAACTGTTCCACTCTCAAATCGATTATGACTTCCCATTAAGCTACTGATTTATGAGTTACTAAATGTAACCCGGTGTGCTTCAGTACCCCCGGATCGTAATGGAAGGGCCCACGCAAAATCCCAAGGCTCTCACTATTACAGTACTCTAGATATATGACATTTATTATCTACTTTGGGGGGTGCCACGCTCTTTTGTCCGATCCTGCTCATTTTTTGTCTGACTACTCACGTTAACAATAGATGACCTAAGACAAATTTTGTAAAGTTGGCTCTGTTAGTTGTATGAGAGGTGCTACGCCCACTAAAAATATATACCATATCCGTCGTAAGACTATGTAAAAATTTCTGGAAGATGAGTAGATACGGAGATTACTTCCTACAAACAAACAAACACACATTACCCCTTTATCATATTAGTATAGATATATCAATAAAGCTATATACTATATCTTAATGATCTACATGACTTTTTAGGAGGAGGATATAAACGTTTGGCAGCAAATGATATACAAATTAGAAGATTATTGTAAAATGTGGGATATCGAAGTAAATTTAAATTAGTCTGAGATTATGATATTCAGAAAGGTGGAATAATGTCACTAAATGGAAATTGGTATTTTAAAGGAGAAGGTATTAGAGTATCATCCGAAGACTGCTATCTTGGCGTTACCTTGACACCAAAAATGATTTTCAAAAGACATATTGAAATAAGAACCGCTTCTGCCAAAAACAGCATAAATCAGTAGTGCGATTCTGTAAATTTTAACGATCCGGCAATCACAAAATAGATCGTCAGCTATTGTTGTTTGCACAAACGATTAAGTGATTCACTGGCTACACCTTAACGATAGTCTACAAATCTATATTTCTATTTATTTAAATTGTAAACGAGTGGCATCTCTGTCAAAATAAGCGAAAAACTAAAAAGAAGAATAGAAAAAAAAAAAACAAACCACATCGTGTTTGACAGGATGATTTTATGTTTATGTTTAATTTCTTTATTTTTTACTAATATTTTTGTTTATTTATTTGAATATAAAATAATGAATTGAATAAGCTATTTAATTTTTATAACCTATACCACTATGTGGTTCGGTTTATGCTTATTTTCTATATCCAATTAGTTGGACCGAAGAGATGGGGTCTATAAACCATGGTATAAGGTATCGTATAGTTGGTTTAGACCGACTATAATTTTCCTACTTGTTTTATTTATATAAAAATTTTTATAATAAAAGTAAAATATTTTTATTATTTTATGATTTCTATTTATGTATGACGACATTTCAACCTAAAAATTTAATTTTTTAACGATTGAATAAACAATATAAAAATTGTTGTCGTTTAGATAACAACAACAGCTGACTTTAACAATAGCGAATACCGTTTAAAAATTTTACTGAATACCAAAATCGATAATTTTGTTGTTTTCTTTTTTTTAACGATTCGATTATCGTTCAAAGAAGTTACTGAATCGCGCTACAGACCTGGAACAACTTTTTGAACAAACCCTCGATATCTCTAAAATCCAAATGGAAACTGTTTCTGGCAGCTTGTAGAGTAAAATTATAGCTCACATGTCTGGGGATTCTCTTTTTTAAAGAAAATATTGAGGATTTCTAATTTTTCACCAACATACACACTAAGACTTGAAACAAGAATAGAAAATGGTCATCTGTGTACGTTGGTCTTGCGCCTGAGTTATACAAACAAAGCTTTGTTCTATTATAATCCAGCCAGACTTCCCAATCAACTCTCCAAAATCCTTATTAGACGGCAAATTCTATGGGCGAATGCTATGAATAGAAAAGGAGTTGATTATGCTGGACAAACACAAACACAGTGGGCTGAAAATCGGATTAATTTATTATATCCACTTAAAACTAGCTAAAACCAAGCCCTTCTAATGGAAGCAGCTGAAACAAGCAGAATGTATAGAAAACTATACCCAATGGCAGGAATCATATACATGTTAGATGAGTTACGGTTAGAAGCCATAACGTGGATTTTCAAGGCAAGAAGTGGCCTTATTAAACTTAATGGTAATAATTATCAGTTGAATGTTTCAGAATTATGTTCACTTTGTAATTTGAAGGAAAAAGAAAACATAGAACACTTTATAGGCCGTAGTAATACTCTGAAAGAGTTTAGAATTTTACATTATGGAAAATCAGTACTTAGTGAAATCGAAATAATCAATACGAGTATTTTAGATGGCAGGACTGTAGGCTGGCAATGTGTATCAAATTATATGAAGACACTTGTAAATTAGAGAAACTTTTTAATAGCAGAGTTTAATTCTTAGGAATACTTAAATTATAAAATTTTTATTTGTTTAAATAGTCTTTCGACTGACGACATATTGTCAAAATCGAATATAGAGATATTCTTAAATTAATCCTTTTTATAATTATGAACATATATTGTTAAATTTAAAACTACTACTGTTTTAAGGGCACTCTTGATTTTATAACTACAACCAATTGTTTTCCATTTTTTTTACAGATCTTAAATTTAGCATCACTCTATTCAAATATCTACGATTTTTATAATATTTTATAGGTGCTCTCATAAAGATGTAACCAGGATACACGTTTTGTGAAATCATTCAGAATATGTACTTTGGTTTTATTTTGTATATTCAAATACGAAATATTTTGCATTATTTCGTTCGAAAAAGTTATCGCGTTTTCTGGACAAACTTTTTGAACAACTACGAATAACAAATATAATTTTCTTTCGTAATTTTTAATTGCCAATTCGACTATGTAAAGGACCATTTTGATATTTTGAAAAAATGTTAAATAATTTATGGCCCTAATGCACACATGTCTGTATATTAAGAATTGAATAGTTTCAAGTTCAATTCCTCCAACCACATGTTGCGTTATCAAGCTGATAACAAACAGTTTTAATAATCGATTTAATTCTGGCTACATACTTTGCATGATTTTTCTTTTTTTTTTTGCTAAAAAAAAGTATGATAATAAAAAAACATTTTTTATTATTGATACTGTATACCATACACGCAATCGTAAAGTATTGTAGTCTAAATGGCCATAATAAATGGCAAACACTCACAAAATATATACTGTATTGGTAAAATCGATGAAACATATTTTATAAAAATTTGCATTTAATAAATGAATATCCTATAAAATAAAACCCAAACCAGTACAGCATGTCGATACAGAATTGGCTTTTAAATAGGGAAATGGAAACGTAGCAGAGAGAGAGAGGGTTAAAAAACAATTCATGCAAATGTATAGATAAGCTGTTTTTAACTGTGTGTGTGTGAACTGTTTGTTTGTGTCTATGTGTGTGGGTGTGTGTTTGTCTTAACTCCACTATAACGTTCGCAGTCATTTTTTTTCGTTTCCTGTTCCTGTTTATGTAGAAAATTAATTTACTATAATTCATCAATTTGACTTTAACCAAAGTTCAACAAATGGGGTTAAGTGTGCTGGAAGTATCTTTCGACTGGCTTGTTTTGTTTTTTTTTGTATTTTATTTTTAGCAAAAAGGGTTGTTGCCATTTGTATGTTTGCACGTGTAGTGAATGTACTAAAAGAGCATCACTTGTTTTTGACAGTTTAGTTCCAACAGTGTATAGAAGTTAAAAGCGTAGGAAGCAGGCAACTTTAAATATATTGATATTTTATGGTACATTAGGGGAAGATATCTTCTTATAACATTAGTATAGACTAACTGACTGACTGGTTGCTATTTATTTATGTTACCACATTTATTTTATTGAGTTTTCTTGGTAATGTAAGTAACTACCAACAACAACTGACTTCGGTGTAAGACAAAAACCGAAAAAAGATAAAGGTGCAAACAAAGTATTTTGAACAAAATCTAAGAAAAGGGGGTTAAATTTATTTAAAGTGGAATGTTTTTGAAAAAGCTTATGAACATTTTTGAAGGAATGGCTAAATGACTGAATGTCTGAATGCTTAAATTTGACAAAAACAGAAAGTGTTTCGCTGCAACATAGAAATAAATCATTTATGGGACTCTATATTGAACAGATTTGCTGCTGGATATCTAAACACAGAAAAACAATTAGGTCGAATTCGGTTACCAATAATGGATTATACTTAGATAATGTAAATTATTGTTGTAATTATTTAATAATTAATTCCATTTACCAATCCAGGTATTTTTACAAATTATTAAAATATCTTAATTAAGGCAACTATATTAAAAGCAGAAAAAAATGTTGGAATCATAAACAACGACGATTAACTATAGTTTGAAGAGATATTTTATATATATCAAAAGTACATAGTGAAATATTTTACCCAACCGAATTTTTAACATATTTGTAATTTTTGAAAAAATAAATTAAAAGTTACCATTTCTGGAAATTAGGGTTAAACTGAAAATTAAATGATATAAAAAAATGCATATAAAGTGTATTAAAATAAACTGGTTAATTGGGTATGTCAATTCATTTTATTGTTGTTATTTTTTGCAACAAATATTTTAATAAGGTTTACTTTTTTAGGATGTATTAGTCGATTAAAATATATGCTACAATGTAAAAAGGAGTTGAAGGGTTTCCGCTCTACTCGTCTCTACGAACGCAGCGGTTTGTCCAAGCGTCAAAAGACTTTCCCCAAAGACAAGAGAAATTTTAATATCTTGTCAGGCTTAATTGAAAGAAACCTCTTAAAGGTGCCGTGTAAAGAAGCTGCATATTTGACACTCGCATCGCATCTCTACAAAAAATTTGTGAAACGTTGGGAAAAATGTAATAAGAAAAACACCTGTTATATACATTATAAATATATAGGCCTTACTAGCTTAATTTAAATATAAAATATAACCTATCGAATGGCCAAAAAACTATATTAGAACAACCATGTTCATTTCAAATTAGTTTGTTGAAAATGAGTGATGAAATAGTATGTGCTAAAATTATCACATATTTTTAACAAAGTCTAACCTGGTCCTAGAAAAAGTTGCCCAAAGATTCAAAGGTCTGTCATCAAACTGCGTCTAATATTTTTAAATTGTATCAGGAGAATTTAGTCATTGATAGCAAACCTGATTCGGAAAGAAAGGAAGCTCCACATAATGTTTGTAAGGCCAAGAAAACAGAAAGCATATTGAGAAGAACTCCCAACAAATTCGGTAGCTCAGTCCTCGCACTATTGGGTGCAAAAAATTAAAGCCAATGAAGTTTTGAAACAAAAAGTTCCAGAAAGGGTCCCTATAAACAATTTAGGGGCCAAAAAGAGAGCATGGATATTAAAATAATATTTCACAAAAAATACTCCTGCTGCATAATGGACATTGAAAAGTATGTTCTGGGAGGGTTTTATACAGCTTCCGTGTCAAAATTGTTATGTCGCTAAAGCTGGAAGAAATATCGAAGATAAGTTTAGGGCCCAAAAGCAGACAAAATTTCCAAATAATTTCCTTGTTTTGCAAAAATATGCAGATGCCAAAATGTGGAAGATTTTAAACGGAGATGGACTACCTGTTCCAAAATTGTGACAGAAAATACTGTAAAATCCCTAATGGAAGAGTTGTTGAAAAAGATCTATAAGTTCATAAGTATTGTTTAATAGAAGCTATAATATAATTTAAATTAAATAAAAGAAAAGACAAGAAATCTATAGTCGGTCTAGACCGATTGTGTGATATCCTTTGCCATGCGCTTAGAGAACTGGTCTTATGCCTAACTAATTGAGTATAGAAAAAATGCACAAACCAATTCTGAGTGGAAATTTTATTAATTGTTTTGCTGGTAGATTTGAAAACGCTCATATCGGATGTTATATTTATATGGGGACTATGTCAAATTTTGATAGGTTTCAGTGAAGATCTGGGGTCTAATCGTCGCATACGTGATCGAGTGAATTTGATCGAAATTTTTCACTTTGAAATCACTTCATTCGCTATCGTGTAAGTAGTATCGAAATTTGAGATGATGGCATACGATAACGAGCGATCGATCGAGTGTCTTCATTCTAAATGTCATTCGATACGTCAAAGCCAATCGTAAACAAAAGTGTCAAACTTCTTGAGAACAACAAGCGAAAAAATAAAAGCGGGATATATAAAATAATAACTAAAAGGTCTTAAAATTTAAGTAATATTAATCACTTGATAAACTAAAATTTGAAAGATCTAATTAAATATTTTCAGGGTAAATATATTTAAAATAAATGGCAAACAAAAGGAACTCATGGCTGAATTTATGATTGAGCATCCAAATTTGGCAAAAAATATTTTACCTAATTGTGGCCAGGGAAAAGCTGTTTCAAAGCGATTATGAGATCAGCTTACAATACAACTAAATAAGTTTGGCCCTCCAGTTAAAGATGAAAAATGTGCAGAAAGGTACAATTATTTTGCGGTGTTTTTTAAGTGTCCCAATTATACATACATAGATACAGTTTTCTAGGTTAATACCGACCAAAAACACAATGTCAAAAAAAGCTGTCATTCAATAAGGCATCAAAAAGAGGAGAACAAATTCTTCAGGCTGCCGGTATAGGAGTTTCTGGTGATGGTCTTTCATCGAACAAATCTTTTCGTTCTTCTAAAACTACGAAACAAATTTGTGCTGATGATATCGAAAAAATATTTAATGATATGTTAGATAAGGAAGACGACGAAAATATAAATGAACCTGAGGCAGTAGAGAAGGAGCCCATTATAAAAGCAAAAAAAGTTACTGTAAGTGAATTTAAATTAGACCTTCTAAGGTGTCACATCGAAAAATATGAAGATTCCCAACGAAGCAGAAACTGTAAGCTTGATCGGTTATTGAATATAAAAAAAAAGATCGCTAAAATAAAAGGATGAAGAACATGTTGCTAATATTTCAATAAAAAAGATTGATTATGAAATAAAATCAGTTGAACTAGAAATGCTAGAAATGCTAGAGGAAAATGGTTATCTGTCGAAGTAATACATGCTCATTTTTTTTTTATTAAAATTGATATTTTAACTTATAAATTCATATTCAATACGTGAAGTATATTTTATTTTAGAAACATTTTATTTTATTAATATTATTTAATTTAAAAGTGTATATTTACGTAGTTCAAATTCCTATTTTAAATGTCTTTAAAACCACAATTTCTAAAATTTCAATTCATTTTCATTAAACATGTGTTTTTCTTTATTTACATTAAAAATAAATCTTTTACAATTTTTATTAGATTTCGTTTCGATTCTAATCGTATGCCGTGATAAGGCTATTCGATACGTTTCGAAATTTCATTCGATACGAAAGCTTACTCGATCACGAATGCGACGATTAGACCCCCTGGAAGCAGCTTTATACTGGGGCTATGACTAAGGGTTTATTTTTGGACCATTGATTAATGTATGTGACAAACACATATAAACCGATATGTATATGATAATTTCGATCTTATGGCAATTTAAGTCGATCGCATAGTAGTCATTTGTATGGGGACTAGGTCTGAACATATACCGACAGACGGACAATGCTAAATCGATTCACAAAGTGATTTTGATATCTTTTGTAGTTACAGACAAGAGCACAAACTCATTATACTCTGACCACGTAGTGGGATAGGGTATAAAAACAAAATTCCAGGTTCAACGGTGTCCTCATTATTAAATTTTGTGTATCTTAAGTACGTTAAGTCGCAGTTCACACACGACGATTTTAGTTGCGCAATTCTTGAGTTTATAGATGTTTGCGGTGAGGGGAATAAAAAGGGAAAAATAATTGCCGGTTCTCGGCTATTTCAAGCAATTCTCTCATTCGCTTTTTTTTTGTTGAATATTTGACATTTCTTTTCATTCGGTGTTTCGCTTCTTGGTGTGAATAATTCGTAATTATTGTTTACTTTATTAAAATGGCGTTTAAATGGAATCGGGACTTAATTGAAAAATTAATAACTTTGGTTGAGGAAAACCATTGCATTTATTATGTTAAATGCAAAGAATATTTGGATCGGGACTAGAGCACAAATGTCAAATTATAAGAAAATAAAAGCAAAACAAAACAGTAAAATTGCCGAAGAAATTGTCGTATGTGGACATAAAAGCAAGTTCAAAAGAGAATTGCCAAAAAGTTGCGCAATAAAAATTGCTTTGTGTGACCCCCGACTAAGCACGTTAATATAATTCAGCTATCGCATCATAGTGCATATAGCTACCAAAGTTCAGTTGGTAAAAAATTGAATAATAGAAAAGACTAAGTTTTCAGAGGGTTCAGCAGAAAAACTGGAGTTTTGAAGCTAATTAATGTTAATTAACTTTTCGTAAAATTAATTAAGTGTTATTAAAAATATGCTAGCCGAACTTCTGATAAATTAAAGGCCACATCCTCTAAAACGAAACGTAAGGAAGCTGTTTTTATGAAAGTTTCAAAAGCTTGAAATATTTTAAACATTTGTCATATAAATTTTTAACGTTTTGTTACGTTTAGTTTTATATGAATGCGCCCAATAATCAATTTATTTCTTAAAACCATACTTTCGTATTGAAACGTTCGCCGGAAAAAAGACAAAACCATAATATACATACGTCCAAAATCAAATGGAGTAAATTCCGTCACTGGGCTACTACGGAAATAGGCGAGAGCTGAAGGTGCCAAGGCACTAAGGCGCGAAAAATTTCTTTACGATCCGCTTTTTCGTGCTACAGTTCTTTTTGCTCCTCGGGGCAGTATGAACTTTTGGTCATTTGTTAAAGAGTAAAGAATAATACTGCTTCTGCTTTCTCAACTCTTATAATGAATGCCCGAATTTGAAAGGGCATATTGTACTATAAAATATTCTTCCGAGCACATGCAACGTAAATAAGTCTCCAGCGCCGGATGGTATACCAGCACTGGTGCTTTTTGGCGCTAGCTAGTCAATTGGCCAACTCTTTCAGCCTTTCGTACCGTGCGGGAGTCTTTTCCTATCGCTGGAAGGTTGCCAATGTCCAACCAATCCCTAAAAAACGTGCGGCTAATAACCCTGAAAATTACCGTCCAATTTCAATCTGCTCTGCACTCTCAAAGGTGATGGTGAGCATGATCAATTTCCATCTTGTGAACTACCTAGAGGCCAACTCACTTCTTAATGATCGCCAGTATGGCTTCCGTAGAAATCCTTCAAGGGAGACCTGTTAGCTCTACTTTCTGAGCGCTGGAGTCGATCCATTCGCAATTTTGGCGAAAGCAAAGTGGTTGCTCTAGATATTTCCAAGGCACTGATATCTCCGAAACCGCACACCACGTATTAATTCAGGGGTACTTAAAGGTTCTGTTCTTTCTCTTTCGCAGATGACTGTAAAATTTGTCATTAATTTTCCTACAATTGCATGCCAAGCCTCTTGGAGGTGGGGACAAAATGCGGACACACTCAATCAAGACCAGTTAACAATCTCCGAGTGGGGTAAATTGAATAGACTCAATGTTGTTTATTGACCCATAGGGCCATGGATTCAACAATGTCATCTGTATATATGGGTTGAATAACTATTGGGAAATCAGATACTCTTGACATTCTGGCCATGAGAATTCAATGTGATGTTCGTTGAAGCGAGCACATTTTTCAAGTGTATTTTGGAGAGTATCTTAAAGTCTATTTTGGAGCTTCTGGACCGTGTACAAAGGTGAGCATTGATGCTCATTGACTCTATTGACTCGTTGGAACATCGTCGAAATGTGGGTTGTGTATCACTGTTCCATAGATAATACCACTGAAAACGTTCTTCTGAGATTAGCGAACTTATTCCAAGTGACCGAGTTTCAGTTCGCTCTACCCGCTTCTCTAGTAGATCACATCCATTTGTAGTCTGCTGTCAAGTTGCCCGCATAACGCATTAGAGCTAAATTTCGTTTGTTAGTCCAAATAGTCGAATGTAGAAGAGGTTTCAAAAGCAAAAAAAGGCGTATTAGTATATCTTATATCATTTGTGGAATATGTGAAAAACTTTTAATTAAAAATTTTAATAAATAACTCCGTTATAGCGAATCTACGGAGGCGCCTCGACAAAAAGTTGCTTTGCGGTGAACATCATAACTCGTTACCGGATCATGTGAAATAAAAAAATGGAAATGCGTTTAAAATGTGATATGTTTCCCGAGATAATTACGGAGTTTTTTTTAACTTTTTTTATTTTTGTCAGTATTTGAATTAAAAAACACAATTTTTGCTATAAAATTTCAGTGAATTTGTTGTTAAAAATGGAAGAAAATAGGAAATAAAAAACTTTTGGTGGTTACCTGGTGATTTATGTGTAGAAATAGTGTGTAAAATGTCAAAAGAATCGGTCATGCAGATTTTGATTTATGATGCTCACGGAATAAAAACATGTTGTTTGCGAGAACATTGATTTAAAGATTTCTAAAAACTGATTTATATACGATATACCGTACGAGGGCGGTCGCTGAAAACGCTGTATCTTCTTCACTTTTGCTCCGGTTTACTTGAAATTTTGAAACAACACTCTACGATTGTCACACATTAAAAAAAGGTTAAAAACAGGGTTTAAAACCTTACAATTAAAGTGACGAACTTTTACAAACAAATTTTTTTTAATTTGGAACCAATGCAGTGATATTTCTGTGGTTTTCTAGAATAACCGCGTATGTCATAAAATCAAAATGTTCAGGGGAGTCAAAAAACGTTATATTTGAAATTATGGGCTCGGTAGAGCTTTTTATTTAACAGTCCTGTATATATGGGCAATAAATACTTTATATAAAATTTCGAGTCAAAAATCTTCAGAGGAATAGATCCTAGAAAAGGACGAAAAACAATATGTAAATAACACTTAAAGTGTGTGCAGATAAAATAACTTATGTCGACAAACGTCGTTTTCTTTGAAAAAGAAAACTACCAATGCAACCACCCATGTAGATATAAGTTGTTGTTGCTTGAAAAATGGATTTTTTTGTTCGTCAACAAAGAGTTAACGGGACTTAGGATTAGAATATAACAACGTATCAAAAAAATAGTGTCAAAAAATAACAGAAATAAACACACAAGCTTTTATAAGTGGTTATAAACTGAAAAATAGTACAAAATTATTTTGCATTTTTTTCATTAATAACAACGCATGTCGCTATGTGTCGTTTTCTGAGAAAATAATTTGTCAGCGATCAAACGTAGGTTGACATACGTCGATAGTGCTGCAAATAAATTTAATAAACATTTAAGTTACGTCGTTATTTAAAGAAAAACTCCGAAATGGTCAATATTTAAAAAAAAAAAATTTAGCACATATAAAGAGTGTTTAAAATTAATGTATTTGGCATCGTTAACTCAAAACTGACAAAAATTGACATACGCGGTTATTCCAGAAAACCACAGATTTTGGATGTGTCAACAGCAGCAGAGAGATCCCTATTTGTCAATCGACGATATTTCAGCACCAAATCTATGATTTTCTTTGACGTGTTGTTCATCAGTTGCCATTTTTTTTCTACTGGGATGATTTTCAATGCTTTCTTTGCCTTCTTGGAACTGTTATCAGTACCTGCAAAACTAATTAATGAATGTTGGCCAAAATTGTCGTGATAAAACAATAGCTTCTTTTTCCCCATTTTTTTTCTTCATTTCATCATTCAAGTGCTGCATATTGGACTGCCTTCGCCTTCTTTGGACACGATTCTCTCATATCTGTCCACTGTATTGGCTGATCCTTTGTCTCAGGTGTGAAGTGGTGAACCCATGCCTTATCCATGGTTACGAATCGACTCAAAAACTCTTTACGACGCTGTCACTGTTCGGTACCTATCTAGCTGTCAGCTTTCTCATCTTCAAATTTTCGGTCAATATGGAATGTATGGCACTTTTTGAAATGCCTATCAATTTAGCTACCTCAACCAATTTTTCCCATGTTTATAAATTAACTTGAGATCTTTTACTTTTGATGGCTCACAAAAAAAAAAAATAATAATAAACAACGTGACGCACAGTGGGTTGGAATCTCAAAAATTGGATATTAATTGAAAAATGAAAACTTGTTTTTTTGAAAAATATTTAGTAACCGATTAAAGTATATTAAATTCTACATCACTACTGAAATTTCAATGTCATATGTTGTTTACTTGTCAAGCTGCATTGTATTAAAGTTAAATAATTTTTGACACAATAGTGTTAATTGAAATTCGGTACAATTTGACGCTTAATATATAGTTTTTCGCAAGTCACAAGTAATACTTTTACTATGGAATATTCAACCTCAGGTGTTTTAGACTTGTTCTAAAAATAATTGTGTTAACAAAAGTTGTGTAGAAATATTTTTAAAAATTTTTATAAAATGTGTCTAAATTTTGGCTATTTTCAAAATATTCGTGGATTTTTAAATATGAATGGCGTAAGTTGGCATTAGAATATTAATTTTTTCAGAAACTACAGTTCCTAGGCTTTCATGTTCAGTAATAAAATGCTGCGCGTTTTTGCGCCATATTTTTTTATTAAATTACTTGTGAAAATAGTCAATCTAGCAAGGAACACCAGTTCCTATCTTTTGTTTGCTTTGTCTTCGTTTTAGTTGTTATAATTGTTGTTTTTGTATAACGTTGGCAACTGTGTGTTACAATGACAAGAGTGTTACAATGACAAGAGTGTGTTGTGTATTGAAACGTGAAACGTAATTGTAATTGTGCGTTATGTGTTATATGTTGTGTTTGTGTGAAACGTCAAACGTATTGAAAGTGATGCAAAAGCTTGTAATTGGGTAACTGATACTATACAAATTTTTTAAGCTTCCGATCTTTTGTAAACTCCTATCCAAACGTTTTTAGGAATACGCCCAGAAAGACCGAAGTGGTGTGAATTCCTTATAACTTTTTACTTAAGACATATTTTTTTAATTTTTTGTTTTTTAAATACAGTAAATTTATAGGGAATATTTTTAGATTAGTTATTAAAAATGATATCCCGCAACTGGTGGCCATTTTCTGCTTCGCACAAATGTGCTCTTTCCAACACATTTTCCATGACCTTTCGCAAAACTTCCGGTGTTATGTTGTTAATTTCGTCTCGAATATTAGTTTTTAATTCCTCAATAGTCCTAGGCTTATTAACATAAACTTTCCCTTTTAAATAACCCCCAAAGAAACAGTCTGGAGCGGTTAAATCCGGGGAACGCGGAGGCCAATTAAAATTGCTTCTACACGAAATTATTCTTTTACCAAAGAATAAAAGAGCCATTGTGGTCCTCGCATTGTGCGCTGTGGCTCCATGCTGTTGGAACCATATTTGCGGATGGTTTTCCACGGCTGGCCTTACAAAATTTTCCAACATGGCCCGATATCGATCACCATTGATGGAAATGGCGACAGCTCGTTCATTTTCAAAAAAATATGGGCCAATGATCCTTTCTGAAGAAACACTGCACCAAACAGTACACTTAACTGGGTGTAATTGTCTTTGATGAAGTACTCTCGGGTTTTCCGTAGCCCATATCCTACAGTTTTGCTTGTTAACGTACCCATTTAATTGGAAATGGGCTTCGTCACTCATAACTAAGTTATGAATAAAATTAGGATTCTCTTGTGCTTTTTGCTGGAAATCTGTCGGTTTCAATTCTTGGACAAGTTGAATTTTGTATGTAAACATTCTTATGGTATGCAAAATTCGCTGCAGCGACCCTCTTGAGATGCCAAATTGTGTCGAACGTCTCCTGGTTGATGTTTCTGGATCTTCCCGAATACTCTCCAGTACCACTTGAATATTGTGAAACGTGTGGACAGGTCGTAGTCTGCCAGAACCAGGAAGGTTCCCTACTGCTCCTTGTTGTCGAAAATTTGCAACCAGACGGTTTATTGTTGACTGAGAAGGTGCAACCCGCACATTAAATTGACGACGGTATGCACGCTGAGTCAACACAATGGACCGTTGATTTTTTTTATAAATTAGTAAATTTCAACGATTTGGGCACGTTGTTCAGTTGTGTCTTGCTCCATTATAAATTGTCCAAGTCTTCTTTACAAAATACGGAAAAGAAAAGAAAAAAAAAAAATTCACACCTCTTCGGTCTTTCTGAGCCACCCTGTATATTGAAAGAAGAAATAATAAAGCGTACGAGCCCTATTGACATGAATGATTTTGAAGTGATATTCAGCACTTTCATTTCTGAATTTTAGAAGCGATGGTCCAAATTGAATAGAAATCATGAGCGTTTTTCTGTGCAATACAAATATTGGGTAGACACTTCCATCTCATTTGTAAAGCACTCAACAAATAAGAGAGCTCGCAAAGAAGTGGAATTTGATGAATGTTCTATAAAAACAAAAACAAAAAAATGAAAGGCATTAAGAGGTAACTCATCGCTGTCTGAGTTAAGTTATGAAATTCAAATGAGTTTGCGAGCGTCTGGCCAAATAGAGGCATCAAAAATATTGAAAGATGTTACTTTGTCCCCTTCTAGAGCGATATTATATAAGGCAAGTTTAACATCACAAGGACAGGGAAGACAACTGAGTGCGGAAGCAGCATTACATGTTATGGTAGAAGCAAAGCTAACGCGCAGTCAGAATGACGTGATTAGAAAAGCTGCTCCGGATAAGTTTCCTTCTTACACAGTCGTCCAACAAGCGAAGAGATGCTGTTACCCTAAGAGCGAGGCAATAACAGTGTCCGAAACAAAAGCTGAAATAAGTCTGCAAGCTCTTCTTAATCATACTGGACTTAGTATTGACCAACCTAAGCCTGGCTTCGGCAATTCAAACGATGGCAACACAGCAAGAAGATTTTTTGAAAACGCTGAAATCACAGCAGATATTACGAAACTAGATCAGGAGCTGATTAAGGACATGCACACAATATTAATTGCCATATCCTGTGGTCATGACATCAGTGTAGAAAAATTTAGAGTATTTGCTCAGAATACAGCTGGCCCAGAAATCATTTCGCACGCGCTATTACCGACCGGTGAACTGTCTGAGGAAGCCCAGGAAGCCCGAAGCAAAAGTTTTTAAAACTACAGAGAAAATTTTTCTCGCAAATGTAGTCGGGAGGATTGCAATCGAGACATATTAAATAGGTTGCTACAAAGTTCAGATCCAATCCTCTTTGTTAAAACAAAATTGCCAAAAAAAAAAGATTCCACCAACTTCCAAAATAAGTAGTAGATCTACTAGTTTCGCCTTAAGTTTTGATGAGCGTGGCACCAGAAGGCACAAATCATGATACAGATGACGATGATGATTATAACGAGGGCGATGCATGATGACTTTGGGCATATTTTTTAAAATAGCAGGTCAGAAACACATGCCTTATAATAAATATATACATATATATATAAATACTTATGTATAAATTTTTTTTCCTATTTTGTAGACATGAAGGTAAAAGCTATTTATATTTTTGAACAAAACCCTCACCAGACACATCCGTCCACGACCGAACAATTTTAATATCTGATTTGAGTTCCGAATTTAGTTACTTATATTACAGAATAATCCGCCTTTCGTCTACGTATTTATATTAAATATAAATTGATTACTATGTAAAATTTTTATTACTTATTTTCAAAAAAAAAAAAATAAATAAAAAATTCCGACTGAGTCAAAGCAATTTTTTAAAAGGGGGCATGGCACCGCCCAATATGTAACTCATACTGTACGATAAACATATATACCAAATCTCATCTTCATACCTCTGATAGTTCATGAGATATATCCGTTCTAAGGGCGGTGCCACGCCCCTTTATCCAATCATAACCAATATAGCCAAGGAATATTAGCAGGTCAACAGTACAACATTTCATGACAATCGGTCGATTACTATGGCCGCTAGAGCGATTTTTAATAGGGGGAGTGGCACCGTCCACTTTTCCAAAAGCCTATGTAGCCTATGTCACTCAGTGATAACGTAGCATTCTAATAGTGAAAGAATTTTTAAAATCGGATTAGTAGATTAACTAATCTCCATTTTTTGAGATTTCAACCCTCTGTGTGACGCCTTGAAACTTAAAACGTATGTTTTATAAGTTTGCCACTTTTTCACCAAAGTATTTTTTTTTAACTACTACCGCCATTTATAAGTTAGGTTGGGTGTTCTGAGACCGCCCTCGTATATACTATTTTGGATATTAGGTTATTTAACTCAATCTCACATGCATCGACTTTCCCCAAATTCAATTCCATTATTGTTTAATCTCATTAATCCTTAAATCGACTCTGAGTTCATTATAGCCTGATCACAGAGTGGTTAAGAGTGTAACAAATATTTGTGTACAGATGCGAAGATCAGTCTGCTACACAATATAAATAGGAAAATACGAGCTATGCTGGTTGTTTCAAATATTGGAAATTTAGTCTATACAGGGACTCAGATAATGCTTGAGAGCTTCCATTTTGAATCACTGAAGACAATAAGTTAGTTTGTTAAACATTTTTGACATATATCGACACATCGACACATTAGTATTGAAGCACCTAAAAAGAATATCTCCACATTTATTTAAAACTTGAAGTAGAATACCATACATTTTTAACAGGGTAACATTACTCATCTTTAGTGGCAGCAAACAATAATGATAGCACTAAGCTAAGGCCTAGTTAATCAAACGTACCAGTAACGTAACCTGTCAGCTGTTTTTTGTTACATGAAAAGCATTGTGACGTTCCGGTTGCGTTCAGTAATGTTCCAAATGCTTTTCAAGTATATGTATGTGTATTATATTATACGTATATTATTTAGAGTATTTTGATATTTACAAAAATTGCGATGTTACATGGTGTCTCGACTAGCTACAATTTATGGCAATGCTCAAGTCAATGGCTAGTGGAGATCGCTAGTGTTCACATCATGACTTAAAAATCCATATTTTTGCCATGACAAAAATTCTGTCATAAAGCCTGCCATTAATGTGAAGTTTCATTCGATTTTGTCGTATAAGTATTTTAAAATGGCGCAACTTAAATTAAATAAAAGCCAAATTATTAATTTCATTAATATATAACGCGAATATGAGTGTTTATGGAACTACAACAGTAAAAACTATAAGAAACGAATTTAAAAGGAAAAGCGTGCGATGATTTTGGACACAAATTTAAGTGTTTACGATTCAAAGACATTTTGAAAATTAAATGTCTAGACATAATTTGCCCACTTCGCGTTTTGACGTTATGTTTCTCTGACTTGAATATGAACATTGCCATGAATTATAGCTAGTCGAGACACCGTGTTATAAATATTCAAGAATATTGATACTTATTATATATATTTTTATACCCTATACCACTATGTGGTTTGGGTATAATGAATTTGTGCTGCTGTTTGTAACTACCAAAAATATTTGACCTAGACCCATCTTTTATTATACCGATCGAATCAGAATCACTATCTGATTCGTCTGTGTGTCCATGTAAAGCTTGTAATCAAACTGCAGGTCGCAAATATGAATATATTTTCATGAAATTTGGCATTTGATCTTTTATCGGCAATGGGATAAACGCTATCGAAATTGGTGAGAATCGGTCCATGTTCAGACCTAGCCCCCATACAAATGACCCCTATGAAATCAACATAAATTGCTATAAGATCCAAATTATCATATAAATCTTAGTCAAATTGGGTTTTGTATGTGTTTATGACATCCATTAAACAGTAGTCCAAAAATGATCCCTATGGGACAACTCTTGGTCATAGGTCCCACATAGAGCTGCTTCCCGATCTTCACCTAAATCTATCAAAAAACAAAAATATTGCACTGATTCTTCTCAAATTTTGTTTGTACATATTTTTGCAAAATACAAGAGACTTTACCAAACATGGTCAGGATTGGTCCAATTTTGGGTCTAGTCCCCATATAGATATAGCATCCGATATGAACTTTTTCATATCTGCAGCCAAAAAAATTAATAAAAAACCCGCTCAAATTTGGTTTATGCTTATTTTCTATGTCCAGTTAGTTTGGCCTAAGAGATAGAGTCTCGAAACGCATGGTATAGGATACCGTATAGTCGGTCTAGACCAACTATAATTTTCTTACATATTTTATTTAATATATGTGTGTATATGTATGCATATATTGCACACAAAAAATACAACATCAAATGTTATTGTTGAGTTTTTCTTTAAATAAATTAACACATAAAAATTTTTTTTGGTAAATTTACATTGTTTTTTTTTTATTAACAACTAGGTAGTTAGCATTATTTGCTTTAACTTGCTTTATATTAACTTGTAGTGTCTGTTTGTCTGCTTGTCGACAAAATTTTGGATCGATTTTTAGCCCCTTTCCCGTGACCCAACCAATCTGAAGCTTTGCAGGCAGACTCGTGGTGACGACGGAAATGATCCAAAAAATTTTTTGTGATGTCAAAACAATAGAAACTCTTAAATTTTTCTACCATAGCTGATAAAATTTACAAAGGGTTAGTTTTTATTATATTATTACCACAACGACCACAAAAACACCAAGTCCAGCTATGACAAAAATACAATATTTAAAATATCAAAAAGAACAATACAGAAACATATATTTTTAAATTTTTTTACTTTTTCAGTGATTTCTCGGGACCTATTAAACCGATTTTCATGATTTTTCAAACAGCAACCTTCTCATGATGTCAGTGCATCATTCTCGGCTATCCTATTGAGGGTGTGATCGTGACAATAACTACATAGACAAATCGTATTTTTTCAAGACTTTTTGTCCTTCTTCATTCAGTTATCGAGACCTAATCAATCGATTTGGACGATTTTAAATAACTAACTTTACAGGATGTTTGTGAATCATTTTTTATGCAAATAGGTACCCTAGCTGCCCGATTGAAGTCGTCATCGTGATTTCCACGGATGGACAGACGGACATCACTGTACCAACTCCGCTTGCTATAAGGATCACAGGTATATATATTTTGTGGGGCCCAGATTTTTTTTTCTGCACAATGGGGTGGAGGGTATAAAAAAGTTTCAGTTTTGGTTTGGTGCATTGGATACTTTCAAAAATGTGATGTTTTATATGAAAATTTAAGTTCCGTACATCTGAGATTTTACATTAAGTATTCCTGAAATTATTTCACATTCCTATTTCAAGTTTATTTGCTTTAACTTTTAAAATTCTACCAGCTCTTTTTTCCTTGACTCCTAACTTCCTCAACATCTATGAGAACTCATTCATATACTTAATGATAACTTTTTACATCATCATATTACATGTAATCAATTTTCCTATATTATGCTTTAGATAGAGCAAAAAAAAAAAAAAAAATCTAAAAACTTTATACGATATTCTTTATTTATAACCACATCAAAGACAAAAAAATAATCTAACAAAAACTACTCTGATGTTCTTATATATTCTCAGTATTTTGTAGCTCATAATCCCAGAACAAATTTTTATGAAATCCCCAAACATATCAAAATATTAAAAAAAAAATATAAATAACACAACGCTGAAAAAAAACTACCATATAAAAGTAAGCAAAGGAAAAAAGTACAAAAAAAAAAACAAACTAACTAATAGAGATTGCAAAAACTCATTGCAAGAACGAGCACAAAACTTAAACCAACTTTTTCGCCTACTTTACTGATTATAACGATAATCTGTGCTTAAGAAAATGTCTCAAAAGTTTTATTAAACTTTTTTTTTTTTTGGTAAATACAAAATATCATACTCCATGTAGATGTGTTAAAGGGAACTAGCAAGAAAAAAACTTGAAAGCTGTTAAGTCTGTATTAAGTAGACTTTTCATATTTTGTTGGCCACAATATTGTTTTTTTGGTTTTATGCCAAAAAAAAAAAAAAAAAAAAAAAAATTACCAAAACATACATATATAAAAACAAGTAAGAAAATTATAGTCGGTCTAGACCGACTATACGATACCCTATACCATGCGTTTAGGCCCAAATAATTGGATATAGAAAATAAGCATAAACCAAACTTTTTTTTGGCTGCAGATATGAAAAAGTTCATATCGGATGATATATCTATAAGGGGACTAGCCCCAAAAATGGACCAATCCTGATCATGTTTGGTAAAGTCACTTGTATTTTGCAAAAATATATACAAACAAAATTTGAGAAAAATCAGCGCAATATTTTTGTTTTTTGATAGATTTAAATGAAGATCGGGAAGCAGCTCTATATGGGGCCTATGACTAAGAGTTGTCCCACAGGTATCATTTTTGGACTACTGATTAATGGATGTAATAAACACATAGAAATCCAATTTGACTAAGATTTATATGATAATTTGGATCTTATGGCAATTTATGTTGATTTCATAGGGGGCATTTGTATGGGGGCTAGGTCTGAACATGCACCGATTCTCACCAATTTCAATAGTGTCCATCATATGGCCAGTAAAAGCTTATATACCAAATTTCATCCAAACATGTTCATATTTGTGACCTGCAGTTTGATTACAAGCTTTACATGGACACACAGACGGACGGACGGACATCGTTAAATCGAATTTTGTAGTGATTCTGATTCGATACGTATAATAAAAGATGGGTCTAGGTCAAATATTTTTGGTAGTTACAAACAGCAGCACAAAGTCATTATACCCAAACCACATAGTGGTATAGGGTATAAAAAGTAAAAATATTTTCAATTATCACAGTAAGCCATAATGGAGGGAAAATAATAGTAAGAAAAGCCATTTTATGAAGTTATAACACAAAGTTAGGATAATATAGTTGAAACTTTTGTGGGGGAAACAATGTTTAAAAATATTAGCAAAAAATTTGGTAGTTATGCTTTTTAAACAAAGTTTTGAGATGAAAATTCACAGCAAAAATCTATATTTATTAAAAAAATGGAAAATCTAAAGCAAATAATTTTGGATCTTAGCCTTTTATAATACAGACTATATTTTGCAATTTTCTGAAATAAAAAATTTTTTCAAAACAATTCCCCTAATCCCTATTATTTTTTGTAGGTGATTAGTCGGTGTTTGAAAAATTTAAGTCAAGCTTAAAACTAGATTTGGATGTCAATACTTTTAATACTTTGTGTCAGAGTGTAGGTGTAAAAAAAAAATTCTCTAACCAAATTGTTGTAAAGTTTAACTCCAATATTTTCGGTTGTATCAACAGAAGTTTCATGGCATCTTACTATTTTCTATTACGATAAAATATTTAATGTTGGTCAATTAGCACGAAATTTATTTATTAATTTCATCTCTAACCTGTAGCCATAATGAATCTGGATATAGTAATAGTAATAGTAGAGCCCTTTTGTTATATGGTTTTACAGTGAAAGACACCAGAATTTATTTTACTGTTCATAGACATAAGAAAAATTATATATTCTCTCAAAAACTACCAGGCATTTATTATTGAAATACCCCGTTGCTAATATTGAAATCAAAACAATTCTATCAAATGGCAGCACAGCCCTATTAAGAATCGTACATAGAAAAGTACGCACAAACTTAAGATTGTTTCGATTTAACAACAAAAATATAAGAGATGGTAAACCTCCATATTATAAAAATCGCTTTAGTTTGGCTATAGTATCGTAAAAAACTTAGAAAACTATTCGGGAAGTTAGTGTTCGCAAATCTAAAAGCAATGAATCTTTCACAAATATTCCTAATATCTCAACTTATATTAATTTCTAAAATGACTCGATTACCGAACACCAGATGGTTCTACTTCGATAGTGTAAGTACGTACTCTCAAGGTGTAATATGAAGATGTTTTACTCTAAAATCCTACTTTAAAATTACTAGAAGCCATGCTCAATTACTGCTTCTTTACCTTCCTGCTGCAAGATTGTCAATGTCCAGCCAATCCCTAAAAAGGGTGAGGCTCATAACCCTAAAAATTGTCGTTTAATTGCAATCTGCTCGGCGGTCTCAATGATCGACAGTATGGCTCCTGCAGAAATCGTTCTACGGGAGATCTGTTAGCTCTACTTTCTGAACGCTGGTGGTTGCTTTAGATATTTCCAAGGCATTCGGTTGCATATGGCACGGTGTGTTGATGTCAGAGCTTATTACATTTGGGGTTGGCATTGACTTCTGGGGTTTATATCGAGATTTCTTAGAGACTGATAACACATGTTGTTATTGATGGGGTCCCATCCAAAGGGGTAGCGCAAGGTTCTGTTCTTTCTCTTTCTCCTTTTCTTTTCCTTATCTTTCTAAATGAGCTTCTTGGTCAAACCTTCAATTCTCTTCCGCAGATGCCAGCAACATTTTCATTCATTTTCCTTCAGTTGTAGGTCAAAAATTTTGGAATAAAATGCGTATAACGAATGGCACACTCAATTAAGACCTATTAAAAATCTCAGAGTGGAGTAAAGCGAATCATGTTGATTTCAATGCGCAGGAGACTCAATGTTGTTTTTGACCCTAGGGCCTCGATTCAACATTTTCATTTGATGTTCTGGACATGTAATGTTCGTTAGTTGTCTAAAATGGTGCAAAAGATACTTTACTCCTGATCTCCTTAAAATCTAGACCACTCACATCCAACCAGAAATCGAATACAATCCCTATATATGAGCAGGGGCTACAAAGTTTATTTTGGAACTACTGGACCCTGTACAAAGGAGGTGGTTGATGCTCATTAATGACAGTAGGATATCCAAATCTATTGACTCATTGGAACATCATCGTAATATGGGTTGTGTAACACTGTTCTATAGATACTACCATGAGAAATGTCAAGTGCCACAGTTTCAGTTCGTTCTACCCGCTTCTCTGGTAGATCTCATCCCTTTTTAGTCCATTGTCCAGTTGACCGCACAACGCATTACAGAGAAAATTCGTTTATGAGTCGAACAGGACGCATGTGGAATAAACTCTCCACACAAGACTTTCCTGACAGTTAGAATCTAATAAAAAGTAAGTCAAGTATCCACAAACACTACTCCCTCATTTTTCTGAAATCGACACAATGCATTGCATTTGTATGGGGCATCTTCTGAGTATTGGTTAATTATAAAAGCAAAAAATCAAATAATGATTTCCATCCTGTTGCAATTCTTTCATATTTGTCTGAGGTGTTTGAAAAATTAGTTCATCAACAGAATGAACATGTGAATGATAATTATCTACTAACTGATAGCTGGTCAGGATTTCACAATAAGCTCAGTTGAGTCACAGTTGTGTTAATTGATATTTCTGAAGTTATTCGTGGATGCATCGATGATGCTGATATATGTTTACATATTCTTCTAAACCACTCTAAAGTATTTCATCATCGTCTACCAACTTACTTTATTCTTATCTAACTGAACACTTTCAATCTGTATTAGCAAATCATCAAAATTATCGTGCTCTATTAGAAATAAAATGCGTACCGGAAGGCTTAATTCTTGGTCTGCTTCTCTTTACACTTAATATTAACGAGCCAATTAAATAAATATCACATTGCAGGATTCACTTGTATGCATTTTATTTATAAACAGTAATATAAGTCAAATTGGAAGTTGTGTGTATAAATTGAATGCCGATCTGAATAAAATTCACTCTTTGTCTTAATTCATCGAAATGTAAATATTTAATTGTTAAATAAAAGTTAGTTAACTTGAGTATTGAAGCAGTTGTAAGTATAAACAATGAATCAATTTATAATACTTTCACCTAGTGTGATCACTTAAATACCGCATATGGGAAATCGTTCGCAATGTTGCGTATACTATATACAACCCAACATTCAATCAATCTTAATATCCGAATTCAAATTGCGAAAACATATCTAATGCCTATTTCACTGTCTGGTTGTGAAATATTTCCAAATCTTGGTTCTGTTAGTAGAGAGAAAATTAAAGTAACTTACAATGCTATATCAAGGTACGAATTTAAGAAAATATGATCATATATCAGCATTCTTCAAGTGTTGATTGAAATAGATGCATTTTTTCTATCTTTTATTATTGTATGATTTATATTTAACTTTTTCCTTAATTTTCTAGTTTTGTTTTTTTAATGTGTCATTTTTCTTGTAAAATTTATAATATCTTTATATCGTTTTGAAATTGCTATTGTTTACTATGTAATAATTCTGTGTGATAATAATCAGATTTTTAGTCTTGTAGCACGGAAACCCGAAATATATAAATAAATACTTATAAATAAAATAAAAAACAGTTTTGATTTATTTACCAACACTGTTAACATAATCAACATTTTTAATATTATCAACAAAAATATTGTTGCTAAAATTTATTGTCTGGGCTATAGCTTAGCATAGCATTTATGATATTAAAGGTCATTATTTATTATTTATTAACCAACACTCAGGGGATGCCCCCTACAGATGGAGTGAATTGTGTTGATCTCGGGAAAATAGGTTATGGGAAGGAGGAAAGAGGGAGTAGTGTTTGTGGATACTTCGACTGATAAACGAATTCTCTCTGTAATGCGGTCGACTGGACAATAGACTACAAACGGATGTGATCTACTAGAGAAGCGGGTAGAGAGAAGCGAAACTCGGGCACTTGGAATAAGTTCGCTAATCTCAGAAGAACATTTCGCATGGTAGTATCTATAGAACAGTGATACACAACCCACATTCCGACGATGTTCCAATGAGTCAATAGAGTTGGACACCCTACTGTCATTGATGAGCATCAACGCCCTCTTTGCACACGGTCCAGTAGCTCCAAAATAGACTTTGATGCTCCTGCCCATATATGGGAGTTGTATTCCATTTTCGGTCGGATGTAAGTGGTATAGATTTTAAGGAGATCAAAGGGAGTGAAGTAATTTTTGCACCGTTTGAAAAACATGCTCGTTCCAATGAACATCACGTTGATTTCTCATGCCTAGAACATCAAGAGTAACCGGCTCCTCAATACCTATACCACCCATATATACAGATGACATTGTTGAATCCATGGCCCTATGGGTCAACATACAACATTGAGTCTTCAGCGCATTAAATCAATCCTATTCGCTTTACCCCACTTGGAGATTGTTAGCGGATCTTGATTGAGTGTGCAATTCATTGTCAGCCTTTTGCCCTCAAACTTCAAGAGGCTTGGCCTACAATTTAAGGAAAATAAATGACAAATGCTGCTGTCATCTGTGAAAAGAGTATATAGAGTTAAAACTCTGACCAAGAACGTCATTCAGCAAGATACGGAAAAGAGAAGGAGAAAGAACGGAACCTTGGGGTACCCCTGAATTAAGCTGAAACTCATTAGATGTGACCCCATCAATAACAACACGTATTGTTCGATCTCGGAGAAAACTCGATATAAATCGAGAGAAGTCATTACTGACCCCAAATGCAACAAGCTTTGATATCAGTGCACCGTGCCACACACGATCGAATGCCTTCGAAATACCTAGAGCAACCAGTTCGCTTTCGCCAAAATTGCGAATGGATCGACTCCAGCACTCAGAAAGTAGAGCTAACAGGTCTCCCTTGAAGGATTTCTACGGAAGCCATACTAACGATCACTACGAAGTGAGTTGGCCCCTAGGTAGTTCACAAGATGAAAATTCATCATGCTCACCATCACCTTTGAGAGTGCAGAGCAGATTGCAATTGGACGGTAATTTCAGGGTTATTAGCCGCACCCTTTTTAGGGATTGGTTGGACACTAGCAACCTTCCAGCAAGAGGGAAAGACTCCCGCACGGTACGAAAGGCTGAAAAGGTTGGCCGATGAACTGGCTAGCGTCAAACAGCACTGTTTCAGCACCAGTGCTGGTATACCATCCGGTCCCGGAGACTTAATGTTGAGATCCAAAAGAACCTTTTTAACTGCACGTGCTCGGAAGAATATTTTAGGCATAGTACAAGATACGCTTTCGAGTTCATGCAGTGGTTGATCGCTACCCGGCAAAAATGAATTTTTTGCAAAAAGTTCAGCTAAATGGTTGGCCTTATCAACCGGGTCAGTGAATATCTGGTCATTGATTATAAGAATTGGGATAACATAACTAGCATTACTCTTTTAACTAATGACCAAAAGCTCTTGCTGCCCCGATGAGCAGAAAGACTTTAGCACGAAAACGCTGATCGTGAAGAAATTTTTCGCGCCTTAATACTTTAGCACATTCGGAATTTTTATTTTCACGCCAAAGTCTGAATGCTTCTTCTCTGACTCTGACTGCATCTCTGCAAGTCTGGTAAAACCAAGATTTTTGATTAGGTTTACCCAAAATGTACTTTGATGGAATGAATATTCTCATACCAAGCACTATTATTTTTTCCACCATTATCGCTGCACCGTCAATATTATTGTCCAGGAAACAAATTTTCAAGTTAGAATGCGAGAAGAAATCATTGAGCACGGCCCAACGAGCCTTTTCGTAAATAAAAACTGAGCGTTTCATAGCTGGTGTTGGAACACTATGAAGTAGAGTTATCAACCGATTTGGTAAAAAATATACCATTTGAAGGGTATTTTTTTGCAGATGTACACCATCGCTACAGATGTGCACCATCTGCTACTTTTTTTGAGTAACAATCACTTACAAAGGGTGATTTTTTAGCTATTATATTTTTGGCAACACTGGTTTAAACAGCTGGCGCACGTTTCGTGTTTTGTTTCATTGTCAAACATCTTCAGTTTGGTCTATAATTTAACCATGAATCGTCTTACAAACGAACAATGCTTGCAAGTTATTGAATTTTATTATCAAAATGCGTGCTCTGTTAAGAAAGTTTATCGCGCGCTTCTTCCATTTTATGGTCCGTTTAATCGACCCACTGAAGCGGCTATTCGGGCTATTGTGACTAAATTTCGCACCAAATTTTCAGTGTTGGACATTAAACCACCAACACGCTTACATAGAGTGCGAACTGAAGAAAATATCGCAGCTGTATCGGCCAGTGTTAACGATGACCATCAATTATCGATTCGTCGCCGTTCGCAGCAATTGGGCCTCTGTTACTCAACAACGTGGAAAATTTTGCGGAAGGATTTAGGTGTGAAGCCTTTCAAAATACAGCTGGTGCAAGAATTGAAGCCGAACGACCTACCGGAACGAAGAATTTTTTGTGAATGGGCTCTTGGAATGTTGGCCGAAGATTCACTTTTTACCGAAAAAATGTGTTCAGCGACGAAGCTCATTTTTGGCTCAATGGGTACGTAAATAAGCGGAATTGTCAATTTTGGAGTGAATATCAGCCAGAAGCATTGGAAGAGCTACCAATGCATCCAGAAAAAGTCACAGTTTGGTGCGGTTTATGGGCTGGTGGCATCTTTGGACCGTACTTCTTCAAAGATGATGCGAATCGTAACGTAACTGTGAATGGTGAGCGCTACCGAGAGATGATATCCAACTTTTTTTTGCCCAAAATGCAAGACCGTGACTTGCATGACATGTGGATTCAACAAAACGGTGCCACATGCCACACAGCACGCGCAACAATAGACTTATTGAGAGGCGAGTTCGGTGAACATTTTATTTCACGTTCGGGACCGGTCAATTGGCCGCCTAGATCGTGCGATTTAGACTATTTTTTGTGGGGCTATGTTAAAAGTCATGTCTATACAGACAATCTCGCTTCAATTGACGCATTGGAAGACAACATTGAAGCATTTATTCGTGAGATACCGGCCGAAATGTTGGAAAGAGTATGCCAAAATTGGACTAAGCGGATGGACCATTTGAGGCGCAGTCACGGTCAACATTTGTATGAAATAATCTTCAAACATTAAATTATATGGGCCGTACTATCGACTCAAATAAAGATTTCATGTATTTTTCTGAATTTTATGTGTTTTTTTTTTTTTTTTTGGAAAACTTTCCTATAGCTCTTAAGAAATCACCCTTTAGTTGCTGTGTGTTTAATAGATTTATTAATGTATTTCCCTGTGTTGAATTGGCTAAAATGGATTAGCATACCTTTAGGCTCTTGTATTATTTATTTACAAACCCTTTGATATATCTTCTGTGTGTTCAACAAATATTTATAATAGAATTTAATGAATTTTATTTAAATATTCATAACTTTATATTCATATGTAGATTAAAACAACATTGAAAGAAACAAATTTAATGAAAAAATAATATTTCCCAATTTCGAGTGCTGGGCTCTGCTAGCTTTAATTAATTTTGTATAAAATATCAATGTTTTCATTAGCACGCCCATTGTACACATTTCGTATGTAGTGGAGTGGTTAGAGTTGGAGCATACAAATTCTGTGTTTTCTGGTTCAAATCAGTTTGCAAGTTTCTTAAAGAACGAGGAAAAATTGTGCAAGAACTATGTGTTTTTTATATCAATTATGACAATTTTGGTTTACTTGACTAATTTATTTTACGGTTAATATAAAAAAAATTAAATCTTTCAAATAAACTGAAATTACCAAAAGAAAAAAAATTTAAAATATTTATTTTACGCTTATGATGATTAGAAATTGATTACAGGTTATTTTAGTTTAATTTGTGCATACAAACATTGTTGGCAACAATATTATTGTTGATAATGTTAACAATGTTGGTTCTTAATTCAAATCTCTTATTCCATCGAACCAATTTTACGTTTATGCATCCCCTTATATGTACGATTCGTGAAAAACGAAAAATTCACATAGACTGGTTTCTTCCATATTTTGCACTCAGAATTCCTTCCAGTAGGATATATGTGAATAAACAGTACTGACTGCCACGAAAAAAACAGATTGGTACGATTTTTAAATTCTTGAATTTTGCATCATGGAAATGATCGTGCTTTGCTTGATTTTTTCTTAAAAAAAATCCAAAAAATATCATCTTCTTCTCCGCAAACCGCATAGTATCATTCGCGTGATGGATGATAATTTCCACTCAACAGAAGCTAAAACTCCAATTTGTTGTTGAAACTTTTTGCGTTGAAACTTATTCTAGTGTACTCGTATATGGCACAAAAATCTCTACAAGGATTGATTCAGACAGGAACAAAATACTGCAGTTTTTTTTAAAAAGCTGCATATAAAATAAAGTAATTTTACTACCACAGTCTTTCATTCAACGGACCATACTCATACCTAGAGCAGCTTATAATTATATCCATTATAAAAATCTTTCTTTTTAAAAGCATTGCACTGTATTCATAATAACATCTATTAATTATTTATTCATCCTAAGAATTCATAACCTTCAGATAATGAAGAAAAAAGTTTAAAGTGGAAAAGAAAACATAGTTAAATGGCAGTGAAAAATCACTTCAACTTTTTTGTTTCAAAGACTCAGTTACCTGTTGTTTTTTTGTGTGTTCCTTTTATAGAACCAAAAATTGAGATGAGCACAAAAAATGTTCACCATATTTAGATGCCATACAATTTTGTTCTCTTGTTTATATTTTCATTATTTTACTTTCAGTTTGTTTGTATTAATCATACGACACATATACATATTCGTACATATTACAGAATAACAAACTTTTATACACGAAATTTCATCATAATCCTTTTTGTGATGAAGAGACAAAGCCACCTTGCTGCGTGGTTTCAATGATTAAATTCTTCTTATTCATCATCACTCACTCAAAAATGGCTTGTTTTAAACTCTTTTGTTGGTTTCTTGTTACCTCGGTTATTTTTTTTTTCAAGGGAATACAAAGGTATGAAGTAAGTTCTTTTGTCTACATGGCTTGCGGACCTTTATTAAAAAAGGAAAAAAAGAATTAAACCAAAAAGTACAAAGCATTTTGTATACAGGTGATAACGATGTTTTGAAGTTGTTAATGCTGATGTTGTGTTCCTGTTTGGTCTTTAAAGGCCTTTGTTTTCCCAAAATTCTTTCCCTGTCATTTTTCAGGCCAGCAGAAAACGAGCTTTTGTTTTATCTCTTCTTTGTGTGTGTGTATATGTGTGTTCATGTGTGTATGTGTGTATTGGGGTTTTGAAGGAGTTAATTTTAAATTATTTTATTAATCACATTTTGTGGACATTGAAAAATTACTTGGTAAATTATAAATGATGAATTTGATGATGCTCATTTTTGAGCGCCAAAAATGATTGAAATGCTTTGTTGGTACGAGTAGTAAGAATGATGTAGTAGCTCTGGCGGGCTACCTGATACCCTACAACCTTAGATTCAGGTTCCAAGAGGTTAGTACCGCTCACGGTGAGTTACTTAATGGACACAGAAGCTAATCCTAAATTAAATTTAAGTCAGATTTTCTTACATTTTGCCTTCAAAACGTTTATATTGGCTATGATTGTTTCAAAGGAAATAGGTCCAAAACTGGACCGTCTAATCATTAACGTTTATTACCATTTTCGCCCAAATTTTGACTGATTTAATTTATGATCTGTGGTACCAGTCATAGGAATCCAACAATATGTGAATATTATTGTTTTTCACCAATATCAATCAAGGCTCACGTACCAGATTTTACCAGCAAATTAAATACCAATCTTTTCTCTTAACAGTGGTTAGGTCTGTTACCAGCAATCTCTCTGGTAGTTGAACGATAATCATAATGATAGTAAATATCATGTCAAGTAAGAGTGTTAAATTCGGCTGTGCCGAATCTTTAATACCCTCCACCTCGGTTTGAGTATTGATAATAAATGTAAACAAAATATTGGAAAAAGTAAACAATTTGTTAAACTTAATACCAAATTATTTAAGAAAATTCTTTGGGTTGGTTTTCGTCTTTTCTATTATTTCGGATTTATTTCGGTGTTTGCTTTTTGGTCATCGTGGTTGCTGATCGCCAAGCATTTAGGTTATATACCTATATGCATGCGTTTCCGGTTATATGACATAACTTCTCGTTTAATTTAGTTTTTGCTAATTAAATAGCTCGCCCTAACCTCCATTGCATAGGTAATGGTTGTGTAGAGTGGCTATATGCATTAAATCGTGCTAATTGGAGATGGCTGTACAGTTTCTTTTAACTGGCCAAATATTTCTTCATTGTGGCCATATAGGTCGGATGGAGTAACAAAATAATAACCAAAAAGAAAAAAAGCTCTCTCAACTTTTTTTTAAAATATTGCCATATTTTGAAAACATAGAGAATAAATTTGTAATAATAAATAATCAAATTAGGGATGCCAAACGCAAAAAACCAAAAGTCCCAAACATTTTAAATAAAATAATTTAATGTTATCTTTATTTTCTGAAAAACTTCAAATTTTCACCAAAAAAAAATTGTGAAAATTTATATATAAAAAATAACATTCTCATCAAATTACGTTTACTTATGTAACAATTTTTATGGTAGCAATTCTTAAATATCATTTGAGGTCTTCTTGAATTCATTGAATTTAAATTAATATTTTCTGTAGTGCGGTTCTGTAAATTTCAAATTCAACGATCTGACAATCGCAGAATATATCGACAGCTATTGTTGTTTGCACTAAGGATTATGTGATTCACTAAGTACATACATCCTAACGACAGTCGACAAATCTGTTTTTCTATTTATTTAAATTGCAAACTAGTGGCACCTCTGTCAAAATAAGCGAAAAACACAAAGAATAGGGAAAAACAAATTACTTCGTGTTTGACAGGATGATTTTATGTTTATGTTTAATATCTTTATTTTTTTTTATTAATATTTCTGTTCATTTATTTGAAAATGAAATATTGAATTGAATATGCTATTTAATTTTTTTATTTATATAAAAAAGTTTTTTAATAAAAGCAAAATATTTTCACTATTTTATGATTTTTATTTATGTATGACGACATTTCAACCTAAAAATTTAAGTTTTTATCAATTGAATAAACAACACAAAAATGGTTGTCGTTTAGATAACAACAACAGCTGACATTAACTATAGCGAATATCGTTTAAAAATTTTACTGATAATTTTGCAATTTTCTTTTTTTTACGATTCGACTATCATTAAAAGAAGTTACTGACTCGCGGTACTGAAAAGTTATTAATATCTCCTGAATGGCAATATTTTTTTTTAAATGTAAACATTTTTAAATGTAAACATATTTGGTGTTTTTTTTTTTTTGGAATTTCAATTTGTGTTTAACGAATAAAATTTATATATTAAAGATGCAATTGATGTCTTTTAAATTTAAAATTATTATTTCCGACGTTCTGATATGATTTTCTGAAATTCAATTCATATTTTCTAATTTATAATTGGAAATTTTAATTTCAGTTTTTATAAGAATTGATATTTTCTTAATTTTTAATGGAAAATTTAAAAAGTGCAATTTTGTATTTATGTGAATAATAATGCTTTAGTAATTATAAACAATTTTTAAAAATTAGATGTAATCGCAATCAGATATTTTGTAGGTAAAGCAGAATAATAATTCTATATAACTATATAGAACTGTTTTGAAAGCAAAAAACTCCTTGATGAACTCGGTAACTCTATTTTGTGAAGATAACAAAAAGTTAATATGCCAAACTCCATATTTGTTAAAGAATAATGAAAAAACGTATGAAATAAAAGACCAGCCCGTGTATACTCTTAACATTGTTCTGTATGATATCTATTTGAAAATATTGACATTCATGTCAAAATAGATATAACTATTGCAAAGCTAATTAGAACAAACACAAATTGTAGCGCCATCTACTGTGGCATAGTCACTCTGAGCAAAATGAAGTGACACTCTGTTAATGCAAAATAAATTTATTTTCCCCACAACAAAAGATTGCAGAATTTTATGTAAATAAAATAATATACCGATTTATTTCTAACATGCAGTTACTATGAATATAAATACATATATACATATATATATATATATAATATATGTATATTATTTGTATTATTTAATATGTGTATGTATGTATATGTAAATATTACACACAAAAAATACAACATCAAACGTTATTTTTGTGTTTTTCTCTTTAAATAAATTAATACATAAATTTTTTTTGCTAAATTTACATTTGGGCAATTCACAACAGGTGTTGTATATTGTATGTTGTATTGAAATACACAATACAATCATTTGTTGTGAACACTCAGTTGTATTTTCACATTGTAAAACGCTTTCTTTTGTAATTTTCGATCCAACGAGGAAAGATCGCTTCATCGCTTCTGCTATTTTGTATGAGAGAAAACACTTGTCAGTGTTTGCTTTTTGGTCGTGAGATATACCCTGGAGTTTCAGTTACGTACCTCTTGCTTTTTAGTTTATAATGAATGGTACTGAAAGAGAAAATACATACTAAAAATATTAACATTAATTTTTATATAAATAAACTTATCGATGTATTTGCGTTATTTGCATTATTTGCCATATTTTATTTTATATTTATTTATGCTGATAAGATTCTATGTATTTGTTTTTTCTTTTTCATAAAAACTGGCATTCACTTGGAACTGATATGTTATGATACAATATACAACATTTACTAAACATAGCAAATGAACTTGAATCGTGTATCAGATTTTTCAGTGAAAATTACCAACAACAATTTTACACTATTGTAAAGTGATACACGATACAACAGATACAATGATACATTACCCATTATGAATTGCCCAATTGTTTTTTTTTTTTATTAACAACTAGCTATTTTAGCATTATTTGGTTTAGATGTTGGTGAATTTTTACTCCCTTTATATTAACTCGTAGTGTCTGCTTGTCGAAAAAATTTTGGATCGCTTTTAACCACTTTCCCGTGACCCAATTTGGCAGGCAGGCTCGTGGCAATGACAGAAATGATCTAACAAATTTTTTTAGTGATGCCAAAACAATGGAAACTTTTAAATTTTTCTACCAGAGTTGATAATAAAATGTACAAAGGATTTGTTTTTATTATGTTATTACCACAACGACCACAAAAACAACAAGTCCAGCAATGGCAACAATGCAACATTTAGAATAACAACAAGAACAATATAGAAATATCATGTTTTCATTTCTTTTCTACTTTTTCAGAGATTTCCCTGGACCTGCTCCACCGATTTTAATGATTTTTGAAATAGAAATCTTCCCACGAATTTGGTGAATCATTCTCACTAAAAATTTTCACCCTAGCTGTCCTATTGAGAGCGTGATCGTGACAAGAACAACATAGAAAATTATATTTTTTCAAGACTTTTTTTAGTTCTTCTTTCAAATCTCGGGCCCTAATCGACCGCTTTGGACGATTTTAAACAGCAAACTTTTCAGGATGTTAGTGAATCGTTTTTTATGTCAACGAGTACCCTAGCTGCCCGATTGATGCCGTCATCGTGATTTCCACAGACGGACAGACGGACATCGCTATATCAACTCCGGTTGTTATAAGGATCACAAATATATATATTTTATGGGGTTCAAAATTTTTTTTTTCTAATTATTACAAACGGAATGACAAACTTATATATACCCTCTGCACACTGGAGTGGAGGGTATAAAAAACTGTGATAATTTACATGAAGAATATTCCAACGACAGTATACTAGTAAATAAAATGACAAAAACTGTTTAAGTCTGCATACTACTCTAGCCTATTTATTTCTGCTGTAGACTCCAAAAACAAAACTTATACGAGGAATTGGTGTCAGTAAATCTAAGGAGGTTGTTAACCTGGAAATAAATATAGATTTGCTTAACGAATCTTTTACAAATATCCAAAGCATCCCATAGACGATGGCTTTTATACCCATAAGTGGAAATATGATAAAATTTTATTTATTCCTAAATAAAATATTCCTAATAAAACATCCCATTGCAATGTTGCCACACTTCTCTATGATGATGTTATTGCATAATCAAATTGGAAAATATGTCGAGGATAATGGTCTACTCTCAGACAAAAATTCAGGCTTTCGTACTAAATACATTTGTGTAGCTGCACTTGTTGATATGTCTGAAGATATTCGTGGGTATAGTGATGCACTATTGTCTTTTAAGATCCCTCGAAGGTATTCTACTGTGAATCTTCTAAGAATTTTTTTCGTTTTTCTCCTCCTGCAACTTGCATTATATCTCTTACTTAGAAAACCGACAACAACACGTTTATGCTAATAGTAAAACGTCAATATGTTTCTAGTACAAAAAGGCGTCCCACAAGGTTCAGTTATAGGTCCGCTTATTTTTACTAGATGCCTTGCTAAAACTTTTGTTTTTGTTTGATAACTGTACATAATACTAATACTAATACATAATAATACATTTAATTCAATTTAGGCCTCAGCACCAAGAGGCATTTTTGAGGCATGATGGCAATAATTTATATATTTTAATGTACAAATATGTGCCGTAATTTTCAAATTTATTAATTTATAGCTATGATATATGTTACATTCTAATTTAGTTCCACAAGAAGCATTTCTATGACACTACATAATTATTCATTGCATAAAAATTTAAACGTTGATATTATATCAACAGATTTTAAATTGCGTGGTAAACTTTTGTATTGTAAAGTTTATATGTAGTCGTATGTTGATCAGGTGCAACTTTAGTTTTGTAGGTCTTTTGAAGAATTTAATAGAAAATGGGTTATTTCTAAATCCATTATATTCTAAATGCATCATTATGCTATGCCAGATATTATTCTTGACCGCAAGATTATGGAAATTACACAAAAAACGGAAAGTCTTAGAATTATATTCAATAAACCTCTCACCTGGTCAATGTCATATAAATGTCGCATCAAAAAACATATTCAATGCTTCGATCACTGTGGAAAACTCAACACCTTACGAATTATACTTGCAAAACCCAAATTAATTTCAGTTTTATTATACGGATACGAACTTTTTGCTAGCTGTGATTCAATTAGCTATAGGAAATTAACAACTATATACAATTCGGTATTAAGATATGTCTTGAAAAGATTATCCCACATAATACCGAACGAATGAAAACCTTGCGGTGTGAGTTTTTGCGATCTCTTAAAGAAACGATCATTTATATAAGTATCATAAGATTATTTAAATGCGAATCCACATATCTATTAAATCAGATATCGTTTTCAAGAAGAAACAATTCTATAATTCAAATAATGGATGTAAGTTAAGTATCCGAATGGCAGTTTCATATTCAATGCATTCGTTATTGGAACTTGATACCACCAACTATATAACTTTTAAGCAAAGCGTGACATTTTAGGAAACTAGCTTTTCAAATTTTCAATAATATTCAAATATTATCTAAACTTTGCTTTGTTTTATATGTATGTATGTCAAAATTACTTTTGTTAATTTATATTTTTAGTAAATACCTACTGTTCATTTATTAATTACTAGATGTAACCCGGTGTGCTTCGCTACACCCTGTCCCTCCCCCTCTTCTGAATCGTTATGAAAGAGCTCAGGCAAAGTCCCAAGGCTCTCACTAATACAATAATTCAGATATATCACATTTAATATTAAGTTTCTGTGGGGATACGACGCGCATTTGTCTAATCCCGCCCATTTTTTTTTTTGTCTAACTACTCACGTTAATAACAGATGACATGAGACAAATTTGCAAAGCTTTCTCTATCATAGTACTTAATATATATGATATTAAAAATTTACTTTGTATGGGAGGTGCCACGCCCACTAAAAATATTAAAAAAAATTAAAGCCTGTAGCACTCCCATATCCGCAGTAAGACTATGTATGTGAAAATTTCAGGAAGATCAGATGAGTAGTTACGGAGATTACCTCCTACAAACAAACAAACGAACAAATACTTAACTATTGGCCTTGACCTTAGAATATAATTTAGCAATTCTTCTTTTTACCGATTTTTGATTTTGCCCATTTTTGATTTTAAAGATTTTTGTTTTTTGGGCGATTTTTATTTTTCGCGATTTTTGGGTGATATATTTTTGGCGATATATTTTCCACGACAAATCACATTGATAACTAATGAACTTGTCAAAAGACTGTCGCTTTCGTGGTGCTTTATATTTTGTTCATTGGAGGTGCCACGCCCACTAATCCCATCCCGCCCAATTTTTATTGGACTACTCACATTAATATCTGATGGACTCATGCAAAATGTCGAGTCTTTCCCTTTTTTAGTACACCAGTTACATGATATTAGACATCTACTTTGCATGGGCGGTGCTACGCCCACTGCTCCTATCACGCCCATTTTTTTGTTCGACTAATCACACAAAGAACCTATGGGCTCACGCAAAGCCGCAAAGCTCTCTCTTTTACAATACTCCAGATATATGACATTAAATAGTTACTTTGCATGGGGAGTGCCACGCTCATTGGTGTGAACCCGCCAATTTTTTGTTCGACTATTCATACTAAGATCTGATAGGCTCGTGCAAAGTGTCAAAGCTTTCTTTTTTAGCACACCAGTTATATGATATCATATATTTACTTTGTATGGGCGGTGCCTCACCCACTGCTCCGATCACGCCCATTTTTTGTCTAACTAATCAAATGAATAACTTATGGGCTCACACAAAGTCCCAAGACTCCCACTATTTCAGTACTCCAGATATATGGCATTTTATATTTAATTTGTATGGCAGGTGCCACGCCTATTGGTCCGATACTGCCCATTTTTTGTCCGACTACTCACATTAATAATAGGTGACATCAAAAAAATTTGAAAAGCTCTCTCTATCACATTACTCGAGATATATAATATTGAATTATTACTTGTATGGGAGGTACCACGCCCACTTGTCCGATCCCGCCCATTTCAGGCGTAGCTTCTAATATTAACAATAGGTGACCTTACACAAATTTGCAAAGCTCTCCCTATCATAGTACTCAATATATATATGCTATATTAAAAATTTACTTTGTGTGGGAGGTGCCACGCCCACTAAAAATATTAAAAAAATTATAGCCTATAGCACTTCCCATATCCGCAGTAAGACTCTATAAAAATTTCAGGAAGATCAGATGGGTAGTTACGTAGATTACCTCCTACAAACAAACAAACAAACAAACAAACAAACAAACACACATTACCTCTTTATAATATTAGTATAGATTACATTTTACTGATCCTTTACTTTAAATAAAACACTTTTTCTCTTGTTATGCAGGAATCCAAATAAATAAATGAATAAATGAATCAATAAATCAATAAATCAATAAATCAATAAATCAATAAAACAATAAATCAATAAATCAGTAAATCAATAAATCAATAAATCAATAAATCAATAACTCAATAAATCAATAAATCAATAAATCAATAAATTAATAAATCAATAAATCAATAAATCATTAAATCAATAAATCAATAAATCAATATATCAATAAATCAATAAATCAGTAAATCAATAAATCAATAAATCAATAAATCAATAAATTAATAATTCATTAAATCAATAAATCAATAAATCAATAAATCAATAAATCAATAAATCATATCAATAAATCAATAAATCAATAAATCAATAAATCAATAAATCAATAAATCAATAAATCAATAAATCGATAAATCAATAAATCAATAAATCAATAAATCAATAAATCAATAAATCAATAAATCAATAAATCAATAAATCAATAAATCAATAAATCAATAAATCAATAAACCAGTAAATCGACAAATCAACAAATCAATAAATAAATACATCTATACTAATAATAAAGAGGTAATGTGTGTTTGTTTGTTTGTTTGTAGGAGGTAATCTCCGAAACTACCCATCTGATCTTCCTGAAATTTTCACAAAGTCTTACTGCGGATATGGGAAGTGCTATAAGATATAATTTTTTTAATATTTTTAGTGGGCGTGGCACCTCCCACACAAAGTAAATTTTTAATATCATATACATATATTGAGTACTATGACAGGGAGAGCTTTGCAAATTTGTGTGAGGTCACCTATTGCTAATATTAGTAGCTATGCCGAAAATGGGCGGGATCGAAAAAGTGGGCGTGGTACCTTCCATACAAGTAATAATTCAATGTTATATATCTCGAGTACTATGATAGAGAGAGCTTTTCAAATTTGTCTGATGGCACCTATTATTAATGTGAGTAGTCGGACAAAAAATGAGCAGTATCGGACCAATAGGCGTGGCACCTGCCATACAAATAAAATATAAAATGCCATATATCTGGAGTACTGTTATAGTGAGAGTCTTGGGACTTTGTGTGATTTCATAAGTTATTCATATGATAAGTTAGACAAAAAATGGGCGTGATCGGAGCAGTGGGCGTGGCACCGCCCGTACAAAGTAAATATGTGATATCATATAATTGGTGTACTAAAAGAGGGAGGCCTTGGCACTTTGCACGACACCATCAGATCTTAGTATGAGTAGTCGAACAAAAAATTGGCGGGTTCACACCAATGGGCGTGGCACTCCCCATGCAAAGTAACTATTTAATGTCATATATCTGGAGTACTGTAAAAGAGACAGCTTTGTGGCTTTGCGTGAGCCCATAGGTTATTTGTGTGATTAGTCGAACAAAAATGGGCGTGATCGAAGCAGTGGGCGTAGCACCGCCCATGCAATGTAGATATCTAATATCATATAACTTAGAAAGACTCGCCATTTTGCACGAGTATATCACATGTTAATGTGAGTAGTCCAATGTAAATTGGGCGAGATGGGATAAGTGGGCGTGGCACCTCCTATATAAAAATATGATGTACTACGAAAGCAACAGTCTTTTGACAAGTACATTAGTTATCAATGTGATTTGTCGTGGAAAATATATCGTCAAAATCAAAAATCGCCAGACCCAAAAATCGCGAAAAATAAAAACCGCCCAAAAAACAAAAATCTTCAAAATCAAAAATGGGCAAAATTAAAAAGCGCTAAAAATAAAAATTGACAAGTGATATTTTAAGTTCAAAGCCAATAGTTGAGTGGTGCCAGATCTAATTTGGAAAATCCATGTTCTTCTCATGGGCAGCTACAAGTACCTCCAGGGCAGGAATACCGAAAAATCTGATAATTGTTGTACCGAATTAAAAAAACAAAAAACTTTTTATATCAGCAAGTATCAAAATAAAAGAATCTATATTAATAATCCATACTTAGCATAATAAAGAGGTAATGTGTTTGTTTGTTTGTAGGAGTTAATCTCCGTAACGACTTATCTGATCTTCCTGAAATTTTCACCGATTCTTACTGCGGATATCGGAAGCGCTACAGGCTGTATTTTTTTAAATATTTTGAGTGGGCGTGGCACCTCCCATACAAAGTAAATTTTTAATATCATATATATTAAGTACTATGATAGAGAGAGCTTTGAAAATTTATCTCACGTCATCTATTATTAACGTGAGTAGTCAGACAATAAAATGGGCGGGATTGGACAAATGCGCATGGTACCCCTATACAAACTTAATATTAAATGTGATATATATGAATTACTGTATTAGTGAGAGCTTTGGGACTTTGCGTGAGCCCTTTCATAACGATTCGGAAGGGGGGGGGGGGGGGGAGGGTGTAGCGAAGCACACCGTGTTACATCTAGTAAATATATAAATTAAGAAAGAAATAGAGAAATAAATATAAATGGAAATAATTTATAAATAAATAAATTATTAAATTTAAGCTCTCGATTTTGACTTAGAGCATAGTGCGAAAATTATAGCCGCTCTGGAAAATCTGTGCAATATTTTTGTTTTTAATAGGTTTAAGTGAAGACCGGGAAACAGCTTTATATGGGGGCTAAGACTAAGAATTGTCCTATAATGTTTATTTTTGGACTAATGATTAATGGATGTAATAAACACACATAAACCCAAATTGAACACAAACCCAAATTGAACGAAATCTACTGATAATTTGGAACTTATCGCAATTTAAGTCGATGTCATAGGGGTCATTTGTATGGGGACTAGGTTTGAACATGTACCGTTTTTAAACAAATTTCAACAGCGTTTGTCCTATGGCTGATAGGAGCTTATACACCAAATTTGCGACCTGCGGTTTGATTGCAAGGTTTACGTGGACACACAGATGGACAGACGGACAGACGGAAATCGCTAAATCGACTCAGAAAGTGATTCTGATTTCAAGGCCTCAGTACTACTTTATTCTATGTTGCATTGGGAAATTTTTGGCATTACTGACCCTGCTGTAGCTTTACTTGAACTTTACTAAATGCGTTAAGATCAGGGTTCAAATTTCCAGGTTTCAGCGAAACATTTGCTTACATAAACAGAACGCATTATTGTCTTCTGGATCCTTTCATCGGAGTACCGTCCACGATGATACTTACATAAGTTCATTAATATAGCACAATTATTTGACCAACATTTTCGATGAATTTTAAAACAAACTCAATGTAACTTGTCAATTGTAGCTGAGTTATAGTAATCAATAGGTAAGAACTTCATAATAAATATTATTAAGAATCTTTGTTGAAATTAATATATGTTTTATTAAAAAACCGTCTTCTATTTTCCCTATAATCTAGGAATAAATTATATATTGCCTTTTCCATTTCAAAATATTTTCTTGTAGCTTCTTAACTCTTGGCTCATTGCCTAATTTCCATTTGTGTTTATCCATAAAATTCAATCAATTGTAAATGATTTCATTGTCTATAACCTTTTCACCCTCTATCTGTCTCTATTGTCTTAAATACAAATGTGTTGTTAACCTTTTGATTTTGCTTTTATTATTCTGAGTATTTGAATTTTTTGTCGTGTCCTCTGGCTATATTCATGATGTGTATACGAAAACAATTTCGGACAACCTTTTGTGCTGTCAATTGTATATAATGAAATAAATAAGTCAAGTGATGTTTTCCCAAAACAAAACAAAACAAAAAAAAAAAAAACACAAATTAAGGTATAAAATTGAAAATGTATGTTAAAATTAAAATTAACTTTAAAAGTTCGTTCTCTTTCAGAAGTTTTTCATACAGACAGTTTTATGTGGGTTTCTCTTAATGAACAATTAATTGGAAATGTTAAATAATATTAGCAGAGAAATATTATATTTTACACCATTTCAACATTTCTAATAAGATTCTCCTAGTAAGGTAGCTTACTGAGGTATAGATAAAGCGTGATATATTTTGTCAATAATTGTTTTTAAGCGTACGATTTGTTCCTTACTTATCCTTCAAGAATAAATAAAATTTAATATCATTTGAATTTATTTATTTGGTCTACTGAGTTACATCTTACAGACTATAAGAATATAATAATAATGTTTGTACAATAATTAATATTTTTTAGTTTAAAAACTTACGATATGAATTAACTGATATCCTTAAGTAAGTTCAAATTAAATTTATTTTTATTTAAACTAAAATTTAAAAGGATTCAAAAACTATTACAAAACTTTAAACATCTTGTAATTGGTTCATTAACCCCATAATTCGTACGATGAAAATTTTCATAAAATAAACTCTCTTGACGTAAATCATGATGAGGAGTATGAAACGTCACTAAATCAGACAAAGCATCACAACGTATATTATTTGTTAAAATATTAAATATAAATATTATAGTAAATGATGATCTACCATCTCTTAAAGATTGTAGTCCTAGAAATACGCCTGCTTTCATATGAATCGCCGGACCAATTTATTTTCTCAAATGTAAATAGTTTCTGAATTTTTTCAATTCTGGCAGAATGGGTTTCATAATAAGGACTCCATATTAAATAACAATATTCCAAATTACATCTAATAAAAGAAACATAAATATAATGATTGTAATGCGACAGGGTCACTAAAGTACGCTGTATTTCGTTTAATCAATCCCAACATTCCATACGCTTTAGATGTTATGTAATTTATATGATTATGAAATTTCAACTCGGAATCAAAAATAACTCCTAAACCGTTAACTTCACCATCTCTCTCAAGAGAGACACCACTTATAGTGTAGTTATAAAAAACTGAATTATGACAATTAGTATATGACATAACGCAACATTTATCAATATTTAAAACAAGCCTTCTAAATTACACCATTCTTTTAGTGATATCAAATCTTTTTGAAGCATAATTGAATGTGATATATTTGTAAATAGTTTCAAATCATCGGCAAATAATAATTTAATATAAAAATTAAAAATAATAATGGGCCTATATGTGTTCCTGGAGGAATACCAGAATATGCATTAATTATATTGTTAGAAAAGCATGAACTAATTTTAACTATAAATTTCCTATTCGTAAGTTTTCTTACTAAAAAACTGCAACAAATTTCCATTAATACCAAATTGGTGAAGTTTGCCTAATAAAATATCATGATTAACTAGCTTTGAAAGATGGAGTAGACAAAGAAACATCATCTTCTAATATTTCCATGACATTTCTATGAAATGGAGCACCTGACTGATCTACACTTGTATAGTTACTATGTGTAATAAAAGTAGTCTAGAAAAACGACGCAAACAAGTTGCAAGATTCATTGTTATTATTTGAAACAATATTGTCATAAAACATATTACATGGATAAAAAGAATTCATTCTTTTTTATTTATAAAATTCCAAAATGCAGAAGGATCAGAGGTAAGCCTATTTTCCATGTTAAATATATATTGCTTATACAAATAGTTATGTAAAAAATCGAGTTCTCGTCGAATTTGTTGAAAATATCTTAAATCAGCAATTTCTTTAATTCCTTTATATTTAAAAAAAAATTTTTTTTTGACGTTTTTTAAATCATTAAGCCGTCTAATTAACCATGGGGTTTTTTACCTTGAGATAGTATCATCACCATGACGAAAAGCGCATACTCAATTATATCACATACAAATTTAAGTGTTTCATCAGAATCAACAGACAGTCAACAGACACAAAAAATTATTTAATACTGGAAAATTTCATTTTACGAAATTTTAAGATTTTTTTCTCTTTTTAGAAAACATAAAATTCAAAATTTATTGCTTTGTGATGCACTGTGTTCCTAGATATGGGGCTTAAACATAAATTACAAGATGTTTTTAATATATCTGATACAAAAAACTAATTCAAAATTCTTTCAATAATTTTTCTAAAGTAGTTAATTTGATTGAATTCATGAGAAAAGAAAAAACAAATTACATGTTATCAATATCATTTTTCATGTTAAATGGCAAAATATATACAAAGGTAAAATACAAGGTAAATTTTTTAGATTAAAATCACCCAAAACTATTCAAAGCTAATTGCTTTTCCTTTTTGACCTGTACTGGTTATAATTTCTAATTTATTTTATAAAAACCATGTGACGTTATATATAGAAGGAATTAACTGCTGTCTCAAAAATTTCATTATATTTATATTCTTATCTTAAAAGAAAAACTGCTTAAATATAGAAAAAATATATGAAAATCTGCTAAATTTTTATAGAAATCTATAAATAGTTTTTAACTTTTTATTAATAACTCCCTACATTATAATTATTTTTCTTTGAAAATTGGCGATTTTTTGTATTTATTTCGGGTAGCATTAAAAAAGAGTAGCAATACCGCACTCTGCTAATATGACACGTGCAGTATAACCATAAATTCACGCTCATGAAGCAAATGCTACAAGCGACCATAAAACCAACTACAATAACAGCCACCACACACAAAATAAAAAGTTTGGAACAACAACTATAACATGAACAACATGCGTAGATAAATCACATTTTCAAGCCTATTTTTTGCTTTTTTATTGAAATCTCGGGACTTTTCGCACCGATTAAGATGATTTTTAACAGAAACCTTCTCAGTATATCAGTGAATCATTTTCACTAAAAATAAGCTAACCAGTTATTGAGGTCGTGATCGTGATTTCCACAGACGGACAGACGGACGTAGGATCAAGAATATATACATTTTATGGGGTCAAGATTTTTTTCTAATTATTTGAACGGAATGATAAACTTATCTATGAATACTAGGGTGGCTCTTCGTTATATGGAGAAAAAAAGTGTTCAAACTGTCGGTCTCACCCCCTAGAAATATGCGAATAGTACAAAAACTGAGAAATACAAAATTTTGGGCCAATCAAAAAACGTTTAGTCGTGGCGCAAAGCGATTGAAAATTTCAAGTGTGTTTATATGGGGAAAATATGACTTTTTTTTCAGATTTTACGAAAATTTCGTTCTATAATTTAATTTTTCCGACAAGCTGTTACATAATTCGGGATCAGTATTAAATTATCCTTTGAAAAGGCTATAAAACTTCAAATCGTATGAAACCTCGCCAACAAATAGCAAATGCCCCAGACCACTTTTGTGCCAAAAAAAACTAGTTCATGAAATTTGATGACATTTTTTTCAACTTTGAGAAATTGATTAAAGCCATCATTCTTTTTTGGTCTCTATACTTATAAGTACTCAGATATAAAGTATTGTTTTATTACCACGTTGTTAACATATTGCGCATTGAGACCGAAAATTGGAAATTTTTTTGATAAAATTTTTAAAACTCCTTTTTAAAGTTTGAAAAAATTTTCTTAAATAAAATTAAAAAAAATGAATCTATTACTTTAGGGTTTTATTAAATACATGTTGCGGATTAACTGTGTGAATTTTTAAGTAAATCCTTCCGCCAGAATTTTTTTGACAAGGATTTTATTTTCGCGGATTTCGAGAAAAATTGGATTTTTGTGAAATATTCTGTAAATGTACTCTTTCTAAATACTTTGTATCTTTGTAGATGCCATTATTTATAATGGTTGACATTTTTTGGTTTTTTGTAATCGGTCGCTTTATATTATCTTCAATGTCACCTACAAGTTTTGAAACTTCTACCATTTTATTTCCCAGTTTTAAATAGTTTATTAAATAAAAGTAAATTTCAAATATAATAATATATATAAAAGGTAATATTAAATTAATACTACTCTTAATGGAATAAATTACAAAATTAATTCAAAGTGAATTTCAAAAAACGTCCTATTTTTTAGACATATGACTTAAGTTGTTTTAATTTATATTCGCGAGCAATAAGCAGATAATTGCACCAGAGATATATCACAATGGGTAATTTTGATCTCAGGAGCACTGAAGGGTTAAATAAATAAAAATTAACCGAATTATTTTCCTTAAATTCCAAATAGTGGTATCTACGAGTTTAATAGAAAAATTCATTTTGGGTCATTTTTATTTTAAAATATCTTAAAATCCAAAGCTGGTCATGGCAAATAATGGGTTAGTGTTCTCGGATTTATCCGAAACTTCTACACATTTGTTTATTATATTTTAAGCGTCGCATCTAAAAATTGGACAGCACTTACAAAATATTTGAATTTTTTGCATAAATTGTCTTTTATTAGTTTGGGGTCATATGTGACCACAATTCCAAAAGTGTTCATGGAGTCATATTATTTTTTTCCGAAACCCTAGGCTATTAAGATAAAATATAACATTTAAAAGTAGAAAAATTATGAATTTTTGATACAAAATATTTGGAAAGAGTACATTTACTGAATATTTCACAAAAATCCAATTTTTCTCGAAATCCGAAAAAATAAAATCCTTGTCAAAAAAATTCTGGCCGAGGGATTTACTTAAAAATTCACACAGTTAATATGCCACATGTATTTCATAAAACCTTAAAGTGATAGATTCATTTTTTCATGATGGCTTTAATCAATTTCTCAAAGTTGAAAAAAATGCCATCAAATTTCATGAACTAGTTTTTTTTTTGGCACAAAAGTGGTCTGGGGCATTTGCTATTTCTTGGCGAGGTTTTATTCGATTTTGAAATTTTATAGCCTTTTGAGGGGATAAGTTAATACTGATCCTGAATTATATGAAAGCTTGTCGGAAAAATTAAACTATACAACGAAATTTTCGTAAAATCTGAAAAAAAGTCATATTTTCCCCATATAAACACACTTGAAATTTTCAATCGCTTTGCGCCACGACTAAACGTTTTCTGATTAGCCCAAAACTTTGTATTTCTCAGTTTTTTTGCTATTCGCATATTTCTAGGGGGGGAGACCGACAGTTTGAACACTTTTTTTTATTAAGGGCCACCCTAATGTATACACTCTGCACACTGGCGTGAGAAGCAAAATAGACGAACTTCTGACCAAATCTATACCCAAAACAAAACTCCAAAAAGTCCAGCAAATATTTTTAGGGCCAAGTAAAACTGATTCATTTAAAAACATCTTAGGTAAAAAAAAATTTCTTGGGCAATAATTGAAAATATATTGAAATTTTTTGCAAAAGCTGACGCACGGTATAAAAACAGATATATTAAATTTCTAAAGATCACCTTTGAATGTTGAAATCCTTCTTTTATATTATAAGAGATGATTTCTCTTTTACATAGAGTTTAATTTGATAATTTGGAATCCGTTTACCAATATTTTCCAATAAAACCAAACCACAAAAACCAACTTTTTTAAATACTTCCGTTATTTGTAAATTAATTTACCATCATGTAATCAAATAACTGATTGACTGAAAATATCTATGTCAAAAATCAAAATTTTTTTGGAAAAAAAAATGTTTTAGATTATTTTTGTCATCACCACGAGTCTGCCTGCAAAGTTTCTACTCAATTGGATCACGGGAAAGGGGTAAAAAATCGATGCAAAATTCTGTCGACAAGCAGACACTGTGAGGTAATATAAAGGGAGTAAAAAAAGGCAATTGGGACTGAAAACTAAAAAAAAAATGTTATTTATATTTGTAGAGGCTCAATTTCTAGCAAGAATTTAGTAAAACTGGATGCGAAATGTTCAGCTTTATTTAAAAGGTACCGAAATTTGTTATTGCTTCCATGAAAACTTAACAAATCAAAAACTGGAAATTTTTTCAATTAGGCAAGTAACATAAGCCTCTTTGATAATAACGTTTTCCAGTTCACCTCCATTATCTGTTTTTGTTCTCTGTAGTTGTAGTCAACTAGTTTAGGTTACTTTGCCTACATAGGTTTGAAGAATAAAATTTTCCTAGTGAGGTAAGTTTTTAAAACTTTTTTGCATTTTCTTTATTTTTTTCTGAATGTCCAACATGTCAAGAGTGTTGTGTCAAATTTCAAGGAGATCGAAGCAAAACTAAAGAAGCATTTCAAGCAACCAGCCCTGATACTTTATATCGTATATGTTAAACACTTTAAGTCTTAATCCTGTAGAGTCTTAATCCTGTAGAGCATGATTAAAAAGCTGCGAGCCAAGCGATTAGGGTGCTTGAGATCATTATTATTTTGGAATATATTATAAAGAACTATTTTTTCCAGAAGATGCGGAAGCATGTGTTATCCGAGAATATCAAAATATTTATTGGTGTTCATAATCCCTTCCAATTTGATCAATGTACTGACTCCATCACGGGAGAACAGACATATAAATATATGGCATATAATTAATGATTCCGCTTTAAACGTATCGCTTCTTACCCCACACCATAATTGATCCTCCGACATGTTTGACTGTTGAGAAGTAAGATCTGAAATATATGTTATTCTAAAAGATCTAAAAAGAGCATAACTGAAATTTTTTAAATTTTTCAGCTATTTCTTGTAAACTAAAGATGATAGCATTTATGGGATTACCATGCCTGACAGGCACAAAATCGAGTTAGAGTTTCTGGGTGCAATGCTAGTGTTGGCAGATAAAGAACCATAGACATGCTAAAAATATCCCTTTTTCGAAGTTAGTTTGCTATATCTGGAAAGCTAGAGCTGATCTACAGATTGGTTACGACGTGTGTAATCAGCTAACCCGAGTTATGCAAAAAAAAAAAAATCTGGAAAAAAAATTTGTATTACCTCGTGTAATGTTTTCATTATGTGATAGGAATTAAAAAAAACATCTTGTTTAGTTTTTGAGTTATTAGTAGTTAGTTTCAGTTTTTTTGAGATATTAATAAAATAAGAAATATTTTTCTTTAGCCGTCATTGGTTACGTCTAATAGGATCCGCCATTTTCATGCATAAGGATGTTTTTAATTTTTAGCCAAAATCAAATACTTTGCCCCTATAAAATGATTTGCAACAACATTGCATAGATTTGTTGATGCATCGTTTTGCATATTTTGCTGTGCATGCATATATTCGCATGTACACTTGAAAATTATCACCTTGAATAAGCCGTATTTCTTAACAACTATTTATTAAACTCTTTCTTTTACCTCATGGTCTCTGTCTGTGTGTTTGTCTTTCGTGGGGCAACTCCATTCCCCCTTATCAATTTGATCTGAAACTTGACCAATAGTCTTGTTGTAACTACAGATTGATTTTGGGGTAGCCACGCACAGCCACGCATAGCCACACACAGTCACGGACTGATCTAAATGTTATTTCCCAACATCCGATCGATCTGGAACTTGCTGTAAAAAAAAAGATTAACTTCGACTAAGTCACGCACAGCCACGGAGTAATTAAAACCCATTTTCCCTTATCCGATCGTTCTGTAACTTGGTCGATAGACTTGCTGTGAAAAAGATTAACTTTGGCATAGTCAGGCACAGTCACGCGTAGTCACGCACACTCACGGAGAGATGAAAACCTCACTTCCCCTCATACGATCGATCTGAAACTTTGTCCATAGACTTGTTGTGGCCAAAGATTATCTTTAAGATAGCCACACACAGTCACGCATAGTCACGCGGAGCCACGGAGTGATTTAAACTCCATTTGCCCTCACCCGATCGATCTGAAACTTTGTCCATAAACTCGTTGTGGCCAAAGATTATTTTTAAAATAGTCACGCAAAGTCACGCACAGTCACAGAGAGATTCAGAACTCATATGCGTATGGAAGGAAAGAGTTTTAATAAAAACTTTGTTTTTATGGGTTAAATTATTTTTTATTTAAGTTTAAAATTCATTTACCTGCTATAAAAGTAAAAAAATAGTGAATAATATGTGTTAATAAAAAATATGTTAAAAAAAAGAATTGCACCAATAACAAGCGTGTTTAAAAAAAAGGAATATAACTGGGGAACTTTGAACTTCGGTTGAAAAATCACAGATTTCGGAGATCTTACAACAGACTTTAGATATCAAATGTCAATTTTCATTCGACTATAAATTGGAAATGGTGTATGTGTAAATTAGGAAAAATCCTAAAAAGGGTTAACTGATGGTTTTCTCCATTTTATTCCTTTTTCAATTTCTCAATCCAATTTCATCTTACTAATTAATGTTTATATTAAGTGAATGTCCTTTGGATAAATTTTGTTTCCTAATGAAAATTTGAATTTGTATTGTTTTCATTTAGTTCAGTAAAACTTTTCTTCATCTTTTCACAAGTTGTGCTACTGACAATTGAAGTCTTTTCACATTTTTCCACAGCATTATTTTTATCTTTGATCTCAATGGTTTGTTGTTATATAATTTTCATTATATTAATATACAGAAAAAAAATTTTTTGGTCATTATATGTTTAGATGATTTTTATCATTATACATATTACATTAATTTAATTTTATTTATTCATGAATGTTTTTAGCAGTTTCATTAATTATATCAAAGCCGGGGGAAATAAAGACCATTTTGGTTGTTGTTATTATTTGTTGTGAGGCTTAGGTTCTATAGTGAAGTGAGGTTCACTCAACAAGAAATGTTAATAAAATAATAACAAAATATTTTTGTTTCCTGTGGAAAAAAAGCAAAACATTCTTGTGTGTTAAAATGTTGTACAGGAATGAGCAGACATGGGAATTATTTCAAATAAGTAGCAACTTTTCTATTCAAAAATTTTTCAAATTCTATAAAAATTTACATATGTTTTATAAATTTTAAGATTTCATAGATTATAATCTATTATAATCAAACATACACGAACACCATGCTAGAAGAGTTCCACATGTCAACAAAAATCCACTTTTTGAACTCACATATGGACTTTTTTGAAAATCAGTTGTCAACGGAATCTGATGAACATGGTGAATGTTTTCATCAGGTATTTATGTCTTCCTATAGAAGAACGATATAACGGCAAGAGCATTTTGTCTTTTATAACAGATTTGTGTTGGACATTGTACGAAATGGTGTCGAATTGCCAACAGCGAAAAAGAAAGTGATTTGAAAGTGATCTGACATATACTCTATAGTAAAATTTTATGGTGAAAATTTTTGTTGAACATTTCATCCCCGCCCTTCCCCTTTTTCAGTGTGTTTTTTACGATTTGTTAGAATAAAGCCAAAAAATGGTTATGAGGGGGAGTTAGAGGGTTAATATGTTCTACAAAAATATTTTCCATAATATTTTCTACATTTTCTAAGTTGCTGAACATACCCTATACCTCAGGTGTAAATAAAACATAGTTTTATCTACCGATATGGTGCAATAACAGGTCAGAGTTGGGAAACTTTAACCGCTTTTAAAATAAAATTCCGATGTGATCTTTCAAAACGCCGACACACGTATATTTTTTTTGTTCTCTTCCACCAGAATCAATCGTCGCACAGTGGACCATATTTTGAGAAGGCGGCCAAAAATCATTTTTTTTTTGTTACCGATTTTAAAGTTATGTTATTCATTTAAAAGTAAATACTAGTAAACTACGGAAGCCAAAAAATTGCGCCTCTATCTCAACTATATCACAGCGAACAGCGTCTTCGAAAATGGGCTTTCTCAGTATTTTGCTAAAATTAAAAATTTTTTTGTAAATTTTTATTTTTGAATGACTGCAACTTTTTTGATTTAAAGGATTTTGAAGTGAAATAAGTTTTGTATAATTTTGTGGCTTCCATACTATTAATGTTAAAAATGTAAAATCACTGAGTCATTCCGAAATTTAAAAAAAAGCAGTCAGAAAAAATCTTGCACTCTTCTATAGGCCGAACCCTCCCTTCTACTCCTATACCCCATTATACACCCGCCAGTTTCCGCCCGTATGCACCAGAACAATTTTTCTGACCCAAGGTTAGATATTTTCTGCAAAATTTATGAATACAAAAGTTGTCCACTATGTGGCTAAGATATATTAAGTTTGAGGTGATGTTTGTAACTGCCATAAATATTGGACCTTTATCCATCTTTTATTATACGGATCGACTCAAAAACACTTTCTGAGTCGACTAAACAATATCCGTCCGTCCGTCTGAGTGTTATGAATACAAAAGTTGGTCGTACCGGTGCACCGCGGTGTATTTTTTGCGTATCGGTAGAGTTGTCAGGAGTTGTTTTATACTTATAAAAAAGGATTGAGATATAATGCGCTTAATTGTTACAGGTACATTTACATAGGTATCTTTCAAAAACATTAATAGTCTGAATTAGAGTTGTATAGTTTAAATGCCTGACAAAATGGGAAACAATTTAAATAACAGGTAAATGGTAAAAAAAAAACTATTGCGACATAACCTTTTAAGATATGAGCAGGTATGCTTCATCTTTTCAAAGGGGTTAGGGTGTGGGTTTTTTATGCTTCTAAAAGTTGTAATAAAAGATACAAATTTGTAAATGGTAAAAAAAAAAAACTATTGCGACATAGCCCTTTAAGATATGAGCAGGAACGCTTCATCTTTTAAAAGGGGTTAGGGTGTGGGTTTTTATGCTTCTAAAAGTGGTAATAAAAGATAAAAATTTTTATTTTACATAATTGCAAGAAAGAGTATTTATAATAATGTTTCCACAATTATTATTCATTACAATTTGTGCAATGGCTAAGTACTGTTACAGAGATCTGGCAGATATTTATTTTCAACGAAATGATGTAGACGATGTAATTTTGCACATAGTGAGCAACGACTTCTTTAAGAATTGTAACCTAGAAGACATTGAAATGCACAAAAGGAAAAATTACTAATTTTGCATCGAATTTGAAAAGACGGTACATTGAATGCTCCCATAGCAAGGCAAAGATGTACAAACGTTACCAAGACTGGTTAATAAAGGAACTTATTTTTGAGAGTGCATCTACAACTGCCAACGAAAGTGGAAAAAAGGGTCGACCAGCAAAACCAATTGACGGATATAGTGAAAGATCTCGAAGGCGCAAGCTGGAGAATATCAATGAAGAAATTTCTCAAAGAATTATTAAGGATTCATTTTTGCACCAAATTCAACCAACCCAAAATAAAAAAACAAAATTGAAATAATTGAAAAAATAGTAGAAGCGAGACCAAGGCACACAGAGGATTTTGAAAAGCATTCCTACACCAATTGAAGATAAGAAATTTACGCCGGAAGAAGCGGTCGCCCTATTTTTGGATTTGAAATTGACCAAAAATCAATATAAGGAATTGCGGAAGCGAACCAATGAAAAGAATTGTGGGATTTTTCGAGAGTATCGAGATTAAGTTTCTGCCAAAAAAGAATGCTTACCTTCACAATCTGCTATTAGTGTCACTTCAACATCAGCAGAAATAAAATTGCAAGATCTCCTTGAACATACTGCAGAACGATTGCTAAATACGCTTGATACTGATCATTTAAAAAAACTGGTAATGGCAGCATTACTTTAATTTCTAAATGGGGATGTGATGGATCCTCTGGTCAGAAATAATACAAGCAATTTAATGCCGAAAATTCATCAGATGCTAATTTATTTATGGTATGTTTCGTTCCATTGCGCTTAACAAAAAGGTATAGCGCCTTATAGCCGTCAACTAGTAGAGCAACAGAAATTGATATATGGAAAAATGCAATTACTTCTTCAACAAAGTATTGCAGACCAATAAAATTTGCATTCAAAAAGGAAACCAAAGATGTCATAACTGAAGAAGTTCAAAAATAAAAGATCAAATTAAGGAACTTCAACCAGTAAAATTTAAATTTGATGACCAAGACATTGAAGTACATTTTAAAATGTTTCTCACAATGATTGATGGAAAAGTTGCACAAGCTTTAACTGGAACAAAGTCAACGTCAAGCTGCATTATATGCCAAAAGACATCAAGTCAATTAAGCCAACCCCCACCAGAAGACGATAGTTTTAAGGAAGCCTACGTATTTGGAATGTCCCCTCTTCATGCTAGAATACGTTTCATGGAGCATATTCTTAAATTGGGTTATGATTTGGAATTTGGTCCGTTAGGCGAAACAGTGAGAAAAAACAAAGAAAATTAAGAAAAAAGAAAGCAAAAAAAAAAAACAAATTCAACAAAAATATCTACAGCTAGGCCTTGTAATCGACCAACCAAAACAAGGGGAAGGAAACACAAATGGTGGGAATACTGCAAGGAGATTTTTTTCCGATCCGGAATCTGCAGCATCTATCACAGGTGTAGTTCATGAATTAATAGGACGATTCAAAATCATATTTCAAGTTCTAGCATGCAGCAGAAAGATAAATGCAAAAAAATTTGGAGAGTACGCCAATAAAACAGCTATACTTTATAATGAAAAATACTCTTGGAGATATATGCCATCCACAGTTCATAAAATTTTGTACCATGGGGAATAAATAATTCAAAACAATATGCTACCAATAGGAGATCTATCTGAAGAAGCGCAAGAAAAAAGGAACAAAGACTACAGATTCTTTCGCGAGCACAACACAAGGAAAATGTCCAGATGTTGTACTAATGAAGACCTTATCACTATTTTGTTGTGCACTTCAGATCCATATATGTCCAACATTCGTCAAAAATGGAAAACTACCTCTATTGAATTAGACGAAGAAGCTAAACAACTTCTAGAAGATGAAAATCAAGGCTATTTAGAAGAAATTTTTACTAAAATTGGTTGATTTGAAGTACTTTTTTATTATTTCATAAATATACCATAAAAATTGATATAGAAATATTTAAAAAGACAATAAAAAAAAAAATTTAACTAAAGCAAAAACATACGAATTTTTCATTGAAACTTCTCTGAACCAATATAAGGTAACTTTTACGTTCGCTGCTTAATAAATTATATTTTAACTCGGGATCTTTCAAAAAAAAAAAAAAAAAACAACCTTTGGCCCTTGTGCACATTAGGACTAAAAAGTTTACGGGGGCCAAAGTTTGGCATTTTCTGAAAAAATTAACTTAAAAAATTGTTAAAAAGTATTAGTTGTAAAATTAACTAAAAAATAAGACATTATATTAAAAAAAACCTTTTTTTTACCTTTTAACACTTCACTTTTGTACTAAAATTCAACAACAAATGAAAATGTATTTTAAACCCTCCGTAACTTTTTTTATTTTCGGTCGAGAATTTCGTTTTAAAGCAAAACTTAAAGGCTAAATTCTCACCTACCAAACAAAAAAAAACCGCATATCAAAATTCCAATCCAATCAAAAGTTATAGATTTTTGACCGCCTTCTCGTCAAATGGTCCACTGTGCGTTGGAACCTCGTATGAGTGTTTTTTTTGTTTGTTGTTAAGTATACGATGGAATATGCATAAATTCAATTAATATTAATCATACGTATTGATGAGTTTTGCAAGAAAAGTGGTTTTTTAACCCATTTCATTCCACTGTTCGATTTTTCGAATAGATATTTTGCACTTTTGTAACTGAAAAACTATAAAAGGTTTTTTTAAATGTTTTCACTGGAGTGAAACCCATTCATCTACAAAATATAGTTTGTTCCGTAATTTAGTTTCCGTATTGAATATTTAGGAATTTAAATTCAATATTTTTCAAGATTTTTTTTTAATATTTTTAGAAATTAATCTAACAGGTTACGTTTGTTTTGGATTTCCCAATTTCTTCAGGGACCTTTATTTATTTTATATATATATATTTTAAAATATATCAACAATAAAAACAATTTTAGGAATTAGGATTAAAAAAATTAAATTCGTTTAAGGTCCAAATTAAAAAGCCGATTTAATTTAGGCAGGTTGTATAGTTTTATTCCACACACCTACTTTTGCTGTTCGAAAATCCGAATTAATTTCCCATCAGATATTCAATAAACATCAACACATATTTTTAAAATCAATAATATTTATAGATTTTGTTCTACTTTGGAAGAAAACTTTAGCCACTGTTTGATTATTCGAATTTTGGAAAATGGAAAATTGTAAAATTCAGAAAATTCTGAAACTTTAAAATTTTCTTAATTGGACTGCAATACGCCATGATTTCCAGTGGTGACAGCTAATGAGTTAAAAGAGAATTAATTAAATCTTTTTCTATTAAATAATTTTTTATGAAGGGCATAATTATTAAACCTTTGCAATTTTCTTATATATATTTTTTGTTGCTTTATTCAAAAATTCCAGTTTTGTTTTGTATTTCAAAAATATTTTTTAATAAGTTGATAATTTTGCAATTTTACCAAACCCTCAGCTTTGAGTGTAAGTTGTATATTTGTTTGAGTGCTTTCATTCATTTATCATAAATGTAATTATTTTTTTCCCGTAAGTTTTTATATAATTTAGTTAATTATAATCACCCTTAGGCGAAGATTTTTATAAAAATATGTTAATGCTTTCCGTTAAAATATCAGAAGAATACTTTAGTTAAAAAAAAAAAAATGGTAATTGTTGTAATTACATCTAAATAACATTAATTTATATGAAACAAAAAAATGTTAATGTCATATTATGACTTGTTCTAATTTTCACTAGTAACTTTTGATAAAATAGATTGGATTTTAGCAGAGAGATGAAAGATAATGGCTGGAATCACTCCGCTTTAAATTAGAATTAGTAATTTACGAATATATTTTATAAGGTTCCCGATGACGGGTATACAAATTATAATCGAAAGACCTGTTGACCCATTTGGAAATAACTAATGTTTAAGTAAAAGAAGGTTATAGTGTACACCATGAGTTTCCAGGAAGTTTGTTAAGTCCAACTTTTGTAAGCTCATTATTGGATATAGAAAATAAGCATAAAGTAAATTTAAGTTGTATATTTATTTGTGGCCGTAGGTATTAAACATTTCTTGCCGAATGCTATTTTTATGTGTGGAAAATTTCTATGGACCAATCATGATCATATTCAGTAAAGTCACTTATTTTTCTAAAGAATAATTATAAACCAAATGAGAAATATTTTTGTTTCTTGATAAATTTAAGTGAAGATCAGTTAGCAGAATTATATTGGAATTGTGATTAAACACAATTCAAAAGGATTTATTTTTGGACTATTGAATAATGATTGCAAGTAACGTACGTAAATCAAATTTTGCGCTATCTGGTTCTTACGCAAATTTAAGTCGCTACCAAAAGTATTATTTTTATGAGAGCTAGGTCTGAACATACACTGATTTTCAATTGCGATCGTACTATTTGTCGGCCATAAGTCTATATACTGAATTTTATGAGACATGTTTATATTTGAGATCCATTGTTTGATTAAAAATTTCGCATGGACACATAAATAGACGGGTGAACGGACGGTCGTCGCTAAATAAACTCAGAAAATATTTCGGGTCCGATCGGTATTATAAAAGGTGCGTCTAGGTTAAGTATTTTTGGTAGTTACAGACATGGTCAAGGTATAATGCGTTTCTACTGATAAGTTTTGAAATATCGCATCTGCAAAACTAAAAGAAAATTTGTAATATTTTGTTGAAAAACACATAATAACTTTAGAGCTTAGCAAGCCATTTTAATTAAATTGTTACGCTCATATGTGTCTGGCTGATCTTCTGATATTCCGGTTATGTAACGATATACGTATGGCATGGTACAGTGATTACGGAACGATATGAGTTGAATTTTCTACGAAATGCTCTAGAAGAACCAATGCAGTGTCGGATGGTGTATAATGGTGGTGTTTTTTGCCCATAATTCTGGCTAAAAAAAACTGTTGGTTTTTTAACAGTTTTGGCATATTCTTTTCAGTTTTTCTTACCTTTAGCACGATATTCGCTTAACTGCTTGGTGGTTTACGTATCAGTTTATGAATGGAAGATCTAGTGCATGCTTCCGTTTTAGTTGATTGATTTCATTAGTTCTGTCAAGCAATGAAATAGCCAAAAATTTAGGGTGGTTGCTGAGCGTTTCTAGGTAACTGTCACTAGTTTTTCTGACTTTCTCCCTAACTGGATGCTCTCTTTGAATGAATATGTTAGTGAGATACCACGGTGAATTAGTGATCAACTTTAGTCTTTTGGATTGATATCTTTCGAGAATATCAATATTTGAATTGTTAGCAGTGCCCCGTAATTCGACACCGTTAGTTCAGGTTGGTCTCAGTAAGACTTTGTATATTTTCAGTTTGTTGAGAAGATTCAACTGAAGCTTTGATCCCAGAAGCCAGTAAAGCTTTTCAGTTTTTATGCTAAGCTGTTGCTGTTTCTCTTCAGGTAAAGCCTCTATCCAAGACCATTTATTATACCCTATACCACTATGTGGTTTGGGTATAATGACTTTGTGCTGCTGTTTGTAACAACCAAAAATATTTGACCTAGACCCATCTTTAATTATACCGATCGAATCAGAATCACTTTCTGAGTTGATTTAACAATGTCCGTCCGTCCGTCCGTCCTTCCGTCCGTCTGTGTGTCCATGTAAACCTTGTAATCAAACTGCAGGTCGCAAATATGAAAATATTTTGATGAAATTTGGTATATAAGCTTTTATCGGCCATGGGATTAACGCTATTGAAATTGGTAAGAATCGGTCTATGTTCAGACCTAGCCCCCATACAAATTACCCATATGAAATCGACATAAATTGCCATAAGATCCAAATTGTCATATAGATCTTACTCAAATTGGGTTTGTATGCATTCATTACATCCATTAATGACCAGTCCAAAAATGATCCCTTTGACCCCATATAGAGCTGCTTCCCGATCTTCATTTAAATCTATTAAAAAACAAAAATATTGCACTGATTCTTCTCAAATTTTGTTTGTATATATTTTTGCAAAACACAAGAGACTTTACCAAACATAATCAGGATCGGTCTATTTTTGGACCTAGTCCCTTTATAGATATAGCATCCGATATGAACTTTTTCATATCTGCAGCCAACAAATAAATAAAAATCCCACTTAAATTTTGTTTTTGCTTATTTTCTATGTCCAGTTATTTGGGCCTAAGAGATAGGATTTCTAAACGCATGGTATAGGGTATCGTATAGTCGGTCTAGACCGACTATAATTTTCTTACTTGTTTTTTTATTTATTTATTTATTTATTCAGTCTATGGAATCATCCTTACAGACTACTTAAAATATACATTTATATTATAATTTATATTATAATTTATATCTATAATATTAATAGGCTAGGCAATTTCTTGTGATCAATGTTTTGTTCTACCGTTTTATCCCGATTTTGACCAAACGTATACTATTTGAAAGGTATTTCTTTTCAGCGGTTTTGCAGATTTACAGATTTTTTAATTTTTTCCTTTATTTTGAGTAAATTGCATTTAAAGTTGCTACTAACACATACATAAAACAAGTAAGAAAATTATAGTCAGTCTAGACCGACTATACGATACCCTATACCATGCGTTTAGAAACCCTATCTCTTAGGCCCAACTAACTGGAAATAGAAAATAAGCAAAAACCAAATTTGAGTGGGATTTTTATTAATTTTTTTGGCTGCAGATATGAAAAAGTTCATATCGGATGCTATATCTATAAAGGGACTAGGTCCAAAAATGGACCGATCCTGATCATGTTTGGTAAAGTCTCTTGTATTTTGCAAAAATATGTACAAACAAAATTTGAGAAGAATCAGTGCAATATTTTTGTTTTTTAATAGATTTAAGTGAAGATCGAGAAGCAGCTCTATATGGGGTCAAAGGGATCATTTTTGGACTATTCATTAGTGGATGTAATGAACGCATACAAACCCAATTTGAGTAAGATCTATATGACAATTTGGATCTTATGGCAATTTATGTCGATTTCATATGGGTAATTTGTATGGGGGCTAGGTCTGAACATAGACCGATTCTCACCAATTTCAATAGCGTTCATCCCATGGCCGACAAAAGCTTATGTGCCAAATTTCATCAAAATGTATTCATATTTGCGACCTGCAGTTTGATTACAAGCTTTACATGGACACACAGACGGACGGACGGACGGACGGACATTGTTAAATCAACTCAGAAAGTGATTCTGATTCGATCGGTATAATTAAAGATGGGTCTACGTTAAATATTTTTGGTTGTTACAAACAGCAGCACAAAGTCATTATACCCAAACCACATAGTGGTATAGGGTATAATTATACAATGCTATGTGTGTGTTTATTAAATTTGTTAATATGTTTGTAATAAAAATGAGTGTTTTTTTGTGTTGATTTGTGAATTAGCTATAATTGATTAGCATACTTTTAGGGTCTTTATTTAATGAAAAATTAAAATTTTCTAGAATTAGCACTCGAATTTCGAGGGCTGGAACCTGCTAGTATATAATTAGACATTTAACAAAATTGATTGAAAACATTAATTTAATTCAGTTAATTTAATGCATTTAAGTGTAATATAATATCTCTCTCACAATAAACAAACTTTAATTAAAATCAATAAACTGATACAGCATATTAAACTCATCACAAATTCTACGAAGTGGATTAAAATTAGCATAGTTTGTACAATAATATTTGATAGTTAGAAAGTTATAATTTCTTGATGATCGAAAAGGATTATTTATATATATTTTATTGATAAGAAATTCAGATTTGAGACTACCATTTAACAGTTTTAACAGGAACGTAACATTTAGCATGTGTCTGCGACTTTTCAATGTAGGAAGCTTAATTAGAGGCTGACGATTTTCATAAGATGGCAACCTCATATTGGGATCCCAGCCCAAACCACGAAGACGAAATAACAAAAATTGTTTTTGAACTGATTCAATTTTGTTCGAATGTATATGATATTGCGGATCCCAGACTACAGATCCATATTCGAGTATTGGTCTTACCAAGGTAGTAAACAATTATTTTGTCGTATACGGATCCGAAAACTCTTTAGCCCATCGTTTAGTGAATCCAAGTACACCAGTAACTTTATTTATTGTTAGCGAAATATGACTTCTAAAGTCTAATTTTTTTATCCAGAAGTACGCCAAGGTCGTTAAATGAATCCACTAAATCAAGCACGCATTATTCATGATATACCGACCATTAATTGGAATTGATTTTGTAAAAATCATATATTTGCAATTTTTTGACATTTAGGTCCATTAGATTAATATTACACCAAGTACTTAAACGATCAATATCATTCTGTAAAAGTGATTGTTGATCAAGATTGTTGAGGGTAAAAATTAACTTTACATCGTCTGCATACATTAATGTAGTTGAGTGTTTAATTACAGAAGGAAGATCATTTATAAATAGCGTAAATAAAAGAGGTCCCAAGTGACTACCTTGAGGTACACCAGATAATACTTTTATTTTGTTGGAATACGAGTTACGAAACTTAATACATTAAGTTCTATCTTTTAAATATGATCCAATCCATTTTATCAGCATTATACCAAAGCCCATACGGTCAAGCTTAAACAACAATAGATCATGATTTACTTTATCAAATGCCTTGTTAAAATCATTATAAATAACATCTGTTTGTTTCATATTAATAAAACCATCATTTACCAAAGTTGTAAGCTCCAAAAGATTTGTTAATGTAGAGCGTGATTTGCAGAATCCATGTTGCGTTGGAGATATGATAGAGGACACATGATGTGACAACGTGTCATATATAAGTTTTTCAAATAGTTTTGGAATAGCACTTAATTCAGCAATACCTCTATAATTCGAAATACCAGCTTTAGATCCAGATTTAAAGAAGGGAATAATAATCGATTATTTCCAAATGGAAGGAAAGTAACCCAATTTAAGGGATACCGGAGAGATACCGGACTGTATCACACTTGGGAATAGTATTTCCATTAATAGTAACTAAAGGACATTCACCTCGTCTAAGTGGAAACGTTGCGTGATTCGATTTTTTAGTGTTTACCTTTATGTTCCGTTTTGGTAGCCACTGCTCCAGCAAATCTAGCTCAATTTGTACAAATAGGGATGCTTGTACAGGAGACGCATTTGCAACAATAATTGCAGTGTACCAGTGCTACCAGTATGTTGTTGATTACAGCCATGTCTGCTGTACACATATAATTATACTCGTGTTTTGAAATTTCCAGTAAATTCGACCAAAAATAAAACATATCTTAACGATTTTTTTTTGTCGGACGGTATCAGTCAAAAATCAATACAATTTTAATATGACTAATTAAACTAGTGTAATACCAGTGGATAATCTGTTAAGTGCTTGCAATATTGATAATCGATAATTCGATTAATCGGTAAAAATATTTTATTTGAGTATCGATAAAGCGTACTATCGTAAATTATACAGTGCATTCATAAATGATAGCACATTTGGTAATCTGTGATTCAATGTTAAATAAAATTTGAACTATGCATGCAATAGTTATCATCTCTTTCTTGAATTTCTAATAATATGTTTTCTTTCCAAAAATAAACTTATATTAAACAAAACTTTGATTAATTATTAAAATCTCTTACATCGCAATACCTAGCATATTAAAGCGTTCAAATTGTATGTCACAAATGCAAAAAAGTCTTTGTTTGAGAAAAAAGACCATTTTAATACAACATCTACTATTTAATTTTATTAAAAATATTAGTGATAAACAAAATGTGAACTCGAAAAGGGTCAAATTTGCACACTGTCAGAAAATGGCTTACTTTGATTGCAGCAAACAAAGCTGTACCCAACTTGCTGGATGCTTTTCCAACAAAGTGTGTAGAATGACCATTTGGAATGTTTTTAACTCTTCCAAACATATTCAAAGACAAACAATGAAGAAAATTCCGTGTCTTTTGGAACGTCACATTAGTGCTCGGTTGGAATTTTTTAAAAATAATATGAGAGTATATTGGTTAAATGTAAATTGCTTAAGGTTGTGTTAGAGAATAACCACTTTATTTGGTTTCTTTTAACAGATAATTTCGTCACATTAAAAAACTGTAAGTTTAGTTACTGGCGTGACCTACGACGAAACTTTTATGGCAGTAATGTTGTGATTTAGGGTGCGTTTACTGAAGAGTGTTGTGTGGAACCAAAAATGAACAGTGATAAGTGTTGTGAATTACTTCTATGCAGTTTTTTTGTGATTTTTCATATAAATATTTTGCAGCAAGATAATTCAGCCTGTCATGCCAGAAAATTCACAAAATAAAAATAAAAGAAAAATGACGTTAACTGAGAAATGACGTTAGCTGAAGTTATGAAAGTTCTTGGTATATACTTAGAATTGAACCCGTGCAACCAACAAGCGTTTAATCCGAAATAGCGTTTTCGGCTGCAGTATTTTTTTGCACCAAATTACGGTCACGTTTTAGTGATGAAATCCTAAATGCATTATTCATTTTAAAAATATTCCTTAATAAGTTAAATTAAATTAAAGAAAACGTATATAGAAAATCTGGAATTAAATTTGAATTGTTTAAAATAGATAAAATGAACTTTTTATCGAATTATCTATAATTTCACTTTTCACTTATTTTTCAGTCACTAACTATTTTCTTTTTACCAATAAAACGGTATCACTTTAATTAATTGCACATGGCAACAGTGAAAGAATTTCACGGCCTTGACAGTATAGGTTCGATTCCAATACTCGGTTTTTTGTATGGGCCTCAAAAAAATTTTTAAAATCAGGGGGCCTCTCGAAAAAGGGTGTCATCAGTTTTTTTTTTTTCAACAGCTACTTCAGACTTAGCGATACCGCTTAACAATATTTGGCAATAATGTAGCTAAGAATCCGCTGGACAAATTTTATTAACAAGTTAACACAAGAAATGAAACATTAACAAAAAAGGTAAAATAAATTCACTAAAAGACCATTTTGAGGCTACAAAGTGGTCTTTATGAGATATTTAGGGTGACTAAAAACTTTCGGATTATATTATGTTCACAGAAGTTCTTCAGATTTATAGTGGCTAAAAGTTATGCTGAAAAAAACCCAAAAACAAAATTATTTTTTTCTATAGATTTTCTAAGAAGTGCAGGAAAAAAAGATTTTTTCACGTAAAACGTTAACAAAATTTATTCAATGGCTTCTTAACCACATTACTGTCAAATATAGATAAGCGGTATCACCAAGTTCGAATTAGCTGTTGGACAAAAACTGATGACATATTTTTTCGAACGGCCCAGTGATTTTCAGAATCTTTTGAGGCTCATATAAAAAAAATTGATCACCAAACTTGCCACACCCTTTGATATTGGAATCGAAATTATACTGCCATGTCCATGTATTTTGCAAAAAGTATTTATTTGTTGTCCTGTTACACAATCACGACGCACATAATTTTCATGACATCTAACAACAGCCTCTAAATTTGTAAACAATTATTGAAAAAATTTAAATTAAATTTGACCTTTTGCAAACAATTTGCCTTTTGTAAAACAAGATTCGCCTTCTTTAACTGCCAAAAAACGAAAGCTAAAAAAAAAAAATAAACAAACAACTTACCATTCATTAACTATTCATATTTTGTCAAAACATTTTCATATTTTTTGTCATGAATATTTAAACACTTGTATCTTTAAACAAAAGTGACAACATATTGCTTATTTTCATTCTCGTATTTGATATTTGTCTGCTGGAACTTAACACTCATTCCAAGAAATTTTTCAACAAATTTTGAAAATATATTTATTGTTTGTTGTAGCTGCAACCAAGTCAGGCACTTGTTTACCAAAAAAATTCAAAAGAAAATAATAAAAAAAATATGTCTTCTTCTCATTGTCTTGAATGTCCTTATGTTCAGATGTTCCTTAATGTATGAGAGTTATTGTATGTGAATTGTTATAATACTTGTTTGGCAGAATTATCATTATGATTATTGTCGTTGTAGTCTTAAAGGGAAGGTAAACCTACGAATATACATTGTTTTATAATGGAGCACGTAATGAACTTAAACTACAAAATTGGATTATGTCGTGCAGATACAGTCTGTCAAGAAAGTGTTTTGACATAATTTAAACTTTGTTATTTTGACTTTTTCGTTTAGAAACATAGTTCTCTGTTTTTTGTTTTAATTTACTAACAAACAGTAACAAATATGGAACGAAATAAAAAAAAGTGATGAGAGATAAACCAAAAAATTTGTTGTCAAGAACGTATTTTTAAAATTTTATTTTTAATTTAATATTCGTTTAAAATGCGTTTGCTGCCATTGGCATTAATTTTGTAGCGTTTTTTTAACTGCTTATGTTCTAAACAAATATTAATTAAAATTATTTGTATTTTGATTATAGAAAGGTGAATTTTATTGAACTTAAAATGCCTGGCAAAAGAAGGTCAATTGGTTTACTAAAACTAAAGGGTGATTTTTTAGATATTAGCTTTTTGGCAACACTGGTTTAAACAGCTGACGCACGTTTCGTGTTTTGTTTCATTGTCAAACATCTTCAGTTTGGTCTATAATTTAAACATGAATCGTCTTACAAACGAACAACGCTTGCAAGTTATTGAATTTTATTATCAAAATGCGTGCTCTGGTAAGAAAGTTCATCGCGCGCTTCTTCCATTTTATGGTCAGTTTAATCGACCCACTGAAGATGATATCCAACTTCTTTTTTGCCCAAAATGCAAGAGCTTGACTTGCATTACATGTGGATTCAACAAGACGGTGCCACATGCCACACAGCACGCGCAACAATGGACTTATTGAGAGGCGAGTTCGGTGAACATTTTATTTCACGTTGGGGACCGATCAACTGGCCGCCTAGATCGTGCGATTTAACGCCTTTAGACTATTTTTTGTGGGGCTATGTTAAAGCTCATGTCTATACAGGCAATCCCGCTTCAATTGACGCATTGGAAGACAACATTGAAGCATTTATTCGTGAGATACTAGCCGAAATGTTGGAAAGAGTATGCCAAAATTGGACTAAGCGGATGGACCATTTGAGGCGCAGTCACGGTCAACATTTGTATGAAATAATCTTCAAACATTAAATTATATGAACCGTGCTATCGATTCAAATAAAGATTTCAGGCATTTTTCTGAATTTTATGTGTTTTTTTTTTTGGAAAACTTTCCTATAGCTCTTAAATCACCCTTTATAATCTCGGAAAAATAGTGCAAGAATTATCTCTAATGTTTTCTTTAACAACAATGGTTAAGAATATTTTAGATCACACAGAGAACGATATTCACGTAAAATTTCGAAACGCATTTCACGAAAATAAGTAGAACAGAACTCGATGGTTTCTACAAGAAAACTTGCTGGTAAACTCATAAATAAAAAGTAAGACATGTCCTTGAAAACTAATCAAAATTATTCATGTGATTCATCAAAAGTAAATCAAAAAGACGTTTGAAAAGAGATTAGCTTTTGCTGCAATGAACATTCCTGATGACTACCGCGATATCGTTATAATCTGCGATGAGATAATGATGGGTCCAATAGAGTATAGAAAAACTGCGTAATTTGGAAAATTTTCGGTCATGGTTTGCGGGTGCCTATCGAGTAAGGGAGTAGGAGTGATTTGTCTTATTGAGAATACCATGTATGTGCAATAAAATCAATTTGGATTGTATGCTATTTTTTCAATATATTTTATCAACACTTTAGGCGGATATGGTAAGGTCTTGACTTCTCTACGACTGTAGTAAACCAAACCTAAACTCAATCTAGAAGTTATAAGTTTACTTAAAAAAGCACTGCCTGAAATCCCATCCAAAAAGAAAAGGTGGTCTGAAGACAATAGTTTTATAGGAACAGAATAAAAATCAAACGAATTACGTGCCAAAACTGGTTAATAGCATGAAAAACCACTGAAAGTCGTGATTGATACCAAAGGTGGCGAAACACTTTCTTTAAAACAATGTTCCGAATTTTGTTTTTGTTCTAGCTTTTTCATACTTGCTTTTCATTTTGTTACTGTTACGTGGCAAATACATAGACAATATGCAATAAATAACAAGTAAGAGTGTTAAATTCCGCTAGGCCGAATCTTTGATACCCTCCACCTGCATCTTAAACTCAATATTGCAACCAATATTGGGTACGGCTACCACTTTAAAACTGTTGTCGGTACTGAAATTTAAATTTCGAATAACAATTAAATTTAAAGTTAATTGCTTTTCTTCTTGGCCTGTTTCTATTATAATTCGTTGTTATAAAAAACAATGTTCGTGCCTTTTTTTGAAAGAATTCGTTACTATTTGAAAAATGACAATATTTTTCTTTTACTAGAGTAGAAAACCCCTAATGAAATTCATTATATAACGCAGCCAGCATTATAACACCCAAAGTTTGATCCCTATAAGAATGTTTTGGAATAATTCATGATAATTCAAAAAAATAAAAATCAATTCAATTGTTGGCTAAAAATTTCCAGAAATTAATATTAAAAAAAAGCTAGTTATTTTTAATTTTAATATTTAATATTGAATTTTTAATTTTCCATTTTTCATTTTTCAATTTTTTATTTTTCATTTTTCATTTTTCGTTTTTCATTTGTCTTTTTTCATTTTTCGTTTTCAATTTTCCATTTCCCATTTTCCATTTTCCATTTTTAATTTTCCATTTTCCAGTTTCCATTTTTAATTTTTCGTTTTTCATTTGTCTTTTTTCATTTTTCATTTTCAATTTTCCGTTTTCCATTTTACATTTTTCATTTTCCATTTTTCGTTCTCATTTTTTTTTCATATTTTCTTTCATATTTTTATTATAAAGTGATAACGATAAAAAATATGTGGCAATACACCTAAAATAGCTCATGGTAGTTGTGTTTGTTGGAATGATAGCATAATTTTTTTGTGGCTTTTTTGAACTGTAAATGTTGTTCTACAACTATTATGTTCAACCACTAAAATATTACAACAAACACACTGGTTTTTATGTTTTTTTTTTAGAGGTATCTACATATTTTTGCTCGTATCTAAGCACAATGATGCCCGATTTAGCCCATTTGCAATACCAACCTCATGGGAGTTATGGCAAATGATATTATTGTTACCTTATCCAGCAAAATGTTTTTTTTGATTGAGTGTGAGTTCAACAGACAGACGGACAGACGGACATCGCTATATCAGCTCGAGCTGTGATAAGGATCAGGAATATATATACTTTATGGGGAGGAAGTTAGTTTTTCGATGCGTTACAAACAGAATGACAAACCTATATACGCCCTCTGACACTGAGGTGTGGAGGGTATAAAAAAATATTAAAAACATATCTGGAGAACTATATTTTTTTATTAACAGACACGTTCTTAACAGACAGGAAATTTCTTGCCATAACTGTAATCATTCCACAAAAAGCTTGTCTTTCTGAAAGCACATACAAGTAAATTTTAATTAAATGTTTCTTACTGTTGATCGGACAATTTGCTTAATTAACAAACCTCATGAAAGTTTTTAAATAAGATATTATTTTTTATATAAGGAATGCAAAGGTTAGGTATATTACAGCTCTAACTCCATAACTGCTATACGGTGCTTATGCCGTTTTCTTTTCTGACAAAAAAGTCGCATTTTATTTGCACTTTTTTCGAAAAGTGTATTTTTTTATATATTCTAAATAAAGAGCAACCTTATTTTATATATCAATCGAAAGGTCTTAAAGTCGAGCACTAGTAAATCGCAAAAAATGGTAGCCATTGACTTCTTTCAGGTGAGTATATTTCTACATTGTTCCCCTTCTTTGAATATTTTCACCCCATGACTTCAGAGAGGATAACAATCAAAATTTTTGGCATTTTATGAACACAGCACTTTCGATTGATGTATAAAATTAGGTTACTCTTAATTTAGAATATATAAAAAATACACTTTTCGAAAAAAGTGCAAATAAAATGAGACATTTTTTGTCAGAAAAGAAAACGGCATTAGTTTTTGATTTGATGTTCTCCGCCAAAAATTCATATGTTTAATAATAAATCATACATATAAGGACAGCGTTACAGAGTCAGTACGTTGGAAGTCATTGATGTTCGTAACCATTATAAAAACAAATTAGAAAATAATTATCCGATACCTGCAATATTTATAGGCTTCGCGATTTCTTGATTATAAGCATACCATTTGAAAGGTAGTTCTTTACCCATGTGCACCATCCTTACAGATGTACACAGATGTGTAAAAATGTTTTTTTGATCTCTTCAATGATTAAGTTTGAAAATTTTTTCAGGCTCAAGATCAAATGATTTTACTTTAAAATAAAGTAAAAATTTAATGCATTTTATATAAAAATGAATTAATGAATTTCATATAAATATTCATAAATTTTTTATATATTTAGATTAAAAAAACATTGAAAGAAAAAATTTCTTAAAACTAGCATTCGAATTTCGGGGGCTGGGCTCTGCTAGTCCAAATAAATATGGCAAGAGAATCATAATTAAGAAGCGTTGTTCTCACACACCGAAAAAATATTAGTGGGAAATCGACAGACAGACTTGAAGAGAATCCGGCTTTACTTGGAGAAATTTTTATTTTTTACAATCGTCATTGGCTTTTTTTCTCCGACACTGTCCTTTCTTTATACCCTATACCACTATGTGTCCAAGTAAATCTGTGTGTCCAAGTAAATCTTGTAATCAAACTAAAGGTCTCAAATATGAATAATTTCGATGGAATTTAGTATATGAGCTTCTATCGGCCATAGGATGAACGCTATTGAAATCAAAATGAACGCTATCAAAAAATAAAGAATGCACCTCAATCACCATTGCTTTTTATTAAAGATAACATGAGAATAGGCTGGAATAAGGAAAGTAATTTTTTGAAATCTGTTGTCAACATATTTTGGAGGAATCTTTTTTTACAGATTATTTTTTGCGAAGTGAAAAAGTTTATCTTAGATGGTTAAAATTTGTACTGGAGAGATTTACGTAAGGAACCATTATATTTTTTCAAAAGAAATTTTGATTGTAGTGGGTTGCGATGCATTCCGTGTCGATGGTATGCTAGAGTTAACTTCCCAGATTAGCGAAATAAATTCTATAAAAGATAGAACTCTTTTTCAGGCAAATATCATACTACATTTTCGAACAAAACCGTGAAAAAATATGATTTTCAAGCAATATAAGGCTACTCACACCAGTAACGAGGCTCGCATGTGGTTGGAATCACACGATATACCTCATTTGTAATGTTTGGCCTGTTCTCCTTACCAGAATCCTATGGAAAACATGTGGGGAACCATGTTCGTTTAAACCTTGTAAATAGTATGTCACAACGAATCTCTGAGCCAATCTCCAATAATGGAAGCGCTACTTGCTATTAATTTAAAAATTGTTTTTAGTTAAAGTTTTAAATAAAACAGAGCAAAGCAACGTAGTGTACGAAATAAAATGTATTGGAAAATCCGACGAAATTTGTAACAAAATTTACATAGGGACAACAAAACGAAGCTTGAATACAAGAATAAACGAGCATGACACTAATATAAGAAAATGTAAACAAACAACAGCTTTAGCACAACATTGCATCGAAACTGGACACACAGCAGATCTTGTTAATGTAAACATATTAGACAAAGAGAGACGAGAGAATAAGAGATTCACATTAGAGAGTTTACGTATACAACAGAAAATAAATTTAGCGATAAACTTAAAAGAAGACAAAGACAATACCAACACAAATTATACTTTAGCAATAGCCTAATTTAGTTATTTTCCAACTGTGATACTTAACGTTAAGAATTTTTTAATCTGTGATATTTTACTTATTTATACATCTATTTTTATTTACATTTTGTGTTTTATGTTGTGCTTTATGTGTCGTATAAAATCAAATGTATACTTTTAATTTATGTGAAAATTGACGAACGATTATATGTGAGTTATATTATTCTTTAAATGTTGAGCTATGCTTTTATTAAATACATGTTTTTATTATTTTTTGTTGTTATGGTTACCAGATTCAACAAATTTAAATCCCTGAAGATGGTGGAAAAAGCCCACCGAAACATTGGATGCAATGTTGCCATTTTAGCATTTTAGTTGCTAGATTTAGCAACTTTTTTTGTCGTTAACATCCAAAATTTATGAAAATATGCTAGATGCTAACTTATCATCTTTTATTAATAAAAAGTTGCTTTTAGCATCTTTTTTTATTTTTTTCATTATTTTTGAATATATAATTTTAATTTTAATGGTATTGATATGTTTAATTTCTCAAAGTGTAATACGAGAATTTTGTGTACTACTCTTTTTACCACTCTGCTCGTATCTTTCAACAAATATAACAAAACATTTTGAAATAGAAGAATGTAAACACCAACAACAGTTTTTAATGAATTAAAAAGTCGATTGCCAAAAAATATTGTATTAAAAAATTTTCAATACAAAACACATTACCCCGGGTAAAAGAACCGATAACCAATATATTTAGAAGATATATTGGGATACAACACTGAATACAACCTCTTTATGAATAGAAGTTAACAAAAATTCTATTGGTGAAAATTCATTTAAAGAGTTATCAATATTTGTATTGTCTTTATTAGTTTTGTCTTTCTCAAAAGCCGAAGTTGAACGTTTGTTTAGTTTAATGGCTTTAGTTAATAGCAAACTTTGAACAGAATAAAGTCCGAATTGTAATGTTCTGCAAAACGTATATAAATGAAGGTTTGAAATTGAAAATGGCTGCTGTTACGCTTACAATATACCGCGCGATGTCGTTGATAAAAGTCGATGGTCAGAACAATATCAAAGCCAAGAAGAACTTGAAAATGAAGACATCACAGATATATTAGATTCCGTAAACCAATTATCGTAATATAATCGTTTTTTTTTGATAATGTAAATTCTGTTATATTTGAACTTAAAAAAAAACCCCTCTAAAATTAAAAATATTTAATTTAAAATTAAAAAAACTCAATTTGATGTTAAAAAAATTACAGACGAAATCCAAAATAATTTTAATTAAAATTTAAAAAATAAAATCGAATCTTATGTTTTATATTAATTTTTCGATTTAAAAACCAAAGAATTTATTAACAAGTATTTAATTTTTCGATATAAAGGTAATGGAATTTGAAAAAAAAAAAAATTTAGCATTTTTTGCAATTTAGCATCTTTACAATTTCAGATTATGGCCACGCTGTTGATAACTCCAATAAATACGGAAAGCATTTGGAATGTATAAGTAGCACTACATATAAAATTTTAGAAAAATATATAAATTAAAAAAGAAAAATATTATAAATATTACGGACGGGCAATATTTCGCTCCATCGTGTCTGAAAAAACATTTTTATATATACACGCAATCATTCGCTTTGAATTTATTAATAAGTATTTAATTTTTCAATATAAAGGTAATGAAATTTGAAAAAAGAAATTTAGCTTTTTTTTTTGACTCCAGTACATTTTAGCATCTTTTTTTTTTTTTTTTTTGCAATTTAGCATTTTTACAATTTCAAATTATGGCAACACTGGTTGAATGAAAAATGGAATAAAATAATCTTTTATTTACATCAATTAGTGACCTTAAAGCCTGACTAAAAACTTTAATAAAATCAACTTATTTGAACAAATTTTAGTTTAAATATTATTTTAAAATTGTGTTCATTAGGCTTTTTATTGATATATATCTCTAAAGATAACAAGTGCTGAAAAATTGGATGCGGCTATAATATTGTATAGAGGGGACATTCTTCTTTGTGGTCATTATTTTATTAGTAGTTTTTATCAATGTTGAATAAAATTGTAAATTTTGCTTTCTGACAAAGTATGTAAAATTAAAGACATATTGTTGTGTAAAATTTTAAATCCAACTAAAATAATGGTTTAAAATTTTTTTCTGTCAAAGTCGTTTCAACAAGATTCTTGCTTTTAGTCAAATTGGTGAAAAAATAAGACTTACTCGAAGGTAAAAAATACGTATTTATATTGTAAGATATGTTCCGTAATTAAAACTACTAAAACAGTTAATTATGCAGTCAGTATGGATTGCGCAGATAAGTGGTAGTTACAGTCAATATATAACATCAAAATTTGGTTGTACATATCAATGATACGAGTAGTTGACAACATTTATGTAAAAACTCAGCTGCCTCAAATTAAGTACGGTACTCTGGCTAATAAAATTCAGTAATCAAAACAGGATAATGTGATAGTATATGGTACTAAAAATTCGATTGGCAACAAATTCGGTCGACGGAAGGAATCTGCTCTCTGTGTGCAAAATTTCACTGTACAATACTGTATTCAAATGTGATTTTGAGTATTCAACTTAAACTTGGTAGTACTGTTTTTGACATCTGTCCCAAATATTCTGTTTGCTTTTTGAAACAAGTAGTTTGAATTTGGCGAATTTAACAATGTCTGATTTTTTTTTTAGAGAGGAGTTCCATGAAATTTCTCGGGCAGAAACATTAAGAATATTGCATCAGTCTTCGCTGGTCAGGCTATGGAGAAAAATATATTCAAAAGCGCTACAAACTGTTCCAAGATATCAGAGATATCGTTTAAGGCAAAGACCCCCCCGAACGAAGAAAAACATGAATAAATGAATAACATGTCAAGGAAATCAAAGACTTAGTGCCAAAAAAAATCATCAACAGATAATTAGGAACACCGCTGACACTGTTGACATTTCTGTAGGCATTCAACGTCATTTGAAAAGTTTTGGGCCTTAAACACGTCAAATTTCAATTGTGTCGACAGCAAGAATGAAACTGAGTGGATGACAGACTTGGATCTACGGCTACGACTCTAAACAACCTATCAATCTAGTGAATTTACACAAAAAGTGAAGCAAGGCCGAATAGATCCTGCGGAAATATATTTGAGTGTTCTGCGTTATTTGCATGAAGGAATGTGCCAAAAGAGGTGAGAATTATGCCTAGACAACATTTGGATTTTGTACGACTATAATTCTGCATTATATCATCGAGGCCGTTTCGCACAAATTCGACTCATATCGTTCCACAACCGGCATATCAAAATGATTTATCTACGTGGCTAAGTCAGGCTATTTAGTAAATATCAAGGATTATAACAACAAAGCGATTGAAGAGATATAAGCTGAATTGCTGAGCGCTTTGAAATCGATTTTAACAATTGTTTCGAGGATTGAAAAAAAAGTTGGCATAATTATATTATATCGCAAATGGTTTACTTTGAAGATGATTAAATTGAGTTGGAAGAATAAATAAAGATTTTTTATTTTATAACAAACGCACACCTTCATTTGAACAGAGTATAGATCATGAATCACTGGAATTCTTTTGAAATTAATACAAACAAAAAGCCTCAAAAAGTTCGTTAAATTCCTATAATTCAATTTAATTTTCAAAAGCCAGACATATCTCTGCATATACCATTGGCTTACTTTCCCCTTGCAGTCGTCGTCGTCTTATGTGATAGATGTGAAATATCAGAAATGGCAAGATGGCGTGCGCGTGTCTTACATAAATTCAATTTTCATTTGGCTCTTTAAGTTCCTTCTATACACAAATACATATATATTTTTTCATTCCTTTGATGACATTATCATTTGACAAGCATCAACATGGCTATACATATCTGAGTACAATATATTTTATTTTCGGTGTTGTTTTCACTTTGCAATATTATTTCACAAATTGTTGGAAATATTGGAGAGAATTTGTTAAGTTGTCAGATGGTGACATTATTGTTATTGCTAAAGAAAATATTTGTTATAATGGAGAAACTTTAGAGAGCGCGGAGTCAAAATGGTCAGCATAATAGTAATTGAATATATTTTCGGCTCAAAGTATATTACTCATATAACACTAATTAAGCAAATAACATTGCTCAAATTGTAAGACAGGCTACAGATTATATTTCTTACTTTCATATTATAACTTTATATTCTGAAAGTTTTTAGGCTTTCTAAGAATTTTCCACTAACAAAAGTCAAGCAATTGAAGCGAAGAATAACTTAAATTTAGCTTCTTTACAAAAAAAAAAAAAAAGAATTTTCACCCTACCAGTGAGGGAACGAAAATAAGTGATCAAATACCTTTTGCGTGAATTATGCAAAAAATATATCGCTTTATGTGTTACTTTGCAGCTGAATGCCATGGAAATCAGTTGCATTATCATAGTATAAAATTCAAGAATTGTCCATCCAAAAGATTTGGCCTTTATATTTTCTCTCAAACACTCAATCACCACCTGTTAATAATCAGCAAGTGTGGTAAAGTGAATAGAGTTGATTGGAATGCGAGCAAAACCCAATGTTGCTTGTATACCCATAACGCCTTGGATTCAACAACGTCATATGTATGTATAGTTGGTATAGGTATTGATGTTCTAAGCGTTATGAATCAATGCGATATCCGTTGGAATGACCATGGTTTTGTAGCATTCAAGTGTCTTGGTATTTAAAAAAGGTGCAAAATTACGTCACTTCTTCTGATCTCCTCAAAGCCTAAACAACTAACATCCGGCCTAAAACGAAACCAAACTCCCATATATAAGCAGGAACTTCAAAGTATATTTTGGAGCTACTGGATCATATACAAAGGAAGGCGTCAATGCTCATTAGTGACAGTAGGTTATTAAGCTTTATCGACTCGTTACAACAACGTAGGAATGTAGGTTGTATGCCATTGCACATTGGTCATAATCGTGGAAAACTTGGCATTTATATCAAGGAAGCATCAAATGTGCATAAAACTTACACCCCTATGGTTTTTGGGGTCGCTGATTTCAAATTTGAAGTCAGATTTTTGAAAAACAAAATGGCGGACCCAAAATGGCGGACATTTTTTAAGCTGCTTGAATTTATTTAGGAATGAGGCCAAGGGGGTTTTTGTGGTCGCTGATTTCAAATTTGAAGTCAGATTTTTGAAAAACAAAATGGCGGACCCAATATGGCGGAAATTTTTTTAACTGCTTGATTTTCTTTAGGAATGAGACTAAGGGTTTTTTGGGGTCGCTGATTTCAAATTTGAAGTCAGATTTTTGAAAAACAAAATGGCGGACCCAAAATGGCGGAATTTTTTTTTAAACTGCTTGAATTTCTTTAGGAGTGAGACTAAGGGGGTTTTTGGGATCGCTGATTTCAAATTTGAAGTCAGATTTTTGAAAAACAAAATGGCGGACCCAAAATGGCGGAATTTTTTTTTAAACTGCTTGAATTTCTTTAGGAGTGAGACTAAGGGGGTTTTTGGGATCGCTGATTTCAAATTTGAAGTCAGATTTTTAAAAAACAAAATGGCGGACGCAACGTGGGGACACTTTTTTAAAAAGCTGATAAATTTCTATACAATTTAAAAAGAGGAACTTAAATGCTTATAAGTAAAACAAATGAATTTTAATATCAGCACATTTTTATTTATTACTATTCAAGGACTTTATATTCTTCTGATTCAGATTCAGAATCAGATTCCAATTTTGTTTCAGAGTTTTTGTCATCAGTTGTGTTCATTAATAGTGACAATACTTCCTGTGGGAGTGTTTGTTCATTTTTGTGGCAAGCTCTCTTACTTAAATAGATATTTGATATTAATGGATCAGAAGAATCTAATGCGCGATGGATAACATCTGCAAGGTTGTGTTGACGATTATCTTTCCTTACGTGATTCAGTCTGTCTGATTTGTACAGTCTATGGCACGATTCAGAAGCCTCCTCACTTAAAACTCTTAAGGGAAGCTCTGCAATTTCCATTATTTGCTTTGTATGTACAAGCACTTTGTGTACTGTGGGCGTCATAGGTAACTAAGGATATTTTTCCTGTATCATGTTGCCAGTTTGAAAACAAATTATAGAATTTTTCAAAATAGAAAAACCGTCACTTGCACAAATCAAAATTCTATGTCAATATCGGTAATCAAGCTTTAAATACATTGTTCTGTTTTGCTTCCTTTAATGTTTTCACTTTTCGTTAAAAGCATAATATAAAATACATTTTACATACATCAAACGTAGTCGTCTTTGGAGACTACACATGAAACTTTCGAAAAGCATGAAAATTAACGACATCGGGTACCTTCTGAAGATATTGCCCGATCTGGTCGTTTTTACATGAGGTGTTGATGAACAATTTTAGAAACCGGTAAAAAAATTTGTAGCGGTCTGCATACAAAAAAAAAAGCACGAAAAAAATATTGGAAAAAAATTAGCCGTCTCAAAAATCCCCTTTGCGGGAAAACAGGGAAAAAAGGGGATAGGTTATGGTAGTTTAGAAGGGGAAACACTACTCCTCCTCGTAGAGGTAAGGATTTGGTGTGCCTAGGTGATATAATATAAGTATAGCTCCAATTAACATTAACGGTTTATTTATTGGTATGAATTTTAAAGCTTCTCTAAAAAGCCATTATTTTCTTAATAGAAGATAAAAATATATGTTTCCCCAATATACACCATGAAAGTAGAAGCTTTGAACTTTATTATTAAAAAAAAATTATATTGTTATTGAAAAACAAAAAAGTTACAATAACTCAAACTTAGGCAATTTTTGTTTGCAACAAATACAAAAACACATGCTTAATACATATGGCGAATTTGAAAGGCTATAACTTCACTATAAAAGCAGCTAAATCAAAATTTTTTTTTTTGTTTCTCGGCTTAGTTCGAGTTTTTTCTCCAAATAATAAAAAAGTCAAATTGGACAACTTTTTTCTTGGACTTAAAAAAAATTCAAAATATGACCAATGTGCATGGTTTTCTAAATATTACGATTGGAAATGGTCTCCTCAGATATGTAAACTCATTCTATGTGCCTGAGATTTATTTCATACTACCCGCTTCTCTAGTAGATCACATCAGTTTGCAGTATATTGCACAGTTTACCATACAACTCATTATGGATACAATTCGTTCATCTGTCGAACTAGCCGTATGTGAAATATTCCATACAAGTCTTTCCTGACACAATCAAATAAAATTTGAGTGAAATATTCACAAGCACTACTACCCTTTTTCCTCCTTCCCATAACCTATTTTCCTGAGATTAACAAATTTTCATTCACCATTTGTCCTTCAAAAGTCAACATGAGATTGCTTTTTATACCCTATACCACTATGTGGTTTGGGTATAATGACTTTGTGCTGCTGTTTGTAACAACCAAAAATATTTGACCTAGACCCATCTTTAATTATACCAATCGAATCACTTTCTGAGTTGATTTAACAATGTCCGTCCGTCCGTCCGTCCGTCCGCCCGTCCGTCCGTCCGTCCATGTAAACCTTGTAATCAAACTGCAGGTCGCAAATATGAATATATTTTGATGAAGTTTGGTATATAAGCTTTTATTGGCCATGGGATGAACGCTATTGAAATTGGTGAGAATCGGTCCATGTTCAGACCTAGCCCCCATACAAATTACCCCTATGAAATCGACATAAATTGCCATAAGATCCAAATTGTCATATAGATCTTACTCAAATTGGGTTTTGTCTGCGTTTATTACGTCCATTAATGAGTAGTCCAAAAAGATCCCTTTGGCCCCATATAGAGCTGATTCCCGATCTTCACTTAAATCTATTAAAAAACAAAAATATTGCACTGATTCTTCTCAGATTTTGTTTGTATATATTTTTGCAAAATACAAGAGACTTTGCCAAACATGATCAGGATCAGTCCATTTTTGGACGTAGTCCCCATATAGATATAGCTTCCGATATGAACTTTTTCATATCTGCAGCCAAAAAAATTAATAAAAATCCCACTCAGATTTGGTTTTTGCTTATTTTCTATGTCCAGTTAGTTGGGCCTAAGAGATAGGGTTTCTAAACGCATGGTATAGGGTATCGTATAGTCGGTCTAGACCGACTATAATTTTCTTACTTGTTTTAATATTTATAATACTAAATTTGTATTCAGATTAATTTTTTCAAAAGAACTATAAGCTTTTAATAAAAGTCATACATATAACAGTATACATTTATAATAATAAATATTCAAATTAGGGATGCCAAACGCAAAAAACCAAATGTCCTAAAAATTTTAAATAAACTAATTTGTTATCTGTATTTTCTGAAAAACTTCAAATTTTCATCCAAAAAAATTGTGGAAAATAATATATAAATAACATTCTCATCAAATTACGCTTTATTTATGTAACAATTTTTATGTTCGCAATTCTTAAATATAATTTTTTTTCAGACTTCATTGAATTTAAATTAATGTTTTCTTGTCCTGGAATGCTATTAATATCTCCTAGATGGCAATATTTTTTTTTAATTTCAGTTGATTTTTTAAATGTTAACATATTTGTTGTTTGAATTTAAATTTGTGTTTAAAGAATAAAATTTATGTTTTAAAAATTCAATTGATTTCAGGTTACTATTTCCGATGTTTTAGTATGATTTTCTGAAATTCAATTGATATTTTCTAATTTATATTTCGAAATCTGAATTCCAATTTTTAGAATTGATATTTTCTTAAATTTGAATGGAAAATTTAAAAGGTAAAATTTTGCATCTATGTGAATAATAATGCTTTAGTAGTTATAAACAATTTGTAAAAATTATATTCAATCGAAATCAGATATTTTGTAGGTAAATCAGAATAATAATTTTATATAACTATGTAGAACTGTTTTGAAAGCAAAAACTCATTGCTACTTCTTTACTCAGCCCTGTGTATATTTTTAACATTGTTGTGTTTGATATCTAATTGAAAATATTGACATTTATATTAAAATATAAATAACTATTGCAAAGCTAACTAGAACTAAAAATGTGGCGCCATCTACTGTGGCATAGTCACACTGAGCAAAATGAAGTGACACTCTGTTTGTTAATGCAAAAGGAATTTATTTTCCCTAAAACAAAATATTGCAGAATTTTATATATACAAAATACTATACCAATTTATTTCTAACATGCGGTTATTATGGATATATATATATAGCATATATGTATGTATATTATTTTCTTATTTAATATATGTATGTATGTATATGTAAATAATACATAAAAAATATAACATCAAAAGTTATTGTTGTGTTTTCTTTAAATAAATTAATACATACAGTTTTTTTTTTTTGATAAATTTACATCGTTTTTTTTTTATTAACATCTAGCTCGTTTAGCATTATTTGCTTTACCTGTTGGTGAATTTTTACTTTCTTTATATTAACTCATATTGTCTGCGTCTCTGCTTGTCGACAAAATTTTGGATCGATTTTTAACCCTTTTCTCGTGACCCAATTGATCTTAAACTTTTCAGGCGGGCTCGTGGCGATGACAGAAATGATCTAACAAATTTTTTTTGTGATGCCAAAACATTGGATATTTTAAAATTTTTCTACCAGAGTTGATAAAAAAAATGTGCAAAGAGTTAGTTTTTATTACGTTATTACCACAACGACCACCAAAACAACAAGTTCAGCTATGACAACAATACAACATTTAGGATAACATCAAGAACAATACAGAAACATTTTTTTTAAATTTTTTTTACTTCTTCAGTGATTTCTCGGGACCTATTAAATCGATTTTCATGATTTTTCAAACAGAAGCCTTCTCATTCATTCATTCAATTCTCGGGACCTAATCAACCGATTTGAACGATTGTAAATAGCAAACTTTTCAGGATGTTTGTGAATCATTTTATATGCCAATGAGAACCCTAGCTGCTCGATTGAAGCCTTAATCGTGATTTCCACAGACGGACAGGTGGACAGACGGACATCGCTATATCAACTCCGCTTTTTATATGGATCACAAATATATATATTTTATTGGGTCCAACATTTTTTTTCTTCTAATTATTACAAACGGAATGACAAACTTATATATGCCTTCTGCACACTGGGGTTGAGGATAATAATAAACACCAAATTTGCTTACATTTAACAAATCAACTAAAATTGAAAAAAAAAATGTAATTCAGGACGCATTAATAGCATTTCAGGAAATATCAATTACTGATAACAAAACATTACCTTAAATTCAAAAACATCAAATAAAGTTTAGAAAACATCAATTAATATTTAAGGATTGCGCACATAAAAATTGTAACGTAAATAAAGCGCAATTACTTTTAAACGAAAGAACAAATTTTGATAAAAAAAAATATAACTAATTGATGAAAATGTTATTTATATAAACATATTATATATTATTTTTCACAACTGTTTTGAAAGAGTATTTTAAGTTTTTCTGCAAATAGAAAGAACAAATTATTATTTTAGATTTTCGGTGATTCGATTTTTCTGAATTTATTAATCCAATAAGTTTGTCATTCCATTTGCAACATTTGCAATAATGTTGCAACCGCATAAAGTGAATATTCTTGATCCTTAGAACAACTCGTGTCGATATTGCGTTGTCCATCTGGCCGTATGGCCATCCGTCCGTCTATCTGTCTGTCTGTTGAAATCAGGTTCAATCACAAAATAAACCATTTACCTGGGTAAACTTAGAACAATATTGTTTGTCTTTATCTGGGTCAGGTTAGTATTTAAAATGGCATCGTTGTGCCAATATGTGACCTAAAATATGGACACACCTCTAAAAATATTCAAAATTCAGATTGTTATAGTAATTTAGTATTAAGTTTATCAAATAGTTTATTTCTTTCAAATATTTTGTTTATATTTGTTACAAATAGTGCAATAAGTCCAGATATTAATGTATACGTAAAACCTAGGTGAAGGGTATCAAAGATTCGGCATGGCCGAATTTAATACTCTTACTTATTTGCATCTAAAGTTCAAATTTTTCGGAATGTGTTATGTCTAGTTTGATACAAAACTAAATAGTTCCATCTTCTGACATCTTTACTGATACACTCCGATTTCTCTGAAACGCTATTCATTTGGTCTGCACACGTTTTATTATCTATAGCTACATTATTAATATCACAAGTTTCAGTGAATGCCTTCAGGTGTGTTTATTTTGTCAAAAACTTTTCTAATTTTGTTTGTTGTTGTTATCCTGGTAAGCTACAATTTCTGTCACATGACTGATTTTGTTTACTCGTATTACCTTTGTTGCCACTGCCACAAAATTTACTGTTTATTAAGAAATATTTATGTATTGTAAGTATGTATGTACTTATATAAGAGTATCCCAAAAAGGCCGCTGAATCTAATATTTAGTTTGGTTTTGCTTTTATGGTCGTTAGATAAAGATAGAACATACTCGTACATATATTTTGATTATGATGATGTTGGCCAGTGACTGACAATGATGGGATGTATAATGTTCAGCGTAAGATATAAAAATACGGGCTATTATTCTCTTTAAAGTTTATGAAGTACTTAAAATCTTTTTCAAAATCCTTAATGTTGCCAGGTAACCACGTTAATATATATTTTTTTTATATTTATGTTAATATATTTTTTTTTATTAAGATATCAAAATTCTATCCGTTTTATGTGGAAGAAGCAAAGAAAATGTCACCATAGCCACATCAAACGTTAGAAGATAAATTTAGCAGAAAAATAAACATTTTAAAAGACGAAAAACTTCAACATTAATTCTCAATAGACGAGTTTATGAAGGAGCTGGAAATGTTTTTTTTTTTTTTTTGCAAAATATAAAGTATTAAACATTATTAGTAGATCATGTTTAAGCACAAGAATAAAGTAAGTATTTGAACATTTGCTCGACCAAAAAAAAAAAAAAAAAAATATTTTGGTTGCTATTAAAACATTTCTTACAAAAATTACTTTAATACTTAAGCTCTTTTCTTTTTTTGCTTAAAGTTTGTGCTTAAAGCGTTGACAAGGTTAAGTTGGTTTTTAGAAATTGATAAGAAAAAGATGTGTTCATTTAGTCTAGTTGGTTATAAATATATATATATATATATATATATATATATATATATATATATATATATATATATATAAATTTAGTGGATTTTTCCTTTTTTTTGTACGTTATTTTAATAGTCCTTTAAGTATATAGCTAGAAAAACTTACTTTAGTAAACGATTTTACAAGAACATATTACCTGAAATGATAAAAAAGGAAAAAAGTTTTTTGTTAAAATAATTTTTAAAATATAAAATTAGATAAATATGTTGGGACCGTTAGGACAATAGAGATATCCAGAAGCGGAAAGCAATAGACAAATGTCCTGAATTATGGTCAATTAAACGAAGATGCTAATTAATATACACACAGAAAACGGATTCGTTGTGGCAGTCTAATTTGTTGCCAACCAAATTTTTGGAGGCAATCACATTATTTTATTATGTTTCAAGAATTATATTTTTTTATTGTGTGACTTATTTATTTATTGATGGTAACAACAATTGCAATAAATATTAAAGCACTAAATATTAATATACTTTACCCCACTACATGGTCAGGGTATAATGACTTTGTTCTTATATTTGTAACTACCAAAACTATTTGACCTAGATCCACCTTTCATTATACCGATCGACTCAGGATCACTTTATGACTTAGCGATGGCCGTCCGTCCGTCTGTGTCTCCATGTAAACCTTGCAATCTAACTACAAACATTAAAATATTTTGATGAAGTTTAGTATATAAGATTTTATCGATCATGGATGAACGCTATTTAAATTGTGGAAATCGGTTCATGTTCAGACCTAGCGCGCATACAAATGACCCTTATGAGATCTACGTAAATTGCTATAAAATCAAAATTATCATATAGATCTCGGCCAAATTGGATGTGTGTATGTTTATTACATCCATTTATCAGTAGTCCAAAAATAAACCATATGAGACAATTCTTAGTCATAGCCCGCATATGAAGCAGATTCCCAATATTCACTTAAATCGGTCTAGACCGACTATAATTTTTTACTTGTTTTATTTTAAATTTATGAATTTTCCATAAGAAATTATACATAAAAAAGTATTTATAAGTATGTCACATACTAATAACAAGTAGGAAAATTATGGTCGATCTACACCGACTACACGATACCGTACATCATGAGTTCATGCCAACGGTCTTAGGTACACCTAATTCAATATAAACAAGTAAGAAAATTATAGTCGGTCTAGACCGACTATATGATACCCTATACCATGGTTTAGAGACCCTATCTTTCGGTCCAACTACTTCGATATAGAAAATAAGCATAAACCGAATTTGAGTGGGATTTTTATTAATTTTTTGGGTGCAGATATGAAAAACTTCATATCGGATGCTATATCTATAAAGGGACTAGGTCCAAAAATGGACCGATCCTGATCATGTTTGGTAAAGTCTCTTGTATTTTGCAAAAATATGTACAAACAAAATTTGAGAAGAATCAGTGCAATATTTTTGTTTTTTAATAGATTTAAGTGAAGATCGGGAAGCAGCTCTATATGGGGTCAGAGGGATCATTTTTGGACTACTCATTAGTGGATGTAATGAACGCATACAAACCCAATTTGAGTAAGATCTATATGACAATTTGGATCTTATGGCAATTTATGTCGATTTCATATGGGTAATTTGTATGGGGGCTAGGTCTGAACATGGACCGATTCTCACAAATTTCAATAGCGTTCATCCCATGGCCGATAAAAGCTTACACACCAAATTTCATTAAAATATATTCATATTTGCGACCTGCAGTTTGATTACAAGCTTTACATGGACACACAGACGGACGGACATTGTTAAATCAACTCAGAAAGTGATTCTGATTCGATCGGTATAATTAAAGATGGTTCTAGGTCAAATATTTTTGGTTGTTACAAACAGCAGCATAAAGTCATTATACCCAAACCACATAGTGGTATAGGGTATAAAAATTGGCTTAAACCAAATTTGCCATGCTATGTTATGATTTTTGTTCTTATCGGAATGCTGTTTTTATAAGTGGACATGGACATATACTGTGAAATGAATTATTTTTCATATAAATATATATAAACCAAATATGAGAAAATTTATTTTATAAATATTAAATTAATGTACGGGAAGCAGCTAAATATAGGGACTATGACAATGGATGGTCCTACAGGTTTTATATTTCGACTACTGATTAATGAGTGTTAAAAACAAACATACCAATATTTGAGCAAGATAAACTGGATAAACTGATAAACTGTAAGTGAGAACTCATTGCAGTCATTAATTTTAAATCGACTCAGAAAATAATTCTCAGTCGAACGGTATAAAAGAAGTTGGATCAGATATTTTTGGTATTTACAAGAACAAAATGGCACAAACAAATAATTTGCAAGAAACATACTCGTATCACTGATATTGATTACATTTGAATATACTTATATGTATATGAATCTATTTAATATAGTTTTGAGGTCTTTTAACACTTAACTTTGCCTTCCATAACATTATTTATATATATATTGTTTGTTTCTCGGAAACAATACTTTTGTCGCCATTAGTTGTTTTTCCCTTTTTATGATAGTAAGAAAGTAAGAACATCTAGATCGACTAGGCGCTACCCCATATCATGCATTTATAGAAAGAGAGATTACCTTAAGGACAAATTGAATATAGAAAGAAAGCTTAAACTTAATTTTAGCGGCATTGAAATTATTTTTTTTGCCAGCAGGTCTGAAAAAGTTCATATTGGATGCTACAGTTACATGGGGACTATATTTACATTTTTATTTTTTGACGTGTAAACATCTATACGCGCAGGGGCTACATTTCTATTTCACAATCACATAAACATCGTAACATGTAAACTCACATGTAAACTCACATGTTACGCTGTGAGCCGTAAGACAAATCGGTGTGACTTATGATTGTATTGGTGAAAAAAATTATGATATAAAATTGTTTCAGCTAATTCAACAACCCTTTAATGTAAAATGTTAGAAAATTTCACAATATAAACGTATAACATATACATAATTCAACAACCCCACAAATTAGCTATATGTGATACATAGATGACGCTTTCTGCTTGATTTGAAAAAAGTGACATAAAAAATCTTTAATTGCTAGATATTTACACATCTCCCCTGTGATTGAACTCACATGATTTTTTGATTTTTGTTTATTTATTAAATGCGGATATCACATACAACAAGATATATTTTTGTTATTACAGTATGTAATATAACGATACACATATTGATCTTTTTGATTTAAGTAAAATCCATTGAGATCCTCATTAAGCTTTTCAATGCATTCACGAATAAATATTTCTCACAGCTAATATAAATATGAAGGTTGACTGGGTAAATCATTAATGTATATCATTAATGTGAACAATAGTGGGCCAAGAATAGAATCTTCCGGCACTCTTTTAGTAAGAGTAGTGCAGTGGAAATTGAGTTACCCAAAGATACAGATTGGAAATGATTAGTAAGATATGAAGTTAGCAGCGAAGTGGCAGTTGAAGTAAATTTGAATTTATTTGAGAGTTAATTCAAAGACTTCCGTGATGAACAGAATCGAATGCTTTAGAGAGATCTAAGAGCACCAGAAATGTAAAACATCCATTATCAAGTTATTGTTTGATATCCCCAGATATATTAATGTAGCTATTATCTAGCTGGGAGATGCTGCTTAGCTAAATATTAAGATAAGTATGGTAGTATTAATATAGGGCGAAATTCAGTTCCAGTTTTCTTGACAGGAATGATCTTGGTGTGCTCCCGACAATTTGGTAAGTGAATAGTGGTAATAACTTAGGTAGAGAAGTTCTATGAATTTCGGTTTTATCTGGTCAAACTTAACTGCATTGGGCTTCACAGGTAAACAACTTGATAATACATCAATAGCGAAGACACATGAAAGTTTACCTATAAGTCATTTGAAAGGTGCAACAGTCGCCTTAAATATGACAAACTAATGCATTTAATTGTTAAAGTTCCAATGTCACGATTATATGATCCTGAGTTGAAAAAAGAAATTATCTTAAAAATTTATATTTTTTAAATAAAAACAAGTAAGAACGTTATAGTCGGTCTAGACCTACTATACGATACCCTATACCGTGCGTTTAGAGACACTATCTCATAGACCCAACTAACTGGATATAGAAAATAAGCATAAACCAAATTTGAGTGGGACTTTTATTAATTTTTTCGGCTGCAGAGATGAAAAAGTTCATATCGGATGCTATATCTATATGGGGACTAGGCCCAAAAATGGACCGATCCTGACCATGTTTGGTAAAGTCTGTTGTATTTTGCAAAAATATATACAAACAAAATTTGAGAAGAATCAGTGCAATATTTTTGTTTTTTGATAGATTTAAGTGAAGATCGGGAAGACTAAGATTTGTCCAATAGGGATCATTTTTGGGCTACTAATTAATGGATGTAATATGTACATACAAACCCAATTTGACTAAGATTTGTATGATAATTTGGATCTTATGACAATATATGTTGATTTCATAGGGGTCATTTGTATGGGGTCTAGGTCTGAACATGGACCGGATTCATCCCATGGCCGATAAAAGCTTATATACCAAATTTCAGCAAAATATATTCATTTTTGCGACCTGCAGTTTGACTACAAGCTTTACATGGACACACAGACTGACGGACGGACATCGTTAAATCGAATCAGTTAGTGATTCTGATTCGATCGGTATTATTAAAGATGGGTGTGGGTCAAATATTTTTGGTTGTTACAAACAGCAGCACAAAGTCATTATACCCAAACCACATAGTGTTATAGGGTATAATAAAAACAAAACAAGCGATAGTGTTAAATTCGTTCATGCCTTGATACCCTCCAACTGAATATCAAACAAAATTTTTGAAAAAGTTAAGAATTTGATAAACTTTATACTAAATTATTACAACAAATGTACTGAATTTTCAGCATTATTTAGAGTGTCTCCGCATTTGAGTTCATATATTGGCATAATGATAGTCGACTTATCCCATAATTTTATTCCATTATGACCTTTAATACTATTCGAAGCTTACCCAAGTAGATGGTTAATTTTGTGAATAAGCGAGATTTCAAGAAATAGATAGACAGACCGACAGACGGATACACTGACAGACAGACAGACAGACAGACGGACAGATGGACGGACGGATGTATTTGCAGACAGAGATCACTATATCTATTCGAGCTGTAATAAGAATCAAGAATATATACTTCATCGGGTCGAATATTAATTTTTCTGTGTGTTACAAATAAACAAGCTGATATTTACCCTCTGCACAGTGGTGCGAATGGTATAACAATTATACTATTGCTAAATTCTATAGTTCCTGAGTTATATATAACTTTTCAATATCAATTGTAACATTTATTGTATGTCCGATTGTCCGATTGCGTACGCTGATTTTCTTCAAGTTTTCTATACCGATTGTTTGAAATCCGTAAGGAAATATAGGCTATACTAAGTACATTATGATTGAATAAATTAGCGTTGCGCCTCCCATATAATATTATGCTAAAAAGGCTTTACTATTGCTATTTCAAATCATGCTCGAACTAAATTTTATATCATATGGATTATTTAAATTCCATTCAAACATATTTCAACCAATTTAAGTTATTAGTTTCAAAGTTAAGCCATAAATACAGCAAAAAATCGGTAAGTAAAACTGTCTTTGCCAAAGAACTTTGCTGGTTCGACAAACGAAAAATTTAGATTTTTGAATTTTAAGATTCTCATATACGGCATTTTTACTTTTAAATTTAGCGATAGATATCGCTTAAATTTACAGCGAATTTTCTAATTAGTTATACAAATATGTTCACAATAAATAAATTAAATCTCTTTCATATAAAATATTTAAGAAATCCTTCCCAGGCAACAAATTTCTGAGATCTCAGAATAAAGACTAATAATATACAGAGCTTTCGTAATTAGGTTACCATTTTTATATTCAGTAAAGAAAATACTTTGAAGAAATTCAACGGTTCCAATATCATCAGATATATAGATCAGTTTAATATCTAAACTGCTTTATATGTACTAATCCAAATATAATGTTTATTTGAAGGTTTTTCATTTCTTTCAATTTGAAAAAATTTCTTTAAATTTCACCTAAAGTCTACAAAACCATTTTATAAGTCCCAACATCTTAAAGAATGCTCCACTTAATTTATCTCTTCCAGTTTTTATCTTGAAATTAAATACTGTTGTTTACTGTCATAATTACACACTCATTTTCTGTAAAGCTCTAGTAAAACATTATTGTCTGGCAGTTGCACTTCATTTGTTTGCATTTTTATGTTCTTCACAATTATTGTTTGTGACAGTTAAGAAGAAACAGAAAATAATACACTTGCTCGTTTTAATTGTTCGCTTCATATTGTACAAGCAAAAATTTTATACAAATTGCAAAGTATTTTCTTTTTTATGTTACAACTCACACCAAGTGAGTTATTTTGTTTTTTTTTTTTTTTGTTTTTAGGAAAACCAATCTTCTTGTTGTTTTGTTCTATGTATTATGTTGCCTACTTTAAGGCTAATGTGCTCATTTTTCGTTTGCTTTTATTGTTTTCTTTTTTATGATTTTTTTTGTGTGTCGAAACTCGTGTAAACAATGATGCACACTGCATTTTAAATAACAATAAGCAATGAGCAACGAGCAACAGCTTGTGTTTATGATGAAAAATTATATGAGAAAAGCCATAGAATTTTAATGAAGAAAAAAGAACTTAAAGAGAAGAAAAGATAAGAAAATATAAAGAAGCTATGCTTTAAAATTCTATGAAATAAGCTCCTAAATGTAGGCTTTATAAATTCAATTTACATAAATTTTAATCAATATATTTTTCAAGCCATTCCACTTGATTTGTCTACCTGGAGATTTTATATTATTAGCGAAAACTTTTTCGTTTTGGACATTATTCTCTATTCATGTTTCACTCCTTTATTCCTTAATTTTATTTAATTTTAAGTATTTTAGAAAGAAAAGTTTCTAGTTTATTAAACTTTTTTGCCGTCGTTTTCAAAAAAAAAAATATATATATATATATAAGTATATACATTTATTTATATAAAGAAACATGAATCCTATTCAAATTTCATTGAACAATGTGCAAAAGTGGCAACCTAACGAGGATAGAATGAAAATTAAAATTCTTTTTCGAAACTGCCCAAAATACCCCAAGAAAAGGCTTAGTTTATGCTGTAAAGCATGCCCAAACTCTGGTTGTTGTTGCAGCTGTGTTTAAAAAAAATTGCTTATAATGTTCAAAACTTTTCTTATTTTTTTTTTGAGCACAATTGTAAGAAGATTGAAATGGGTTTTTTGAGAGAAAAAGTTTTAAAGTTTTTTTTTCTGGCCGTTATTCAGTGTTTTGTTTTCTTTGCATAACAACAAATTTGCAACTAATGGCTGACAAATGTAGGTTTCAACATGGTTTTCTTTATTATTGCAAAAAAGAAAAGAATTGAAATTTAATAAGAAACAGTTAAGAAATAACGACGCAACTAAGTTTTGCAACTGAAAGTAGGCTGTAAAATGTAGTAAATATGATTTTGCAATATTTGTTTGAAAAGAAACAATGATATTTTTCTATAGAAAATATTTTAGACTATAAATTTCTCAGATTTCAGAATTTGAAAAACAAACAGTTTTTAAGAATTGAAAGACATTTTCTAAAAAGCGGCTTCGTAGGACCAGAATAGGTATATAAATATTAATACGTAATAATTTTCAGATTGTGAGGTACTTTAAAAGGGAATCTATGAATTACTCTAAAAGCAGTTTTGCTCCATTCGGTTTCAAATTTCAGCCGCTTACATTAAATTTTTAAATTTTTGTTATGTTAAGCTGGGGAGATACAATTTTTATTGTCGTCACCATAATCGTTTTTCGAAAGAATTTATGGGAAATTTCAAAGTATATTGAATGGACAATATACTATTTTGAAATGTTTTTTTTTAGATGTTGTTTAATGGGTGATATACTATTTTTTTTTTCGTGGAACAGATTTTTATTAACACAACGAATAAAGCTTAATATAATATAATATAATTAATTAATTAATATAATTTCTAAGCAATTCATAAGAAATAGCAAGGGATACTGAAGGATACATTTTTGAAAAGACATTATTTAAATCTTTTTATTCTGAAATGATACAATGAAGAAAATTATACAATTGATACAATTGGATCATAATAATATTGCAGGACCAGTATCAGCGTACATTATTTGCAAATTATATTCCTTTTAGATCCCTTTAAAAGGCAAGCATGATCACGAACTGAAAAACCATAATGTCAAAATTGGACACTTAAAAGGAATGAATCCTTTTCAACTATATATAGCGCTTAAGATTTTTTTAATACATCGTAGTAAAAATTTATGAGAATAATTTTTTTGGAGCAGCTGTCAATATACACTGAGGAATTTTCTGGTAATCTACCCACTTTAAGAGTTCCTAATGTACTTTTATAAGATTTATATGATTTACATTTTATGATTTTGTCCTTCGAATTTCAATTGCGGTGAGGGTATTATATTGAGTTTGTGCTGATGTTTGTTACTACCGAAATTATTATACGAACCGACTTTACAATTCGATGTAACGATTTCCGTTTGTCTATCTATCCGTCTGTCTGTATGTCATGTAAACCTTATAATCAAACAACAGGTCGCAAATATGAATATATTCTGGTGAAATTTTGTATATAAGCTTATATCGACCATAGGACAAACGCTATGAAATTGGTGAAAATCAGTGCATATTCAAACATAGCCCCATAAAAATAACACCTACCAGACCAACTAGAATGGTCGTAAGATCCAAATTATTATATATATAATCGAACAAATATGATGTATGTATGTTTATTATACCCACTAGCCAGTACTTCAAAAATAAACTCTATAGGACCATTTTTAGTCATAGTCATTTAAGGCTGATTCCAGATTTTCATTAAAATCTAAAAAAAAAAAACGAAACAGGCATAGATATTTTTAGATTTGGTTTAAATATGTTTGAAAATAAAAATAAGCGACTATACTAAACATGGCCGTAATTGATTGATTTTTTGACACAGTCCAGCCCATATAGAAATTAATAAAAATAACACAAAAATTTAGTTTAGTCTTATTTTCTGTATCCAGTTATTGCTTCAGCAATTTTGGTTCCCAGACCAAAGCATTATATAGGTGGTCTAGATCTACTTATTTAACTGGTTTAAAATTAAAATGGAGCATTATATTGCGGGACTTAAAAAATTATATCGTGGAGTACCGTCGTTGTATGTCTTTTAATTTATTGCGGACGTTTACCCCATTTAAAGCAAATCGGAAAATATAAGATTACAAAATGGATCGAATATTGAAATAAAATAATAACATATAAGAAGTTTCACTTAAGATTTTATTAACTCTTGTAAAAACTTATAAAATTCATATCATCAAAAAGAAATGAATGCCGCTGAAATCAAATTTACAGACTTCTTCTGACTTTGACTTCTCAAAGAACCATTAAAGGTCATAATAAGGTGAAAAGTGTTATTGGGCTAAATCCTTCTAGCCCAATGGCCTTAAAACTTTTTGGTAGGTCATATATATAAATAATAGTTTGAACAACTTTCAGTACATTTTGATGTGTAAACATCTATACGCGCAGGGGGGTAAATTTCTATTTCACAATACAATCACAAAAACAGCGTAACTCATATCGGTGTGAGCTGAAGCAGATAACGCTGTGTGACTTATGATTGTATTGGTGAAAAAATTATGATATAACATTGTTTTTTATGCCACTTTTTTGAAAGCGTCATCTATGTATCACTTATATACATTTATATTTGGATATTTTATAAGTGATACATAGATGACGCTTTCTGTTTGATTTTAATCGAACAGAAAGAAAACTATAAATTTCTGATACAATCAAAAAAAAAAACTTCTGCATACTTTTAGGAAAGCAATTAATTGAATATTGAATATTAGTGGATTGTGTGGCGCCTAGGCGCCCGTTTATTTTGACTTTAACAAACAAAATTTTTTTTCATAACAGAATTTTCTTATATTTAAAAAAAATTAATTTTAATGTTTTTAAAATTTCTTTAAAAAAAAAAAAAAAAATCGAAAAACAGTTGTAAACAATACAACCAAAACTTCGATTTTCAAATGAAGTTTTGTAAAAGGTCCAGTAGCCAACTTTTGCCTTATCCTTTCTGCTTCTATACATAAGGAGTTTTTAATATTATATGTTTTTAAAAAAATATTTTATTTTGATAGAAACTCGGAAATTTTAGTCTTATTAAGACAACCTATTAATATGTATCTTTTTAATAATTTAATTAATGTTTTATAAATTTTTAAAATGCATCAACATAAATAAACTTATTCAACTAAAAAAAGTTTTTAAACCTCTCGGACAAAACAAAAAAAAATGCTACTGTTATAACGAACTTAGTCTATAACGAACTAATTTGGCCGGTCCCGCCGAGTTCGTTGTTAACCGAACTCCATTTTATTGTAGAAAAAATAGAATAGCATAGAAAAAAGAACGTTTTAGAGCAAGGTTCCTAAAAGTTTCCTAAGGGGGGTTAAGGTTTTAAAAGTTAAAAAAGTCGTATTTTCATAATTCTTTTTTGAAGACATGAATACACGTTATAGCATAACATTTGAAGAATCTTTGAAAAAAATTTCAACTAAAAATTTTAATAAATAAGTCCGTGACAGCCAATATCCGGAGGCGTTGTTGTTTTGCGGTGAACATCATAACTCGTTACCGGACCATGTGAAATAAAAAAAATCGGAATGAGTTTAAAAGGTGCCATGTTTCCCGAAGTAGTGACGAAGAGTTTTTATTTTTTTTTTTGCAGCATTTTGAAGTGAAAAACGATTTTTGCTATACAATTTCGGGAATTTGTTGTTAAAAAATGGGGAAGAAAATGGAATTAAATAAAAACTTCTTGGTTACCTGATGATTTATGTGTAGATATAGTGTCTAAAATTTCAAAAGAATCGGTCGAGAAGATTTTGAGTTATGATGTTCACGGGCTTCAAACATTTATTTGCAAGAAAATCGGTTAAAAGTTTTTTAAAAACGGATTTATATACTATATACCGTATGAGGCCGGTCGTTGGAAACGCTGTATCTTCTTAAGTTTTGCTCTGATTTACTCAAAATTTTGATACAACACACTCGACATGTTGTGCATTCAGGAAGAGAAATGCAAAAAGGTTTTAAATGGAAATTACAAAATATGTATATATTTAGTTCTGGGTCAAGTCGTTTCAAAACGGAAATACCTTGAATAGCATCTCTATTTAAGATTTAAGTTTTAATAACGGCGATACTTTATATGTTTCAGCTATGGATACATGTCAATAAAATTATTTAGTTGATTGCTGTGTTAAATTCTTTCGTTGAAATTTCATCACTAATACATTTTTATATATAGAAATAACCAATGCTGTAATAATATTCGTAATATGAATGATTTAAATAAATTTTATTGTTTTCTTTTGTAATATTTTGTCGAGTTTTATTTTTATTTTCTTGACAATTTTTTGTTTTAAAAATGACGATTTTGGCGATTTAGTTTCCAAAATTGTCGATTTTCAGAAGATTTTATTTGCAGCACTGGTCGGTAACATAGAAGAGAGAAAATTGTGTGGGGGTTTGTATAAAATGAGAAAGATTAAATTTTGTTTGTGTATTTCGCATAGCTTTGTAGGGAGTGCTATGTGTATTATTTCAGCGTTACAGAATCAGTCAGTCAGTCAGTGAGTCAGGGATCAGCGTAAATATATTTAAGAAGATAACAACGATTTATTAACAATAATTACATAGAGATAATTAAAAACAAAACCATATGATTTTTAGGATTTGCAAATGATTAGTTTATCAATCTGTAGTGAATAAAAGGAAGAATAGCAACATTTGCGATTTTAATTTTTAAGCTTTTAAAATTTTTATAACTTGGCTGAGAGGTAAGTTGTGAACGACATAAAATTTATAATAGCAAAGCAACACATCATAATCATTGGTTAGAAAAATTATGAAATTGTTTAAATTTTGCATTAATATAATGTCTTTAATTAGGAATACCTAGATCTAAGGTGCATTCGTCTACAAGATACTGTTTTCCAATTTTCTTCGAATTTTCTAAAGGAACTAAAGACAAAGTCTTAAAAGTCTTGTTGAGAAAGTGAAGGCCAATGGTGCAACTCTAAAAAGTACAGAAATTTCAGCATGCGATAAGCAATTATGTGTGAAACATAATTTAGCGTTTTGTGGGATGGCAAAACAGCTTGAAATGCTGACAGTATGACAGCTGATAGTTGAGGGTTAGTAGCAGTGTGACATTGCACGATAGAAGAACGCATTTTTGTTGTTGAAGAAATATTTCAAAAATACTGAGATCTTGGCAGCTACAGTTCGAAAATTTCGTTCAAAATATATTCGGAATATTGACTTCGTCAACTGTGAACAGAGTAATGGAAAGTTCAGACAGGTTGGTCGTCTAAAAAAAAGTCGTGGAAATATCAATTTTGAAGCAGTGAGTAGGAGTGTTATATCGGCACACACTAAACACATTGAGTGCTCAAGTTTGGCACTAGAAACTTGAGCAAATATCAAAATCGTTTTGATTTTTGTTCAGTTCGACTGCACAAATAGCGCAAACACCCACTTACGTTACACAAACGCACTGTAAACTTGAACACTTAATTTGGGAACATCAAATTGGCTTGTAGATAATAATTTCAAACTTCATGAAGTTCTCTACAGTGTATATTTCATTTGAATAGATTATTGAACTGCAACAAGTGGATGCTGGTTTTCCGAAAAAATCATCCATGAATTCGTTGGTCGTCAAAATTGCCACATTTGTGATTCAAAGAATCGTATTTCTTCGAAAGTGAGGCTGTTGCTTGATATCGCGACTTGATAACAGATTTTTTTTCTGTATATATTCTTTGATGTTGATGTTAGCGACATCTGGTTTCAACCAGACGGTGCAACATGCCATACAATCATTGAGTGTGACATTTCCTAGCCGTGTACTCTCTTATTTCGGTGATCAGAATTGGCTTCCTAGATCATGTGATATAACACCATTGAATTAATCTTACAACCACCGGTGCATTGAAGTACGAAATTCAAATCTGCATCAACAAAATTCTGCCACATTTATACTAAATGGTCATAAAAATTTCGACAAAAGAGTGGCTATGGGCCATAAAAGTTATGGAGGTCATTTGCACAATTTGTTCATCCATACATAACTCCTGCTTACTTAATGATCCAATAATAAAATAACAATGGGAAGAAAAAACAGTGTTTTCTATTTTCTGTGTGAATTCTGGGATACATTTTAGTAAAATAATAGAAGGCACCAACCATTTTAAGACATTCATATGAAATTTTTTTACTTTTTTAATTTAAAGATGTATTTTTGCGATTACATATGTATGTATCTCAAAAAGTATATTTGAATATTTAGTAGTGTAGAAAAAGTAGCAAGGTTCAATTTTTTTCTTTAAGCTATTGCTTTTTCGGCAACAAGAGAAGTGCTCCTTTATTTCAAATAACAATAAGGATATTTTTTGAAGCATTTATTAATATAAAAGAAAAATTTGCTAAAAACTTCATCAAAAAAAAAAGATATATTAATAGGTTTGTTATTCCACTTTAAATTCAAATCTTAAAATTCTTTCAGAAAACGTTCGAAAAACTTTAGTAACACCTAGGCGATTACGTTACAAAGACTTTTGGGGGTATTAAAAAATTGTTGACCTTTTTTTCGAATGTATCAACTAGACGGTCCTTCAAGGCTTATTTCCGACACTGAGTATTGAGTGTAAGAAGCAAATTTGACCAAGATTAGTATGATAATGTAGATCTTAGGGGAATTATACGCTATCTCAGTGATTTGCATGGGGCTAGATGTTTGTAGCGATTGTAAAAAATTTTAATAGCGTTCGTCTTATACACATGTATTTACTTATTCCACAATAAGAAATAAATTATAAATAAGTAATATTTTACATTATAAAAATGAATTTACCATAATTCAAGTAATCCCTTCATTTTTTTAGGAGCAGACAAAAAGGCAGTCTATAAACCGGCAAATGTGGCAAACCGCAGACATTTTTCTTGATTCAACAACCGGCAACCCGGATGACAAACATCGGGTGAACTCTCTCTTATTTCGCCTGAAGCCCCAGGGGAAAGTTAGCTTAAAAATTTTAGAGGTGCAACTCACAAAGAGTACATCGGCGCAACTCCAAGAATTATAAGAAAACCAGTAAGATGAATCCAATTAATTTTCCCATGTGAGGGAATTGGTGCCAACACCAATTCTATAGCATAGGGGTAAATTGCACACGTCCAGTAGTTGGATTATATCCAACTAGGGTAGACCAAGGTATAGTAGCATTAGGAGCTGTATTACATTCGTTCGTTGCTGGATTACATTTACCTGGAATAGGAGGCAGGCATTATTAGAAGTACAGGAGCTGAATTACATTCCGTGTGGTTCCAAATAAACTTACTGAGGCCAAAAGAAATTTATATACATGCCAGCTAAAAATTAGCAATGTCTTGTCAGTGGTTATCAAAGGAATATAATCAAATATAAATCCCGATCAAATTAAATTGGGTTTGAAACAAAGTCAGTAATTAACATTTTAGACAAAAAATAAGGTTCTCCAAAGTGGAGTTGGTTCTTAACGTCTCAAAGCTGAAAAGAAACGAAACGAAATCCACCCAATTTACAATGTCAGATATCTGTTGCATCGCAGGATACAAGTAGAAGAACCGCACAAAAAAAATAGTCCTGTACAGTGCACAAAGTGTCAGGAGTTTGGACACACAAAGTCCTACTGTACACTACGCTCAGTATGTTTTGCTTGTGCATTAAATTGGTCCAAGAACATAGGGAAAAACTAAGATGTGGAAATTGTGGCGGCAATCACACCGCAAATTATAGAGGTTGCCCAGTATATATGAAACCCAAGAAAAGGTTACACCAACGTTTGCTGGCTGTAAGAAATCAGCCTGCTAACATATTTCAAAATTATATAACTAAAAATTCTACCCTTAACACTCTGACACCAGGTATTTCATATGCACGCATAGAGGTGAGCAGACCTATAATACACCAAACCAACCTGACATTGCACAGACTTGCCAGCAACAGAATGCAGACAATCCTCCCATCAACTCGGGCCTTGAATCCACAATGAATGTATTCTCTCAATCAATGAGTGCCTTTATGAAAACATTACAATCTACATTGCAGGACCTTAGTAATACGCAAGGCCAAATGCTGCAAATCCTAATGGCACAAACATTAGTGTACTGAAGATATGTATGTGGAACGCCAAAGGTGTAAATAAACACAGGTCCGAATTAACCAATTACTTGTCCGAAAAAGACATTGACATAATGCTCTTGTCTGAAACGCACTTAACGAATTAATATAATTTCTGTATACCAGGACATTCTTTTTACAAAACTAACCACCCTGATGGTAAGGCTCATAAAGGAACTGGTGTCTTAATTAGGTCTCGTATACGACATTATGCCTGAGAAGAATATTCGAAAAACTACTTGCAGGCAACTTCAGTATGTGTTGCAATATCTCCTTATCAGCTATCTATTGTCTGCCAGTATTTTCAATAACATCAGCTAAATTTAGCGATTTCTTTAAAACGCTGGGAGAAAAATTTCTTGCCGCCGACAATTACAATGCTAAACATCCGTATTGGGGCTCCCATCTCATAAGCCTACGAGTAAAGAAACTCTATAATGTCTTGTTGCAACAAAGTGACCTCGAATTTATCTCACAAGGACAACATACACACTGACTTATATATTTAAAGAAAAAGCCACATCTCATAGATTTTGGTACAACTAAGCCTTAGATGAAATCTGATATCGGCGGAGTCAAGATCAGACCTGCCCTCGGATCACTCCTCTGTAATATTCTGCCTTTGAGAGGATCCCATTTATAATCCTCAAGACTATATACTAACCTAAACAAAGACAAATTGGTTAAAGTTTCGCAAATATATATCCAGTCATGTTGACACCAACTCTTCGCTAAAGAACGGCGGGCACTGACATTGACCTTAAATTGCACATGTTTCATACAACGCTAATAACTGCTGCGGAGGTTGCCACTCCAACTTATAGTCTACCCTAAATAGCCGACACACTATAGGCAACAGCCAAACAGCGCCCCGGTAGGTGAGTAGGTAGAGTGATTGCCTATCATGCGGGGGTCGTGGGTTCGATTCCCACCAGAGGCTTTGGTCTGTCGCTGCAAAAAAAAGAAAACTGGCCAAATTAGAATCTGCAGACAAGCCACTCGGCTTCGCGGAACTAGGCTTAAAAAAAAAAACATTTAAAAAAAAAAAAAACAAGAATTGGTGTCAACTAAGAGACGCCTTAGAAGAGAACATCGGGCCCATCGATCCCCAGCACCAAAGTCTAGACTCAATCTAAGTGTAATAAAACTAAGAGAAGCGCTGAGACAAGTCGAAACAAGAAATCTAGACAATTAACTAGAAAATATTTCTCCTGGCTGTTCTAAACATCATTCTCTATGGAAAGCAACAAAAACTTTTAAGCCACCAATTGTAGGCGAATTCCCCCTTAGGCTATCTAGTGATGACTAGGCATGTAGTGACAAACAGAAAGCTGAAACATTTGCTGAGCATTTAAATCTTGTTTTTGAGGCAATCCATGCACCTTTACATACTGAAAGAAATCAAGCCACAGCACCTCAATCATGCTCACCTCCGATGAGCTGTGTAATGTTATCAAGAAGAACTAGATGTTAAAAAGGTGTTTCATTTGCCCAAAAACGATTAAAGAACTACATATGACAGCAATATAATATCTTACCGCCTTATTCAATGAAATGCTACAGAATGGCTACTTTCCGAACTCTTGGAAAACGTCACAGATTATTATGATCAACAAAACTGGTAACAACAAAACACCTGCTTCATTCTGTAGACCTATAAGTCTTCTTCCGTGTCTATCTAAACTATTAGAAAAATTGCTCTTGGCAACAATTATGCCATATCTCACCGAAAATGATGTAATACCCACACACCAGTTTGGCTTCGTAAAGAACATGGCACAGTTGAACATGTAAATCGCATAACGGATCAGATAAGAAGAACATTTGAAGATAAGAATTACTGTTCAGCTATCTTCTTAGACATTGCCCAAGCATTCGATAAAGTATGGCTCAAGGGTATGCTATATAAAATACGAAATATGTATCCACCAAATTGCCACATGATTCAAAAGTACAAAAGTCACACCACTGATGAATTTAAAATCAAAGCAGGTGTTCCTCAGGGAAGCGTCCTAGGTCCTATTCTGTATATAGTTTTTATATGTATTATAGCAACGAACCAGAGATTAACCTTGTCAAATTTTTCAGATGATACAGCCATTCATAACATCCCTAGAACTACACCAATATTACTAAATGGACAACTATGCGACGACGAGATATGGCTACTTACCTGGAAAATCAAGGTAAATAAGCAAAAGTGCGCACATGTTACATTCAGCTTAAGGCCCGAAATCTGTCCCCCACTTTCACTGAACAACGTAGTAATCCCACACACCAATGATGTCGTCTACGTTGGCATTTATTTGGATCGACGACTTACAGACTTAAGAAAACCCAAATAAAATTAAGAGACTCCAGCCTACATTGGCTAATAAGCCAACAATCGAAACTGACACTTGAATATAAAGTCCTGTTGTATAACAGTATAATAAAGCCAATATGGACATATGCTGTCCAGCTTTGGGGTAACGCATCAAAAGCAAACATCGATTTTATACAGAGAAACTCCGCGGTACATCAGGAACGAAATTTTACACAAAGACTTGAATATTCATCTAGTGAAGGATGAAATCCCTCGTCTGTAATCAAATTATAAGACGAAATTGCTAACTTACCCGAATCTACTTGCAAGAAAGCTGAAAAACACTTTTTGGGAGTACCGTTTATTAATAAAACTTTACTTATTGAAAATACCTTTGTTTAAAAAATAACTTATCTTTTTTATTTAAGTTCATAATATTTAGTTTTTAAGATTTGTATACTTATTGTTAGGCTCACCACAGAGCAGATCCAATAAATAAAAGAAGCATAAATAATAAAAAAATTCAGCAAAAGAGTAGATCGAATTACATTTGTCCATTTCGTTTTGTTGGATTACATCCAACCTAGCTGGCAGGTTAGGTTCGCTATGCTAGGATGCAACCAACAATACCCGCGACACCAGCAATAATCAGTACCCACAACCAGTATCCATCACTACACGCAATACCAGCAACCAACAATACCCGTGACACCAGCAACAAAAACGTTGGTAAAACCCAAAATTTAATTGCAGTTTGTCAGAGAAATAAATAAGTATACGAAAGAAGGGAAATGTTAATTTTAAAAAATATGTACATATGTGGGGGGGGGGTTTCATGTCAAGTGCACCAACTTTTGAGACCAATGTCTTCCGATCGGGATGAAATTTGCACCAAGGTTAGTCCTATTGGATAGTAGTTTAAACACAAATTTTGAAAAAGGTCGGTCGAGATCTCTCTGAGTTAGGGGGGGATCAAAATTTGACATTTTGGCCAAACAGGTGTTTTTCTCATCTATGTAACTTATTACCTATTGGTCTTAAAAAATTTTCTCCCAAATAGTTTAGATAGCTATTTCTTCAATATTTCGAAAAAAAAAATACTTAAAAAAAAATTTTTTTTTGTTGACTTTTTTTTTTGCTAAATCAAAGCATTTTTTGCCTTTTTTTTTTTTTGAAAAAGGGCATTTTTTTTTTCATAAGAAAGCTTAGGATTTTTCCTTTAAGAGCTTTTTGGTCGCTTAGTGGGATGGGAGTGGGACATCTATCAAAATAAATGTTTTGTAATGTAGTGTACCACACATGTCTACAATGCATACATGATACATAGAACAGACAATCAATAGTATCGATGACAATTTAAAATATCATTTACACAATGTGTATATGCAACAGACAATATCGATAATGAGTCAAACTGTTCTATGCATGGCATGTACATATGTAAGTATGTAACAAATAATATGTGAGTGACTCATATTATTTGAGTGCATACCAAGCAAATAACATTGTAATTGGAATGTAGAATAAAGCAATACGATCCTTCATAGTACTGAGTGAAACAAATGTAACACTAACTATATGCTAGAATAAGTTAGATCATGACAAATTGTATAAAAAGGTTGTAAAACCCAAAATAAAACAGACTTGAATTTTAAACACTAAATCGGCAACAACTGCCTTAGTTTTATTACAAAAGTTTCCATTTGCCCTTACAATAGTAAGATCGGCAAATGCAATAGCACAACCAGTGGCAAACTCTGCCGGTTGTAAAACCCCACACTCCTAAATACATAACACAGGACACCACAAGCACAACCAGTGGCAAACTCTGCCGGTTGCAAGGACCACACCCCTAATAGTTAGTCTTTAACCACCACATATTTATGACACCACCTATTCATAACACCACATGGCGATCCTTTGGACGACGACCTCGGAACTAATTTAAACACTTTCATCTAAACATCATATATAAACACATGTCCGACGAATACGTTCCTTCATCCTTAAGTGTTCCAGCAACACCACCACCAGCATACAAACCGATGGTACAAGGACCAAAACGGCTTACAATCGAGGAATACAGGCAAAGCCTAGCGAGGAAGACAGAAAAAAAATTAACAGCAATACCGATAGTCGACACAAAGATTGCTAAGAAGAAAAGAGGAGGACGGCTAGTGCACGAACGGAGAAAATTAGCAGACCTGCTACGCATTGTAAGGGAAGAAGAAAATCCAATCCCGTGGGAAAAATCGCAAGAAATTTGGTCAAAGATTGAGGAACTGAAAACCAGCATAAAAAGGAACAAAAAAAAAAAAAGGACAAGGAAAATAAATAATTAACAGATACAAAAAGAAAAATTTTTTTAAATCAGAGAACATTTAAATAAATAGAAACTTATTATAAAATGTGTACAATTATACGAAGCATTGTATTTCCATTGATTATATTTATAACAATTACAATATTGTTGTTCAGGGCTATTCAGGGTGAAATCAGAGGAGTAGCATCGAAATTACATGACACTATTGAAAAATCCGATGTAATAGATAAAATATTTTCAATCAGCAAACACTTTATAAGAAGAAAATAAAATATGCCTTTCAATGACATATTAGAGATATTATTTATATTTATATTATTACAATTAGCAATTATAATATTCTTAAATTACATAAAATTAATTTTAATAATTGAAGAAAAATTTTTTTTTAAATATACTATTTTAAATAAATAATTGAAAACATAATTGTTAGAAATATTGTTTATGAAATTGTCTATTATACTATTTTTAAAATAAAAAAAGAGAAAAGAAAATTTTTGTAAAATTATCTAAATGGAAGAACACATTGGAAAACTAAAAGAGTTATTAAAAATTTTAAAGAAAAGTCCAGGAAGGACATATACAAAGAAAACTATCCAAAACAAATTAGCATATATTGAGGAACTAAGAAAAGAATTTCAAATAACAAAAATTGAACAAGGAAATACAATAACTTCTGAGGAAGAGTTTAATAATATATATGAGGACATTAAGGAATATTTACTAGGAAAATCTACAGAAACGGAAACAGAAGACACTAAAATGGCAGCATTTAGTTTAGAAACAGTTTCAAAAACACTATCATTGTTCACCGGTAATTATGTAGAATTAGAAGGTTTTCTAATAACAGCAGAACTCATCAACAAAACTTTATCAGAGACAGCAAAAATAGATTTTCTACAGTACATATATCATGCTAAGCTTACCTCAAATGTCAGAACAGCAATAGGGAGCTATACAAAGCCAGAAAATTTTGAAGAACTAAGGAAATTATTAGAACAAAGATACAAAAGCAATAAGACAATACCAGAACTACAGGCTAAATTGAATACACTATTCCAAAGGAAAATGTCTATAAATTCATTCAAGGAAAAGATAATGACGACAATAGATAACCTAAACAAGTTAGGTATCGAGGAACTGGGAAATGACGTAACAGAAGCAGAGAAAAACGTAATAATTAGACTGAATAATAAATTAGCTTTAGACATTTTTAAAAAAGGTTTGAATGAGAACTTTAAATCGACCATATACGCAGCTCGACCTAATAATCTGCAAGAAGCATCCGAGCTCGCATTGGAATTGGAAAATGAGCGAAAAGTAAATCATAACTCAGTTTTACATTTTAGAAATGAACGACCACATTACTCACAGCGGAACCAGACTAGAAATAACAACTCGTCTAGAAGTTTCAGTAGAAATGACAGTTACACCAATACTGGAAATAGGCACAACACAGATAGGAACTTTAATAGAAACAATAACGATAACAGAAATAATACTAACTTCAGTAGAAATAATAATTTTAGGAATAACAACAGAAACAATGGGGGAAACCAGAATAACAATAACAATAGAAACAATGGACACATACATACTATACAAACTTCGGGAAACGAGTCAGGCCCGGAATAGATGGATATTCTGAACGGCCAAAATTAAGAGTATTCAAAGTATCCGACAACAACACAAATTTTATATACGCCAAATACAAGAATAAACAACTAACATTTCTCATAGATACAGGCGCAGACATATCACTCTGTCGAATGCAAACAGACTTTGAAGGCGAACAATATGAACCAGATGAAAAATGTAAATTAACAGGAATAACTACAGAAGAAATTTATTCTCTAGGCAAAATAAAATTAGAATTGTCACTAACGACCGAAATATACAGACACTCTTTCCAATTAGTAAAATCAGACTTTCCAATAGAAACAGACGGAATATTAGGTAGAGATTTTTTGAGAAAATACCTTGGTAAAATCGACTATGAAACATATACAATTTCTTTGTTTAATAATGATGAAACAATTACACTTCCCATGCAAGCGAAGGCACTTGATACAATGCATGTAACAATACCACCAAGAACAGAAATTATCCAAGCAATAAAATTGAACCTCACAGAAGATTGCGTCATATTCAATAATGAATTGAAGGAAGGAATTTTTCTAAGTAATTCAATAGCACCCAAAAGCGGCATGACACATATAAAAATATTAAACACAACGAACGACGCGGTAATTTTAAAGGGTATTCAACTTCAAACTGACCCACTTAAAAACTATAACATATTAAATTACAATAGCATACACAGCGACGAACGTTTTGAAAAGATATTGGATGACTTACAATTAAATACTAATGACAATAATGAAAAAACAGAATTAGTAAAAATATTTAAAAAATATCAGAATGTATTTCACTTGGAAAACGAAAAATTAACAGTCAACAATTTTTACAATCAGAAAATCACAACCTCAGACAACACACCCGTATATATAAAGAACTACAGGTTACCACATTCACACACAAATATAATAAATGAACAGGTGCAGAAAATGCTTAATGATGACATAATAGAATCATCAGTCAGCCCATACAATGCTCCACTCCTTTTGGTACCAAAAAAGAACACGGAGAACAAAAAGAAATGGAGACTAGTAGTAGATTTTAGGAAACTAAATGACAAAATTGTTAATGACAAATTTCCATTAACTAGATTAGAAGACATTTTAGATAAATTAGGCAGAGCCAGATGGTTTTCTACACTCGATATGACTAGTTCATTTCATCAAATCAAATTGGACAAAGATTCTAGAGCATTAACAGCTTTTTCTACACAGCAAGGTCACTATCAATTTAAAAGACTGCCATTCGGACTGAAAATTTCTTCAAATAGTTTTCAGAGAATGCTTACAATAGCACTTTCGGGACTAGAATCCGAAGCATTTCTTTACGTAGATGACATTATCGTGTACGGATGTAGTTTGCAACATCACAATCGAAATTTAATAAAAGTATTGAACAGGTTACAACAGTATAATCTAAAACTTAACCCAAAAAAATGTTGTTTTTTGAGACCAGAAGTAGTCTATCTGGGACATTTAATAACAAAGGACGGTGTGAAAACAGACCCAGCCAAGTACGAAGTAATAAAAAATTATCCAACACCCACAAACACGGACGAAGTAAGACGATTCATTGCATTCTGCAACTACTACAGAAAATTCATACCAAATTTCGCTGACATTGCCAAAAGTCTAAATGCACTATTAAAGAAGAAAGCAAAATTTTTATGGACAGAAGAATGCCAAAACGCTTTTGATAAACTAAAAGAAAAGTTAATGAAACCCCCTGTACTACAATACCCAAATTTTGAACAACCTTTTATTTTAACTACCGACGCTTCAAACTATGCATTAGGAGCCGTTTTATCCCAAGGCGAAATAGGCCAAGATTTACCCATTTCATATGCTAGTAAATCATTACAAAAACATGATATCAATAAACCGATAATTGAAAAGGAACTATTAGCAATTCATTGGAGTATAAATTTTTTCAAACCTTACCTGTACGGTAGAAAGTTCATAGTAGTAACAGACCATAGACCTTTAATCTCACTATTTTCACATAAAAACCCTTCATCAAAGATGACTAGAATTAGATTGGATTTAAGTGACTATGATTTTTCAATTGTTTATAAAAAAGGAAAGATGAATACTAACGCTGACGCACTTTCCAGGATAGAAATTAACTCAGATATATTAAAACAGATGATACCACGAAACCATGAAGAGAAAGAGAGAAAAATATTAGTAACAACACGGGCCATGAAAAATAAAATTAATGAGGCAACAACTAAAGATATGTATAAAATGATAAATAATGAAGAAAACAATAATAATGAAAATAATACACGTGTAGACAGAAATAAATTGGAAACATGTAACTCTCAGAAGCCTGATCAACTTCAAATATGGGAATGCACCTCCATTAATGACGTCAAAAATATAAAGAAATTGCAATTTAATGAAATAGAGAATATAGAAGATATCGATATAAAAATTGAAAATAATATAGTGCACATAGGACGTAATGATAATTCATCGAAACCAGTTTCGACCATGAAGAAATTACGTACCCAAAATATTAATAATGGAAAATATAATGAAAAGCTAGCAAGATTCAGCAATAATTCAGCGAAACTAGATTCGTTACTGAAGAACCTGATATCTAAAATGAGAAAGGAAAATATAAAGGAAGTAGCGCTACCAAATAATGATAAAATATTTAAAGTATATACAAAAGAAGAAATAAAAGAAGCATATGCAAAGATAAAAAATAAATGATAAAAGTCCTCAACTAAAAATATTAATATATAATGCCCCAAAGAGAATAACAAACGAAATATTAAAATACAAACTAATAGATGAATTTCATAATGCCACCCATGCAGGCCACTTGGGTATAAGAAAAACAGTAATTAAACTAAAACAGCGGTATATTTGGAAAAACATGAATAAGATGGTGAAGAGTTTTGTATCATATTGCGATAAGTGTAACAAAAACAAACAAACAAAACACATAAGGGAACCATTCACACTAACAGACACACCAGGCAACAGTTTTGAAGTGATTTCAATTGACACTGTAGGACCGCTTCGAATTTCAAATGATTACCGATACATTTTAACAATGCAATGTGAGCTGACAAAATTCATTGTTGCACACCCAATGTCAACAAAAGATGCAATTACAACAGCCAAAACATTGGTCGAACAATTTATTTTGAAGTATGGTCAATTTAAGGTACTTAAGTCAGACAAGGGAACAGAATTTACAAATGAGATAATGCGTAACATATGCTCATTATTACAGATAAAACAAGCATTTTCAACACCCTATCACCATCAAACACTAGGTTCAGTTGAGAGGAATCATAGAGTTCTGAATGAGTTTTTATTGACAACAGCAACTGATTATGAATGGGACAAGTGGATTCCATATTTCACTTTTGCCTATAATACAGCACCACACATTGACACAGGCTACACACCATTTGAATTAGTATACGGAAAGTTACCATGCTTGCCATCTGACATTCTAGAAAATGAAAATGAAAATAAATTCTACAATTATGACGACTACGTTAGAGAACTACGAGTTAGATTACAATTCTCGTTGAATAGAGCAAAAGAAATGACAATTAGTATAAAAAATAATAGAATTGAAAAGGATAAATATAGCAACCAACCTAAACTAGATATAGGAGATTTAGTTCTAATAAGAGTAGAGAATAGAAAGAAAAACCAAAGTCCATATAAGGGACCATATAAAATTGTTAAGAGAAATGGTGTAAACACCACTATAGATTATAATGGCAAAGAAAAAGAATTGCACAATAACAATTTAAAGAAATATATAGAATATTAAGAAATATCATAAGAATAATTGTTAATTAATACAATATTTTAATAACAAATTGTATATAAATATTTTAACCAATAAATTTAAGAAATTTTGTAACGGTATTATGAAGTTGATAAGAAAAATTATGCAGTTAAATATTACCTCCCTAATTTTTCTCTTAAGGGTAAGGGTGTAGTGTACCACACATGTCTACAATGCATACATGATACATAGAACAGACAATCAATAGTATCGATGACAATTTAAAATATCATTTACACAATGTGTATATGCAACAGACAATATCGATAATGAGTCAAACTGTTCTATGCATGGCATGTACATATGTAAGTATGTAACAAATAATATGTGAGTGACTCATATTATTTGAGTGCATACCAAGCAAATAACATTGTAATTGGAATGTAGAATAAAGCAATACGATCCTTCATAGTACTGAGTGAAACAAATGTAACACTAACTATATGCTAGAATAAGTTAGATCATGACAAATTGTATAAAAAGGTTGTAAAACCCAAAATAAAACAGACTTGAATTTTAAACACTAAATCGGCAACAACTGCCTTAGTTTTATTACAAAAGTTTCCATTTGCCCTTACAATAGTAAGATCGGCAAATGCAATAGCACAACCAGTGGCAAACTCTGCCGGTTGTAAAACCCCACACTCCTAAATACATAACACAGGACACCACAAGCACAACCAGTGGCAAACTCTGCCGGTTGCAAGGACCACACCCCTAATAGTTAGTCTTTAACCACCACATATTTATGACACCACCTATTCATAACACCACAGTAACTCAAGACAACGGTTTTTAAATTTTTCAAAAATGCACTATTTTGAATTTTTTCCAATTTGTGTGTAAAACCTTACAAATAAAACTTATACTGAGAAACTAGACAAATTAACCTTTCCGAAGGTATGTAACATAACTTCATAACTTAACAGAAGAGAATGGTCCTCTGTAACCTGAAAGAGTTATTTGCAACATTTCAATCTGAACACGAGGATGTTAAAATTGGCTTCACGAAATTTACCCAAATGAGACATGGCGTTTTGGCAGGAAGCAGCGGAACTCACACAGTATGCGTTTGCATTTATTGAGTTTATTTATTTATTTGAGTTTACACCATTATGAAATGAAGATTTTAAATCAACCTATTACAAATTTTCCCGTCTTATCTTTTTTACTATATGAGTTGCAACACCCCAAAATTAGTGCAGATTTATTTCATAGGTTGACTACCGCTGCAGGATTATTCCGATTATAAATATTTGCATCTCGCCTTTTTAAATACAATGGAAAACAAAATATTACATTTATTTCCATCTTGCCTTGTGGCTACATTGGAAAGCAACCTATTACAAATATTTCCATTTCATCTTTTTACTATATAAATGAGTTGTAAAGGTGGAAAAATAACTATTTGCAATTGTGCATTGCACATGAAAGCATAGCATTTAGCCCGTACTACCTCAAATGCAAAAAGGCTTATACAAAGCAGAACTCTAGAGAACCTGATCAGACCCAAATTCGTATCGAGTCTCAACGAGTTAGACAATCTGAGTCGAGAAATGCTGAAATACCTGAGCAAACCCAATAACGTCTTGAAGCCCAAAGATCAAGACAAGCTTTGTAAGAGAAGCGGAAATGCCTGAATCTACTCCAGTGCGTCTAGAAATCCAGCAGGTAAGCCAAGCTTAGTCGAGGGAATCTGAAACTCCGGAAACGACTCAGCAATGTCTTCAGGCCCAACGCATAAGACAAGCTAACTCCAGGGAATGTGAAGCTCTTGAAACGACTGTAATATCCCTACCAGAAGACTTTTGTAAGTTGGTTTTTCATTGCTAGAGATGGTACAAAAAGTTGTTCCTAACATAACGTACATAAGAGGACCATCTCTTACGGTAGCAGGTATCAACTTAGAATCTCCCTGTTTTTCTCATAGACAATTATTTGTCGCCTGCTCCAGAGTTGGGAGCCAGCATAAGCTTTTCGTATATGCACCAGAAGGAAAAACCAGAATTGCTGTATATCCCCAAGCTCTAGAATAACTAAAATTCGTAACTTTTATACATAATACACTCAAAATAATCCATGCTAAGTTGTAGTGGTAAGCATCCGCTAAGCACAAATTCCCCAAAAAAGAACAAATTCCCCATATTTTTAAATAAAGGTCCCCAAAAGAAATGAACAAAATCTCCATACTGCTCTCAATAAACGTATTTAAAATCTGTATTCTTTTTAATAGCATAATTTCGATACGCGAACGCGGCGCGCGGACTCGACGCGATGCGCTCGCGGAACACAGCTGCGCTCAAATATCGGATGATCTGAAAAATAATATTTAGCAATTAAAATGGGTTGACAACAACTGCGCGGCAGCACTGGTGTGGCTGCCAAACGCGCGGAAGTGGCGCGCGGACGCGGACGCGACGCGCTCGCGAACACAGCTCGGCTAAAATATTGCAATGATCTGAAAAATATATTTTGGCGATTAAAATAAGTTAACAACTGCGCGGCAGCACGGGTGTAGCTGCCAAACGCGCGGACGCAGACGCGACGCGCCCACGCAACACAGCTCAGCTAAAATATATGAATGTTCCGAAAAATATATTTTGGGATTCAAATAAGTTGACGACAACTGCGCTCGCGGGACACAGCTCAGAGAAAAGCCTTATGATAAATGTTATCTACGTATGTGCAATAATTACTATACATATACTATAAGCAGTTGCTTAAACAACATTGCGGCACAATATTAAACGTCGCATTCATTTTCTGTTTTTCTTTGACGTCTCTGCTCAATGATGATCACTATTTGAATAAATTAATTAAATTTTTAAAAGTTCTGATTCCTTTAATTTGCAAACGATTCCGTTATATTTGATGTTTACAAAATTAATAAAATTTAAAAAAAAAAAAAAAAACTTGAGGCGGTTTCGCAGCTTATTTTTGAAGTATTTTTGCTGTAGCGTCTTATAAAAAAAATTCGAAATTAAAAAAGCACAAAATTTTAAATTGAAATAAAACATGAATTTGGTCCCCCAATAAACGTGAACATACGGAATTTTTTCAGCATGAACAAATTCCCCAATCCCATAAAAATTTTTTGGGAGTAAGTTAATTTTTTGAGGATGGTTCATCGGGGACTAAGTACTCAGCGCCTGGTAAGCATAGTGAAGCATTTTTCAAGTCAAAGCCCTTTAGATCCCGGGCAAGACCGGGTAAAAACAGCTAGTTATACTATAATAAACAACTAGTCTTAATAACATTTTGAATATACAATGTCCCTTAATCGGGCTCTCGAGTATTATTAATATAATAAAAATTTAGGTTTCACAATTAATATAATTTTCTTTATTTTAAATGAAAAAATAGATAATCGATAAATGATTTTTGCAACGAAAGATTTTTTTTATTTTTACATTTAATTTTTTTTCATGTACATTTTCACTTAAAATATTTTTTTAAAAACTAAAATTTTTTTCACTTGTATATTTTTAAAATATTTTTTGTACTTATATTTTCCCCAAAAATAAATTTTTATTTAAAAGAAAATTGTTTTTACTTACATAACTTTTTTAACCTTCAAATTTTTAATTTATAAGTTATTAGCTAAAATTCATTGCTATGGTCCGTGTTAGCTTAAAGGGTTTTAAAATTAATTTTAGAAATTAGTTTGCTTCTATAAATAACTGATTTTTTTTTTTTGATTGATGACCAAAAAATGCCTTGAAAAATTTAATATAAAACAAGTAAAAAATCCTGTACCATGCGACTTGGAATTGCCAGATATTGTTTGGCAATATTCTGAATCTTTAGGTAATTTAGGTCAATCTGATAAGAGACATACATGATTATAGGGGCTACGTCTGAAGGAGCATCGATTTTATAATTTCAATAGTCTTATGGTCGATAAAATCTTATACATGTTTTTGCAACCTGTAATTTTCGTGCCGGGTTACATGAAAGATGGACGGACAGACGGGCATCGTCAAGACGACTCTGCATGTTTCTGTGTGACGATCGATGTAATAATATGTTAGTTCAAGTCAAGCATAGAGTAAAAAGTTGTTTAAATATTTAATTTTTTTAAAATGTGTTTTTTCTTTCCCACTTATTTCTCATGTAATTTGTAATCTGTACTTTCTTTTAGTTAATAATTTTAAATGTCCGCTATCATGTTTGAATCCGTTTTTTATATTTTGTTTCTTCTCATTCTGTTATTTTGCCTGCAGTTGTTATTTTTTTCGCTCTTGTAGATATTTACTGCTAAAATGTGGAAAGTACATTTTACATGATTTGCATAAAAATTAGTTTTTTTTTCTGATACTTTTATTCTGCCTTTTGCCTTATCTGTCGCAGTTTAAGTTTAAAGGAAAAATACCCAGATCATAGTTTTGCAAATCATTAAAAACATGGTATTTATCTCTTTTCGTGTCTCTTAAGGAACTTTTATAAGTTTTCTGTTCTAAAACTAGTCGTAGAGTTATTTTCAATATGGAGTGTAATTCCTATTTTTGATTTAAAAAAAAACAATTTTGTTGTTTTAGAATTTAAAAATTGCTTAAATTACTATAATTTGTTTGAATTTTTTTTTGCTGGGATTTGTTGTATTTATTTGAATTTTATGTTTTAGAAAGTGTTTTAAATGTGTTTGAATTGAAGACGAAGTGTGAATGTTAAGAATAAAATGAAAGCAAAAAAAGAAAGAATTGTATTACAAAACCACAAGAAGATATAAATATATTTTAAAAATAAACTTTTATTTTTTCTTCATAAGATTAGATACAAAGTAAATGAAAAACTTTAAATGCAATCTCATGTTTGAAAAAGCAAACAAAATGGAAACAAGTTAACGATTGAAAATAATTTTAATAAAAGCCTTAAAGTATGCTAACATTTTGAATTGAATATTAAAAGTTTAAGAAATTTTGTAACCGTTAAGAAAATTGAAGAACCAATATAATATAGAAAATTCAAAGGAGTATATATAGAGATAGGCTAAATTTATAAGATGACGTATTTTTTACGAAAATTTACGTTTTAGGAAAGGGCACTTTTTCCAAAATTTTTATAAATATAAAAAAAATAATAATATTTTCTGGTGTATGCATTTGAAAAATATATGTAAAAATGTATGTATAAAGACTTTTTTTTGTTTACTTCTCATTAATTTTGCTTCTCAGAATTCAACTAAATTTTGTATTAGAACAGGTTAAAAGATTCGTTTCAGTCAAAACATTTTACATTACCCCATAATGGCTTTTTACATTTTCTATTTGAGACTGTCTCAAGTGACTTCTTTACGTATATAATTCTTTTTTCTATTAAACGACATTTAAAATCTTTGAAGTTTATATTCCTTTGGAAAAAAAAGTACTTATGCCTTTAAGATCCTAATACGCATATAGATTTCTATGTATTATAATTTATTTCAAGGTCTTTGTTGCTATCCTATAGAAATTAATTTTGAAGAAATTGTTATTGTGAAATGCTATAGTTTAAGATATTATGACTTTCGTACTTTAACATTATTATTACAAGTTCAAATTTGTTTAGCCTTTAGGAATTGATAATGAATTCAAGCAGAAAATATTTAAGTTTAAGGTTTTGTTTGCTTACTGAATAACCCCAAATTTTGTGCGTGCTTTATTTCATAATTTTTTTTTAAATTATAAATTTTTCTGTGCGTTTTTTACTTTTCCATTTTTAAGAGGGTTCAGAAAACATTTGCCTGTATTTTATTATAACCAGCTTTGCATCGATGTGTCTTCTTCTTTCAATTCAACTCTCAGTATGAAGGTCATGTTATATGTAGTTTATCTTATTTTTTTTAGGTAAACTGGTAGCTAATAATATTTAGAAAAAAATAAAATCAAAAGAAATTGAAGACACATAATAAATTTGAGGAAGAACCACTTAAATAAACTTAATAAAATTTATTTAAAAAAGTGTTGTGGATTTCTTTTTTTGTATGTTTGCTTCCGGACAAGGTTAGAATTTAAACAGGGTTATCGTTAGATAGCAATTCAATTTATTAAGAAAAATCTCATTAACTATTTCATGAAATTCTAAAAAATAGGTTTATTTTTTGTAGTAACTTATTTGAAATAAATTTGGTTATTTTAAAGCCACCTCAGTGCATGGTAAATATGGAGTATGATTAAAAGTATTCAGTCAAGGCTGTAACTGAATGGGATCGGTACTTTTGAGACATGAAAAAACAAATTTCAAATGAATCACCGAAAACCGTAACGTTAAAACCGTAATATTGCTGCTCCCTCTATAATAACTAAGTTTTTAACTTACATTGACGTATTTCTTGTATCTATTTCTGATTCAAAGAAAGTATAGAAAATATTTCGTTTTTCTTTCGCAAATTAACTTCGAACTAAAATTTTACTGGACCAGTTTGAATTTTCCATGAATTTATCCAAACACAAATGCGGTGTCCATATATTAGAGTTAAAATAAAAATTAAGCGACAAAAATTGATGCACAGAAACAGAAAATGCAATATTACCAAATCTTTCGCAGAAGAAATAAGTGAAAGTACCTCTTATCAGACAATTACCCTTTATTTCAAAAAGTACATTTTATTTAAAAATTCACCTTTTTGTGGAAAAAAGTAACCTTTAGTAAAGAGAAAGTACCTTTTATTGAAAAAATACTTTTTATTAAACGTACATTTTATTGAAAAAGTATCCTTTATAAAACAAGCTCATTATATTAAAATCATTTATTGTATTTAAAAAGTACCTTATGTTAGGAAGTACATTTTACTAAAAAAGTATCCAAATATTATTAAAAATGTTAGTTATATTAAAAAAGTACATTTAATTAAAAAAAAGTACATTTTGTTACAAGGTACCTAAATTAGAAAGTGAAATACCTTTTATTAAAAACTATTTTTTTACTAAAACGGGCCTTTTACTAAATAAGTGCTGCTTATTAAGAAATTGTCTTTTATTAAAAAGCAATTTTTATTTAAAGGTAATTTTTATTAAAAAAGTACATTTTATTAAAAAAGTATCTTTTATTAAAAAAAGTACTTTTTATTAAAAAAGGACCTTATATTAAAAAGTTTTATAGGGACAATTTATATTAAAAAGTTTATTTAATAGTACCTTTTATTACAAAAACTGCAAAAAAGAATTTTTGTTAAAAACAAAGTACGCTTTTTTAGGAAAATTAGTTATATAAGAAAAGATCCTCTTATTAAAAAATTATCTTTTTAAAAAAATTCTTTCTTTAAAAAAATTCTTTCTATTGGAAAAGTATATTTTATTAAAAAAAGTACATTTTATAAAAAGTATCTTTTATTAAAAAAGCACCCTTTATTAAAAGTAGCTTTTATTAAATAAGTACGTTTTATTCAAAAATTGCCTTTTATTAAAGAAGTACCTTTATTAGAAATGTACCCTTTTATTAAGAAAGTATGATTTGTTAATTATATCAAACAATAATTATTTAATAGACGAGTCGAATAGATTATGAGCTGTTTCCATCTGTTTTATTAATTTTAGTTTTTAGAGTTATTAAAATATTACCAACAAGTTTTATCAAAATCCTTCCACAAATATATATTTTATATATTTGTTTTAAAATAATACAAATCTCCTTAGATTTGACTTTTGACCTTAAAGAGGGACAATTTATAGTGTTTCAATATGACCCCAATTTACAAGATTGAGAACTTATATCAAGTAGTACAATATTTTGGCAAAAGATATTTAAAATATGGAAACAGATGTAGCTTAAAAGTTTAAAAAGTATGAAAAATCAAATTTTTCTTCAAATCCGCTGAAATAAAAGCGCTGCCCTCGCCAAATGAAAAACAGGATACCTACAATATTTGGCATTTTTAATCATATATATTTTGTTACTAAAACCTTAAAGTCCAATCGTTGATTTCGGGAAATTTCTTGAACATATACTTTGAAAAGTAAAATTAGAGATTTTGAAATAGTGTTAAAAATTACGTACCGCAAAAATATTTTTGATGTGAATTATTTCACTGACGTTAAAAATGTGAAAATGGTCTGCGGCGCATTTATTGCCTGGGGAACTTGATATAACTTGGCTGGTTTTCAACCGATAATAGATTTTGTTATTTTATTAGAAAGATAATTTACTCTAGATTATGCTTTATTAATTAACTTATTGAAACGTAATTATTAATATGAAAGTTTTTGTGAAAAATTATTATTTTTTTTTTTTTTTGATAATTTTGCATATAGATGCATATTTGAAATTTGAACTCATTACGCGTCCAGGAAGCATTGTCCGATTTGGCTCCAATTTTTTGCCCTTAAGTTTTAGATCCAATGTTACAATAACGCGATCCGCGCATCTTGAAATTAAAAAAAAAATTACTGTCACCATAATGTGACCTTGTCCAAAACAGAAGGAAACAGCTCATAATCTATTCGACTTGTCTGTTTTATTGATGACTTGTTTCGCACGTAAGCCCCATTTCGTAGACTGGGTCACACATGTGTATTGTACATTTTTTGTTATTCATGCGCTCTTGCATTAAAATAAGTATAGAGGATATATGGTTAATTTTCAAGAAGCGACTGGAAAAAATGTATTTACTTTTATATGAAACTACTCAGAGTTTAATTAAAAATCGTGGCTTATAAATCAGAATATTAATTTTTATATTTTAGTTTAGGTTTTTTTTAATAAATACCTTTTGTAGATTTGACAGAAATTATGTACCTTTTTCCTAAACAAAAAGTCCTTAAAGTCCTTACTAATAATAGCCTTTATTGTTGATTTTTAGAACATTTTTTTTAGCCATTCACACTTTTTGTCAAATAAAAATGATTAGAAACGTGACTAAGAGCTCAACTTAAAAAGGGAATGTGTGAAAAAAAAAATTAACAATATTTACTTACGACCCCACAACTGTAAATATTTTACAGTTACTCCGGCGGCTGCTGGTGTAAAAGCACTCAATTCTTTTATGGACTTCCGTTTAAAATGAAAAATCTCCCGCACATGTTTTTAAGTTTAGAATGAGGAAAAAAATATTAACACAACAGCAAATTTTTTTATCCCAAATTCCAAACCAAATATTTTACATCAAAAATGTGTTTGTCGCCTTTGGGTTATTTTTATATGGTGAATGATAGAAAAAAATGTTAAAAAATTCGTAGAAGTAGAGATGGCTTTAGTATTATAGTCAAATAGGGGTATTCAATGAGCAATACTGAAAAACTAATCAGAATATCTAAATATATTTTCTTGAGTTAGAATATCGTAGTGGAGCCTGAATCACCTCCGTTTGGTGAGAGTTGAAAACTAATTTTTGCAGCTTAACTTTTTGTTGTTGTTATAAGTGATTACGCATAATGTTTTCACTATCATCAGTTAAGCATCAGTTGTATATCACGCTTGAAATTGTTTTAAAAAACCATTGATATTTTTTTTATATTTAGGACGGCAGTTTTTCAACAATTATTTGCTCAGCCACAATTGGATGTTTAAAATTTTAACTATCAGCAGTTTAAAAATGATTTAAGATTCATAAAGAAATCCAGAAACTTTAAGATTATATTAATGGAAATTATTTTTGTACAAAAAACCTAACATTGAATTTCTTAAAATCTTACTTTAATTTTAGGACATTTAATTATTCACCTCACCAAACTTTTCATACGTACATTTTCTATTAGTAAAAATGTCTCTAAAATAGTTTTATGACCCAACTATAAAATGTTTTAAAATACATTTGTTGAATAGAATTAATGTTGGCTTCCAGCCAAAAACTACTCTTTTCAAAAACTAAGAAATAAGCAAAAGTACGAGAATAATGGGATTTTCTCTTCCTTTTTGTACAATTTTTGCTCATAGTTTTAAAGTAATTTAAGACTAAGCTACATACTTAACAACAAAAAAGTTTTGATAAAATGAATGGAAGTATCGTTTTATGGTGGCTATTAAAGAAAAACTATACATTAACTATGTAAGAGAAGTAATCTGAAGCCACAGTCCAATTTGAGCTATAAATAATCAGCAAATATAAAATATATATACAAGCTTATTACTGCTTTCGATACTTTAATTTAAAGTATTTTTGCTATTAGATTTTTCTTTTAAAAAATTTTGAAAAATATTGTATTTTCGACACGATCACAATTGTGGTGGCTCAAAAAAAAAAAAGAATATCACGACGGAGGGTTTTCAAAGGGCGAATGAGAAATACCGAAGTATGGCGCACACTGGAAAGGATGATATATAAATTTATAAATTAATATCGCAAGAAGAATCGTGGCGCAGATGTTCACACAAGGTAACTACATAATTTCCCCATTAAGGAGTTTAGGGAAACAGAAAGAAGTCTAAAATAAGATTTCTTGAAACAACTTAACGCAAACAACGACGTTAGAAGCATGTCGAAGAATCTGGGAACGCTTTCATGTATCAGATGTGAAAAATGAGAGGACATATCAACTTGCACGACAAGATATTATTAACAAAATTGTATTCTATGACGTTACCGATTTTTCATAACTTAAGCTGTTATTTAAAATGATGAACCAAGAAAAACTTCAAGCAGGACAGTTGTAAAACCGCAAGAAATAAAACGTACTTTAATATAAAGATAACTTTTCAATTTAAACTTCACACCTTTATCAATTTGCGCTAGTAGTGTTTTTTCAAGTTGGTGGAACTGCTTCTGACATCTGTGTTAAATTTCATGTCAATATCTTTATTGGTTTAATAGTAAAGCTCGTTCATAAAAACAACTACAAGTAAATTGGACGAAATATTATAAGTACAATATCTGATTTTTTTGGAACAAAGAAGTTCCAATAAATCTTGTTTTTTAAATTAACTATCTGCTGAAGAAACGTTAAGGATATTGCACAATGTCTTCAGAGATCAGGCCATGTAAAACAAAATGTTTAAAAGTGGTACACAGAATTCCAAGAACTCAAAGGAAGCATCGAAAACATAGGGCACCTCGGACGAGAAAACATCAACAGGCGAACAACATGTGAAGGAAATCAAAGAGTTGATAATGAAAATTCGTCAATGCGCAATTAGAGATCTTGCTAATGTTATTGGAGTTTTAAAAGAAATTTTAAATAACGGTGGAAGTTACTTCAAAATTGGTAAACTAAATGGCGCACTATGGTCGTAATTTTCATTTCGTTGGCCAAAAGTCAAAATGTTTACACTCACGAAATATGTTGCTGTTTTTGAAATCTAGTACTCAACACTCAAAAACAACCAAAAATAAATTTTGTTGTTGTAATATCCAATTCACCGTTATTCGGTGAGTCATCGAAGTTGAATTTGTTTTCTTCATTTGTAAATAGAATTGCGTTCGGTGTTTTATAGTGCTTACTACAATTGCTTGTTAAAGTTGAAAATAAAGCGTGTTAAATAAATGGAAAACGAAGGTGGTGGTAAGTTTATTAATTTTGTAAAATATAATACTCAGAAATACTCTAAAAAATAAAATAACTTTTTCCAAAAGTCTTTAAAATTTTGGAATTTATTTTATTTTTTAAGTTTGAGTAAGCTTAAAACATTTTGTTTAGGAGTGTTAAGCATAAGATTAAAAACCAAAATTACTTTGAAGTGTTTAGTTTTTGAAAATGTTTATCTCGATTTGCGGTTTTTTGCGGTTTTTGAGTAAATTTTTTTTTTTTCAGTGGTCATTTGTTTACAGAATCACCAGTTTTTGATATTTGGTTGACCAAGCAGAAGAAAGGAAAAAATAAGGACGCACGAATAAATCATTTTATACAAAAATGGGGAGCCGATAACATTTCAGATGAATGCTATAAATATTTAACAAAAAAAGCACGCATGCTTAACAATAATTTGTCCGCAAAGTGGGAAAAGTGTCATAGAAGATTAGATGATTTTAAAATTAAATATTCTGGCTGGCTTTGTTCAGAAACTGTAATAAACAGGCAAATAAATTTAGAAATCGCTTCCACAGAGACTCAATGCACAGTAGAACTAAGTCCAGATGAAAAAATTGTATCACTAACTGGACGCCCGCAACTTAAGTACTCTGAGAAATCTGAACGAAGTAAGAGGAGACAAGCAGCAAACCTCTCGATGTCAGAACACAACGAAACAAATCTGTTAGTTCAAGCAGCATCAATTTCGGCTCGAAAACAAGGACAAGTAGATTTGGCAGTTATTTTAAAAGAAACCATCGAAAGTCCATCAAGACCATCCAAGATTAGGAAGCTATATGTCGATGATGTAAAAGCAGCGTTAGCATTTCTTCTCGAAAACAATTTTTCGAAAAGCCAATACTGTTCCATCCGGACTTCTAGCAAGGAACGTAACGCTAATATTTATCCACTCTATGATAATATATTAGCAATAAAAAGTAAGTTCAGACCCGATGGTGTACTTGTAGACGACAAATATGCGAAGCTTCCTTTACAAATGCTTTTAAACCATAGGGCTAAAAGAATTATAGAGATGCAAAAGGAAGTATTTGCGACAATTACTGGTAACTTCATATCAACGGAAATGATAATTAGCTCCGGTTTTGACAGCAGCTCTGGTCAATCTCAATATAAGCAATCTTTCCTTGATCAAAGTACATCACGAAATGCTGATTCATGTCTTTTGGCCACAACAGTGATTCCCTTGAGACTCTTGAGTAGCGCGGGAGCCCCGATTTGGAATAATTGTTCCCTCCAGTCCACAAAATTTTGTCGGCCTTTAAAATTAGAATACACGAGTGAAACTAAGGAAGTGATAACAAGAGAAGCTGCTGACTAAAATAAACAAATTCAAGAGCTTGAAAACTTACGTGTTGAAATCGAAGCTGGTAAGATAATCGAAATAACGTTCAGAGTGTTTTTAACTGTTATGGATGGAAAAGTTTTGAATGTTTTAACCGATACAAAATCAAATCAAAAATGTCCAATATGCCATGCAACCCAAACTGACGTTGTTAAAGTCACAGATTATAACAGCGTAAAATTTCATCCTATCGATGGAAATCTAAAGTACGGAATTAGTCCACTGCACTCCTGGATTAGATTTTTTGAGTTCGTACTACATTTAGGAAACAAGGTGGAAGTAAAAAAATTGCAAATAATATCGGAGGAAGATAAAGATGCAATTAAGGAAAGAAAAGAGTATATTCAGAATGAGTTTTGGAAAGAACTAAGTCTTCGTGTTGATGTTCCGAAAGCAGGTGGTTGTGGTTCCACAAATGACGGCAACACGTCGCGTAGAGTATTTACGGAATATGATAAATTTTCGAAAATATTAGGAGTAGACACCGAATTAATATTTCGAATGAGAATAATATTAATATGTTTATCTTGTAAATTTTGCCTAAATTTTGATAAATTTGAAGAGTACTGCTTTCAAACTGGTCAATTATATCAAAGCAAGTACCCTTGGTTGCCAATGACTCCCACAGTACATAAAGTTATAGTTCACTTAAAGCAAATAATGCAGAATACACCACTTCCTGTTGGTTATTTCGGAGAGGATGCAACTGAGTCACGAAACAAAATATATAAAAGCGACAGACTGCACCATGCACGCAAGAGTAGCCGCATTGATAATCTTTTCGATGTATTTCATAGAGCTCTTGACACATCGGATCCATTAATTTCATCTCTTCGCTTAAATACACGTATGCGCCAAAGGAAGCGTTTAACACTGCCACCGGAAGTAAAGGAATTATTGTATTGTGAGGATATCGGTGAAACATGTGCGACTGAGAATTTAGAATATATGGATGATGACGAGGACGGCGAGGACGATTATCCAGAAGAACTTGAAGAGGAAAATATATTTTTGGATAATGAATTGTATTTAAATTAAAGAGGTTAATAAAATTTTAATATTTTCGTAAATACGTGTGTAAATCATATTTTCAATTTCCAGAAACAACTTATTTACTCTTAAGTATCGTATATTTTCTCATTTAGAACTAAAAAAAAAATAAAAACTCAGAAAAGAAAAAAAAATTTATGTAAATTTTTTTTTTTAAAAACACTTAAAATATACTGCAAATTCAAATTTCAGTTAAGTTTTAATAGTGTGGCGTTTGGGGGCAGTTATAGCTATAAAAGGAGGTCCAATAACAGATTAGTTTTATTTATTTCAATACAGGGATGAATAACTTTGTTTAGTTTTATGCGCCTTTATCGATTTTGCAATTTTTTCCCACTATAATGGCGAATATGTTTATTTTTTGTATTTTATATTAAATAGACTTGGGAAATACAGCTTAAAAAATCTTTTTATCACTATTTTTGATAAAATTTTAAGGTACTCGTCACTGTTCTTTAAATATTAAGAGTGGATAATAAAAAAAAAAAAAAAACAAAAACGTGAAAGGCAAAAAACGAATTGTAATATCTATTTGTAAATTCCGAAAATTAAAAATCTCACTTATTGAATTAGAGGGTCGTTAAACAATTTTGTGAAGAAAATCTGTCCCAACTTAAAGTGAATTGCATGAGAATAATAAACAAATAGAAATAAAGGCGGGTTTGTACGAGAAATGTCAATTGCAGTGACCATAAATTCTGAATGAATCAATTAATAGTTAAAAAATTTATCGCGAGAAATGATTAGAATGCCACAGCAACGTTATCAAAATGTATGAACAATCCATTAACTTAAAAAAGTCATAATAATAAAAAAAATGTGATAAAATGCAGGCTGCGTTAACTTACCTAAAATTAAATCTCTGCATCCCTTGAGTTCAAATGTCTGATGGATGACTAGTTTTACTTTATTGCTAAAACTCAGCTGCATATATACCTATGTATAGTTGCGCACATAACTAACTGTAACGCCTGATGATTAAAAATTATTTACCACTAGAAATTTGATTCTTGGATTTGATATTTATTTATTGTAAAAAATTTTATCGAGGAACATAAAATTTGCTTCCACCAAACACACAAACATCAGCCAAAAAGGAATTCTTATGGAAATTCGAACGTTAATTGGGCCAAACCGGCTAAAAGGGGCAATCTAGAAATGTGAATTTTTATATGTGGATTTAAAGCGAAAAAAGGCGTATTTTAATATACACGTTATAGTAAGTATATCATTTGAAGAATCTTTGAAAAAAAATTTAAATAAAAATTTTAATAAATAACTCCGTTATAACAAATCTCCGGAGGCGCCTCGACAAAAAGTTGTTTTGCAGTGAACGTCATAACTCGTTACCGGATCATGTGAAATAAAAAATCGCAATGTGTTTAAAAGGTGATATGTTTCCCGAGGTAAATACAGAGTTTTTTATAATAATTTTATTTTTTTTATTTTTGGCAGCACTTTTAATTGAAAAACACGATTTTTGCTATAAAATTTCAGTGAATTTGTTGTTAAAAATTGTGGAAGAAAATGGAAAATAAAAAACTCTTCGTGGTTGCCTGGTGATTTATCTGAAGAAATAGTGTGTAAAATTTCAAAAGAATCGGTCAAGTAGATTTTGAGTTCGTACATGTTGTTGTTGCGAGAAAATCGATTTAAAGTTCTTTAAAAACTGATTTATATACGATGAACCATATGAGGCCGGTTGCTGGGGACGCTTTATCTTCTTTAGTTTTGCTCCGCCTCAAAAGATGTTGGACATACAGAAAAAAAATGCAAAAAATTTTAAAAGGTTTTAAGAGCTTAAAGTTTCTTGCAGGTCTCGATAGTGTTTTAATTTGAATTCTACTTAACAAGTAATTGGAGTCAATGTCGCCATGGAATAAGCTAAGTAGAAAGAAAATACTAAGCATTGTTCTACGACTTTTCAATGTTGGTAACTTGATTAGAGCAATTTTACTGTACGATGATAACAATTAATAAAGGATAAGGCACGGTAGTTCCAACCAAGTCCACGTAGACAGAATAAAAGAAATTGTTTCTGGACAGATTCGACGAAATTTATGTGAATAATGTAACACGGATCCCATATTATAGAACCATATTCCAGGATGGGATGAACCAGGGATGTATATAGCTCTTTAGTTACGTATGGATCAGAAAATTCTTTACTCCATCGCTTCATAAATCTAAGAAAGCAATAAGCTTTAAGTTTATTGCTGAATATATATGCGGACGAAAATTTAAACTGTGATCTAATAAAATGCCAAGATCTGATAATGTATCAACCGATTCCAATTCACTGTCATTCACAAAATAAGTAGTATGTAGATTATTACATCTGTAAAAGGATATACATATGCTTGCATTTTTTATATTGACCTCCATAAGGTTTATATTACATCATCCACAAAAATTATTTAGATCGGATTGTAGCAAAAAATGTTGAAAGTAATTTTGAAGAGAGGAAAATAGTTTGACATCATCGGCGTATAAGAGAATTTTAGAGTGTTGAATAAATAAAGTAAAAACTGCTGCACCAAGATGACTTCCTTGTGGAACACCATAAAACACTTCGATTTTTTTAGAGACAGTGTTTCTAAATTTAACCCGCTGAGATCTATTCGTTAAATAACAGAAAACTAAGGAATTACTGAAACCCATAGAATTCAGCTTGTATAATAATGAATCATTCACCTTATCCAAGGCTTTACTAAAGTCGGTGTAAATTACATCAGTTTGCACACGATCTCTTAATTCGTCATTTATCATTTTTAGTGAGTTGGTGATTGTGGAACAAGATTTAAGAAAGCCGTGTTAATATAGAGAATGTATAATTTTTTCTAAAAGTTTGGGGATCGCACTCAATTTTGCGATGCCTCCGTAGTTAGACACATTGACATTATTGCCATTGACATTATTGACATTACACCTTGACCTTATTGCCTGATTTATATAAAGGATGATATAAGATTCCTTCCACAGAGATGGTAAATATCCTGTACGTAAGGACTGATTAAAAAGTATTGTTAGTGAATAGGACAGGCAGTGAGCACAGTGCTTAAGAATATTATTTGGTATTCCGTCAGGACCAGGATCAAAAGAATTTATCAATGTTTTCATGTTACTCAAAACAGTGATGTTGTTAAAAAAATTTACATTTATTATCGAACAAGCTTTGGAAATTTCAAAGGGATATTGTACGGATTGTTCAAAATTTTGTATTGAATATGTTGTAGCACAAAAATCAGCAAAAACATTACTGATTGATAAATTATCATCGGCTGAAATTGATCCAGATTTCAAAGAATTAGAATTTAGAATTAACAAAATTGTAAAATGATTTTGGATTCCTCTTTAAATTATGTTTCATACGAGTTAATAAGTCATTGTAAGGCCCTTTGCTTTCAATATTGTATTTTGATCTAGCAATTTAATACTTGGTAAAATCAGAGAAGGAACCAGCCTTCTTGAATTTTTTATACATTTTAATCTTTCTATTTTTAAATTTAGCCAAAAAATTATTATTCCATGGTGGACCCATCTTTACGGGTTGAAATCTTAGGAACCATTACTGATATACATGCGTTCAACGAGTTATAAAAGCTTGTGATCATCTCATCATCATTAGTAGGTGAAAAGATATCATTCCAGTCAATATCGGATAGTAGAGCATTCAATTTTGGATAATGAGTTTTCGAAAAGCAATAAACATATTCCTTCTGATTATGCACAGGATTCTTAATTGGCAAATTGAATGGAGGCAAAATAAGTAAATTTAGGATGATAAAGATTTTCAGGTAAAGTAATTGGATTGGATGGATGCAGCAGATGGATGGTTCATTAATAAAAATTAAATCCAAAAATTTTCCGCGTTGAATTCATTTACACAGCCATTCATAACAACAGGAACCAAATAATTGGTGTTATAAGCATTTGACTACGAAATATATAGTAAGTTGAAATCACCAAAACAGATAACTAAATCAGATCTCTTAGAATTCAAGAATGATTTTTTCATAGCTGACATATGTTTAATGTAGATATCATCACTGGATATGAAGTTCTATCTGTCTATACGCAAATTTGTTTTAAGAGATATCAACCCTTCAAATGTTATCCAACTAAGATCAATTGAGATTTTTTGGGAAGTTTAATAGAAAACGGTGTAAAAAAAATGACTTCGTTACATAAGAAGGTACCTGATTAATTCAAAATTGACGAAATTGATAGTTGTCGTAAAGGGAATTCAAGGGTGCATGCCTGAATATCCAAAAAAAAGTTGGCAAATCAAATGTAGTTTATTATTTTGTTGTTGTAAATTTTGTTTAATTTGTACACTATTAATAAATAACTATTTAACCTTATATTCATCAATATTGTAGAAGTCGAAAACATGTCTTAAAATCGAAATGGTTGGTTATGTTGTAATAATAAACTTTTAGTGTCAGAAACAATCAAAATAAAAAAATAAAAAATTGAAAAACTGAAGATTCTAAAGCAACATTCAAATATTGGGAGTCGGAAAGAAAACCTGGCAGCATAAATTAAATCAAAATGTTTTAATGCCGGTTTTAGATATGTTTGTTTTTAAAAATAACTCTGAATAAGAATAGAAAAACCAACCTAAAATAATCATTGCAGTCTTCAAGGAATCCAAGACGTTATAAAGTCTTTACAGAATTTATAGAAACATGAAAGTTAATTTATTAACGAAAATTAATATCAAAATGTAATTTTACTTTTTACTTAGTTACCTATGACACAAAGCATTGATAATACCTGCGTTTATGATGTCGTTCTAATAAAAAGTCTATATGTATGTGTATTTTTTGTTAATGTCCCTACAAAACTTTGTTTAACTTCAAACAATCATGTGTTTGTGTCTATTGTGTACTTATTACTTGTAACCATGACAAGGTTTGGTTTGAGTATTTACTGAAAAGAAAAAATATATACATATGTATGTATATTCAAAATTCTACTCACATATAGTATACATTGATATTTTAGTAAAATTAAGAACTACTCCACTTTGAAACCATTAAAATAGAGTTGGGATTTGTTTTTTGTTTCGTAAAGGATTTGTGTCATTCTGCAATAGCTCAACCCAACCAACACAACTGCACTGAACTTCTCTATTATGAGGTTTTTCTTTCATTTACTTATTCATGTATTCAAAAACTAAACCAAATGTTATGTTATACGAGTATATTCATGATCAGGCATGCACAAACATGAATGGGTGAGTGTGTATGGCGGTGTAAGTGTGTGTATGAACAAACTCAAATTCAACACATTTACCGTTTGGTTAGTTTTGAAGTAATTTCTGAAATGTTAAATCAAACAATGTCGAAATCCTTTTGTTAAATGAATTCATGCTGAAATCTTTACTTAATTTTAAATACAAATACTAGTTACTATGTTCTATCTACTTCCAGCTAACCCAGCAAAAATTTGTTAATAGAAAATGAAGCTACAAATATAGAAACAGTAATTTCCAAAAAGAATAATCTTCAAAATAATTTCCAAAATAATTTGCGTGGTTTTGTTTAAATGTATCATGTAGCAGGCTCTTGTATCCGTTATAGAAAAGACATGTGTAAATACTTTGGTACTCGTACGTGTGTAAAGTATTTTTGCTATAAGATATTTTCACTGAATTAAGGTATTTTCAGAAATAAAACCAATGATTCCTGTGGGTGGTGGCTTATCTGGTATAAGAATATTGTGAAAGATATGAAAAGTAAAATGTGCTTTCATATAATAGCCTTCTACAAAAAATTATTGTAAAAATTTTACTATGGATTACAGACATTTTATTATTCAATCTATTACATTTGCATCAAAAATCTACTTAAAATATTGAAATTCTTCGAAGTTTTACTTGAACAAATTATAAGTTATTAAACCCGCTAGTTCGACTTTTTACTGCCCTACACATTGGGTGTTCAAACTCTCGGTGCCACCCCTTAGAAATATGCGATTAATAAAAAAACTGAGATATGCAAAGTTTTGGGTCAATCAAAAAAATTTAGAGGGCCCTCAACGCGACTGAAAATTACAAGTGTGTTTATATGGGGTAAATATGACTTTTTTTTTCAGATTTTACGAAAATTTCGTTCTATAGTTTAATTTTTTCAACAAGTTTTGACATGCGTCGATATCAGTACTAAATTATTTCTTACAAAGATATATATTATCAAAATCGAATAAAAACTCGCCAAGAAATACCAAATGACACAGACCACTTTTGTGTCAAAAAAAAACTCTATGTCATGATATGTAATGAACATTTTTCAACTTAAACAAATTGATTAAAGCCATAATTTTTTTTTGGTCTCTATACCTATCAGTACTCAGATATAAAGTATTGTTTTATTACCACATTGTTAACCTATTGCGAAATGAGACCAAAAATGGAAAATTTTTTTGATAAAATTTTGAAAACTCCTTTTTTAAGTTTTATAAAATTTTCTTAAACAAAATTTCAAAAATTGGACCTGGCACTTTAATATTTTGTTAAGTATATGTTTGGGATTAGCTGTGTGGATCTTTAAGTATATTCCTCTGCCAGAATTTTTTTACAAATAATTTTTTTTTGCGGATTTCGAGAAAAATTAGTTTTTGTGAAATATTCAGTAAATGTACTCTTTCTAAATACTTTGTATCAAAAATTTATAAGTTTTCTACTTTTAAATGTTATATTTTATCTTAATAGCCTAGAGTTTCTGAAAAAAATAATACGACCCCATTAGCCCTTTTGGACTTGAAGTCGCATATGACCCCAAGCTAATGAAAGACAATTTATTAAAAAAAAAAATCTAATATTTTGTAAGTGCTGTAGAATTTTTAGATGTGATGCCTAAAATATAATAACCAAATGTGAAGTCTTCCATGCTAAAAATTTGGAATAAATCGAACAACGTTAACCCATTCCTTGCCGAGGCCAAACTTTGAATTTTGGCATATTTAAATAAATTAATTGTTCCAGTAAACTAGATGAAATCCTTACTAATGGTTTGGAAATAAAATTGTGTAATGAGCATAACCACATTCGTTTTTTTTATTAGTGATGCATACACATTTCTTTGCTTGCTGTTGTTATACCCTATACAACTATGTGGTTTGGGTATAATGACTTTGTGCTCCTGTTTGTAACTACCAAAAATATATGACCTAGACCCATCTTTCATTATACCGATCGAATCAGAATCACTATCTGATTCGATTTAACGATGTCCGTCCGTCCGTCCGTCCGTCCGTCCGTCCGTCCGTCCGTCCGTCTGTGTGTCCATGTAAAGCTTGTAATCAAACTGCAGGTCGCAAGTATGAATATATTTTAATGAAATTTGGTATATAAGCTTTCATCGGCCATAGGATGAACTCTATTGAAATTGGTGAGAATCGGTTCATGTTCAGACCTAGCCCCCATACAAATGACCCCTATCAAATCGACTTAAATTGCCATAAGATCCAAATTATCATATAGATCTTACTCAAATTGGGTTTGTATGCGTTTATTACATCCATTAATGAGTAGCCCAAAAATTATCCCTATAGGACAACTCTTAGTCATAGGGCCCACATAGAGCTACTTCCCGATCTTCGCTTAAATCTATCAAAAAACAAGTAAGAAAATTATAGTCGGTCTAGACCGACTATACGATACCCTATACCATTCGATTACAGACCCTATCTCTCAGGCCCAACTAACTGGATATAGAAAATAAGCATAAACCAAATTTGTGTGGGATTTTTATTAATTTTTTCGGCTGCAGATATGAAAAAGTTCATATCGGATGTTATATCTATATGGGGACTAGGCCCAAAAATGGACCGATCCTGACCATATTTGGTAAAGTCTCTTGTATTTTGCAAGAATATATACAAACAAAATTTGAGAAGAATCAGTGCAATATTTTTGGTTTTTGATAGATTTAAGTGAAGATCGGGAAGCAGCTCTATATGGGGCATATGACTAAGAGTTGTCCAATAGGGATCATTTATGGACTACTAAATAATGGATGTAATATATATATACAAACCCAATTTGACTATGATTGGTATGATAATTTGGATCTTATGGCAATATATGTTGATTTCATAGAGGTCATTTGTATGGGGGCTAGGTCTGAACATGGACCGATTCTCACCAATTTCAATAGTGTTCATCCCATGGCCGATAAAAGATTAAATACCAAATTTCATCAAAATATATTCATAGTTGCGACCTGCAGTTTGATTACAAGCTTTAAATGGACACACAGACGGACGGACGGACGGACGGACGGACATCGTTAAATCGAATCAGATAGTGATTCTGATTCGATCGGTATAATTAAAGATGGGTGTAGGTCAAATATTTTGGGTTGTTACAAACAGCAGCACAAAGTCATTATACCCAAACCACATAGTGGTATAGGGTATAATAACAAAAATATTGCACTGATTCTTCTCAAATTTTGTTTGTATATATTTTTGCAAAATACAAGAGACCTTACCAAACATGGTCAGGATCGGTCCATTTTTGGGCCTAGTCCCCATATAGATATATCATCCGATATGAACTTTTCATATCTGCAGCCAAAAAAATTAATAAAAATCCCACTCAAATTTGGTTTATGCTTATTTTTATACCCTATACCACTATGTGGTTTGGGTCTCTAAACGCATGGTATAGGGTATCGTATAGTCGGTCTAGAACGACTATTATTTTCTTACTTGTTTTTCTTTTGCACATGTGAACGTTCTCATGTACAAAACAAACAAAGGGTGTCTATGCAACGCTTATCGTATATTTATGAACATGTTCTGTCACGTTTAAACTTTTTTCACTACCCTTAGTGTTTTATATAAAATTTTATCGGTGTATCTTTATATTTTCGTAACTCATTCCTCACCGATTTGGTCTAGAGGATCAAAATTCAATACCAAACTGCTGCAAATTATGGTAAATATTTTAAGCATAAGTATTGCGACCCCCTCGGCCCAAACAGAGATACATATAGACAGACTGACATGTAAATTTATACATGTATAATTATATTTTCAAAATATTGTCGTTTGAAAGACATTGGAATTATTGTTTTAATTTTATATTTCTCTAAAAAAAACAAGAAAATTATAATCGGTCTCGACCGACGATATCTTTTACCATGAGTTTGGTGAAAGGTGCGTAGGTCCAAATAATTCGATATAGAAAACATAGATAAACCAAATTTGAGTGGCATTGAAAAAGTTCATATTGGATGCTGTTTTTATGTCGAAATATGGACAGCTTATGACCATACTCTGTAAAGTCATTTATTTGTTGCATAAATATATATAAACCAAGTTCTTTTTTGACATATTTAAGTGAAGATCGAGAAGCAGCTTCATATGGGGGTTATGAATAAGATTACTTCTACAAGCCTTGTTTTTTGGCTGCTGATTAATTAATAGGTGTAACACACACAAATCAACTTAAAGGAATTGAAATCGATGTGATAGGGGTTATTTTTATGAGTCTAGGGGGATTGAACATGCACCGATTTCCACAAATTTCAACACTGTTCATGGTATGGCAGAAAAATAATTAAAATTGTAATGCGAAAATATGTTTGAAAATCGTTCATATTAGTTAACTATGTCTGAACATGTACTGATTTTCACCAATTTCAAAAGCGTTCATGCAATGGTCGATAGAAGCTTATATACCAAACTAGTTGATTGTGTGGCGCCTAGGCGCCCGTTTAAAATTATGAATAAAACAAACAGTTTAAATTTAAATACACGAAAAATTTATAATAAATTATATTTCTTTTAATATAGTAGTAAATTGAAAATTATATTGTTACATATGTACATGTGAAAAGAGATTGTGTTTGTAGAAATTGTATACATAAGTATCAAAAGAGATGAGAAATATTTGGCAAAAAAGTTTTTCAATTAAGAATCTCTTAAAAAACTATATTTCGTGTGAAATATCGTTGGTCATGTAATATTTTTTCTTGCTGTGGGTTCGATTGAATACGTATCTTAACTTGGCTTGCAACTTTTGATCGTGACAAAGCCACATACAGTTGGTTTTAAAAGTTAAAAAAAGTCGTATTTTCATAATTATTTTTTGAAGATATGAATAATGTTGGATTATTTATTTCATATGTACGTTATAGCATAACATTTGAACAAAATTTTCAATTATAAATTTTAATAAATAAGTCCGTGACAGGTAATCTCCGGAGGCGTTGTTGTTTTGCGGTGAACAGCATAACTTGTTGCCGGATCATATGAAATAAAAAATCGAAATGCGTTTCAAAGGTGACATGTTTCCTGAGGTAGTGACGAAGAGTTTTTTACAATTTTTTTTTTTTTTTTTTTTGCAGCATTTTGAAGTGAAAAACGATTTTTGCTATACAATTTCGGGAATTTGTTGTTCAGAAATGGGGAAGAAAATGGAATTAAAAAAACTCTTCGTGGTTACCTGATGATTTATGTGTAGATCTAAAATTTTAAAAGAATCGGTCAAGTAGATTTTGAGTTATGATGTTCACGGACTTCGAACATTTATTTGCAAGAAAATCGATTTAAAATTTTCTTAAAACTGATTTATATACTATATACCGTATGAGGCCGGTCGCTGGAAACGCTGTATCTTCTTAAGTTTTGCTGTGATTTACTTAAAATTTTCACAAAACACGCTCGACATGTTGTGCATTCAGAAAGAGAAATGCAAAACAGGTTTTATAACCTACCACCCCTTAAGGAAGTGCAAACACCTACATAAAAGAGAAAAAAATATTTCATATTTCATCATACATGTAAACTGAAAAAAGAGAACTATATTTTTTGCAAAGTTATCTATAAATCTAAAAAATAAAAAATAAGGGCGTATTAGTTTTACTTAAAAAAACTTATAATTTCAATATATTATTCAAATTAAAATCTTAAATATACCTATTTACGTAATTTATGTTTGTCTACATTTTTTGAAAGCAAATTATGCAAAAATTAATATTATGAGCGAAAAAAATTTATTTTCCCACCTCTCTTCTGAAATTACAATGTAATTTAATTTAGCAAAGTCAGAATAATTTAAATTTTAAACTTAATATTGCACTATTTTTTCAAGTGCTTTTCAATACAGAGCTTTAAACGAAATCACACGTTGGACAACAACAAAATCCACATTGAAGATCTCTTTTTTCTCAAATATTTATCAAAAAAAGCATACTCTTTGGTAAGTGCTGGCCATCAGAGAACCTGAGCGAAAGCACTGCTAACAATTCAAAACAATTTTGAGATGAAAAACAAAACAGGCAAACAGTAAAGTTTAGTTTGATAAAAAAAAGTATGTATGCATATCGGACGACGTTAAATGAGAAAAATAAAAATGTTTAAAATTTCATTCATTACTTTTTTTTTGCAGAATTTTTGCATTGACCAACAATGGGAATTTAAAGAAGAATTTGAATCGATATTAGTTTTTTGATGCATTTTTTGGGCTCAATTTATTCCATATGTAACACGAAATCTGCATATGTAGTGCTATTGTCGTTAGCAGTGCTGCTAATTTTGACAACTTATTTTAATTTCGACGTTTTTCAATTTGCTAAAATGATTTTTTAAATTTGTTAAAATGATAATTGAAGATTTTAAATTTTCAGTAGTATAAAAATTAGGATTTCAAAGGTTAACAATTAATTGGTTGTAAATCGAAAATTGATAGTTTTAGTTCAGTGTAAATGTAAATTACAAAATATATATAGATTTAATTCTGGGTCAAGTCGTTTCAAAACGGAAACACCTTGAGATTTAAGATTTAAGGTTTAAGATTTAAGTTTTAATTACGGCTATACTTTAAACCTATATTATATGTTTCAGCTATAGATACATATCAATAAAAATTATTTAGTTGATTGCTGTGTTAAATTTTTTTCATTGAAATTTGATCACTAATACATTTTTATATATAGAAATAACCAATGCTGTAATAATATTCGTAATATGAATGATAAAAATAAATTTTATTGTTTCCTTTTGTAATATTTTTTCGAATTTTATAAGCGGTAAAATTTTCTTGTCAATTTCTTGTTTTAAAAATGACAATTTTGGCGATTTAGTTTCCAAAATTGTAGATTTTCAGATTTTATTAGCAGCACTGGTCAGTAACAAAGAAGAGAGAAAATTGTGTGTGGGTTTGTATAAAATGAAGATTAAATTTTGTTTGTGTATTTCCCATAGCTTGCTCTTCCATAGGAGTGCTATGTGTGTGTATTATTTCAGCGTTACAGAATCAGTCAGTCAGTCAGTGAGTCAGGGATCAGCGTAAATATATATAAGATTTGCTATCTGTACTTTGTTTACAAGGTTTACATGGATACACATCCGGACAAATGGTCGGACGGATGAACATCGCTAAATTGACTCAGAAATTGATTCTGATTCGGTCGCTATGATAAATGGTGGGTCTGGTCAAACATTTTTGGGAATTACAAACATCAGCACAAAGTCATTATATGCTGACCACATAGTGTTATAGGGTATACGAAGTTTTAACGATGCAGAGGACAATTGGGTAAAAAAATTTTATGCGATCTTTAAAACTTATGCTAACCACAAAATTTGGTTGGCACTTTCCATATGTTTTTTGTCTTAAGTTTCAAATGGTTAGATTTTGTTTAGTTTCTTCAGAAATGTTTTACAAGCAATTTTGAGCGAATTCTGTATTTCCTTTGCATGATTTCCTTTGGTGTAAAAAAATATACAGTCACTCACAGCTTATTTGATGCAGATAAGTTTTTTTTCACAAACCGTTATATATTTAAAAATTTTGTTCTAAAAATACAAAAACAAAGAATGTGGTTTAGTATATTATAGTGTTGTAATTTTATTTAACAAAAAAAAAAAACAAAAACCAAAATGTGCTTTGTGGTCTCAGGAAACTAAATAATGCAAAAAACGTACAAAACTCATGTCACACCTTAAATGGTGCAGTTAATTTTACCGTTAACCTTGTTGTTGTTTTCAGCTTAAGATCTTAAAATTATTATCTGCAATCATTCCTAATTGTGTTGTTAACTGATACGCATTAAAAAAAAAAAAAAAGAAGTGCATTTTATCAACCATGGCCCGCGCACATCCATTGAAATGCGTGAGTTAGTATTAAAGCACTATAAGAACGGGCACAATCCACGGAAAATTGCTGAAATGGTTAATTTAAGCTCTTCAACAGTTCAGCATATAAAACGCTATTTACATAGGTGAGAATCGTGTTGAAAACAAGGATAGACAAGCTCCAAATAAAATTTTTACTGAAAGTGATTCTAAGTGGTTGGTGCAACAAATTCGTAAAAATCCAGCAACAAGCACTCCGAAGCTGACTTATGGCTGAAAAATATTTGGGAAAGACAAGTCGTCCTGAAACAATTCACAGAATATTGAGGGACGCTGATTTTAATGGCCGAATTCTTCGAAACAAACCATTTATAAATGAAAACAATAGAGTAAAATGGCTGCAGTTTGCGCGTGATCATTTATATAAGAGTCCAGCATTTTGGAGAACTGTAATTTTTGTTGATGAAGTGAAAGTTACTATATTTTGACCAGATGGAAGACCCTACATTTGGCGCAAAGTTAACACTGAGCTGAAACCTCACAATTTACGTGACACTATGAAACACGGTGGTGGAAATGCTATGGTTTGGGAATGCATGTATTCAAATGGAGTAGGTAACTTGGCCTTTATCGTAGGGAATATGGATAAAAACATGTAATTGAAGCTTCTCCAAGAAAATCTAATTCAAAGAGCGACGAAATTGCAAATTGAGGATGCCTTTCGATTCTACCAAGATAATGACCCTAAGTACAAATCACCATTAGTACAGACTTGGTTGATTTAGAAATGCCCGCATAAATGTGATTGAAAATTTGTGATCAATACTGAAGACAAATATTCGAAACTACGATATCCATAACAAATCAAACTTAAAAAAGGTGTTGCAAAAAGAGTGGGATAAAATAGATCCAGACTATAAAAAAAAGCTAGTGGACTCTATGCCGAAAATACTAAAATACTAAATAAATACTAAGCAATTGAAAAAAATTTTTAAAATTACAGTAAATCCTTTTTTATTTAATGGTTTTTAAAATTGCATCATTTAAGCTGTGACCTGAATGTTGTACCTTATTTTGTATTTTGAGTTTCTAGAGAACTTAAAGCAAATATATTTTTTTTTTTGGTTAATATAAATAACCCATAATTATTAACTAAACCACATATGTCGTTTTTGTATTTTCAGAACAAAATTTTTAAATATATATTTTTAAACATATAAAATTTATCTGCATCAAATAAGCTGTGAGTGACTTTATATATTCTTTAAAAAAATAACAGAAATGTTCCTTTTTGCTCATTCTTGTAAGCAGATTGGTTGTGTGGTCAAAAAAATAAAATTATGAGTACCCATATCGGCATGGGTCGTGCATGTCTTATATTGCATTAGAAAAGTTACCAAAGCGACTACTAGAGGATCCATACAGGACTTAAATTAACAAATCTTGTGTTTAGAGATATATAGAGGAGGGTGTTTTTGGGGATTTCTGGACTTATTTTTAATATACATATATTTTTAATTATAATATAAAATTTCGGATTTTTGCGTACAATGTCACATTCGAAAAATAATATTTAAAAAAAGAAAAATAAATCCGCCGATTTGTTTTTTATTACCTACAAAAAAACCTTAAAAAGAAAAGTTAAGAAGAAGTGAAAAAATTAAATCTTGGGCGCCTCAAAAATGATTTTTTTGATATGTCGTAGTGGAACTATTTTTCCTCATGCCAAAGGCTCTCGAAAAATCGATGGCACAATATCGAATGCTAAATCGACCCACCCTATAATAATAAAATAACCTGACAAGCACACGGATACTTATTATCCTCAATTACGGAAGACGATATTTTTCTCTACCCGGTTCGCTGCTCTATTTCGTTTACCTACAAACACGCAAGGCCTGACTTTCCAGGTTGGGTAAAAGTCATCATCTAAATTGCAGTCATTTTATTTATCTATTCAAGATTTTATTCACCTTTAACGGAGTTGACAGATTCGACAGATTGCTTTGTCTTTTGGATAGCACCATTTGTTTTATTTTCTATAGAAATGGTTTCCCCAAATATAATTTCAGATTTTCTATTATTGATATCCTCAATCGATGAACCTTGACCATGGTTACTTCGAAATAAGTAATCAAACATGCTAATAAAAAAAATCGGAAATTCTGTAATCTGGCATTAATATTTCATCAGTGATTATATTAAAAATTGTTATAATTCATATGTTATAAATAATGAAATTGTTTTTATATGACAATTTCTACAAAGAGCGGCCGCACTGAGTAAGATTTTGCCAATCTAGGGGGACTTAATAGAAAAAAAAGTGCTTCAAATTTGATCATATGTTCCTAGATTTTAGAAAAATATCCTATTGTTACGAAAATAAACATAAAACGTAATACAAAAATGTTGTTAATATGATGACGGCTATCAAACAGGTGTTATTGAAATGCATTTAAATGCATCAATGGCCATGATAATAGACGTAAATTTATCAACGCACCAATATCTTGCAATACGGCAGCACACAAAGCATTGCAGTCCTAAATTATATCCGTGTTATGACCTTGTAAAGCAGTCAAAACTGTTGTGTTATCCAAATAATATTACTGTGGCGGAAACATGTGCTGAAATTAATTTGCAGTCGTTAATAGATCACACAGTAAAACGATTGATAAGTGCACTAGAAGAGATTTTCAAGTCGTTACCTGATCTTAAAGATGAAGTATGCATAATAATAAAATGGGGATGCGATGGTGCTGAACAGAATCGGTATAAGCAAAAATTTACGGATGAAAATTTGTCAGATGAAAGTTTATTTTCTATATCTATGGTACCTCTTCAACTTTTTTCAATGATTAGAGAGGAAAAGAATATTTTGTGGCAAAACCCTGCTCCATCCTCGACCAGATATTGTCGGCCTATCAAATTTATTTTTACAAAAGAAACACGTGAGGTAATTATAAAGGAAGTGAATCACATTCAGGATCAAATTTCAGTTTTGATTCCTACTATGATCAAAACTGACAATTTCAATTTCAAAGTTAGAGCTTCTCTCGTTTTATGTATGATTGACGGAAAAGTCTGCAACACGCTATTATCGTACACGTCATCGCAAGTATGCTATTTGTGTGGTGCTACACCAAAAACCATGAACAATTTAAGTGCCTTATCAGAGCGGAAAATCGACGAAAATAAGCTTGCTTAAGGCCTTTCGCTTCTACATGCGTATATAAGATTTATGGAATGCTTGCTGCACATCTCGTACAGAATAGAAATTAAAAAATGGTATGTGTCAGGTGAGGACAATAAAGCTAAAGTAGCTGAAAAAAAGAAAAAAATTCAAGACAGCTTTAAAAAAGAAATGGGTCTTTTAGTGGATATGCCGAAGCAAAAAACCGGCAACACTAATGATGGCAATACTGCCAGAAGATTTTTTAAAGACGCAGAAAAAACATTGAATATAACAGGCATAAATATCGATCTTATAAATAGGTTTCGCACAATACTTATTTGTATAGGAAGTGGTTACCCCATTAATATACACGCATTTCAGCGCTACACGACAGAAACTATAGAACTTTATTTGTCGGAATATTCATGGTTCAACATGCCAGTTACTGTGCACAAAATTTTGTACCATGCAAAAGACATAATCTCTTCCTGCATTCTCCCCATTGGCAATTTTTCCGAAGAAACGCAATACAGATTTATTGCACAGACTGCTGATTTCATCGGACCCATATATTGCTAGTTTGCGTTTAACTCCAAAAACCCAGCATGGAGCTTTATCTGCAGAAGTGCTTACGTTATTGTTGGACCATCAAGTATTTGAAGAAAGCTCTGATTCAGATTAAATTTATTAAATACAATTTTTGCAAGTAAATACAATTTTTGCATACATATTATATAATAAGTACAATATAATACAATATTGAATACAATAAGTGAATACAACCCTGAAAACAACAACAAAAAAATTTTTATTTATTTTCTTATATATTTTTCTAGTAAACAAATAGTTACTTTAATAACTTTTGGGATACTCTACCTATAGTTTATCAAAAAGCCTTTTTTGGCTTAATTCTAAAAAAAAAAAAATGTTGGGCTAATATGGGACGGGGGGAGCAGTTTTTGTCCAATGTTCCTCATTTTAGATCTGAGCCTCCACATTAAAAATAAAAGCTTATGTTCCAAATTCAAGTCTATATCTCTTAAACTTTGGCTGCAATTGGATTAAGTCCCCCTAGATTGGCAAAATCTTACACTGTGGGCCGTCAGGTTTGAACCTGCCTACATTTCACATAAACTCGTACTTGCACTTTTCGGTAATTTCCTTTCAATAAAATTGAAGCATTTGTATATGCGAGTGTATTTTTAAAAAATTTCTTGTTGAAATTTATTTTTAAACTCTTTCTTTTAACTCATACTCTCTGTCTGTCTGTCGTGGTTGGACCCCATTCCCCCTCCTCCAATTGATCTGAAACTTGGCCCATAGTCTTGGTATGACTAAAGATTATATTTGGGGTAGTTACGCACAGTCACGCATAGTCACGCGCAGTCACGGGGTAATCTAAATGTTATTTCCCCTCATCCGATCGATCTGAAACTTAGTCCATACACTTGCATTGACTTAGTCACGCACAGTCACGCGCAGTCACGTAGTGATGTAAAACCCATTTCCCCTTATCCGATTGATCTGAAACTTGGTCGATGGACTTGCTGTGAAAAAATATTGAGTTTGACATAGTCACGCACAGTCACGCATAGTCACGCACAGTCACGGAGTGATCTAAATGTCATTTTCCTTCATCCGATCGATCTGAAACTTGGTCCATACACTTGCAGTGGAACAAAAATTAACTTTGACTTAGTCACGCATAGTCACGCATGGTCACGCATAATCACGGAGTGATTTAAAACCCATTTCCTCTTATCCGATCGATCTGAAACTTGGTCGATAGACTTGCTGTGAAAAAAGATTAATTTTACAATAGTCACGCAAAGTCACACAGTCACGGATAGATTCAGGACTCATATGCATAAGGAAGGAAAGAGTGTTAATAAAAATATTGTTTTTATGGGTTAGATTATTCATTTATTTATTTTTTTATATAATTTGCTAGAAATAATATTAGAACATTTCTTTAAACCTTTATGAATAATATTAATGTATACTTTGTTAAATACACAGAATAAAAATAAAATAGTGCACACATGTTGCAACACTTGTGTTACAACCACTCAGCTGCAATTTTGCATGTTTGCAAATGATAGTGAACTTCTGTAACTAGGCGACTAAACATACATAAGTAGTTTCAGTTACATGCATTAAATGCTAAACAGTAAAAGCTCCTGTACAAGACAAACATTTATTTCGATCGTTAAATTTTGTTCCATATTATAGAAAAATCATATTAGAAACTGAGTGTTGGTTGTATGGATAGAGACTAACTATCGAAAGGACTTTTTCCGAAAAAAGGTAGCCTTAATTTTAATTTCTATTAGCTATCACTGTTATAATCATCACAGCAAAAGTGTAGTGTTTAGAGAGAAGATGGGTTAAAAAAAAAACCAAGTAAGTGATAAATGTTTAAATAAAATCTACAGCCAAACCTCAGGAAAATTGCATAAAACGTCACAAAATATACGAAACTGGGGAAAAATACTAAATACTAGATATGTTTAATACTAATGTATGCGTGTGTATGAGGAAATGTGTATTGTAAGTGAGTGTAAGTAAGAAAAAGATTGCCTCTTCAGTTAATGTTGATGAGGAAAATTGTAAACGCTTGAATGCAATGGTAAATAACAGCAGAACCATAAATTTTTTTTAGCACTGTTAGCAAAAAACGAATGGATTTTCTTTGAAAGAGTACAATTTGTTACTACGAGATAATGGCACCAACAGATTTTGGTATACAAAAAATATACCACAAATATTTTGGTAATCTACAATATCACAAATCTGTGGTTTTCTGGAATAACCGCGTATGTCCATTTTTGTCAGTTTTGCGTTAATGGTGCCAAATATATTAATTTTTGATGCTCTTTGCATGTGTTAAATTTTATTTCTAAACATTGACCATTTCTGAGTTTTTTCTTTAAATAACGACGTAACTTAAATGTTTATTAAATTAATTTGCAGCACTAACGATGTATGTCAACCTACGTTTGATCGCTGACAAATTATATTCTCAGAAAACGACACATAGCGACATACGTTGTTATTAATGAAAAAAAATGCAAAATAATTGTGGATTAGTTTTCAGTTTATAACCACTTATAAAAAATTGTGTGTTTATTTCTATTATTTTTTTCACTATTATTCTTGATGCGTTGTTATATTCTCATCCAAAGTCCCGTTAACTTTTTGTTGACGAACACAAAAATACATTTTTCAAGCAACAACAACTTATGTCTACATGGGTGGTTCCATTGGTAGTTTTCTTTAAAAAAAACGACGTTTGTCGACATAAGTTGTTTTATCTGCACACACTTTAATTATAATTTACATATACCTTTTTCCGTCCTCCTCTAGGATTTATTTCTCTGAAGATTTTTGACTGAAAATTTTATATAAAGTATTTATTGCCCATATCTACAGGACTGTTAAATAAAAAGCTCTAAAATCTTTATATCGAGCCCATAATTTCAAATATAACGTTTTTTGGCTCCCCTGAACATTTCGATTTTATGACATATGCGGTTATTCTGGAAAACCACAGAAATGTGAGCTGAGAAAAACAGTTATCTTCTCGAAATAACTGTTTTTTAAGATCACTAAAGATTTCAATACGCAGAAAATCATGGCAGAAATTTTAACTTTTCCAAAAAGGCATATTTAATGCGAGCAACTTGTACTACATAGCATTGTGTTACAGCATTACAAAATCAGTTAGTCAGTCATGAGCGTAAATGTATAGATTAACAGGCAAGGCGAATTCTTGTGACCTCTTCTACACTTTTAGTTACCAACCGATTTTGACAAAAAAATATACCATTTGAAAGATATTTGTTTGCACATATCCACCATATTTACAGATGTGCACCATCAGATACAAATTTTAGAGTAAAATTCATTTAAATTTGGTACTGACACATACATAAAACACATATTTAAGCTTCAAATAAAAAACTATATAATGCTGTGTGTGTGTTTATTAAGTTTGTGTTGAATTGCTAATTCGTTAAAATTATTTAACATACCTTTAGGTTCTTATAAAACTATTTGTTAACAAACCCAGTTGTATATCTTCTGGGTGTTCAACAAATACTTATAAAGAAATTCAAAAAATCACAATTTATTAAATATTCATAAATTTTTATACCCTATACCTATACCACTGTGTGTGGTTTGGGTATAATGACTTTGTAACTACCAAAAATATTTGACCTAGACCCATCTTTTATTATGCCGATCGACTCAGAATCATTTTCTGAGTCGATTTAGCGATGTCCGTCCGTCTGTCTGTCCTGGTAAGCCTTGTAACCAAACCACAAGCCATAGGATGAACGCTATTGAAATTGGTGAAATCGGTCCACGGTCAGACGTAGTCCCCACACAAATGACCCCTATGAAATCGACATAAATTGCTATAAGATCCAAATTATCACATAGATCTCAGTCAAATTGGGTTCGTATGTGTTTATTATGTCCATTAATCTGTAGTCCAAAACTAATCCCTATAGGGCAATTCTAAGTCATAGGCCCCATTCCCGATCTTCATTTAAATCTGTCAAAAAAACAAAAATATTGCACAGATTTTTCTCAAATTTGGTTTGTAAAAATATGCTTAGGACTGGTACTTTGTTCGATCTAGTCCCCATATAAATATAGCATCCGATATGAACTTCTTCATATCTGTAGCCAAAAAAAATTAATTATAATGCCACTCAAATTAGGTCTATGCTTATTTTCTATGGCGCATTAGTTAGACCGAAGAGATAGGGTCTCTAAACCATGATACAGGGTATTGTAACTTCTTACTTGATTATATATTGATTATATATATATAGATTTCAAAAATATAGTAAGAAAAAAATTGAATGAAAAAATAATATTTCCTAGAATTTACACTCGAATTTTGAGGGCTGAACTCTGCTAGTATTATATTATTACTTTAATTAGATCAATCTTCTATTATAAGATTGGCTCAGAATCACTTTCTGAGGTTATTTTTTATAGCCATGAATTAAAAATCCAAAATATACAGATTAGGATAAATTTTATTTATGACCAGATTGTTTTTAGACCAAGTTATCATAAAATTCACTTTATATATATATTTAATTGTTTGGTCTGAGTTTTGAATTTCTGAAGCATTCAAGTTTTAAATGAAATTATATTTTTTGATATCAAAAAAGAAAATAATGTTTGTTTAAAGGTTTATTTTTTAAACTCTTTCTTTTAACTCATACTCTCTGTCTGTCTGTCTGTCTGTCGTGGGTCTACCCCATTCCCCCTTATCCAATTGATTTGAAACGTGGTTCATAGTCTTGTTATGACTACAGGTTAATTTTGGGGTAGTCAGGCACAGTCACGCATAGTCACGCACAGTCACGGAGTGATTTAAAACCCATTTCCCCTTATCCGATCGATCAGAAACTTGGTCCATAGACTTGCTGTGAAAAAAGATTAACGTTGACATAGTCACGCACAGTCACGCACAGTCACGGAGCGATTAAAAACTCAATTCGCCTCATCCCAGCGATCTGAAACTTTGTCCGTTAATTTTAAAATAGTCACGCAAAGTCACGCACAATCACGGAGAGATTCAAAACTTATATGCATAAACAAAGAAAGAGTTTTATTGGTTAGATTACACTATGGAACAAATTCAGGGTAGCAAAAGTTAGGTCGATTCTGAGAGTAGGGGTGAAAATAGAGACTAAATTAGAAGACCCGTATCGCGGCGTTTGTTTATGTTAGTTCGAATTTTTATTTAATCGACCTTCGAACTTTGCAGTCAAATGCCGATTTCCAGCATATTGTTTATATGGTTTTTTTTGGCTATAACTCGTCGACTAATTGATATTTTTTCAATCTGTAAAAGCCAAATTATTACTAGAGACCTGTGCAACAATTTTTTAAAAAATTAAAAAATTTAGATAATTTTTTCATGCTTTTTGAAAATATTTTTCACAAAACTAAGTCTTTTTTGCTTTCTGTTTGATCTATAATATGCTTCTCAGTTTTTTCAATAAATTACATTTGAAAAGAAAATGGTCTTAGTCGATAATTTGCGTTAAAAATCCAAAACCATTAAATAACAAGTAAGAAAATTATAGTCGGTCTAGACCGACTATAGGATACCCTATACCATTCGATTAGAGACCCTATCTCTTAGACCCAACTAACTGGATTAATTTTTATTAATTTTTTTGGCTGCAGATATGAAAAAGTTCATATCGGATGCTATATATATATGGGGACTTGGCCCAAAAATGGACCGATCCTGACCATGTTCGGCAAAGTCTCTTGTATTTTGCAAAAATATATACAAACAAAATTTTAAAAGAATCCGTGCAATATTTTTGTTTTTTGATAGATTTAAGTGAAGATCGTGAAGCAGCTCTATATGGGGCCTATGACTAAGAGTTGTCCGATAGGGATCATTTTTGGATTACTGATTAATGGATGTAATAAACACATACAAGCCCAATTTGACTAAGATTTATATGATAATTTGGATCTTATGGTAATTTATGTTGATATCATAGGGGTCATTTGTATGGGGGCTAGGTCTGAACATGGACCGATTCTCACCACTTTCAACAGCGTTCATTCCATGGCCGACAGCAGCTTATGTACCAAATTTCATCAAAATATATTCATATTTGCGACCTGCAGTTTGATTACAAGCTTTACATGGACACACAGATGGACGGACGGAAGGACGGACGGACGGACATCGTTAAATCGAATCAGAAAGTGATTCTGATTCGTTCGGTATAATAAAAGATGGTCTAGGTCAAATAGTTTTTGTAGTTACAAACAGCAGCACAAAGTCATTATACCCAAACCACATAGTTGTTTAGGGTATAAATAGCGATTTAGGTAGAAGTAATTAAAAAGGGAAGTTCCAAGAATTCGGAATTAGTAAAACAACTTTTTTGTTTTCAACCACCATACAAGCGAACTAATTTCAAAAATGAAGATTCACTTAAGACTCGAAACTCAGCCAAAGCTAATGTCTTTTAATTTTCGCTCGCTCGTGATAAAATTCGCTATTAATTTTTTTTGAGCTTATTTCAATTTGTGAGTGATTTAAGTTAAGTGCATCGGTTTCATAAAAATAACAAAAAAAAAAAAAAACATTGTATAATATATATTGTATTAAAAATGTCGGAACCAAAATGTAAAATGGACCATTTTTGTAATGTTTGTGGACGTTTCATAGCAAGCGATGAAAAATGTGGCAATGCGAGTGATTTTTTTTTTTTTTTTTGGAAGCCTATAAACAATATTTCTCGCAAGAGTTTATCACTGACGTAAACTATGCCCCTTAAAAAAGTTTGCTTTAATTGCTCTTCAACTCTTATGCAATGGAAAAGTGAAAAGAAGACGGCATCAAGAAGAAAATTGCTATGGATGTATCAACTACCATAAAACTTTGAATAGAAGGAAAGCAAAGAATAAAACTTATGTAGCAGTGCCAAGTGTCCAATTACCATTGCCGCACTCAGAATTCATTCCAGTACCAACATACCGAAGTATTGATCTTCAAACAGATATCAGTACTACAACCGCCGCTGCTACATCCAAGGATTTCTTCTCAGAATACGACCCTGGTGAAGGTACATCCTATGAAACATCAAAGGAGCCAATCCTAGTTACACAAAACCAATTGGATGGAATTGTTGCAAATTTGTGTTTGACTTAGAAAAAATCGGAACTACTGGCTTCATTTTTTAAAGGAAATAATTTGCTGCCGAAAGGTACCAAAGTAACAGCATATCGTAAAACGCCAAAAAGAGTTAGAAAAGTTCTTCAATGTGAATGATGCAAAAAATTTCGCTTATTGCAACGATATTGAAAAGTTAATAGAGACAATAGGGTTAACCTATAAAAAAGATGATTAGCGTTTATTCATCGATAGTTCACTAATCAGCTTAAAAGTTGATGTTGACCAAGATATAAGAGAGAGCAGTGATGTTGATCCACAGCCGCCTGCTAAACGGAAACTGGCCAAATCATTAATTTAATTTATTTAATTTTTTTACTTAAAACTTTTCATAACTAACATTTCAAAAGTATTTTTTTTTCCATATTTTTATAATTTCTTTTTCAATGTTTCTTCAAAACCAACACTGAACAAAATTGAGCATAAAAGAAAATTTTTCCAATATTTTGCTTCATAAGCACCAAAAAAATTTTCTAAATCAATTTTTTAACAAATTTTAATTGTTGCACAGGCCTGTAGCAATAATTGGGCTTTTACAGATTGAAATAATATCTAATTAGGCGACGAGTTTTAGCCAAAAAACCATATAAACAATATGCTGAAAATCGGTATTTGACTGCAAAGTTCGATGGTCGATTAACAAAAAATTTGAACTAACATAAACAAATGCCGGGATACGGGTCTTCTAATTTAGCCTCTATTTTCACCACTCACTCTCAGAATCGACCTAACTTTTGCTAACCTGAATTTGTTCCACAATGTTATTATATAATCGAAATATGTTTATGTTTAATTCGGAAAACTTGGGAGTCAAATCAGATTTGTAAATGTTTGAATGAAACACTTTGATTTTAGTACCATATTTCAAAACTACTGAACTCATTGGACCCAATTGGTCAAGATGAATTTAAAATTTTAATTTGATTTTTTGGTTTCTCGTTATATAAGACATGATATTCAGAAGAAGATGGTCAATTCAGTAATGAATATTTAAAACAATTATTGCACTCTGCTTACATTCTTTGAAATATAAGATTGGCCTCAATTTCTTTATTTTTATATGGAATCTAATAACCTAGTCATTATTACAGAATTAGCAGTATTGGTAATGCAAACTGACTTATGAAACTGATATAGATAAGATAGTAATTAGATAACAGAGACCCACAAAATTTGATAAAACTCTACACCCTAGGATCATAATATATTTTTATAAAAAGGGAACTGAGAATTTATCCGTCATCTGCTAAACCTTAATATAGAAATATAAAAAATACGTTTTTTTTTTGCTATATTTGAAACTGAATATAGAGAGTCGCGAATTCCTATTTTTAGACATTACTCATTAATGAAAGCACTAATTTTTCACTTCAGTATGCTTCTTAGTTTTTCAGATATCTTATTTTCTATCAGAAAAATCATCTGCTGAAATTATATGTTTTAGAATTCGCGTTTCAATATTTCGCAAAAAAAAAAAATTAAGCGTGTTGAATCCGGATATGACCTCAGAATTGCGACAGTTTATCGAAAACATATTTTTTTTTTTTCATTTTAGAATATAGAGTAACTAGTTGATTGTGTGGCGCCTAGGCGCTCGTTTAAAAATTATGAATAAAACAAACAGTTTAAATTTAAATACACGAAAAATGTATAATAAATTAAATTTCTTTTAATATAGTAGTAAATTGGAAATTATATTGTTACATATGATGTACATATTAAAAAAGATTGTGTTTGTAGAAATTGTATACATAAGTATCAAAACAGATAAGAAATATTTGGCAAAAAAGTTTTTCAATTTAGAATCTCTTGAAAAACTATATTTCGTGTGAAAAATCGTTGGTCATTTAATAGTTTTCCTTGCTGTGGGTTCGATTGAATACGTATCTTAACTTGGCTTGCAACTTTTGATCGTGACAAAGCCACATACAGTTGGCCGTGTGAAAATACCGCCAAATTGCTTGTAACGGGTGATTTTTTAAGAGCTTGATAACTTTTTAAAAAAAAAAAAACGCATAAAATTTGCAAAATCTCATCGGTTCTTTATTTGAAACGTTAGATTGGTCCATGACATTTACTTTTTGAAGATAATTTCATTTAAATGTTGACCGCGGCTGCGTCTTAGGTGGTCCATTCGGAAAGTCCAATTTTGGGCAACTTTTTCGAGCATTTCGGCCGGAATAGCCCGAATTTCTTCGGAAATGTTGTCTTCCAAAGCTGGAATAGTTGCTGGCTTATTTCTGTAGACTTTAGACTTGACGTAGCCCCACAAAAAATAGTCTAAAGGCGTCAAATCGCATGATCTTGGTGGCCAACTTACCGGTCCATTTCTTGAGATAAATTGTTCTCCGAAGTTTTCCCTCAAAATGGCCATAGAATCGCGAGCTGTGTGGCATGTAGCGCCATCTTGTTGAAACCACATGTCAACCAAGTTCATTTCTTCCATTTTTGGCAACAAAAAGTTTGTTAGCATCGAACGATAGCGATCGCCATTCACCGTAACGTTGCGTCCAACAGCATCTTTGAAAAAATACGGTCCAATGATTCCACCAGCGTACAAACCACACCAAACAGTGCATTTTTCGGGATGCATGGGCAGTTCTTGAACGGCTTCTGGTTGCTCTTCACTCCAAATACGGCAATTTTGCTTATTTACGAAGCCATTCAACCAGAAATGAGCCTCATCGCTGAACAAAATTTGTCGATAAAAAAGCGGATTTTCTGCCAACTTTTCTAGGGCCCATTCACTGAAAATTAGACGTTGTGGCAGATCGTTCGGCTTCAGTTCTTGCACGAGCTGTATTTTATACGGTTTTACACCAAGATCTTTGCGTAAAATCTTCCATGTGGTCGAATAACACAAACCCAATTGCTGCGAACGGCGACGAATCGACATTTCACGGTCTTCAGTAACACTCTCAGAAACAGACGCAATATTCTCTTCTGTACGCACTGTACGCATTCGTGTGGTTGGTTTAATGTCCAATAAAGTAAACTGAGTGCGAAACTTGGTCACAATCGCATTAATTGTTTGCTCACTTGGTCGATTATGTAGACCATAAATCGGACGTAAAGCGCGAAACACATTTCGAACCGAACACTGATTTTGGTAATAAAATTCAATGATTTGCAAGCGTTGCTCGTTAGTAAGTCTATTCATGATGAAATGTCAAAGCATACTGAGCATCTTTCTCTTTGACACCATGTCTGAAATCCCACGTGATCTGTCAAATACTAATGCATGAAAATCCTAACCTCAAAAAAATCACCCGTTATTATAGCGAACAGTGGTTATATCTAACTTTTGACTTTAACAAACATTTCTTTTTTCATTTCAGAATTTTCCTATATTATATATATTTAAAAAAATAATTTTAATTTAATTTAATTTTATTTTAATTTAATTTTAATACAAAACAAAAACTTCGATTTTTAAAAAAGTCGTATTTGCATAATTTGTTTTTGAAGATATGAATAATGTTGGATAATTTATTTCATATCTACGTTATAGCGTTACATTTGAACAATCTTTGAAAAAATTTTCAATTAAAAATTTTAATAAATAAGTCCGTGACAGGGAATCTCCGGAGGCGTTGTTGTTTTGCGGTGAACATCATAACTCGTTACCGGATCATGTGAAATAAAAAATCGAAATGCGTTTCAAGGTCACATGTTTCCTGAGGTAGTGACGAAGAGTTTTTTACAATTTTTTTTTGCATCATTTTGAAGTGAAAAACGATTTTTGCTATACAATTTCGGGAATTTGTTGTTAAAAAATTGGAATTAAAAAAACTCTTCGTGGTTACCTCATGATTTATGTGTAGATATAGTGTCTAAAATTTCAAAAGAGTCGGTGAAGTAGATTTTGAATTATGATGTTCACGGACTTCGAACATTTATTTGCGAGAAAATCGGTTTAAAGTTTTATAAAAACTGATTTATATACTAACTATATACCGTATGAGGCCGGTCGCTGGAAACGCTGTATCTTCTTAAGTTTTGCTCTGATTTACTTAAAATTTTCACACAACACGCTCGATATGTTGTGCATTCATAAAGAGAAATCCAAAAAAAGGTTTTATAACCTACCACCCCTTAAGGAAGTGCAAACACCAATACAGCTACACATAAGAGAACAAAATATTTCATATTTCATCATACATGTAAACTGAAGAAAGAGAACTACATTTTTTGCAAAGTTATCTATCTATAAATCTAAAAAATAAAAAATAAGGGCGTATTAGTTTTACTTAAAAAAACTAAATTATTCAAATTAAAATCTTTAATATACCTATTTACATACGTAATTTATGTTTGTCTAAATTTTTTGAAAGCAAATTATGCAAAAATTAATATTATGAGTGAAAAAAAATTATTTTCCCACCTCTCTTCTGAAATTACAATGTAACTTAATTATGCAAAGTTACAATAATTTAAATTTTAAACCTAATATTGCACTATTTTTTCAAGTGCATTTCAATACAGAGCTTTGAACGAAATCATACGTTGGACAACAACAAAATCCACATTGAAGATCTCTTTTTTCTCAAATAATTATCAAAAAATCATACTCTTTGGTAAGTGCGGGCCATCAGAGAACCTGAGCGAAAGCACTCATAACAATACAAAACAATTTTTGAGATGAAAAACAAAACAGACTAACGGAAAAGTTTAGTTCGATAAAAGAAGTATGTATGCATATCGGATGACGTTAAATGAGAAAAAATAAAAATGTTTAAAATTTCATTCATTACTTTTTTTTGCAGATTTTTTTTATTGACCAACAAAGGGAATTTAAAGAATTTGAATCTATATTATTTTTTTTTTTAATGATTTTTTTGCGTTCAAATTATTACATATGTAACACGAAATCTGCATATGTAGTGCTATTGTCGTTAGCAGTGCTGCCAATTTTGGCAACTTATTGTAATTTCGACGATTTTTCAATTTGTTAAAATGATTTGTTAAATTTGTTAAAATGATGATTGAAGATTTAAAATTTTTCGTAGTATAAAAATTACGATTTCAAGGGTTAACAATTAATGGGTTGTTTATCGAAAATTGATATTTTTGGTTCAGTGTATATGTGAATTACAAAATATGTATAGATTTTCTGGGTCAAGTCGTTTCAAAACGGAAAAACCTTGAATAGCATCTCCATTTCAGATTTAAGTTTTAATTACGCCGATACTTTAAACCTATATTATGTGTTTCAGCTATAGATACATATCAATAAAATTATTTAGTTGATAGCTGTGTTAAATTTTTTTTGTTGAATTTTCATCACTAATACATTTTTATATATAGAAATAAACAATGCTGGAATAATATTCGTGATATGAATGATATAAATAAATTTTATTGTTTCCTTTTGTAATATTTTTTCGAATTTTACAAGCGGTAAAATTTTCTTGGCAATTTCTTGTTTTAAAAATGACGATTTTGGCGATTTAGTTTCAAAAATTATCGATTTTCAGAAGCTTTTATAGCAGCACTGGTCGGTAACAAAGAAGAGAGAAAATTGTGTGTGGGTTTGTATCAAATGCGAAAGATTAAATTTTGTTTGTGTATTTCGCATGGCTTTGTATGGAGTGCTATGTGTGTGTATTATTTCAGCGTTACAGAATCAGTCAGTCAGTCAGTGAGTCAAGGATCAGCGTAAATATATATATAGAGTAAAGAGTAAAGAGTATAGAGTAAAGAGTAATATGAGAGAGCAATTCTATGGTCAGTTTCGAATTCAGTACCCCGAATACCGTTTGTAAACTATGGATCTCAGTGCCCTTAGTTTTATTTAATATAATTTTTTTTCTGCTTAGAAATATATGGAAGTGAGTACTAAGCAATTTCATAGTGCATTTGAACCAAGTAATTATAGGATATGGGAAACAATTCAAAGAGTGTTTTGAAGAAATACCTTACAAGTTCTTTGTAAAAAAATGTTTCACGGTATAGTAAATACCCAAATAAATCAGGAAGAGAGTTGATTGAACTTTTAGGTTAGGTGACGGAGAAATTATTCTGCTCGCCAAAGACCTTTAGAAAAGTATATTCTGACCCCAGGATCTAAGAACTGTCAACCTGTGTAATTAATATCGAAATAGTGGCAATAATAATTAATATGTATAACTGATTTTGAGTTCTTTAAAGTTGACATGGACATAAAAAGGCACAAACTAACAGTAATTTTTAAAATTTTTTTTTTCGAGCAAAACTAAAAGTTATATGAAAAAAAAATCAGTTGAAAAAATGGATGCCATTTATTATTAATAACAATTAAACATTTCTATGAGATTCACTTTTTCTTGGGTGGTTGCTGTTACTTATACCTGGTTTTCATTACGTCATTTTCAATGGCAATTGTCGTCAATTATTGTCAGTTGTATGAAAACTTGGTTTAATGTCGTGCCATTTATAACCCGTGGCAACATTTGACATCTAAGATGAAATTGCCAGCATGTTGGCAATTTGTTCGTGTTTGACAGCCGAATTTTTTGTTCGTTTACAAAAGTGTAATGCAAACGTAATGAATATAAAATTACGAGATGTCGGTTCGGGCAATTATTTCTTGTCAGTTTATATGACATAGTGAAAACCAGGCATTATAAGCACTAGCTTTTCACCTAAATTTTCTACCATTCAAGTTTCAAGTAGTCAACTTCAATATGAGCATTTTATTGAATGGAAATACTGTTATCGTCAAGCAGTGGTTAAACATGCTGGGCCAGTTGTTATAGAAACTAACACTTACCATATCAGAATAGAGTGGAAGAAGTTTTAGTGGAACATGAATTTTTTTGAAACAGGATACTTCTAACTTTAATATTTAACTCAATAATAAGGATTAGTAATTTCCGTTCACAATGGAAATGTGCGGAGATCGTAGTGATAAAGCCAGGAAATTCGGCAACATCATCCAGACCAATAAGTGTACTTTAAATTTTTAACAAGTTGTTTGAAAAAATTTTTGTGCGAAGACTAGCTCCAATTTTGAGCATAAACATGGTACCCCAGACAGATTCATAGAATTTTCAACAACTAATGCTTTATAGAAGAACAGATACTATTCTGCAGTTTTTCTAGGCATTCAAGAAGCCACGACAGAGGGTTGTTATGCAGGATTCAAAAAATTCATGCCTGCATCTTTTTAACTGTTTTTCAAAAGTTATTTATCTGACAGACATTTTTATGTAAAAATCAATGGGGAAAATTTGGAATTATAAAAAATAAATGCTGGAATACAACAACGTAGTGTATTAAGACCTATACTGTATACTATATATACAGCAGATATACCTATATTCGACAATGTCATGGTGGCTACATTCGTGATGACACAGCTGTTATGCCAACAAGTGATTCCTCGGATAAAGCATATTCTTTTGTACAAAATTAAATCAATGCACTGTACCAATGGCTGAACAAATGGAATGTTAAAGTTGGCTGTGAAAAGACGCAACATACAACTTTTACACTCAGAAGAAAAAATTGCCCTTCAAAATGGTTGTACAATTCCGAAGAGTGGTACCTGAAGAAAGGTACCGCATCAAAAATCAACGAGAACTAAAGAACTTTACTGGTAGGTTCAAAATCTCAGCTAATTCTTAACAACAAGCTGAGAATATATAAGGTCATAATCAAACTAGTGTGAACTTCTGTAACCCAATTATGGGGTACAGCTAATAATTTAATCTTCGATATACTTGAAAGATACCAATCGAAAAAACTAAGGCTAATCACTAACGCGCGTGATACGTTACTGACAAATCCATCAGAAATGAACTTAATATATCTTCAGTTCGAAATGAAATTAGAACCGCAGGTGAAGGGTACCTGTTATGGCTAAGCGACCGTACTAATCCTTTAGCGACAACGAAATAAGAAGACTAAAACGAAACCACGTTCGAGATCTTTCATTCCGAAATTAACCACAATGGGCATTTGTACTTCAATACACTATGTAAATAGTTATTATTATAACAACAATTTAAACTAAATTTTGAAATTTGTAAATATGTAATACATTTATTATTTTTTAATTTTATGTATCTCATTGGAGTTACATAGCATCGTATCCTTAATTTAACAAATTTGCTTATTGTCCTCGGATGGATTGTAAATAAAGAAATAATTTAGAAAAAACGATACTTATACTTGACTCTATTGTAAATGTCTTTTGCGAAGAGTTATATTAAAATAGAACTCTTAAGTATTCGTTATAGGAGAAACGGATCGAAAACTACTCCAATAATATGTATCGCAAGGAATCAATGAAATATACAGTTTCAATATTAACAAATCAAACTAAAAGAGAGTTTTAATACTAATAATTTGAATTTAAAATATGTTTCTTATTAAACTAATTGCTTTAAATATAAATAAAAATTTTCATATTGAAGATTGCTAATCCACTTTGAAGTTCACTATTTCTCCTCATTTTAAAGTTTACTATTTTTTCATTTTGAAAATAAAATGAAAATCTAGAAAAATTGGATTATCTCAGTTGACCCTTCTGTACATAAAATGTGGGTTTCATTCGAGTTAAGCCGCAATGTATGTTAACTAGTATTCTCGACTGGGTGTACTCGAAATAGCGGCTGGCTTTTATTTATTTATTTATTTTTTTTTAACTACATTTTCCAGAGTGTTTTCATTATTTTTATAGCAATTTAATGTGCTAAACATTAAACTTTATGTTTCCTGAGCACTCTGTGGTGGTTTAGAGCTTGTTAAATACTTGAAATTTTTACAGCTTTATCTCGTCCTACCATTTTCTATCGCGTTTGCTGTTAAGAAAACCTTCATGCATGTGTAAAACTACTCATGTAAAGGATTTAATATGTAATGTAAAAATGTCTGTTTATCTGTGTGTTATTCGTTTTGGGTTTTTATCATGAAATATGTTTGTGAACAGAATCAGAAATGAATTCATTCCATAAAATTCCGAAATTGGAAATAGAATTTCATTTATTGTTTCGAAGATTTTATTCATTGACCAATAAGCACAACTAAGTTTAATTTTAATTTACAGGTAGTTGCAATTGCCTAAGACTCTGTTCAAAATCAAAAATACACTTAATTTATTATGCATTCACAATTCATTTCTCTTAATATTTCTGTTAGTCGAGTTTCCGAATATTATTTTAATCTTCTTTTAAACTATTAAAGCAGTGTTTTTAATTTTTTTACTGTCTAATCGTGATTTATTTTAATGTGATTTTTGATAATAACCAATTTCTTTGTTTTATATTGAAAAAGTTAAATTTGTAATTATTAGCTAATATTAATATATGTTCGTCTTATTTTTTTAAAATTTCCAATTAATTTGTTAGTTTTTGTTATTATTTTATTATTATTTACCGCTAAATTCAGTTTTAAAATTACGAAATTACAGTTTAGTAGATATGTTTTTATTTTCTGAGAAATTGCTTTGTTTTTTGAGTGATTTTGTAATGCTTGCCGGCAGGCCCAGTAAGAGGGGGGGGGGGGGTCAGGAGGGTCGTTTGACATGGGCCTCTTAATTCAGGGGGCCTCCAAACAACACTACATATTTGAAACAATACAAAACGATTAAAAAGTTTATTTCACACTTTTACGTAGGGCACAATAAAAAAAAACTTAAAATTAAAATTTTCAAATATAAAATAAGAAATCGTAGGTAGTAGGCTTTGAGTTGTTACATGAGTTCAAATTTGTATAATAAAAGTTTATTAAGTATTTAGTGGTTTATCTTGGAGGTGGTTAAACCTTAAAAATATTGTTAAAGTGTTTTGTTCTATTCATTATTAAAGTGTTATTGAATTTTATAACTGAATTCTTTAAACTTCCAAAAATTAAAATAACTGGTAATATTTTTTGTGTCATTGATTATTGATAATAAATAAAAATATATATACTAGGTAGGTAATTAAAACATGAAGAGATCTTTTGAAAGTGGCGCCAGCAAAAGGCAAAAGAAAAAACTTAAGGAGTCACTTATTATGAGTTTAAAACCGATTTCTCATTTTTTTAATAAGGATTCATCAAATCAACCAGAAAGAACTTCAACATTTAATACAGAAAAATCCACAGTTGAAACTGCAGTAAGCGAAACGGTTATCGAAATAGAGGAACTGAATGAAAATACTGTTGAAATTGAGAGTATGGAAATTGTAACCACAGTGCGAAAGGATGTAGTTAGTGCAATGGAATTACCAGATGAAAATGATCAATTGAGGACCGTGTAAACGGAAGGTGAAGAAATTGAAGTAAATCTATTGAATACTGAAACATTAAAGTGTACGGATATTGGAGTGCTTGATAAAAATAATCAGGCGCAAATGAAATCATTTATGAAAATTACTCGGTTTGAAATCCCAAAAAATATTTCGAAAGACGCAAACAACCGTGGGTTTCCATATCGTTTACTTTCAAAAAAAACTTGCGAATGGAGAATCGTGTGAAAGAGATTGGAAATGCTGGACCGTCCAAAACCAATCAATTTATTGTGCTCCATGTTACATTTTAAACAACAATACGCATTTCTCATATTTAACAGATATATTGGGATACAACATAAAAAATGGTTGGAAGAAGTTAAATGACCAGATAAAATCTCACGAGAATTCTATTTTACACAAGGAAATGTATATTTCATGGAAAAATGCGCAAAAAGCTGCTTTAGCTAATCGTGGATTAGATAACTTACTGGTAAAAGAACTAAAAAATGAAGTTACATATTGGAAAAAGCTGTTGGAGCGTTTTCTTGATATAATATTTTTTCTCTCCGAGAGAGGACTAGCTTTTTTTTGGATCTAATCAGCGTATTGGAAACCCAAATAATGGAAATTTTCTTGGCTTAGTTGAACTTTTAAGTAAATATGATCCGATATTATCAGAGCATGTTACAAAAGTTAGAGCATCACAAGAAGGAAAAAAAAGATTGCAAGTTCATTATCTTTCAAATAAAATTCAAAACGAGTTTATCGACCTATGTGGCTCATTTGTTCAAAGAAAAACTACTGATGAAATTAATAACGCTAAGTATTTTTCTATTATTGCTGATGCAACTCCAGATACATCTCATAAGGAGCAAACAACTTTGATTATTCGTTATGTTAAATTAAGTGAATTGGATTTTTCAATTGAAGAACGCTTTCTATGTTTTGATGATTTTTCGGAAAAAACCGGCAAAGAAATTGCTGGTCGCTTATTAAGTCTCTTAAAACATTTAAGCTTGAATTTTCAGAACTGTGTCGGGCAAGGATATGATAATGGTACTAATATGGCTGGAAAATATAACGGCGTACAAGCACTCCTTTTGCTCGAAAATTCAAATTGCACGTTCAGCAGCTGCGGCAGTCATACTTTAAATCTTGTTGGAGCTGACACAGCAGAATGCTGTAAAGAAGCAATAACATAATTCGGAATTATTCAACAATTATATAATTTTTTTAGTAGTAGTCCAAAAAGATGGGAGGTTTTAAAATCTTCACGGAATTTCTTTACACAACATTTCAAAAACTAGATGGTCTGCAAGAATAGATGCTGTTAAGCCAGTTGCCCTTCATTATTATCAGCTGTCAACGAATTTGAGCTATGTATTCTCCCAGCTGACGCTCAGGCTCAGATTAAATTGTTTAAAAAATATCTGTCAACATTTGAATGTGTATTAATATCTATAATTTGGATGAAGGTTTTGGTTTTATTGCATCAAACAAATCTAATTCTCCAAGCGCGGAAATCAACATTGACAACGGAAAAAATTTATATTGACAAACTTATTGAAGATATAAAGGAAATTAAAAATGCATGGTCTTCGATTCTTTCCGAGTCAAAGCAAATAGCAGCAGCTAATGAAACTGTTACAGAATTTACAACAAATCGACGAATAAAAGATCAAGTATCTGCACAAGTATATTTTCACAATGACATTTTCAACAAGATCATTGAATCATTAATAGATGGCATTATGAGAAGATTTAAAGCTGTTTCCTCTATATGCAACTTATTTGAAGTTCTATGGAATTTTGATGAGATGCATGAGAAGAGCTTAATTGCAGCAGCACTTATTTTGCAGAAAAAATATAAAAATCAAATTAATGAAGAAATTGTAGAAGAATTTAAATTTCTAAAAAGAGTGTATAAATACAATTTTAAAGGCTGCACGAAACCGCGTGAACTTTTAAAAGATATATATTTGAAATGGGTTTTATAAATATATAACCTTGCCAGTTAGCGTAGCAGAGGCAGAAAGGAGTTTCAGCGTACTCAAACGAAAAAATTATTTAGGAGCAACAATGGTGCAGGATCGTGTAAATGGTCTGACGACACTAAATATTAATTGGGATATTTGCAGCTCTAAAGGCCCGAAAAGCTTTATTTTAATTTTTTTCATTATATTTCATTTTGTATTTTTTTCTTTCATTATATTTTGTTTTTTTTTTTTATATATTTTGAATTATGAACTATAAAGTTTTTAATTTAATAAATTTTTTTTACCAAAACAACAATTTTTTTAATTATATAGAGGGCCACGTATGTTTCTTGATCCGGGCCTCCAAGTGGCTATAACAGGCCCTGCTTGCCGGACTCTAATGAGTAACAATCTATAAGAAACCAAGAGTGTTAATCGAATTTTCGTATATTTTCAAAAATGTTTTGCGATTTTGGAATTTAGTGATTTTCTTTTCTGCAAATTTGCAATTTTGGAATTTTCAAATTTTTAATTATGCATTTTTGCAAGATTGCATTTTTTGAATTATAATTAAATTAAAAATGTAGTTATATTGAAGCCAATCTAATTGTCTTAAATTTTAAGAAATTATGTATTTTTGTACTTTAATCAAAAATATATGTATAATTCCATAAATTTACCAACTCAGTGAGGAGCGTAACTAGTTTAATTTATTTTAAAAATAAGCTAATAAATTTAAAATTCACACATGTCATGAGATGGAAAAATAATTCAATCTCTTATTTTCTGCTTTGAGACTGATGCTCATACACACATGCCACTCTCTTAGATGATGTTGTTATTTAAGGAAATATTATTGCTGTTGCTTAAGCATGTTATTGCCTGGTTGTGCTGTCATTGTAACTGTTGTTACTTTTGTTATTACAAACAAGTGGCTTAAGGCAATTTTAATGTCTGCAATTTTCCTACTTAAACCATGTTGTTCTACTTGAGTTACTTCTACTTTTGCCACATCTTCTACAGAATTTTCTAAGAAAAAACTTTTGTTTTTTTTCTTAAGATTTCTCATTCATTTATTTATTTTTTTTTTTGCTAAGTTTGGCTTTAGCGAAAAATTATTTCTGTTGTTCTCATTTCTATAAAAAATTTAGTTGCTGTTAAAAGTCAAAATGTGGGTGAAGGAAACAGTTGTTGACATTTTGCTTCTTCTTGTTGCTTTAGTTTTGAAGTGCGTTGCTTTTTTTTATTGAGTGTAAGTGTAAATACAACATATTTTCCCTCTTGCTATAGAACTGTTATGTTGTGAACGTTACACTTAAGGAAATGTTTAAAATAACATTGTTGGTTCTTGAGTAGAGGTCTTCTACTACTCACAATGATGACTTACGACATTCTTTTGTTGTAGAGCTAGTATTGTTAACAAAAAAAAAATATATATATATATATATATATATATGCTAATAATACTGTGTATAAAGTTGTATAATGGCAATGTTATTTGTTAAAAAAATTGCAAATCGCAAGAATTCACAAGAGCAACAATATGGTTATTGTATGAAGTTTAAAATATTTATGCCTTTCTTTCTAAAATAAATTTCTAGAATTGTTGCAGTCTATTATTAAATGAAATAATTGCATTTGTTGGAATTAAGAGGTAGTGCCTAAACCACATTATTTAGCTTTGCCTTTTACATATTTTCAACTAACAAGTAAGATCTCATGGGGGCCACCCTCTAAATAGAGATGCAACTTGGGCATGTTATAGATCGAAACAAATAAGTGACCCGTATTATTTTTAGAAGGCCACACTTCCATATTTGTTGGATAAATGATGGTACCAAAAACTATCATTTTTTGTTTTTTTTGCAAAGTTTTCACATTTGGTCCAAGGAAGCCATATACAAATTAGACACAATATGAAAGGCCTATCCAATTAACATATAAGACATGAAGGATGGTGCTTAAATTGTTCGTGTTATGTAATAAACTTAACAATTTTAGGGGATCTTGTTAGTGGTACACATGAATTTTATATTCAAAACTCACAATATAGGAGCTTCCTGCTTTAGCCGATATTTCCCAAAGAGACCTCTTACGTTCGATGGCGGTAACTCAGTTTATAAAATGTAGCTATTGGGTAGCAATAATTTTGTCTTTATGAGTATATAATTAATGTGTACAAAAAGATATGAACAGTATTATCTCCTTAATCCGGACATATATAGTTTGGACCTTTGTCCGAATTATTGGATCGTCCGGACTATAGAAAAAAATTAAAAAAAAATTTAAATTTACTTAAAAAATTAAGGATAATATAGATATGTACACTTCAATATTCATGTACATTTAATTAATTTCCAAAAACTTTAACAAAACAAAATTTAAAAAACAAATAATTGAACAAATGCAATTTTATTGTTTAAAATATGAGCTTATTTTTGGTGGCATACATTTGTCTTTGTGTAGTTTTTTGCATTGTTTTTAAATTCTTTTAAAAATAGTATTACCTTCTCGGTCGCATCTTTTATAAATTCTTTTAAAAATAGTATTTCCCTCTCGGTAGCATCTCCAATTCTGTGAATTTATTCCATAGAACTTTTAGAGCCAATATTTTCTTCAACATTATTCTTTGACATAACTGACTGAACTGTATCTTCATCAGGCAGATCGAAATTATATTCATTTTCGTCGCGTGCCCAAATTAGTTAGAAGAAAGGTTAGGTATGGAGAGCATTGAATAAATAAAATCCATGTCCTGACACTTTGTGTCTGTCTGTCTTAACTATACAAGAGGTAATATGTCTTCATTTTCCCATTCGCTTCCAGTGGTGGAATCTGGCATCAACTTTGACCAGCTTTAAGCTATATTATTTTGGGTAACATCTTGCCAACAAGAGTTTAGTAAGAAAACTGCATTGCGCAAATGGAATGCTTTCAGAACATTCCTGATATTTGTATCGTTTTCTTCAAGAATGTGATCTAAAAGAATTTTCCTATATCGCATTTTAATATTATGCGTTAAGTTAAGACCTACTGATTGTAGGATTGCCGTACATTTTAGAAGCAAAAACAAAGCTCGAAAGTTAGCATTATGCAACACCAGAAGTGCTATTAGTGCCTTGTTAGCAATGGTAAAAAATTCCTTCACATTTTTAATCATAATTTTTAAACCGCCCTTCAAAAACGAAAGTCGACTTCCAATCTTTTTTGGTAGACTTATAAAGAGCAGGAAGTACAACGTTTTTGATTTTGCAGACTTCTCTATTACAAGAAGAGGCAACTTATGAGATCCAGGTGCGTTCGCGTAGGGCATGAAAGTAAATCTATCTTTTGAAATTTTTCTACCAGGAGCCGATTGTTCCCCACTGTGAACCCATGTAGTTAGAGGAAGTGCCTTCCAAAATAGCGCAGACTCCTCACATTATATATTTAAACCTCGTCAAGGTCCATTACCTTCACAGTCTTCAAAAATTTTGTTTTAAACTGCTTTACAACAAAATTATCGCCTGATAGTTTTTCGCCACATATTTTTAAGCATCTGATCCCATTTCGAGATTTGAACTTTTGTAACCAACCGTTGCTTGAAGAAAACTTATCATTTCCCAAAATTTGTGTGTGAAAATATTTTGCTTTATATGTTATAACCTCCTCCGATATTCGCACGTGATAATTTTAATTGGTTCTTTATTTTAATTTCAATTTTTATTACAATTTTTGTTTAAGGAATATGAATAAAATTAGAACATGGCACGTGATAATACGTTGCTGAATAAACCACATCAGAGCTTCTTCCACCAGTGGAGATTCACCAAGTTTTAATGTTTTTCTTTTATATAAATTAATTTTTTCTTTTCATCTACCTAACCAATATTTGTTTACATGTAAAAATTACATACCCGATCCTCTCAAAATTTGAGCCACATGTTTTCTTATATTATCTTCTTTGTTTTTATATCAAATATGGGATACATTGTATTGTTCAGAATTATTTGCTTCTTACTGAAAGTTAAAGGTAACTGTTTGATCTAACGGTAAAATAACACGCAATAACTTGTATAAAGATATAAAAAACAAAACAAAAAATCGAATAAACAGACTGAAGTCCGGACTCTAGAAGTAAAATTTCTAAGTTGTCTGAATTGTTGAGCTGTTCGGACTACTGGATAGTCTGGATTAAAGAATGTCCGGTTTAAAGAGGTATTACTTTATATAGAATATGAAAAATTATCAAAAAAAATAAATTTTTAAATGATTTGGTTTTTTTTTTCATTTTTTAACAGTAATCGATATAGTTTTTTACGGATATTGTAAAGGCGTTTTTAATATTTTTTCAACGATGTATGCCACTAGGAACAGTAACCATCCAAAGGAAATACAGAACACACACAAAGTTATTCTAATACATTCTTTAAGAAACTATTCAAAATATAATTCGATTTGATCCATTTAAATAAAGTCAAATTTTACTATCTTGCCCAGTTATACAGTGCAACCACTTTGCGGTACATTTTGAAGGATTATTTGCATTTGTTTCCAAACAAAGTGTAGTTGACTCAAAGGCAGACCGACCATGTCACTTGCAATACTGCAAAACAGTCGCTCGAATGGTTGTCACGGAACATGGCTTTTGGAAACAAATTTCGATGACCGTCGTGTCTTATTTCCTAATCTGTTGCTGCGTTAAAAATTACAATTGCCGCATTTAGGGAACCGGGAATCCACAAGCGACCCAGAAGTTACCATTTCATGTCCAAAAAGGTAAGGTTTTGGTTCTGAGTTTGCTCCATTTGAGCCATCATTATGGCATTTTTCTCCACAGAAGCGAAACTGTCGATGAAATCGATACTAGTAAATGTTGCCTCATTATGTCTGCCCGACAATGTGTGAAAAAATCTGGACGGCTATTGGTTTTAACAAGTTGGTGAACCAGGCAATACTGCAAATCAAACAATACAGTATGTGCAACAAAAATTACCTGGATGTATGATGTAAAAAGAAAGCGACATTCACTGGCCACCCAGATCTTTAGATCTGATCTCTCCGCACTTCTGTTGATGGGGTTGTTTGAAAAGCAAAGTATACGCCAACAAGACGCAGACCATTAACGAGCTTAATGCAAACATTCGTGCCTAATTCAATGTTATACCGTCCGACAGTTTTTTTTTATTTTTTGCTGATAGTTTTATAAGTATTATTTTGTTTTTTAATTTTAATTGTTTTAATACACGTAAAATGTGGAAAATCGAAAAAAAAAACAAAAATGGACTCCCTTTTATATGAGAAAATTCAGTTAGAAAAAAACACTGGTAACTTATTTTTCGTGTTCTACAACATATATACTCTAGTATCATATGATCTGCGGGTGCCCCGCATTACACTTTCCTTGTTAGTAATTAAAAAAAATTTTATTTATTAATGAAAATTTCAAAAATGAACCAAAATGACAAAAACAAGGAATTAAAATGAAAAATTGTTTAATCATATACACACAACAGCTTATTTACATACATAACTCTTATCAGTAGGAGTACAGGCTGGAGAAGAGACCAATGTTAAGCTTGATGCTTAAATACTAAAAAAAAACTCAAGAGCATGTGTTAGCAGCTAGCATAATGTACCTACCAAATTCTGTACAAAATTAATAAGGAAAAAGAACTTTGTCAATCGAACGTAAAAAAAATCGTAGAATTTTTTTTCAAAAGTATTCTCAGTATTTGCTTTATAGCACTTTTATTTTCCCAATACTAGTAAACCAAATTAATAAACATAAATTTGTAAATTGGCAGCAATTACAGCACTCTTAAAAGTACTTTCTTTTTCCTTAACAAGTATATCATTCTGAGATCCATTCTTTCAGAAATCATGAAAGTAAAATGGTGTATATTTTCTTATTTCCATTTCTAAATTCTGCATACTTTATGCACACAAGTAGTCCATACAAATATGAAGGCTTTAAAAATGTCAACAAAACAAACAAGATATGCACATATACCAGGCATTTATGAAAATTGAGTGAATGGGATCAACAAACAGTAAACAGAGATTCACGTTCACACACACATACATATGTTTAATCAAACCCCATGCAAACATAAATATTTACTGTGTGTGCAGGTTTGCTTACGGACTATGTAGATTTATACGTTCGTACAACTATGATGCCTTTAAAGAGTGAGAAAAAGGTGCAAACATTTGAAGCTAAAATCAAACATTCTCATATTCGTATAGTAAACATGCACAACTCAGTAGACACAAAGAACAGATTCTTTGTTACAACCGTATTTGTTGCCAACATAATTTTGGTAGTTCCATGTACCAGTCTATTGTGAAACTGAGCTGCCGATATGGCAGCAGTAGTTTGAATAAAGATTATTTTGTTAAAAACTGGCAACCCGACAAAACAAATGTTTTAAGTTTCAAGACTTGACGTTCCTTAGAATTTTTTTTGAGCCATCTCAGTGAATATGTGGACATGGAAAATGTGGTCACCGTTATGTAATTTAGTACGTTCATTTGAAATGTCTTAGTTCAACCAATATTGAACCCGAGCTCCTTTCCCTAAGACTATAAAATATTGTGTGGCAGTATTTAAACGGGACGGAATGACCTGCCAAGACGTAATGGTCGACCAATTGAGGTGGATACGCAATAAACGGCATGAGTAGCATATTGGCACAGAAATATTTATAGACGAAACTGGCAACGATATAGAAACGTAAATGATCTATACCAAATTAAAATACTCAACTAAAGAATTCGCGAAGGGATTGAAAATTTTAGAAATAAATCGTGAAATCGTTTACCGTCTACATTGGACAAGGAATCTGTCAAAAATTTTGAGGAAGAAGATAAGTAATATTCCAATAGTTAAAATGAATGGAACTCTTTATACCATAAACCAAGAGATATGCGATATTTTGGTTTAAATCTTTGCTCTAAACCATTCGGATCCGACAAATGTTGGGGACCCTGTGGTCAAAGTGTCAAGAAGTAAAAATTTCTTTTTGCGTTCAAGATTTTTTAATTTATTACAATTATCAAGTAAAAACAAAGGATATATGCCGGAAATTAGATTATTCTGTTGTACAAAGTGATAAAACGTTCGAGTGTTGATGTATAAGGGTGTTAAATTTTTTATTTTTGGTTTGCTGTTCACACTTGTGATGGTGCATACTCTGGAAATTGCTGTCTCACGATTGGAACCTTGAAAACTCTGCAGTGGAAAAAGCATGTCAAAAAGTCAAGATAAAAGAATTGGCAGTGGTAAGCGTATGGTCTCCTATTAGTGCGTTGCGGTGAGGTGCCCTATATTTTGTTATTAAGTTGATCCAGGTTTTATTGGTTGTGTTCGTATTAACATCAGCTGATTTAAACTGTCATACAGAGGGCTGTATTTGCTGACTGTAAATAGTTATACTTTTTGATGTTTAATTAGAAAATCCAAAGGTATACTATAAAAAAGATAAGTAATAAAAGATCATTATATTTAACGTCACGTGAACATACGGATAAAAATAATTGCAAGAAACATTTATCTATGTCAAACGTAATTCCAACAAATACACCACCAATCGTTTTTTCATGGGCTAAATTGTGTAATCTTTTATATGATAAATGGAAAGATATAGCAAGGAAGTCCGATTTAGCTGACCTGAAAGCTGATATTGTAGAGCTGAAACAGGAAAATTCTCAATTAAAATCGATTTAATCAAAATTTCATCTCGACTGGAGCTAATTGATTGAAGGACAAGGTCGTCGATGTAGTTGTTTCTGGACGGAGTAGTGACAATATAAATGGGGTTAAAACAGAATTTATGAAATTGTGTTCGAATTTTCTGAAAGTCAATATAAATGTAGGTCAACCCGAATGTTAGCTTCGGGAAAATCTCTCTGCTTCACTTTGGAATCAAATTTGCAATCATACCACTGCTAAAAAGATACTGAGAGGAAAACAAGTAAATATTCAAAACTAGTAAGAAAATTATAGTCGGTCTAGACCGACAATACGATACCCTATACCATGCGTTTAGAGACCCTATCTCTCAGGCCCAACTAACTGCATATAGAAAATAAGCAGATACCAAATTCGAGTGGGATTTTTATTAATTTTTTTGGCTGCAGATATGAAAAAGTTCATATCGTATGTTATATCTATATGGGGACTAGGCATCAAAATGGACGGATCCTGACCATGTTTGATAAAGTCTCTTGTATTTTTCAAAAATATATACAAACAAAATTTGAGAAAAATCAGTGCAATATTTTTGTTTTTTGATAGATTTTAGTGCAGATCGGGAAGCAGCTCTATATGGGGCCTATGACTGAGAGTTGTCCAATTGGAATCATTTTTGGAGTACTGATTAATGGATGTAATAATACATACAAACCCAATTTGACTAAGATTTATATGATAATTTGGATCTTATGGCAATTTATGTTGATTTCATAGGGGTCATTTGAATGGGGGCTAGGTCTGAACATAGACCGATTCTCACCAATTTCAATAGCGTTCATCCTATGGCCGATAGAAGCTTATATACCAAATTTCACCGAAATATATTCATATTTTCGACCTGCAGTTTGATTACAAGCTTTGCATGGACACACAGACGGACGGACGGACATCGATAAATCGAATCAGATAGTGATTCTGATTCGATCGGTATAATTAAACAGCAGCACAAAGTCATTATACCCAAACCACATAGTGGTATAGGGTATGAATATTTAGTACATTGCCAATCAGGATCACAACAAATACGTTATGCCTAATATAGATAATTATTGAAAATTATTTACATATCTTAAATATATTTATGCTGATCCCTGACTCACTGACCGACTGACTGATTCTGTAACGCTGAAATAATACACACACATAGCACTCCATACAAAGTTATGCGAAATACACAAACAAAATTTAATCTTTCTCATTTGATACAAACCCACACACAATTTTCTCTCTTCTTTGTTACCGACCAGTGCTGCTAATAAAAGCTTCTTAAAATCTACAATTTTTGAAACTAAATCGCCAAAATCGTCATTTTTAAAACATGAAATTGCAAAGAAAATTTTACCGCTTATAAAATTCGAAAAAATATTACAAAAGGAAACAATAAAATTTATTAATATCATTCATATTACGAATATTATTACAGCATTGGTAATTTCTATATATAACAAGTAAGAAAATAATAGTCGGTCTAGACCGACTATGCGATACCCTATACCATGCGTTTAGAAACCCTATCTCTTAGGCCCAACTAACTGGACATAGAAAATAAGCAAAAACCAAATTTGAGTGGGATTTTTATTAATTTTTTTGGCTGCAGATATGAAAAAGTTCATATCGGATGCTATATCTATATGGGGACTAGGTCCAAAAATGGACCAATCCTGATCATGTTTGGTAAAGTCCCTTGTATTTTGCAAAAATATATACAAACAAAATTTGAGAAGAATCAGTGCAATATTTTTGTTTTTAATAGATTTAAGTGAAGATCGGGAAGCAGTCCATATGGGGCCAAAGGGATCATTTTTGGACTACTCATTAATGGATGTAATGAACTCATACAAACCCAATTTGAGTAAGATCTATATGACAATTTGGGTCTTATGGCAATTTATGTCGATTTCATAGGGGTAATTTGTATGGCGGCTAGGTCTGAACATGGACCGATTCTCAAAAATTTCAATAACGTTCATCCTATGGCCGACGAAAGCTTACATACCAAATTTCATCAAAATATGTTCATATTTGCGACCTGCAGTTTGATTAAAAGGTTTACATGGACACACAGACGGACGGACGGACGGACGGACGGACATTGTTAGATCAACTCAAAAAGTGATTCTGATTCGATCGGTATAATTAAAGATGGGTCTAGGTCAAATATTTTTGGTTGTTACAAACAGCAGCACAAAGTCATTATACCCAAACCACATAGTGGTATAGAGTATAAAAATGTATTAGTGATGAAATTCCAACGAAAAAAATTTAACACAGCAATCAACTAAATAATTTTATTGTCATGTATCTATAGCTGAAACATATAATATAGGTTTAAAGTATCGCAGAAATTAAAACTTAAATCTTAAATTGAGATGCTATTCAAGGAATTTCAGTTTTGAAACGACTTGACCTAGAATTAAATCTATAAATATTTTATAATTAACATTTACACTAAACATCCCATTAATTATTAACCCTTGAAATCGTAATTTTTTATACTACTGAAAATTTTAAATCTTAAATCATCATTTTAATAAATTTAACAAATCATTTTAACAAATTGAAAAATCGTCGAAATTACAATAAGTTGCCAAAATTGGCAGCACTGCTAACGACAATAGCACTACATATGCAGATTTCGTGTTACATATGAAATAATTTGAACGCAAAAAATGCACAAAAAAAACTAATATCTATTCAAATTCTTCTTTAAATTCCCTTTGTTGGTCAATAAAAAAATTCTGCAAAAAAAGTAATGAATGAAATTTTAAACATTTTTATTTTTTCTCATTTAACGTCGTCCGATATGCTTACATACTTCTTTTATCAAACTAAACTTTTCCGTTTGGCTGTTTTGTTTTTCATCTCAGCACTTACCAAAGAGTATGATTTTTTGATAAATATTTGAGAAAAAAGAGATCTTCAATGTGGATTTTGTTGTTGTCCAACGTATGATTTCGTTTATAGCTCTGTATTGAAAAGTCCTTGAAAAAATAGTGCACATTAATGCCGTTTTCTATTCTGAAAAAAATGTCACCCTTTTTTGCCCTTTTTTGGAAAAGTGTATTTTTTTATATGTTCTGAATTAAGAGCAACCTTATATTATATATCAATCGAAAGGTCTCAAATTGCTGTGTTCATAAATGCAAAAAAAAAATTGATTATTATCATCTTGGAAGTCATAGGGTGAAAATATTCAAAAAAGGGGAACAATGGGGAAATATTCTCACAATATGACCTGAAAGAAGCCAATGGCTGGAATTTTTTGTAGTTAGCGTGGGCTCGACTTTGAGACCTTTCGATTGATGTATAACATAAGGTTGCTCATAATTCAGAATATATAAAAAAAAATACACTTTTCGAAAAAAGGGCAAAAATAGGGCGACATTTTTTGTCAGAAAAGAAAACGGTATAAGTTTAAAATTTAAATTATTGTAATTTTGCATAATTAAATTACATTGTAATTTCAGAAGAGAGGTGGGAAAATAATCTTTTTTCACTCATTATTTTTGCATTCAAAAAATTTAGACAAACATAAATTACGTAAATAAGTATATTAAAGATTTTAATTTGAATAATTTATTGAAATTATCATGGAAGAATTAAAGGCGATTTGGAATAATAAGTTTTTTTTGAAGTAAAACTAATACTTTTTGGATTTATAGATAACTTTGCAAAAAATGTAGTTCTCTTTTTTCAGTTTACATGTATGATGAAATATGAAATATTTTTTTCTCTTTTGTGTAGGTGTATTGGTGTTTGCAGTTCCTTAAGGGGTGGTAGGTTATAAAACCATTTCTCTTTCTGAATGCACAACATGTCGAGCGTGTTGTGTGAAAATTTTAAGTAAATCAGAGCAAAACTTAAGAAGTTACAGCGTTTCAAGCGACCGGCCTTATACGGTATATATTTAGTATATAAATCAGTTTTTAGAAAACTTTAAACCGATTTTCTCGCAAATAAATGTTCGAAGTCCGTGAACATCATAACTCAAAATCTACTTGACTGATTCTTTTGAAATTTTAGACACTATATCTACATATAAATCGTCAGGTAACCACGAAGAGTTTTTTTAATTCCATTTTTTCCCCTTTTTTTAACAACAAATTCCCGAAATTGTATAGCAAAAATCATTTTTCACTTCAAAATGCTGCAAAAAAAAAAAAATTGAAAAAACTCTTCGTCACTACCACAGGAAACATGTCACCTTTGAAATGCATTTCGATTTTTTCTTTCAAATGATCCGGTAACGAGTTATGATGTTCACCGCAAAACAACAACGCCTCCGGAGATTCCCTGTCACGGACTTATTTATTAAAATTTATAATTGAAAATTTTTTCAAAGATTGTTCAAATGTTATGCTAAAACGTACTTATGATATAGATAATCCAACTTCATTCATATCTACAAAACATAATTATGAAAATACGACTTTTTTAACTTTTAAAACCTTAAAACCCCTTAAGAAAATTTTAGAAACCTTGCTCTAAAACGTTTTTTTTTTCTATGCTATTCTATTTTTTTACAGTAAAATGGAGTTCGGTTATAATGAACTTGGCGGGACCCGCCAAATTAGTGAGACTAAGTTCGTTATAACCGTAGTATTTTTTGCTTTGTCCAAAAGGTTTAAAAACTTTTTTTTAGTTGAATAAGTTTATTTATTTTGATGCATTTTAAAAAGTTATAAATTAAATTATTAAAAAGATACATATTAATAGTTAATAAGACTAAAATTACCGAGTTTCTATCAAAATAAAAAATTTTTTTAAAATCATATAATGTAAAAAACTCCTTATGTATAGAAGCAGAAAATATAAAGCAAAGGCTACTGGCAAACTTTTACGAATATATACATAAAAGGACCTTTTACAAAACTTCATTTGAAAATCGAAGTTTTTGTTTTCTATTAAAATGAAATTAAAATAAAATTAAAATAAATTAAAATTAATTTTTTTTAAATATATATAAAATAAGAAAATTCAGAAATGAAAAAAAAAATTGTTTGTTAAAGTCAAAAGTTAGATATAACCACTGTTCGCTATAAGAAAAGCAATTTGTATGAAAAATGTGATTAAAACTCTTGGGACCGATGAAATTCTTCGCTATAAACAATAATTTATTACAACCAGGGTTCGTTATAAGCGAACTCCATTGTATTAAATTTTAATAATTTTGGGAATCTCCAATCTCCTCACTTTACCCGGCCTTCCCACGTTCAAGTCAAATTGATCACAATTACAATAGTCAAAAAATTGTTAAGCAACTGTCCCATTGAAAAATTGAAAGAGAGAATTGAAACGTATGATTGTTTAGTAAAAAAGAGTAAAAAAGTATGAGTGCATTACAACCTGAAAGCCAAAAATTTAACGTGTGAATGCCGGGTAATATCTTAAATATATATACGCTGATCCCTGACTCACTGACTGACTGAGAGACTGACTGATTCTGTAACGCTGACCAAAATGATACGGTTCTAATTCCTAGGATTGATCTCGCCCCAACCGACACCACATTACCTTTCATATTAAAACGCCGCCAGTTTCCAGTAATTCTTGCATACGCAATTACCATAAACAAGGCTCAAGGCCAGTCATTTGATTACGTTGGCATTAATTTGAAGACCGCGGTATTTTCACACGGCCAACTCTATGTGGCTTTGTCACGATCAAAAGTTGCAAGCCAAGTTAAGATACGTACAGCGAGGAAAACTATTACATGACCAACGATATTTCACACGAAATGTAGTTTTTTAAGAGATTCTAAATTGGAAAACTTTTTTGCCAAATCTTTCTTATCTGTTTTGATACTTATGTATACAATTTCTACAAACACAATCTTTTTTCATATGTACATATGTAACAATATAATTTCCAATTTACTACTATATTAAAAGGAATTTAATTTATTATAAATTTTTCGTGTATTTAAATTTAAACTGTTTTATTCATAATTTTTAAACGGGCGCCTAGGCGCCACACAATCAACTAGTTTATATATAATTTTCTATATATATTAATAAATAATCTATATATATAAAATTCATTTTCTGATTGTTTGTTTGTTTATTTGTTTGTTTGACCGCTATACAAATTTTTATTTTTCAACGGATTTCTCCGACATTTTGTATACACGATCTCTATAGTCCAGGGACGGTCACTATATGCTTCGTATCGGCCACGCCTACTCTTATGCCCAATTTTTTATACAATTCATTTTCTGTTTTTTGTTATAAAGGGTCCGACAAATAACTTTTTTTTTTTTGAAAATGCTATAAAAAAAACTACTGAATATTATCTCAAATTTATTTCTTTATTTGAAAGTACAATCCGTCCGGTTAATAATGGAAAATACTTTCGTTCAAATGGTTGCCTCGGCTGGCCATGCAGTAGCCTACACGATCGGTCCAATTTTTAAGCACATTATCGATTGTGTGCAGCTGTATTTCACCAATGGCTTCACGAATATTGTCCTTTAAAGCGTGAATTGTCTCTGGCTTGTTGGCGTAACACTTATCTTTGAGGGCACCCCACAAATAATAGTCCAACGGGTCAAATCGCAGCTCCGAGGTGGCCAAACGACATCAGCTCTGCGGCTGATAATGCGATCTTCAAAAACAGGGCGCAAAACATCGAGCGCAGCTTCGGCTGTGTGACACGTAGCGCCGTCCTGTTGAAACCAAATGTTGCCAATATCCTCCTCTTCAATTTTTGTGAGCAAAAATTCGTTCAACATGGCCCGATAACGATCGCCATTGACTGTAACGGCCACTCCTTGCTCATTTTCGAAGAATAATGGCCCAATTAGATCAAAATGAGCTTCATCTGAATAGATGATTTTTTTTGGCAAAATCGGCATCTTCTGTGAGTCGATCGCAGGCCCACTTAGCGAAGCGAAAACGCATTGGATGGTCAGTTGGCTTCAACTCCTGAACCAATTGGACTTTGTATGGCGTTATACCAAGGTCTTTATGCAAAATTCGTCTCAATGATGCCTCCGAAATGTTTAATTCTGGAGAACGACGGTGAATTGATGTTGATGGCTATTCACGCACACTTTTTGCCACAGCAGCAACATTCTCGGATGTACGCACTGTTTTTGGCTTTTCACGCTTTGGTTTATCGATGAGAATGCCAGTTTCTTTCACTTTTTTCACAAGATAACGAACATACGGAGCTGACGGTGATTCTGTTCTTCCAAAATCCGTACGCAATTTTCGCACACATTCTGCAACATTACCATGACTTTCAAAGTAATGTCGCAATATTTCCCAGCATTGTTCAAGCGTATACACAACCATATTCGTTCAGCGGAAAGATAAAACTCATTATCTGTCAAATCAGACATGAGCTATGTGTTACCATTCACGAAATAAGCACTAGTTGAAAAAAAAAAAAAACGTTAGATGGCGGACCCTTTATTTCTTTGTAATATGTATACTTACTATATCTGTAAATATGTAAAAATTAAAAATATTTAATTAATTAAATGAAAAATATTTAGTACATTACCAATCAGGATCACAACAAATACGTTATGCCTAATATAGATAACTAGTTGATTGTGTGGCGCCTAGGCGCCCATTTAAAAATTGTGAATAAAACAGTTTAAATTCAAATACACGAAAAATTTATAATGAATTATATTTCTTTTAATATAGTAGTAAATTGAAAATTATATTGTTACATATGTACATTTGAAAAAACATTGTGTCTGTAGAAAGTATATACATAAGTATCAAAACAGATAAGAAATATTTGGCAAAAAAGTTTTTCAATTTAGAATCTCTTGAAAAACTATATTTCGTGTGAAATATCGTTGGTCATTTAATAGTTTTCCTTGCTGTGGGTTCGATTGAATACGTATCTTAACTTGGCTTGCAACTTTTGATCGTGACAAAGCCACATAGTTGGCCGTGTGAAAATACCGCGGTCTCCAAATTAATGCCAAATCAATTGACTGGCCTTGAGCCTTGTTTATGGTAATTGCGTATGCAGGAATTACTGGAAACTGGCGGTGTTTTAATATGAAAGGTAATGTGGTGTCGGTTGGGGTGAGATCAATCCTAGGAATTAGGAATTTTGGTCAGCGTTACAGAATTTGTCAGTCACTGAGTCAGGGATCAGCGTAAATATATAAGATATTACCCGGCCTTCACACGTTAAATTTTTGGCTTTCAGATTTTAATGCACTCACACTTTTTTATTCTTTTTTATTAAACAATCATACGTTTCAATTCTCTCTTTCAATTTTTCAATGGGACAGTTGCTTAAAAATTTTTTGACTGTTGGATGTGTGATCATTTTGACTTGAACATGGGAAGGCCGGGTAAAGTGAGGAGATTGGAGATTCCCAAAATTATTAAAATTTAATACAATGGAGTTCGCTTATAACGAACCCTGGTTGTAATAAATTTATGTTTATAGCGAAGAATTTCTTAGGCCCAAGAGTTTTAATCACATTTTTCATACAGTGGTTATATCAAACTTTTGACTTTAACAAACAAATTTTTTTTCCATTTCAGAATTTTCGTATATTTTATATATTTAAAAATATTAATTTCAATTTAATTTCATTTTATTTTCATTTAATTTTAATACAAAGCAAAAACTTCGATTTTCAAATGAAGTTTTGTAAAAGGTCCTTTTATGTATATTTTCCTAAAAGTAGCCAACCTTTGCTTTGTACTTTCTGCTTCTATACATAAGGAGTTTTTCATATTATATGATTTAAAAAAAAAATTTTATTTTGATAGAAACTCGGTAATTTTAGTCTTATTAAGACAAAAAATTAATATGTATCTTTTTAGTGATTTAATTTATGTTTTATAGCTTTATAAAATGCCCCAAAATAAACAAACTTATTCAACTAAAAAAAACTTTTTAAACATTTCGGACAAATCAAAAAAATACTACGGTTACAACGAACTTAGTCTATAAGGAACTAATTTGCCCGCCGAGTTCGCTATAACCTAACTCCATTTTATTGTAGAAAAATAGAATAGCATAGAAAAAAAAAAACGTTTTAGAGCAAGGTTCATAAAGGTTTCTTAAGGTAAGGTTTTAAAAGTTAAAAAAAGTCGTATATTCATAATTCTTTTTTGAAGATACGAATAATGTAGGATTATTTATTTCATATATACGTTATAGCATTATATTTGAAGAATCTTGAAAAAAAATTTCAATTCAAAATTTTAATAAATAAGTCTGTGACAGCGAATTTTCGGAGGCGTTGTTGTTTTGCGGTGAACATCAAACTCGTTACCGGATCATGTGAAATAAAAAAATCGAAACGCGTTTTAAAGGTGATATGTTTCCTGTGGCAGTGACGAAGATTCTAATTTTTTTTTTTTTTTTTTTTTTTGCAGCATTTTAAAGTGAAAAACGATTTTTACCGGATCATGTGAAATAAAAAAATCGAAACGCGTTTTAAAGGTGACATGTTTCCTGTGGCAGTGACGAAGATTCTAATTTTTTTTTTTTTTTTTTTTTTGCAGCATTTTAAAGTGAAAAACGATTTTTGTTATACAATTTCTGGAATTTGTTGTTGTTAAAAAATGGGAAAGAAAATGGAATTAAAAACCCTTCGTGGTTACCTGATGATTTATGTGTCGATATAGTGTCTAAAATTGCAAAAGAATCGGTCAAGTAGATTTTGAGTTATGATGTTGACGGACTTCGAATTTATATACTATGATTTATATACTATATACCGTATGAGGCCGGTCGCTGAAAACGCTGTATCTTCTTAAGTTTTGCTCTGATTTATTTAAAATTTTGACACAACACTCTCGATATGTTGTGCATTCACAAAAAGAAATGCAAAAAAAGGTTTTAAAACCTACCACCTCTTAAGGAAGTGCAAACACTAATACACCTATAAAAAAGAGAAAAAAATATTTCATATGTCATCATAAATGTGAACTGTAAAAAGCGAATATTTTTTCCAGTTATCTATAAATCCAAAAAAAAAAAAAAAATAATAATCGCGTATTAGTTTAACTTAAAAAACAAAATAAATATTCCCAATCGCCTTTAATTCTTCCATGATCATTTCAATAAATTATTCAATTTATAATCTTAAATATACCTATTTACGTAATTTATGTTTGTCTAAATTTTTTGAAAGCAAATTATGCAAAAATTAATACTATGGGTGAAAAAAAAATTATTTTCCCACCTTTCTTCTGAAATTACAATGTAATTTAATTATGCAAAGTTAGAATAGTTTAAATTTTAAACCTAATATTGCACTATTTTTTCAAGTGCATTTCGATACAGAGCTTTGAACGAAATCATACGTTGGACAACAACAAAATCCACATTGAAGATCTCTTTTTTCTCAAATATTTATCAAAAAAAAAAAGCATACTCTTTGGTAAGTGCTGGCCAACAGAGAACCTGAGCGGAAGCACTCCTAACAATTCAAAACAATTTTGAGATGAAAAACAAAACAGACAAACGGTAAAGTTTAGTTTGATAAAAAAAAGTATGTATGCATATCGGACGGCGTTAAATGAGAAAAATAAACCGGTCCGATTAAGAATACAGTGCAGTTATGAATTTTTGAAATATACGCTTTCTTCTTCTTTACCACGCACCATTTAAAAAAAATGTTTAAAATTTCCTTAATTACTTTTTTTTGCAGAATTTTTTCATTGACCCACAAAGGGAATTTAAAGAAGAATTTGAATAGATATTAGTTTTTTGATGCATTTTTTGCGTTCATCTTATTCCATATGTAACACGAAATCTGCATGTGTAGTGCTATTGTCATTAGCAGTGCTGCTAATTTTGACAACTTATTTTAATTTCGACGATTTTTCAATTTGTTAAAATGATTTGTTAAATTTGTTAAAATGATGATTGAAGATTTTAAATTTTCAGTAGTATAAAAATTGGGATTTCAAGGGTTAACAATTAATGGGTTGTAAATCGAAAATTGATAGTTTTAGTTCAGTGAAAATGTAAATTACATAATATATATAGATTTAATTCTGGGTCAAGTCGTTTCAAAACGGTAACACTTTAAATAGCATTTCCATTTAAGATTTAAGTTTTAATTACGGCGATATTTTAAACCTATATTATATGTTTCAGCTATAGATACATTTCAATAAAATTATTTAGTTGATTGCTGTGTTAAATGTTTTTCGTTGAAATTTCACCACTAATACATTTTTATATATAGAAATAACCAATGCTGTAATAATATTCGTAATATGAATGATATAAATAAATTTTATTGTTTCCTTTTGTAATATTTTTTCGAATTTTATAAGCGGTAAAATTTTCTTGGCAATTTCTTGTTTTAAAAATGACGATTTTGGCGATTTATTTTCAAAAATTGTCGATTTTCAGAAGCTTTTATTAGCAGCACTTGTCGGTAACAAAGAAGAGAGAAAATTGTGTGTGGGTTTGTATCAAATGAGAAAGATTAAATTTTGTTTGTGTATTTCGCATAGCTTTGTATGGAGTGCTATGTGTGTGTATTATTTCAGCGTTACAGAATAAGTCAGTCAGTCAGTGAGTCAGGGATCAACGTAAATATATTTAAGATTATTGAAAATTATTTACATATTTATATATAATTTTCTAATATATATTAATAATCTTAATATATAAAAACGTTGGTGCGTATGTTGGTACTCTAATAACTGTTGAACCACTAATGCTAGCGACTTCGTATTCATACCATATGTTCCTTTGGTTCTCCGATTTGCATATCTTATTTTTGTACCTGATAGGTGGCGCTGGGGTCGAGATTTTCCCAAAAAATTTATTTACGGTCCAATTTAGCTCAAATTCGCAACATATATTATGTACATAAAACTAAAGTTGCTGACAAAGTTTTTCACCTGTAGGTGGCGCTGGTGTTAAAATATTCAAGAAAACGTATATTTTTTTCAGTCATATTCATACTATTAAATCGTGCTTTACTTTTGCCCGACACTCGGTATTAAAATTTAGATGCAATATAAAATCCAGATGTTTTCTTCGGGCCAGCAACGCGGACCGGACTCAGCTAGTAATCTATATATATAAAATTCATTTTCTGTTTGTTTGTTTGTTTATTTGTTTGTTTGACCGCTATACAAATTTTTATTTTTCAACGGATTTCTCCGGCGTTTTGTATACACGATCTCTATAGTCCAGGGACGGTCACTATATGCTTCTTATCGGCCACGCCTACTCTTATACCCAATTTTTATATACAATTCATTTTCTGTTTTTTGTTCGCTACACAAATTTTAACTTTTCAATCGATTTCTCTGAAATTTGGTGCACACGGTCTCTGTACTTCAGGTAAGGTCGCCATTTGCTTCTTATCAGCCACGCCTACTTTTACGCCTACTTTTTATATACAATTAATTTTCTGTTTTTTGGTATACAGCAAATCTTGGTTACGGTTATGACACAAAGTATACATTTACCGGGTGATTGCAGCTACTCTGTCTTATGAAAACTTTATGCAATATTTTTGGGGTTTAGCATTCATCTAAAGGTACAATTATGGAACCTTCACTTATTCAATTTACTATTGTAAATTAGTTTGCTGTTGTTACGATTGTGGCACAATTGGTGACACATATTTTTTCCCTTGATGATCATTTCACGTTTTGTGCCCCCTTGAGAAAAATACAGAAATGAAAAATATGTAATTGTCACAACAGGTTTATATTTAACAATCTAGAGTTGTGTTCAAATATTTTTCTCTCTTGGTCCCTTAGAAAAAAAATTTTAAAAAGTTGTTACGATTGTGACATAGTACAGAAATAAATAGAAATTCAGCATTTATCATAGAGTTTGTGTAACCCAGAAGCGAGAAACTTTCAAGCAATAAAAAAACAAATGGATTGGCATTAGCTTTATTACAAACAATTTCCATTACAATGAAAATCGATATATACTGATATTACAATATTATGAATACTTTAATTTTAAAAACTTGTTATCTTTGAAATACAATTTCACCCGAAATTGTAGGAAAAACATAACACGGCATGAGTGTTATTTATACATCGTGTGATTGATTTACATTGCATATGATTTTTTTTGCTTGGTGTTCGCCACTTCTTAGGATTTGCTGTATATTGGTTCTCAATACAAAATTTTATTTGTCAACGGATTTCTCTGAAATTTTGTACACGCGATCTCTGTACTGCAGGTAAGGTCACCATAGGCTTCTTATCAGCCACGCCTTCTTTTACGCCCACTTTTTATATACAATTCCTTTTCGTTTTTTTTTTGTATATTTGTTCGCTACACAAATTTTAAGTATTCGATGGATTTCTCTGAAATTTGGTACATACGATCTCTATACCCCAGAGAAGGTCGCCAAATGCTTCTTAGCAGCCTCGCCTATTTCTACGTCCACTTTTTTAATTTTCTTACGGGTTACTGCACATTATTTTCAAATCCCAGGTAAGGTCGTCATATATTTTTATCGGCCACGCCCACTTTTTTAAATTTTCTATATACGTTTATAGTGTTTGTTAACATATTTAAATTTTTCAATGGACTTCCCTAAAATTTTGTGCATAAATCTCTTTACTTACTACTCTTGAGTTTACACCATTACGAAGTAAATATTGTAAATCAACCTATTACAAATATTCTCGTCTTGCCTTTTTTGTTATATGAGTAGTAATATTAGGAAAATTAGGGCAGAATTATTTCATGCGTGAACAGATACAGGTAGACAACCATTGTAGGATTACTCCGATTAGGTTAATTCGTACAAATATTTCCATCTCGCCTTTTTAAGTACATTGGAAAACAAAATATTACATTTATTTCCATCTCGCCATTTGGCTATATTGGAAAGCAAACTATTACAAAATTTCTACTGCATCTTTTTCACTATTTAAATAAGTTGTAAAGGTAGAAAAAGAACTATTTGCAATTGTGGCTTGACAATGAAAGCATACCTCAAATGCAAAAAGGCTTAGACTAAACAGAACTCTAGAGAACCCGATCAGACCCAAATACGTATCGAGTCTCAACGAGTTAGACAATCTGAGTCGGGAAATGCTGAAACACCTGAGCAAACCCAATAACGTCTTGAAGCCCAAAGACCAAGACAAGCTTTGTTAACAGTAGCGAAAATGCCTGTACCTACTCAAGTGCATCTAGAAATCCAGAAACGACTGAACGACGTCTTCAGGCCCAACGGAATATGAAACTCCAGGGAATATGGAACTCCTGAAACGACACTAATATCCCTATCAGAACACTTTTATAAGTTGGTTCCTTCATTGCAAGAGATGGTACAAAAAGTTTTTCCTTACATAACGTACATAAGAGGACAATATCTTATGGTAGCAGGTATCAACTTAGAATCTTCCTGTTTTTCTCATAGACAATTATATGTCGCCTGCTCCAGAAGTGGGAGCTATCACAATCTTTTTGTATATGCACCAGAAGGGAAAAGCTAGAAATGTTGTATATCCCAAAGCTCTAGAATAACACACACAGCTCAGCTAAAATATCGGAGTGATCTGAAAAATACATTTTGGCGATTAAAATAAGTTGACTACAACTGCGCGGCAGCACGAGTGTAGCTGCCAAGCGCGCGGACGCGGACGCGACTAGCTCGCGGAACACAGCTTAGTGAAAAGTCTTATGGTAAATTTTATTTACGTATGTGCAATAATTACTTTACATATACCATAAGCAGCTGCTTAAAGCAGCCTTGAGGGAACAATTTCAAACATCGCATTCATTTTCCATTTTTAAAACTTCTATAAATTTGACGCCTCTGTTCAATTATGATCACTTATTGGATGAAGTAATTAAATTTTAAAAGTTCTGATTCCTTTAATTTGCAAACGATTCTGCTATATTTGATGTTTACAAAATAAAAAACACTTTAAAAAAAAAAAACTTAAAGCGGTTTCGCAGCTTATATTTGAAGCATTTTTGCTGTAGCATCTTAAAAAAAAATTCTAAATTGAAAAATCAAAAAAATTTTAAATTGCAATAAAAATGAATTTACTCCCCAAAAAGTGTTAACATTGGGGAATTTTTTCATCATGAACAAATTCCCCAATCCCATACAAATTTTTGGGGAGAAAGTTCATTTTTTTGGGGAAATTGTTCATTGGGCACCAAGTACTCAGCGCCTGGTAAGCATAGTGAACCATTCTTCAAGTCAAAGGCCTTTGAATCCCGGGCAAGACCGGGTAGAAACAGCTAGTAAATAATAAATAAATATACTATTGTAACATTCAGATCAGTACATGTAAACAATTCAAATGAAAAACTTAGTGAAATTTCTCAAATCTCAGATATAATTAAAGCTTCGAAAAGTAAGAAATCTCCCGGATTTGATGGCATTACCAATAACTGTCTAAAAGCACTGCCTCGTAAAGGCATTAAGTTCATAAAAGTGCTATTTTCCTCTAGAATTTAAGGAGTCAAAAGTTATTTCAATAAAAAAAACCTAGTAAATATTCAGGTAGTCCGTTATCATATCGACCTATATCCTTGCTGTCATCTTTGAGCAAAATCCGTGAAAAGGTCATCAAATCTAATCTCATAGATTTTATCGAAAATAACGATGTCATTCATCCCTAGCAGTTTGGTTTTCGTAGGCAACACAATACTTCACATTCTCTGATACGAATAAGGAAACTATTAAATTGAAATTTCAATGAACAAAATCAGCTGGAATGGTCCCACTTCACGTCAAAGCTGCCTTTGACTCAGTGTGGTATAATGGACTAATCTTCAAAGTGTTAAACTACAGCCTTCCTATAACACTTACTAAAGTTTTCTATAGTTTACTTTGTTGTCGTTCATATAAAGTGTACATTGGTCAAACGTGTTCGGATCTTGTATCTATCACATCAGGGTACCCTCAGGGATCCCAATTGTCACCTGTTTTATACAACCTGTACACAGCGGATTTTTCGTAAATGGACTATTGTACTATGTATATTTTTGCAGATGATACGGTGATATTAGCTCCGAGGTCATGGGTGCTGACGTTATAGCAAATCTCCAAAGAGCACTAGCTGGGCTACAATGTTATTTTAATAAATAGAGAATAATGATAAACTATGATACGACACAATCAATATATTTTTTCGGAAAACGCAAACCCCATTTTTACCTCAACCAAACATATACTTTAATAACAAGTAAGAAAATTATAGTCGGTGTACCATGCGTTTAGCGACCCTATCTCATAGGCCCAACTAACTGGACATAGAAAATAAGCATAAGCCAAAAATGAGTGGGATATACAAACAAAATTTGAGAAGAATCAATGAAATATTTTTGTTTTTTGATAGATTTAAGTGAGGATCGGAAAGCAGCTCTATATGGGGCCTATGACTAAGAGTTGGAGAGAGAGTTATTTTTGGACTACTCATTAATGGAGGTAATAAATACATACAAACCCAATTTGAGTAAGATCTATATGACGATTTGGCCCTTATGGCAATTTATGTCGTTTTCATAGGGGTCACTTGTATGGGGGCTAGGTCTGAACATGGATTGATTCTCACCAATTTCAATAGCGTTCATCTTATGGCCGATAGAAGGTGATATGCTAAATCTCATCGAAATATATTCGTATTTGCGACCTGCAGTTTGATTACAAGGTTTACATGGACACACAGACGGACGGACGGACGGACGGACATCGTTAAATCGAATCAGTGATTCTGATTCGATCAGTAAAATAAAAGATGTGTCTGGGTCAAATATTTTTGGTAGTTACAAACAGCAGCACAGAGTCATTATACCCAAACCACATAGTGGTATATGGTATACAAATTTAATTGAATGGAAAAGGGAAGTCAAATATCTAGGCGTTGTTTTCGATCCTAAAGTAAAATTTTAAAATCATACACTGCCGCTCACATGAATAGGAACATTATATTTTTATAGAATTTTGTATTTTAACTATTTTCTCTTAACTTATATTATTTATTTCTCTTTCTGTTTTTTAAGTACAGGTACAGTACAGCTTTGTTTAAAACAAAACATAAAATTCCAAAGAATACCGTTACTTTTTTTTAGTGTCTTGCTCTCATTAAAGTAAAAAATATGCATTTTTTTTTGATCATTTGAATAGGAACAGTTGCACAATTTGCAGTTAATCGCAAGTTGCGAAAGTGATTTCTTTTGTGAAAGTATTTTTTAAGATTCATTGCAATAATTAATTAATATTTTGAATAGTTTTTTATAAAATGGGTCGAAAAACTGTGTTATCAACTGCGGAGAAGTCAAAAGCTTCCGCCTACCGTGACATGAAACTGTCTTATAGAGAAATTGCAGTAAAAATTGGAAGAAGGTGTTCTGTAGTGTACAATTTTTTGCAAAATCAGTTTACATACGGAAAAAACATGAAAGGGCGCAACAAAAAAGCTACTTCAGAAGCTGACAGAAGGGCAATAGTGAGAGCAGGCTCAAATTCACACCAGTCAGCAGCGAAAATCAAATCTGATTTGCCCATAAAAGCTAGTGTTTCAACTGTGAAGCGTGTAATTCGCAGTGCTAAGCATCTGAAAAGATAAAAACTTAAAAAAACCACCACTCAATGCCGCCCGCAAGGAAGCCAGGTTGCTTTTCTCACGTTTTTGTATGACATGGCAACGTATGAATGGCAACTTGTCGTATTTTTAGATGAAAAAAAATTTAACCTCGATGGGCCAGATGGGTATAACTTTTACTTTAATGATCTGTGTAAAGAAGAACCCTTTTTGAATCGTCACCACAGCTGTGAAGGTGGTGTTACGGTATGGGGAGCAATATCATATTTTGGAACCTGTGATCCTCAATTTTTGACTTCCAAAATGAACGCGGTAGCATACAAAGGAGTATCGGAAATGGCTTTTCCAGAATTAGGAAACATGTTTGGACCACTACCATGGACTTTTCAACATGACAATGCTCCAATCCATACCGCTCGAACGGTTACAACTTGGATTCAAGCTCAAAACGTTGAATTGCTGAAATGGCCTCCGTATTCCCCAGACCTCAATATTATTGAGAATGCTTGGGGATGGTTAACACGGAAAGTTTATGAGTCTGGAAGACAATTTAACGACAAAACGTCACTTATAAATGCCATTAAAAATGCCTGAAGCGAAGTTTCTTTGAATTACATTAAGAGTCTTTATGACTCATTGCCTAACCGCCTCTATGAGTTAATTTTAAATAAAGGAGGATGTACACATTACTAAAATATTATATTTATTTTAGAACTTTCATTACTATTATTTTTTTCTAAGAACTTCTTTATTTTTCTTTATATTAATTAAATGTTTTTATTCAAGTGACCCAAAAAAAAAAATCCCAATATTGTATAGAATCCAAGAAACGCATTACAAATAAATATCTGTGTATTGAATATTACTATTTATTTATGAAAAGAATAAACACCTATTGAGTTAAAACCGGTTTTTTATTTTTTCTTAACCCGGATAATTTTTTATAAGTATTGAAATAAAACAAAGTACTGTTCCTATTCATGTGAGCGGCAGTGTATGTCATATATTATGAATAAAGTCAACAAACAAATTCCTATACTGTATCCCTTATAATTCCAGACTTAGCATTGAAAATGAGTTGATATTAAAGGTTATTTTCCATGCTCTCATATTTTATGCAGCTCCTGTATCGTCGACAAGCGCAATTTATCACATACAAAATTTTTAAGTTTCGCAAAACAAACTATTGAAATTAATATAAAACTTGCCACTAGGCCACTTCTCTACTAGGCGCCTTAGTGATCTACCAGGTATAGATGTTCAAATTCTGATTATATCCATAGTAGTTTTAGTAGTTTTTATAAAATGTCAAATAGTTTTTTGTAAATAAATATCCTAAAATCTATTAATAAAATCTATTATTAAGTAGAAAAAGATGTATCTTGAACTCTTTACAATGTAATTATTCTTAAGCTGAAAATGTAAAATGATAAATTGTGAATAAACTTGAATCGAATTGCTACAAAACACATTAAAATTGATTTTCAGTTACCAGAAGAAAGTGTCTGATAGTCACGATTAGCTTAATTTATTACAATATATTCTTTTGGTTTAATAACACGATGGTCTAAAGAATTCATCAGCCCTTACATCACTAAACAACTTTATACATCGTTAGTAAGGCTGATTTTCAAATACAGTATTACCATTTGCGATCCCCATACAGTGTTCACTTCAATAAAATTGAATCACTCCAAAAACAGTTTCTACTACGATTTTTCAACTATGATTTTTACAATTAAACTTCTTACTCTGGAATGCCGAGGAACTGTGATCAATGTGTCGTTTTCAATTAATGTGTGAATAAAAATTCAGTCTGACTAACCATATTCTTTTCCTTTTATTTGTATTTACAATAATATTTAATAAAAAATAAAAAACTGACTTTATGTTACTATAACTGAAAAATATTCCTCAAAAAAATTTTATGTTTAGTATTATTAACACCAAATGTTTGTTACAACATCTGTTTTAGTTTAAAATATGTTATAATAATTGAGAATTAGCAGGTGCAGTCATCAATATTTAAGAATGAAGCTTTTTGTTCTCGGTTTAGTTATGTTGTTTCAATTAACTTAGTTTACTATCGTCATTTAGAAGAATTGTGTTTGTGCGATAGTTATAGAAAAAATTCTCTTGTAGTTTTAAGTATTTAAGAATTACAATAAATTCTTATCTTAATAAATTTTTCTGGTGGTAACCGAATTCCAATCAATCTTTTCTTTGTGTGTTTCTGCAGCACAACGTTTAATAGGTGCTGATAAGTACGCACAGAAACAAAAAATTCAGAATATCTATATTCTAAAGTTTGGTTATAATCGAATTTCAATAATAATACTTTTATGGTAATACAGAACAGATTTGCCCCTATATCAACAGTTAAAAAATTTCAGAATCAGCAGTAAAATTAGGTCACCCATATTTATATTGAGTCTTATTATGTAAATTAAATAATTAAGATCTAGAGATCTAGAGCTGCGGTATATATTTAGGTGAAATGAGAAGTCGTGTGCCGTAGTTATAACTACAAGTTTTTCTTAATGCTTGCTTTAAAGTTGCACTTGTCAATCACTTACATCTCTCCCATCATATTTATTACAGTGTTATGCTCCTAAAGGAGCTGAAACGAATTTTATCTCTTAAACTGCTGAAACGAAAGAAATGACGCATCCTACCGGCTGCGCCATTAATGTTATCCTCCTACAGCTGAAACAAAACAAACAAAAAAAAAAAACGCGGCTTTGCCTATTCTGTTTTAGCGCTGGCAGGCGCTGTCAATCGACGCCCAAACGGCGTCAATGTAGCTGTGGAAAAATAAAGAAAATAACAAACAAAACCAGATTCCGTACCAGACAGTGCGGCCTCTAGTTTTCATCTGCTGCCGTTATGCACTGTTTCTTCTTTATTTATACAAAAATCTTAATATTAACTTATGAAAATTAAATTAATTGAAAAAAATAAACAAACATACAAACAAACAAGAAAATAAAATATCAGCAATAATATAATATAAATAAAAAAAAACAAACATTGACCATAACGCAATGCAGTTCATGGCCTACTTAAACTAACTTAACCAATAACAAAAAAAACAAATAATAAATAAAAATAACATAAACATACCAGCGGCTTTTCAAGGCCACTACCTATATAAATCATTTCGCTTGCAAGTGCTTGACAACGCACCCGGAACTTACTAAAAGAAAAAAGAAGTAATCAAAACTAAGTCAATGAATGCATTGTAATAACAACAACAAAAAAAAAAAACAGAACGCTAAAAACAAAAACACAATTGAGTTACTCTAATTACACAAGCGTTCATACAAGCCAAAAAACAAAAACGACTTAGCATATACAAATTAAATTAACAAAAACAAAACTAAAATCGTTACCCTCCACAACATTTAGTTAGGGCAAATATATGAAACCATGGTACATTGTCAAACACTTGAACATTATAGATTATATTATACTATTCATATTATGAATATTATGTTATATTATATTCTAATATTATTATTATTATTATTACTATTATTGTTATTATTATTATTATTATTATTATTATTATTATTATTATTATTACTATAATTATTATTTTTATACACGTTGTTATATTCTCTATATTAAATTTAAACGGATCTTATACTATTCTTGTACAATTGTAATCTACACCCTATACGTGTGAAACCATGTTTCACAACACAGTTATAAAATTATAATAAAATTATAGTCGGTCTAAACTCACTCATTATTAGGTCTATATAAAGGGTCCGCCATCTAACGTTTTTTTTTTTTTCAACTAGTGCTTATTTCGTGAATGGTAACACTTAGCTCATGTCTGATTTGACAGATAATGAGTTTTATCCTTCCGCTGAAGGAATATGGTTGTGTATACGCTTGAACAACGCTGGGAAATATTGCGACATTACTTTGAAAATCATGGTAATGTTGCAGAATGTGTGCGAAAATTGCGTACGGATTTTGGAAGAAGAGAAGCACCGTCAGCTCCGTATGTTCATTATCTTGTGAAAAAAAGTGAAAGAAACTGGCATCCTGATTGATAAACCAAAGCGCGAAAAGCCAAAAACAGTGCGTACACCCGAGAATATTGCTGCTGTGGCAGAAAGTGTGCGTGAACCGCCATCAACATCAATTCACCGTCGTTCTCAAAAATTGAACATTTCGGAGGCATCATTGAGACGAATTTTGCATAAAGACCTTGGTATGACGCCATACAAAGTCCAATTGGTTCAGGAGTTGAAGCCAACTGACCGTCCAATGCGTTTTCGCTTCGATAAGTGGGCCTGCGATCGACTTACAGAAGATGCCGATTTTGCCAAAATTTTCATCTTGGCGGGTATGTAAATAAGGAAAATTGTCACATTTGGGGCACAGAAAACCCGCACGCATACATTGAAAAGCCGATGCACCCAAAACGAGTGTTTGGTGCGGATTTTGGTCCAGAGGCATAATTGGGCCATTTTTCTTCGAAAATGAGCAAGGAGTGGCCGTTACAGTCAATGGCGATCGTTATCGGGCCATGTTGAACGAATTTTTGTTCAACAAAATTGAAGAGGAGGATATTGGCAACATTTGGTTTCAACAGGACGGCGCTACGTGCCACACAGCCGAAGCTAAACTCGATGTTTTGCGCCCTGTTTTTGAAGATCGCATTATCAGCCGCAGAGCTGATGTCGTTTGGCCACCTCGGAGCTGCGATTTGACACCGCTGGACTATTATTTGTGGGGTGCCCTCAAATATAAGTGTTACGCCAACAAGCCAGAGACAATTGACGCTTTAAAGGACAATATTCGTGAAGCCATTGATGAAATAAAGCTGCACACAATCGATAATGTGCTTAAAAATTGGACCGATCGTGTAGGCTACTGCATGGCCAGCCGAAGGATTGTTCTTTCAAATAAAAAAAGAAATTTGAGATAATATTCAGTAGTTTTTTTTTATAGCATTTTCAAAAAAAAAAAGTTATTTGGCGGACCCTTTATAATTACACTAGTCGGCATAATTATATTGACATACGGAACAGTGATGTTTTCTTGTCAAGTTCGTCTGATTTCTTGGAGTAATGGTACACGTGTTATGCTCAAAATAAAATGCATATTTACAGCTACACGCGTATCCAATATTTTGTTGTTTGCGATTTGTGTTCCCTTTCTGCTGATAAGAAAGCAAGCAGACAACGATTTTTTTTTTTTTTTTTGTGGCATAAGTATTTTGACAAAATCTTTGTGGTTGTGTTCGCGCATATATTAGCAAGTGCCAGTCAAATAACTTTGGTATTTAAAATTTATAGACATTTTATTATAATAATAAAATAAAACATTGAATAAAAGTTATTGGAAACTACGGCTGAGTTAAGATGTGTTGTTAGAGCTTCAATATTGGCAATTTTAATTCTGGCATCGCGACGTGTCGCAGTAAAAGACATTGCAATTGAGTTTAATTTGTCGCGCCAAATAGTGCACTATCAAATTAACAAATTAAGAAACATAATGACATCATAAAATTGCCTAGACCAGGTCCAAAGCACAAAACAGCGCTAATTGAAGACGGAATCCCTCTGCGGGAATTTGAGAAAAATATGAAACTAAAACCTCAATCTCCTGCAAGTCAATGGAATCAGTCGACCAAGAATCCAGTCAGTGAGCATACTGTTCGAAATCGGCAACTATTACAAATCAGAGGTGAACAGCTGAAACGGAGCATCTTCAGAAGCCAAAATAATTTTGGAGAAGCGTTCTATGAACAGATGAAAGCTCCTTTGATTTCAACTTACCAAAACAAAAGTTTTTTGCAAGGCTGTCACAGGTACGAAGGCAAAAATATCCCTGCTTGCCAAAGAGTGAGCCATGGTGGAGACTCTGTCATGTTCTGTGGGTGCAATGCGTGTAATGTAATGACTTGGTTCCCAACGCTAATATTTGAACGCACTAAAAGATAACGCTTTCCCTTCCGGGGTAGGTTGATCGAATAATCATTTATCCTGTAATATGACAAAGCCCCATGCCACAATAACAGGATTATATCCATATATTTTAAGGAAGATGGTGCTACTACTCTGGACTGGCCACCTCAAAGTCCAGATTTGAATGTCATTAAAAACCTGTGGTCTCTTTTCAAACGTAAAATAATTTGTTCTTTAAATAAAATCAAATAAAAGGCAATTTGCGATGTCACTTCCCTTGGGAACGAGATATCCTCAGAGATCCTTCAACATTCAGTGGACTCAGCTCCAAGACTTCTTCAAAAAGTTATTGAAGCCAAAAAGGTTTATACATTTTATTAACTCATAATCAAATTTCTATACATTTGTTATATATTAAGCTTCTCTTTTTAATAATTATAACTTGTCAAAATACTTATGCCAACATCTCAAAATTACTTTCATTTATAAGTTTTTAATTTTTTATGAAAGAATGCCTATTGACTTATTTTGTTAGTTTATATTAGCAATATCTAAAAAAAAACATATTCTATAAATACAACTTAAAGTTGAATACAAAAAAGCATCATTTTGTTTTTGTCAAAATAATTATGCCAACTAGTATAGTATAGAAATTAAGTATAAACCAAATTTCTGTGACATTTTAATAAATTTATTGATTGTCGATAAAAATAAGTTCATAACAGATTTTACTATATATACGGACTAGAGAACAAAAAAAAAAAAAAATAAAAAATTAAGTAGATCTGAAAATGCATTAATTTTTTTTTAAATTTCTATATTTTTCATATGCATTATGGCCAAAAGAAGCTTATGTGTCAAGTTTCATAAATATGTATTCATATTTGCGACCTAAAGTTGGATTACAATGTTCACATGGACACACAGCTAGAATGCCATACAGACGGACGGACAGACATTGTAAAATTCACTCAGAAAATTATTCTTAGTCGATTGGTATAATAAACCGTGGATCTAGAATAAATATTTTTATACTCACAGATATCAGCACAAACTCATTATACACTGACCACAGAGTGATACAGGGTAAAAAGATTTAGCTGAAGAGATTAATTACAAAGAAATACATATTGAATTGGATATATTTTTGGCTTAGGATTTTTGATATACGATGTCTCCGGGTTGAGTGTTATTTCCACCTGCACTGCAACCAAGTAGATCTATTGTGCACACCTCTTTCGTGTTTTATGTTCTTTCCTGTTTTATTAACCCCTTACAGTGTTTAGGAACCGTCAATATATTGTCTGCTCCTTTTTTCGCTTCGATGAAGGAATTTTTTTCGAGTGTTGAAGTAGTGTTTATCTAGTCCAATACTCTACTGACTCATCTTTAATCCATCTGTCGATGTTCTCGTTATTGAGGGTTTGGACCAATGAATGGTCTTTCCGTTCCTCGTCTTGCCTGTTCATCGGCTTCCTCATTTCCTTCATATCCATTGTGATTTGGTACCCATATAAGTTTCATTTTATTGTATTCAGCTTGTTTATTTAGTGCATTAAGACAATAATAACACTGTCCAACAGCATTTTTGGAACAGAATAGCTACCCTATAATTCTGAAAGGGTATGTTGAGTAGATCATTTTTGTAGAACAAACTTATGGTCCAGCACGTCTGAGTATTTTTTTACAGTGGGTCAAAATTTTCATTTTTTAGTCGAAGGGAGCATTATACTTTATGAAAAAAATGCTGTAAGTTAATGTCTGAGAGAATTCTTATGGTCAGAGTTGTATTGTGAAATTGTATGAGGATTATTTTTGTGGAAGATCTTAACCCTCTAACTGGTCTCTTTATGGGTCAATTTGACCCTTTTTTCGAGAAAATCAAAAAATATCCTTTAAAAAAGGACATCTAAGGATTAAAATATTCTACGAAAATGTTTGCCGAAAAATTTCAGTGGTGGTCACCAAAGACACCATTGTTGTAAATAAAGCTCTTTATGCTTAATTAGTAAAATTATACCGGTTGCGTATTCCACAAAAAAGGAGGAAACATACGCAAATATTTCAAATCTCTTAAATAAAATTGAATACTATAAATATAAATGTATAGTGTAGGTGGGACGCCAGCTAGGATCACCAAATAATATAAAAATCGCTGGACCGTTATATAATGTATGCCTTGTAGCAATCTACGTACATAGTGGCATTTAAATTTAATATAGTGTATGTATGGGGGCAGGATCGCCATATAGTGTATGAGGGGGCAGGATCGCCATATAGTGTTAGCTTGGCAGGATCGCCATATAGTGTAATGAGGGGTGTACAAAAGGACACTAAGATTGGGTGAGAACCGGACCAATCTCAGGAGGAATTTTGTCAAGTGCTTTCCTCAAAGCAGTTCCCGCGTGCACGCTAGATGCACTTTTTTTATACAGCACGTAGGCAGATTATGCCAATGTTTGAACCCTTTGGCAGAATATGCCAGTAAAAAAAAGGAAAATCTCTGTTTGGTTTTAATTATAACCCTTTCAAATCAGAATTATAATTGATTTTTTATTTTAAAATGTTGGTCTTTTATATCATTATAATTTAATATTTTTACTTAATTTAAATAATAGTCTTTCTCTTTTCTTTACATTCGCATATTACAAATTCGTTGATTTTTGAACGTTGGACTCAATAGCCAATCAGAAAACGTTCAATAATCAATTTAAATTTTTCCCCTCAAAATTTGAGTGACATTCCTATTTGTCATGGGTTATTGACACAATTTGAATTTTCACAAATTTGTCATTCTGCATTCCAGTGATATTTAATTACACAATAATTTATTGTTTTGTAATTCAACCCTTTACCGAAGGTTAGTGTACTTTGTGGTATGTGTTGAATGAAAAGAAAAGATATGCAAAAAAAAATAAATAAATGTAAACAAATAATTACAAATAAATATGTGCATGTGCATATAGTAAACAAAAATAAACAAAAAAAATATAAACAAATAAAGATGAATAAATGAAATAAATAAAGATAAATGAAGATGTGTGTAACATCATCACACCCCTACCCTTAAGATGAAATTTATGGGTTTTAGAAAATTCATGAATTTCATTACTTAAAATAAAAATGTTATTTTTGTTTCTCTTAAACTTAGTGGTTATTCTAATTTTGTTTTTGTGATACATATAATATTATATAAAAAAATGTAATAAGTAATTTCTATATCTATTTATTAACAATATAAATAAGTAAGTTTACTATGTGCTATACAATTTTACATTTTCATTTACGTTTATATAATTTTAAAGTATTATTATGATATGATTTCATATTTCCTTTTACATCTAAAATTGAATTTTCATTTTCAGTATTTATAATTTTATATGGACCATGAGTAGGACAAGTAGTTTTTCTCCTACTTTCATATTTTACTAATACTAAATCTCCTTTTTTAAAGTTGCTAACATTAGTGTAATTATCATATTGTATTTTTCTTTTCTCTTTTGCTATTTTAATTAATTTTTTAGCTCTATCTAATGCCGATGCTATTCTAGCTTTGAACTCGTTTGCATAATTTTCTAGATTATAGACTGGCTTGTTATCTATAATTTTGTCTGTGGGTAGTCTCGCTAATTTACCAAATACTAACTCAAAAGGTGTGTACCCTGTATCTACATTTGGAGTTGTGTTATATGCAAATGTGTAATATTGAATCCAACAATCCCATTCCTCATTTTCCGTAAAGTTCAATAAGTATTCGTTTAGGACTCTGTGATTTCTTTCTAAGGAACCTATTGTTTGGTGGTGATAGGGAGTGGAAAATTGCTGTTCTATTTTTAACATGTCGCATATTTCTTTCAGTAATTGGTTAGCAAATTCCGTACCTCTGTCAGATTTCAAGATTTTAAAAGTGCCATATTTAAGTATGCATTGTTCCACTAAAACTTGAGCGATGCTCTTAGCTTCCTTTGTTTCCATAGGATAGGCTATAACATATTTGCTTAAATCGCATTGTAGCGTGAGAATATATCTATAATTATTGGATAACCTAAGTGGACCTATCGTATCGATAGAAATTATTTCAAAAGTATTATCTGGTGTGTCAGTAATTCGAATTTTTTCTTTTATGTTTCTATACTGCTTATTCTTTAAGCATGAATCACAATTATTAATGTATCTCTTAACCATCTTGTTCATATTTTTCCAAATGTATCTTTGTTTTAATCTTAATATGGTCTTTCTGATTCCTTGATGTCCTCCAATTGGACTATCATGATATTCTTTAATTAAATTTAATTGCATGTCTTTATCTACTATTCTCTGCAAAGGCTTATATAAAATAATATTCAAATAAAGATTCTTTAATCTTTTCAACATTTTATTATAAATAGACGTGTAGGTTTCTTTAAACCTTTTCATTGACACGTGTTCAAATATTTCATTATCTACTGATAATGCGAGATCTCGTATCCGATTTTTATTCATGTAAGTAATTAATTTCTCCATAATCATGTCTAGACATGTAGGATTATCGTTAAAACCTATGATAAAATCATCTTGAACTTTATTAATTTGACCGAATTCTAACTTCATAGAAAACATCATTTTGTGCACATTGTTGACATCTGAAATGGACGTACATTGCCATATATGAATATCTTTGGTACTGTCTCTATTTTCAGGAATTAAATTTTGCCTTGCTTGCATACTTCTTGTGATGGGTAGTAATTTCTTGCTAACTGCCTCTTCATCACATGTGGGAATCATTGTTTTTAATATATCAGAATTAATTTGAATTCTCGATAAGGCATCTGCATTAGTGTTCATGCAGCCCTTTTTGTAAACTATATCAAAATCGTAATCACATAAATCCAATCTAATTCTCGTCAGTTTAGAAGATGGGTTTTTATGTGAAAATAGCGAAACGAGTGGTCTATGATCTGTTACTACTGTAAATTTTCTACCGTACAGGTATGGTCTGAAAAAATTTATGGACCAGTGAATAGCTAGTAGTTCTTTTTCTACTACGGATTTGTTCAAATCGTGTTTCTGAAGAGATTTACTTGCGTATGATATTGGTAAATCGTTACCATCGTTATCTTGCGAAAGTACAGCTCCTAATGCATAGTTTGATGCATCAGTGGTAAGCACAAATGTCTTAGAAAAATCAGGATATTGCAAAACAGGGGGTCTAATTAACTTTAATTTTAGAGTTTCAAATGATTTTTGGCATTCGTCAGACCAAACGAATATTTGACCTTTCCTTAACAGATTATTCAAACATTTAGTTAAATCTGCAAAATGAGGTATAAATCTTCTATAGTAATTACAAAATGCCACGAATCGTCGAACTTCATCCGCATCTTTTGGTACGGGATAATTTTCAATTGCCTTATGTTTTGCAGGATCGGTTTTTATGCCGTCTTTGGTTATTAAGTGACCTAAATAAACGACTTCAGATTTTAAAAATACACATTTACTTGCGTTTAGTTTAAGATTATATTTTCTTAACCTTTCAAAAACATTAATTAGGTTTTCATTATGATGTTTTAAACTACATCCAAAAATAATGATGTCATCTACGTAAAGAAAAGCTTTGCTATCTAAACCTGAGAGTGCGATAGTTAACATTCGCTGGAAACTATTCGATGAAATTTTTAATCCAAAAGGTAATCTTTTAAATTGATAGTGACCATCTGATGTTGAAAATGCAGTGTGATGTCTAGAATTTTCATCCAACATTATCTGATGAAAAGAGCTAGTCATATCTAAAGTTGAAAAATATTTCGCTCTACCCAGTTTGTCTAGTACATCTTCTAATTTTGTTAATGGAAATTTATCGTTTACTAATTTTTTGTTGAGTTGTCTAAAATCAACTACAAGTCGCCATTTCCCTTTATCTCCATCGTTCTTCTTTGGAACAACAAGCAATGGTGAGTTGTAGGCACTAGTAGAATTTGCTATTATATCGTCATCAAACAGTTTTTTAACCTGTTGATTAATTTCCTCTATTTGTGTCTGTGGCAAACGATAATTTTTTATATATACAGGTGTTTTATCTGATACAGTCAAATGTTGAGTATAAAAATTATTAGCTGATAGTTTGTCTCCTTCCAAATGAAAAATGTCAGAGTATTCTTCAATTATTTCATTTAGAGAATTTTTAGCATAATTATCAATATTATCAATATTCAATGTGTCTAATAATTTCTCAAATCGTTTTCTATCTGTACTAGTAAAATTCCGTTTATTTCCAGTTACACAAATATAATTAGAAATTGGTTCGACGTTAAGTTCAATATTCCTAAGTTTTACATCTCTATCAGTTGTATTAAGTATTTTTACGTGAGCAATTCCTTCCTTTGGAATGATGCAATTACTTAGAAATACTCCTTCTTCTAATTGTTTGTTTAGAACCAAACTGTCTTCCGTTAAATCTACGTTAATTTGATGTATGACTTCGCTACGTTTGGGTATAGTTATGTAAAAATCTCTTAAGACTTTTGATTTCATAGGTATGGTATATTCTTCATTCTCAACAACAAAAGTTATAGTAAAAGTTTCATAGTCTATTTTAGCTAATAGTTTATTTAAAATATCGCGACCTATTATTCCATCTGTTATAATTGGAAAATCGTCTTCTATTATTTGGAATTCGTGTGAAATACTTTTATTAAATATGCTAAAATGCATATCAAGTGTACCTAACGAGGTAATGGATTCATTTGAAATGCCTGACAACGTACAACAATTATTTTCGTTAATTGTTTCATTTATATTAAGAACATTCTTTTTGCATAAAGATATGTCAGCGCCAGTGTCCACTAGGAAAGTTAAATATTTGTTATCTAATTTATATTTTAATTCTATATAATTTGTAATGTTATTCGTAATATTAAATATTTTATGTTTATTATTTCCGGAAGGTGCATTTAATTGTTCGCTTGAGTCCCCTCCGGACTCTGGGAGTTTTCCTGTAACACGTGTATGTTTCGTGAACTATTGTTATAGTTCCTTCGATTTTGGTTATTATGTCGATTTTGGTTATTTGAATTATAATTGCCATTATTGTTATTATTTCTATTCGAATTATTATTGTAACGGTAGTTGCTATTCGAACTTCTGTTGGAATTGTTTCTATTTGAATTATTATTACTGCTGTCTGAATAATTATTGTTAGGATGTCTATTTGAATTGTGGTAATCTCTACCCGTGTTATTGTTTCGTTGGTTATAATTGGAATTGTTACTTCCCTGATTGTTCCTTCTATTTGGATTATTTCTGTTAGGATTGTTGTAGGTATTGTTCCTGTTTCTACTAAAAAACATAACTTGGTTTTCTACTTGACCTTCTATATTTAATGCTAAAGTTACTGCTTCATTTAGTGTTTTTGGTTGTGCAGCAAATATTGTACTTATATATTTTTCATTCAAACCTTGTTTGAATATATTAAGAGAGTATAGTTCATTTATTTTTTTCACGTTGTGTATTTCTGTTTCATTTTCTAACTTTAACTCTTGTATTTGCACTTCGTTTAGTTCGTCAATTAGTTTCAAAATTTTATCACTATAGGTACTTATTGAGTCATTTCGTTGTTGAAATCTAGAAAGTAGATTTTGTATTTTACTCACTGTTCGATTATTCTTATACCTATTTGTGAGCCATGTTTTTAGGGAATTAAAATCTGTTAATGGGTCGGAACCAATTGCCGTTCTAACCGTTGAGCTACATTTTACGTTTATTACGAAATTTATTAAGACTGGTTTAGATGTATCATTCAAGGTGTCGTATATTAATTTTATTATTGTCAGAAATGGTTTAAGTTCTTGAAAATTACCTTTGAATTCAGGGATTATCTTGAATGCCGTTTCTAGATTAAAAGACGCCATGTTCGTATTGTTTTCTATTTCTGGTTCTAATTCTGTTATATGTGCTTCTATTTTTTCTTCTCCCTCTGGTTGGGGTTCTTCTGTTTCCATTGGTCTTAATAGTTTTGTTATTTCCTTCTCTAGTTTTACTAATGTTTTCAAAATGTTTTCCCTTTCTTCTAATTTAGTTTCACTTATTATTTCCTGACTAATTTCCTTGAGTACTTGTAATTTAGCTTTAATTGTTTTTTGTGTATATCTCCTATTTGGCTGTTTTTTTAAATTTCTTAAAAGTTCTTGTATAATATTAAATTTGTCCATTTAAGGTAAAATAATATTTGTTTTATTTAACTAAAGTATTTAATTTTTAGACATTTGCGGCGCAAATCCTAGATGCCGTTTTAATAGCATATTTCTTATAGTGCTGTTGCACTTTGTATAAAATAATTGCAAAAAAAATACAAATTATTACTAATATTATATGTAAGGTGTGGTCATCTTCTTCGATAGCTGGAGTCGGTGTACGTATTGTCACAAATTTCTCGATGATTTGTGTTGTTTTTTTTCCGTTGTCTATTACGTTGTTTGCTTCATACCCTGCCAGCATGAGCATTATTGATGTTCCTAGCTTTTTCCAGAAACTCATCCTAGTCTAATAACCGTAATTGTTGATAAAATTTATGTTTCTGCTCCCCTTGGCTGATTGCGATAAGTCTTCTTAGCTCTTTTCGCTGTTTGTTTGTCTTGGTTTTCTTGCCGCCCCTTGATCTTTTCTTTATTGGATTAATTGATTGATGATGTAGACAGTATTGGTTTTCGCACCATTTATCTTTGCAGGCATCTATATAGTGGTGTAGATGTTTACAGGATCGGTGTTTGCAGGATCGCCATATAGTGTAAAAGGCAGGATCGCCATATAGTGTAGGTGGGACGCCAGCTAGGATCACCAAATAATATAAAAATCGCTGGACCGTTATATAATGTATGCCTTGTAGCAATCTACGTACATAGTGGCATTTAAATTTAATATAGTGTATGTATGGGGGCAGGATCGCCATATAGTGTATGAGGGGGCAGGATCGCCATATAGTGTTAGCTTGGCAGGATCGCCATATAGTGTAATGAGGGGTGTACAAAAGGACACTAAGATTGGGTGAGAACCGGACCAATCTCAGGAGGAATTTTGTCAAGTGCTTTCCTCAAAGCAGTTCCCGCGTGCACGCTAGATGCACTTTTTTTATACAGCACGTAGGCAGATTATGCCAATGTTTGAACCCTTTGGCAGAATATGCCAGTAAAAAAAAGGAAAATCTCTGTTTGGTTTTAATTATAACCCTTTCAAATCAGAATTATAATTGATTTTTTATTTTAAAATGTTGGTCTTTTATATCATTATAATTTAATATTTTTACTTAATTTAAATAATAGTCTTTCTCTTTTCTTTACATTCGCATATTACAAATTCGTTGATTTTTGAACGTTGGACTCAATAGCCAATCAGAAAACGTTCAATAATCAATTTAAATTTTTCCCCTCAAAATTTGAGTGACATTCCTATTTGTCATGGGTTATTGACACAATTTGAATTTTCACAAATTTGTCATTCTGCATTCCAGTGATATTTAATTACACAATAATTTATTGTTTTGTAATTCAACCCTTTACCGAAGGTTAGTGTACTTTGTGGTATGTGTTGAATGAAAAGAAAAGATATGCAAAAAAAAATAAATAAATGTAAACAAATAATTACAAATAAATATGTGCATGTGCATATAGTAAACAAAAATAAACAAAAAAAATATAAACAAATAAAGATGAATAAATGAAATAAATAAAGATAAATGAAGATGTGTGTAACATCATCACATAAAATTTAAATTGATTATTGAACGTTTTCTGATTGGCTATTGAGTCCAACGTTCAAAAATCAACGAATTTGTAATATGCGAATGTAAAGAAAAGAGAAAGACTATTATTTAAATTAAGTAAAAATATTAAATTATAATGATATAAAAGACCAACATTTTAAAATAAAAAATCAATTATAATTCTGATTTGAAAGGGTTATAATTAAAACCAAACAGAGATTTTCCTTTTTTTTACTGGCATATTCTGCCAAAGGGTTCAAACATTGGCATAATCTGCCTACGTGCTGTATAAAAAAAGTGCATCTAGCGTGCACGCGGGAACTGCTTTGAGGAAAGCACTTGACAAAATTCCTCCTGAGATTGGTCCGGTTCTCACCCAATCTTAGTGTCCTTTTGTACACCCCTCATGTTTGAATGCGTTTGAAAGCATTTCCTTGTGTATTTAAGCTTTTAATAAAATTTTTCACCACGCCCAACTTAATATGCAGCGGTGGAAGTATGTCCTTATCTTTTGGGACAAGGGATTCATGGATTACATTTAAGTCACCAATAATATTTTCTTTACGTTCTTCGAAATATTTAATATGTATGATAATGGCTGCTGGTAGCACGTGAATCCCATTTACAAAGAAAGCACATATATTTTGTGTATCCTGTTTGCATTCCAGTCAATATTGGAATCATTTTGAAGTCTGCGCATTTTATTTGTAAATTACCTTTTCTAGGAATGCTCGTTGGACCCGATATAAGAAATTTATCACAAGATAAAGAATTTTATGGTCATCTGTCGGATATGCAAAAGACAGCATTTGACTTTATGCAGCTGGTTATATCAGAATTCCTTGGAAACTCAAAAGCACAAAACTATGCAGAAAATATTGAAAGCATGCTAATCGGTTTTAACAATATTGGCGTTAAGATGTCACTAAAGCTGCATTTTCTGCACTCTCATCTCAATTTTTTTAAAGAAAACCTTGGAGCGGTTTCAGATGAACACGGTGAAAGGTTTCATCAGGATATAAAGGTATTGGAAGAAAGATTCAAAGGGAAATCCCGAAGTGTAATGCTTGCTGAATACGTATGGGGCTTGTACAGAAACGTTGACCCATCGGAACATTCACGTCAAGCTTAATACAGGAAAGCGTATTATTTTTAATCTTTAATCCATTGTCTTACTACTGCTATTTCCCAATTCATTTCTACTCGAAAATTTGAAGCAAAAAAATAAATATATACATACTATAATAAACCAGTATTAAAACAAAATTATAATTTTTTTATAGAAGTTGGCGTGTAATTTTGCCAATTAATTGTAAAGAGCTTTATTTACAACAATGGTGTCTTTGGTGACCCCCACTGAAATTTTTCGGCAAACATTTTCGTAGAATATTTTAATCCCTAAATGTCCTTTTTTAAAGGATATTTTTTGATTTTCTCGAAAAAAGGGTCAAATTGACCCATAAAGAGACCAGTTAGAGGGTTAAGATCTTCCACAAAAATAATCCTCATACAATTTCACAATACAACTCTGACCATAAGAATTCTCTCAGACATTAACTTACAGCATTTTTTTCATAAAGTATAATGCTCCCTTCGACCAAAAAATGAAAACTTTGACCCACTGTAAAAAAATACTCAGACGTGCTGGACCATAAATTTGTTCTACAAAAATGATCTACTCAACATACCCTTTCAGAATTATGGGGTCGCTATTCTGTTCCATTCAAAAAGTCTTAATTTGTTGGACAGTGTAATGGGGAAAGTACGCCTTCTGAGGGCATTCTTTTATAGCGCTAATTTTTATTATATATTTTTTTTTTTTTATTTATTCAATCAATGAAGTTAATTTGTGAACAGCTGTAATCGTTGATTTGCCCTTTTGATAGGCAAATTGAAGATTATGTAGCAGTCTACTTTTCAGAAGTTCATTGCGAATACAGAGATCGATCAGCTCCTCCAGAGTCATCAGCATGAATAAAGAAAGACTGATTGATATATATGATCGGTGTACATTTTTGGTCGGAAAATATTAAAAGTGTTCACAAATTTAGCTGCGTTTTTGAGCAACGAATGAAATGTCTCTGATCTTTTACGAAATATTTTTATACCCTATACCACAATGTGGTTTGGGTATAATGACTTTCAGCTGCTGTTTGTAACTACCAAAAATATATGACCTATACCCATCTTTTATTACACCGATCGACTTAGAATCAATTTCTGAGTCAATTTAGCGATGTCCGTCCGTCCGTCTGTGTGCCCATGTAAACCTTTTAATCAAACTACAGGTCGCAAATATGAATATATTTTGATGAAATTTGGTACATGAGCTTCCATCGGCCATAGGATGAACGCTATTGAAATTGGCGAAATTCGGTCAATGTTCAGACCTAGTCCCCATACAAATGACCCCTATGAAATCGACATAAATTACCATAAGATCCAAATTATCATATAGATCTCAGTCAAATTGGGTTTGTATGTGTTTATTATATCCATTAATCAGCAGTCCATAAATAATTTCTATAGGACAATTCTTAGTCATAGGCCCCATATGGAGCTGCTTCCCGATCTTGACTTAAATCTATCAAAAAAAAAACAAAAATATTGCACAGATTTTTGTAACATTTGGTTTGTATATATTTTTTAAAAATATCAGTGACTTTACCAAAAATGGTCAGGATCGGTCCATTTTTCGACCTAGTCCCCATTTAAATATAGCATCCGATATGAACTTTTTCATATCTGGAGACAAAACAATTTATAACAATGCCACTCAGATTTGGTTTATCCAATTAGTTGGACCGAAGAGATAGGGTTTCTAAACCGACCGGTCTAGACTGACTATAATTTTCTTACTTGTCTAATATTGACTTTATAGATATTTCATATATCGCATGAAAAGTTTTTGTTTTTGCTATATAACACGATGACTTCCCATATGAATCTTCAGGCGACTACTTATTTTCTATATCCACTAACAAACCTCACACAGTATGAAATGAGTGCGCCCCTATAATGCCATGCCGAAAAAATTTGTTTATTATTTTTTAACTTTTTCAAATTTAAATGGGAATAACTACAGAAGCTTTGGTAGTGCTAATATGATATTTACGTTAATCCAAACACATGCTCATATATTTGAGTAATAAAAACTAAGAGCCACTTGTTTCAAAATGCCAAAAATACAAATACAAAAATATTAAACATATTTTATCTGAACTTTCAGCATTGAAAAAATTTGAGTTTGCATTATTATGCTCTTGCATATACGAACGACAAGGACGACAATCATTCTCAATACAGCTCTGTATGAAAACATTTCAATTTTGTATAGCCGCCATACGTAAATATACACACACATACACCGATTCATGCATAACAGTAAGAGAATAAAGGATAGTTGTTGTAGATTTTTAAATAAGTGAAGCTGTCAGTGTCAAAGTAACTGTCAACATGTCATTCAAAATGTAAATTAATAACACACTCATACACTTGCAGCAGACTTTGAGAACTAAACTCTTTCGTTATTTAAAATTTCACACACATTTTTGTAAATATCAAAAACTATGGCTACATTAGGTAAATATCTACACCAAAACGAGACAGTTAAGTATGTTTGTGTGTAATTCTTGTTGCATTACTACTGGCTGGCATTGTATCGTCGTCGGCCAATCGTCGAAAAGTCTCTTGTTAATAGCACGCCAAGGTGTTTAAATCTATATTGTCACTGATTATTGTAATGTGCAGTTGTAAATGTGTGACTTTTAGGAAAATCAAGCCATTGCAAATACTTTTAATGCCTCTGGAGTGCTAATTTATTACTGTTTGCCAGGATGAGTGACATTTTACTAATAATAGTGTTGCTAACAAGAGATAAGGGAACTTCATTTGTGTATTTATATAAAATTTCAATAAGATCTATTAAGGTTAGACAACAGAAAATATAATGTGTTTGGTTTGTTAAATTGCTAGATTTCCTAAAAGGATTTTCAATTGAAGTAGTTGTCTCTTAAGGAGTGAGATCGAAAAAATCTTAACACACGTTCTTCCTTAACTTTTTTCGCAAGCATTATTATAATTTTTATTTGATCTAGTTATCTTTGAAGTATATGTCAGTTATTATACTTATTGACAACCCTAATCATTAGTTGTTAGTTAGTTGTTAGTTTGATTAAAATAAGTGATGAAATAATAGTACGTACTAAAATTATTAAATAATTTCAACAAAAAATAACTTGGTTCTTCAAATGTCTGCCTACAAACTGTTTCCAATGTTATTAGAACCTATCAGGTGAATTTCACCATTAATAGGACACATGGTACGGAACGAAACAAAAGTCCCCATAATGTTTTATGGCCAAGAAAATAGAATGTATATTGAAAAGAGCTTCCAATACATCCGGTGAGAAAGCAAGCTCAGTGCTCAAACTATTTCATGCTAAAAGTTAAAGCCAATGCACCTTTGAAAATATACTAGGTCCAGAAAGTTTCTGCTTTATAATGGATAACGAAACGAGATATGGTCAAAGATAAATTTATGATCCAAATGCAGACGAAATTTTAAGAAAGTTCCTGTTATGGCAAGCAATATGCAGGCATAATTTTTTTACAACTGATTCTATAAATACCAAACTTTATAATGAGTGGTAGCAAAAAAACTGCTTCCTTGTTTAAGCCAATACAATATCTCCACATATTTTTGCCCGATTTGGCACCCTGTCACTACGGTAAGAAAGCTCTTAATTGGTACCAGAGCAATATGTTGGTGTTCGTACCAAAGCTGGCAAATCCCCCAAACTATCATGAGCTTAGGTCATAGGAGAGATATTGGACTCTTATGAAAAGGGGGTTGAAAAGCACAAAAAATTGCTAAAAAATCCCTAACGGAAGTGTTTCCGGAAAAGATCCGTCACTTCATATTTAGTGATTTGAACTATAAAAGTCATCTTTTCTTTTATAAGCTATAACTAACTTCAATTAAACAAAAAAAAAAATTATATATCTGTGGTCACAAGCGATAACCGCCTAAGTCGACTTAAGAACGATTTGAGTTATGTATGCTATCATATTCTACTAAAAACGCTTTATATTAACGTGAAATCCCCATTTCTCTAACACCGTTTATTAAAAAGTAATTAATCAAAACATTCTCACCTAAGTCGTAATGAAGCCCCATTACATTTATATAAAAAGTTATTTTTCTCAAAAGCATGATTTTCGACTTAGTCGGTTAATTCTTGTAACCACAAATATTTAACTCCCAATGATTCCTTAAGTTTATGTATGTTAAGATTTTTTTGATATCATTTCTTATACATTAAGTCCAGTAAATTAACATCGTACTACCACTAGCGTTATTTAACTTAAAGAATTTTGAGGTACTTTGAAATATTTTTACAATTAAAATTCCATGATGAGAATGAAGAAGAATGAAAAAATTGGAGTAATTAAAAAAGTGTCAGCGTACATGTGCATGTTTATGTTACTGTTAAGATTCAATAGGTCTAATTGCAATGAATGTAGAATTCCCCTAATAGATTATAAGAATTAGTGAACACATTTAATGTTATGTAGTTAATATGTATTTCTTTTTACTGGCCAATTTAACATACATTTTGTTATTAATATATCAAATTACATTTATACCTTTTCAACAGTTCTGTTTTGTTATTGACCAAATTCAAGTGTTCGGTTTGACTTAAAGTAATCAGTTTCTACACACATAAACAGTTACGATGAGAAAGATTATTTCGTAAGATGTTGATATAAATTGAGAACATAAGTGGGCCTAATAACGATCCTTGCGATAGACCTTTTATAACCCTTTCAGACATCTTGTCTTTAAGAAATCATATATCGTGGTGAAAATAAACGCATTTTAATAGTTATGGTGGATTCATCGTCGCGAACCGCAGTCTGCAGACTGTTTTTTTTTTTATATGAAGGAGAGGAAAGTAACGAGCAATTTTTACTCGTTATGACTGCAGATTTTGAAACGCAGTCTGCAGTCTGCAGACAAAATATTACCATCTCCTGATTTTTTTATTTTTTCCTAAAGATTTTTAAGAAATGTTTATTTTTTATGTGATGCTTTGGCATCTCTGTGATGCCATCATTTGTGCGAAATGGCGTTACAAGGTAAGTTGTTTAAATTCAACATATTCTGGTTTGACTGGTTACCTGATTTTTACCTACATTTACAGTTTTGAATAAACTAAGGAAGCTTTTATTAAAGGTACGTAACTCTGCGGATCCATGCGGTGAAAGTTTTTAAATGTTTGAATTTGATTTGAATAAAGTAAAGAAGCTTATATCAGAAGTATGCAACTCAGCGGATCCATGCGGTGAAAGGTTTCAAAAGTTTCAACATCTGTTAAACGCATTCTTGGTATCAATGTAGCATAATATCATTTCATTCGACTTTCGCGCAATATTTCACGTACAGCAAACTTTTCCACTTCTAATTGAAGCAAAAGTAATATTTGTTCGCGGCTCATATTTTCACAACTCATTTTATTTCTTTTCAGTTTACGTTTAAAATTGATAACAACACTTTTTAATTTCGCAAACTACACATCTGATACCTGAACAGCTGTTAAAAAAAAGTCTGTAGTAACTCAAACTACAAACAATGAAACGAGCTGCGGGTTGCTTGTTATAATTCAACAAACAAGTCTTCAGTCTACAGAAGATAATGAATCAACCTTTTGTACCATTATCCAAAGAGTCCTTTCTAAGTTTTACATATCGCTGACTTAGTCGGCAAAACCCACTTTTTATGCAAATTGAGTTTTTAATGTAGGATGCTAGTGTAACTGAAAAGACAACATTTACAAAAAATAAAATGCCCTTATGTTGTTCTTTCCTGTTGCTATACAGTGGTAAGCAATTATGCTAAGTCAAAAAAAAAAAAAATAGTAAAATAATAACAAGTATGAAAATTATAGTCGGTCTAGACCGATTATACGATACCCTATACCATGGTTTTGGATGTAGAAAATAAGCGTAAACCAAATTTGAGTGGCATTGTTATAAATGGTTTAGGCTGCAGATATGAAAAAGTTCATATCGGGTGCTGTACTTATATGGGGACTAGGTCGAAAAATGGACCGATCCTGACCATTTTTGGTAAAGTCACTTATATTTTTAAAAATATATACAAACCAAATGTGAGAAAAATCTGTGCAATATTTTTGTTTTTTTTTTTTTTGATAGATTTAAGTCAAGATCGGGAAGCAGCTCCATATGGGGCCTGTGACTAAGAATTGTCCTATAGAGATTATTTTTGGACTGCTGATTAATGGATATAATAAACACATACAAACCCAATTTGACTGAGATCTATATATTAATTTGGATCTTATGGCAATTTATGTCGATTTCATAGGGGTCATTTGTATGGGGACTAGGTCTGAAATTTGACCGAATTTCACCAATTTCAACAGCATTCAGCTTATATACCAAACTTCATCAAAATATATACATATTTGCGACCTGTAGTTTGATTACAAGGTTTACATGGACACACAGACGGACATCGCTAAATTGACTCAGAAAGTGATTCTGAGTCGATCGGTATAATAAAAGATGGGTCTAGGTCATATATTTTTGGTAGTTACAAACAGCAACACAAAGTCATTATACCCAACACATATGTAGTATACCTACAACATTTACCTAACAAAAAACTTTTGAACTAAAATACTTTTCAAAGATCACTTTGAGCTTAAAATCAAAATTTTATCAAAAGTTTTTTATAAAATTTTCTTTATTCGTTTGTGTTAATTTAAAATAAAAATATTTATAGTTTTTTTGTCGTCACACACATTTAGTTTTAAAAAATTAGAACTTAATTCGAGTTTTGTTTATTTTTAAGGGCACAAAATATTGTAAAAGATTAACTAAATAATTACTAAGTTATTTAAACTTTAAGGGTAACTAGTAATTATAATATTGTTTCTGGAAAACATTGTTAAATTATATATTTTATTAGGCGATTGCCATGGAGTCTGCAGAAATTCCAGTCATGATGATTACGGGATTGAATCCTTATGGGTTTAATAGTGATTCCGATGATTCTTACGACTCACCAACGACATCAAAAGAACGCAAGAAGATAGCTCGAAGGGAAAACCCTACTTGGTTTGGGGCCATAAAGAGCGTAGAGAAAAGTGTAAAACTTACTTGAGAAAACAAAAAGTAGGTATCAGTTGGACTTGCGAAAAAAAGTAAACAACCATGTACACTGAAAGAAAGATGTAGCTGTAAAAAAATAACCACATTTAAAGGGGAAAGGGGTTTATATGAGTATTTTGATTCAAAATACTCCAACTTTAAGACCACAAAATAGAAAAGTGATAGCCGAATCTAAACGATGTCGACCCTTACAGTACTATATGAGAGTAGAAGATGCAAATATTCGAGTGTGCAGAACATTTTTCCTAAACACTTAGAACATTGGTAGACAAACTGGCTGAAATAGCATTCAGTTTCAGCAAGTTCAAAAAAAAAAAAAAAAATGCTAAAGATAAAAGAAACTCAACAGCTGAAAGGCAATACCTTAATTTTTTCCCTGATTCTCTGCCATCAACGGAGTCTCATTATTGTCGCGCTGATACTAAAAAAAATATTTACTGGCAGAGTTGATCTCAAAGATTAAACTTTACAACTTTTATGTTAATAACTAGTGTAATAAAAATAATATTCGACCGTTTTCTACTTCGGTTTTTTATCAAACGTTTGCCTTGTTTACGCCTAAAAAAAGATCAATACCAAATATATACAAGATTTTCAGTCGGTAATCTCTCGCAGGAAGAATACAATCTTCACCAAAGGAAGAAGCAAGAGGCAAAAAATTAAAAAAGCCAAGACCGGGATGAACAAACACATGTTTTCACAGTATATCTTCAAGCTGTATTAATGACTCCAAAATCACAAGTCAGCAGCTTATTGGTTTTTTAATCTTAAAAACGAAAAAGCTTACTGCTTTTTATTTAATCAAGTGGAAGGTGGACTACTTTGTTGGCTTTTTTATTGAAACAAATTTTTTCTGGTAACGAGAATCCAGAAAAAATAATGTTTTATAGTGATGGTTGTACTTATCAAAATCGAAAATCTGTGATGTGTAGTACCTTGCTTTAGCAATCCAACATAATATTACTATTGAACAAAAAATTCTTGAGATAGATCACACCCAAATGGAAGCAGACAATGTGCACTCCACCACTGAACGTGCTATGAAAAATAAAAATATTGATGTCCGTGCTGAATCTGCAAAACAGCTCGAAAAAAGCCTGATCCCTGTGATGCCACATATTTGGATTTTTGTTTTTTAAAAGTCTTAATACTGTCCAATTTTATAAAAGTATTCGACCCGGACGCGGTAAATGCGATTCCAAAGTAACAGATATTCATGCTAATAAATACATTCGAAATAGTGATATATATTTTAAACTTCGATTCTCTGAAGATTGAATATAGACGCTACGGTGTTTTCGAAAGAAGAAAAATAACAGGTTGAAAATATGAAGACTTACAATTTTTAAAATCAAGTTTACCCAAAGAACACCATAAATTTATATTGATTTACATCACTTATGAATTATTTTTAAATTATTGGTTCTTTCAATTTGAAAGTACAATCATCTTAATATATAAAAACGTTGGTGCGTATGTTGGTACTCTAATAACTGTTGAACCACTAATGCTAGCGACTTCGTATTCATACCATATGTACCTTTGGTTCTCCGATTTGCATAACTTTTTTTTGTACCTGATAGGTGGCGCGGGGGTCGAGATTTTCCCAAAAAATTTATTTACGGTCCAATTTAGCTCAAATTCGCAACATATATTACGTACATAAAACTAAAGTTGCTGACAAAGCTTTTCACCTGTAGGTGGCGCTGGTGTTAAAATATTCAAGAAAACGTATATTTTTTTTCAGTCATATTCATAAAATTATTAAATGCAATGTATTTAAGGCACAGAATCTTTGGAATAGCTATTCGGGTGACACTGTAGTCTGATATTTGATTTTTGATCTGTGGGCGGAGGGGCATGGCGAAATCAAATTTTAGTATTGTACCTAGATATTTGCTAAAATTTTCGAGGGAGTTCGTGCTTTACTTTTGCCCGACACTCGGTATTAAAATTTAGATGCAATATAAAATCCAGATGTTTTCTTCGGGCCAGTAACGCGGACCGGACTCAGCTAGTGTATAAATAAAATTTATTTGGGAAAAGCAATGAAACAAGTCTAATGTTTTTTTTTTTAAATAAAAAAAATAAAAAATCATATAGACGAACCGACTATATGATACCCTATACCATGCGTTTAGAGACCCTATCTCTCAGGCCCAACTAACTGGATATAGAAAATAAGCATAAACCAAATTTGAGTGGGATTTTTATTAATTTTTTCGGCTGCAGATACGAAAAAGTTCATATCGGATGCTATATCTATATGGGGACTAGGCCCAAAAATGGACCGTTTGGTAAAGTCTCTTGTATTTTGCAAAAATATATACAAACAAAATTTGAAAAGAATCAGTGCAATATTTTTGTTTTTTGATAGATTTAAGTGAAGATCGGGAAGCAGCTCTATATGGGGCCTATGACTAAGAGTTGTCCCAGGGATCATTTTTAGACTACTCATAAATGGATGTAATAAACGCATACAAACCCAATTTGAGTTAGATCTATATGACAATTTGGATCTTATGGCAATTTATGTCGATTTCATAGGGGTCATTCGTATGGGGGCTAGGTCTAAACATGGACCGGTTCTCACTAATTTAAAAGCTTATATACCAAATTTCATCAAAATATATTCATATTTGTGACCTGCAGTTTGATTACAAGCTTTATATGGACACACAGACGGACGGACGGACAGATGGACGGACGGACATCGTTAAATCGAATCAGATAGTGATTCTGATTCGATCGGTATAATAAAAGATGGGTCTAGGTCAAATATTATTGGTAGTTACAAACAGCAGCACAAAGTCATTATACCCAAACCACATAGTGGTATAGGGTATAATCAATAAAATTAAAAGCAAATCTGATAAGTCCACATTTGAAATAGAAAATCATAAACAACAAATTTGCTAGGTTCAAAAAGAGTCTATAAGTCTGCAATAATTTTATTTTCGAATTCTACGATTATTTGTATTCAACAAGATGAAATAAAGATGAAAACTGTATTTACAGATTTTAAAAAAATAACCCAAAACAAGTAAGAAAATTATAGTCGGTCTAGACCGACTATACGATACCCTATACCATGCGTTTAGAAACCCTATCTCTTAGGCCCAACTAACTGGACATTGAAAATAAGCAAAAACCAAATTTGAGTGGGATTTTTATTAATTTTTTTGGCTGCAGATATGAAAAAATTCATATCGGATGCTATATCTATAAAGGGACTAGGTCCAAAAATGGACCGATCCTGATCATGTTTGGTAAAGTCTCTTGTATTTTGCAAAAATATGTACAAACAAAATTTGAGAAGAATCAGTTCAATATTTTTGTTTTTTAATAGATTTAAGTGAAGATCGGGAAGCAGCTCTATATGGGGTCAAAGGGATCATTTTTGGACTACTCATTAGTGGATGTAATGAACGCATACAAACCCAATTTGAGTAATATCTATATGACAATTTGGATCTTATGGCAATTTATGTCGATTTCATATGGGTAACTTGTATGGGGCTAGGTCTGAACATGGACCGATTCTCACCAATTTCAATAGCGTTCATCCCATGGCCGATAAAAGCTTATATACTAAATTTCATCAAAATATATTCATATTTGCGACCTGCAGTTTGATTACAAGCTTTACATGGACACACAGACGGACGGACGGACGGACGGACGGACGGACGGACATTGTTAAATCAACTCAGAAAGTGATTTTGATTCGATCGGTATAATTAAAGATGGGTCTAGGTCAAATATTTTTGGTTGTTACAAACAGCAGCACAAAGTCATTATACCCAAACCACATAGTGGTATAGGGTATAAATATGTTGTGCAGTTTTTTGTCCCTCCTGAAAAATTATAAAAAACGATTAAGCCAACGATATATGCTTTTTATACGTTTAATTTTGTAATGATTGTCGATTAATTCTTTTTTGTTTTCAAAAGCGCTTTGTGACTGTGAGGTATACGTAAATGTTACGTAAATGTTCCATTAAATTTTGCAGTAATAAAGTCCTCAGATCTATTTAAATGCACGTTGTTTATATTTGACAAATTTATATATGGGTGCTATTTTTTTTTTGTCAGCATTACTGCTTTATTTCTTAAATTAGCTTCAAAATGACCACTTAGTTAAGAGGAAATATTGAAACACTTATAAGAGGAGAAGGTGATGAATTTGACCAGCAGTAAGGTTCCTGAACATATTACCACAAAACATTGGCTGAAAAAATTGCATATAGGGCAGTTTTAGAAAAGATTGAGATGCCCAACAGTTCGAAAATGCAATTAGCGACTGTAGGAGTTGACTCAATTGGTGGATTTAGTACTAGAAAACCCTTGCGAAGTGTCTGAAAGCACCAAAATCCAATTCATCAAAAAAAGATATTGTATGGAAGAATAAGCTCATGCGAAATAAAGAAGTTGTTACATTTGATCCGCCAAATGTTAATTATATTTTGGAAACAACATTTCAATATTTCGAGAAATACTTCGGTGATGAATTTTTTGACAAAGCCGCATATTACACAAATTTATTTGCCATTCAGCAAGGTAAATCATCGATAAAATGCGTATATCTTTTTGGGGTTCATATTATGATGACTTGTTTGAAATTTCCTCGAGTGCGAATGTACTTTGATAAGCGTCGGGCAATGCCTTCGTTTTATGAAAAAATTACGGTCTATTATGAAACTGCATACATGAAACATATATTTCAGCTCGGCCAAAAGAATGCCACGATAAATTTTACAAAGCAGGGCCTGTAATTGAACATATGCGTCGTCGGCTTCACCAATTGTCTTTGGAGGAAAATCTTTGTGTGAACGAGCAAGTAATTCCATTTACAGGAAAGATTATTGGACTGCAGTACATAAAAGGCAAACCATGCCTAAGGGGTGTCAAAGTGTTCTTTTTATGCGCTAAGAATGGAATGCCCTATGATTTCATTATCTAACTACATACAGAAAACAGATTCATTGTGGCTACCGAGTACACTGCTAACTGAATTGTGATGAAGCTACTAACCGAAGTTCGAGTTAATTACGTGTTAAATTCTGTTGTCGGAACAGTACATGTGTTATACAATCGAAAACACCGTTACTGAACTTTTGAACAATTCGATTGGCTAAATTTTTTCTGTGTGTAGCCATGTTATACCACACCACTCAACCAAATCCACTTATGCCAGATCAAAAACTTTTAAATAAGCGTTGAAAAGATTCTGCTTCAGAATGCTATAGTGAGGACGGAAAAGTGATATTTACAAGGATGGTTTTCGAATTTTTTCAGTTTATTATTTAATTTTGAATGAGTTTATAAATTTTTGTTATTAAATTTTCAGGTGCTTTGACAAAAAGTTTGGAAATCTAGCTTGCAACCTTGTGGGAGTCGGTTCATCAGATATGGCGAAGAGATGGGTCAAAATATGTAGAAGTAAACCGTCATGAAGTTGCGCGTTTATACAATGAACAGTACTATAGAATAAACATTCTTACTTCAAAATGGACCGCATATGGAGTAATACATTTTGTTGATTTGGCTCTTACAGCTTCGTGAATGGAATATAAAAAAGCGTGTGAAATAAATGGAACTTTTTTCGACAACATTTGGAGTATTTTGTATAATATTGTAATATTCCTGATCTACTTCTACCGAAAGGAGATTCATAAATTTTGAATTCAATTCATCAACGTTTTCAAATGAAAATATCTCTAATAGTCTTCTACGCTTGTTTATAGCCAACAGCGGAATTTAATTGCAAATTTATAGAAATTGCACTTAGCATTATTGATGTTTCGATTAAATTGTCTCTGCTTGCCGCATGATATTCATCTTTAAGGTTAGGAGTTTTAAACCTCCTACATGCAATATTCTATCAATAGATTGAGTCTCTTATAGTAGCAGCAGAGCAATGTTTAATATTGACTGTTTTGGTTTTGGTTTTTAGAAGAAATTTCATTGATTATCAAACGATGTCATAGATTAAATACAATTCCAGGAAAAAGTTGACATATATTAAGGCTTTATAAAGTGTGTAATTAATTCATACAAACTTTTACCTTGTGTCGAGTTTCGCCTTCTGTAGTCTTTTATATAACTTCTAAAAATGTTAAAGAATATTTTTAAAAATAAGTTTAAGTTTACCTAAAGTGATTTCAAAATTGCTTTGAATTAAATTAATTATTTTGTTATATAATTATGTATACTTTAATAAATTGCCTCAATCACTAGAACACAAACCAAGTAGCAGCCATTTGTTCTTTTTTTACAAACTTTAAAAAAAAACAGTCATTCAAAGACAAGTGTAATTACAAATTTTTACTTTGAATTCTGAAATAACATTAAAAAAAATCACATAAAACGAAAAATGTAAGATTTTCCTTAGGTTGAAAAAAGTGCATCAACATGTTTAGGGACACAAACAGAATTTGAAAAGGGTCATCAAAAGTCTTTATTTTATGTAAAGATTTCAGATTTCATATAATTCACTTAATTCCCATTTCGCGTATGATCGATAGCATTTTCAGAGGCAAGACACCTTAGCGTATGACTATTTTCTATCATGTTAATTCCCTTAATCTCTTACCATTAAGATGTATGTATAAATAAATTTTGTTAATCATCTATATTTCATTAATTTTGCTATAAAACTTTATCTCTTATCGAAATAAAAAACAACCGCAAAACTAATTGGAAAACAAACTTTCATAAACATACTAATTGATTACATTTACACATAAATAACCTACGTTAATAAATTTGATAAAAAAGTTTTGTTTTATTATTGAAAACTTGTTAAAACCCAGAGCAAAAGAGCGAAAAAAAAATTATGTATGTATATACCTGGAGGGACAGTAGTGAGTGACATAACTTAAAGTTATAACCAACGGATAATTTTTTTTGTTGATTTTTTTTAATTTAGCATATATACAAAAAAATTTTTAACATGATTTCTTGTAGATGTATTTATAATAAAAAATCATGAACAAACTAGCTCGCATATAAAAATACGCTCATGTACGAGTACAAACAAATATATTATACTCTTATTCCCAAATTGCTGTCGATACATAAACGGAAGCAATGCTTTGGAGTTGTGTAAATTTTGTACTAGAAAAATATTTAAAATATGTTAAAATGGGAACAACCATTAACATGAACAACAACTGTAGCAAATTAACAAACTGGTAACAACAAATGCAACAACTACGATATTCGTTATATTTAATTCTCTGAAATTTTTCGTTGCATGTAACTAACATATAACAGGAATAGGGATTTTTATAACTACATGAGGTTCAAATAATAGATATATTTTTTGTACATATACATATGTTGTTTTTCGGAATGTTTCATTACCCTACACAAAATTAGTATGGTAAAAATGCTTTTTCAGGGAACAAAAATTTTATTATATATGAATATTTACACACAAATTTTAAATTTAAATATTGATTTAAGTAATTATTCCTTATATACGTATTTCACAAACCAAAAATAAGTAATATAAAGAGAGAATTTTTTACAAGTTTTAAAATAAATATTTTTTTATGAAAAAAAATAAAATATTCAATTTCAATTTATGTTTTATATTTTATTTTTAATAAAAACAAGATCTTTAAAATAAAATTTTTTTACAAACTACTACTCAACTCAACTACTCACTTGCAACCGCTCACTTCCTTTGAATAATCTGCTGCATGAAATATCAACTGAATCAATCAAAACACAATGGCAAAAATTAATGTCGCATTTCCTATGTATTTGCGATCGATTACAAATATATTTTTCTACCATAAAATGTAGATTTATTTTTTTTTTTAATAAAAACAAATTTTTTGAATTTAAAATTCATATTTTCTGATCTTTTTACACTAGAAACAAAAACAAAATAAAATAAAATAAAATACAATAAAATAAAATAATATAAAATAAAATAAAACAAAATAAAATAAAATGAAATAAGTAAAAGAAAATCAAATAACATAAATTAAAAACAAGTAAGAAAATTATAGTCGGTCTAGACCGACTATACGATATCCTATACCATGCGTGTAGAGACCCTATCTCATAGACCAAACTAAGTGGATATAGAAAATAAGCATAAACCAAATTTGAGTGGGATTTTTATTAACTTTTTCGGCTGCAGAGATGAAAAAGTTCATATCGGATGCTATATCTATATGGGGACTAGGCCCAAAAATGGACCGATCCTGACCATGTTTGGTAAAGTCTCTTGTATTTTGCAATAATATATACAAACAAAATTTGAGAAGAATCAGTGCAATATTTTTGTTTTTTAATAGACTTAAGTGAATATCGGGAAGCAGCTCTGTATGGGGCCAAAGCGGTCATTATTGGACTATCATTAATGGATGTAATGAACGCATACAAACCCAATTTGAGTAAGATCTATATGACAATTTGGATCTTATGGCAATTTATGTCGATTTCATAGGGGTAATTTGTATGGGGGCTAGGTCTGAACATGGACCGAATTTCACCAATTTCACCAGCTTTCATCCCATGGCCGACAAAAGTTTATATACCAAATTTCATGAATATATATTCATATTTGCGACCTGCACTTTGATTACAAGCTTTACATGGACACACAGACGGAAGGACGGACGGACGGACATTGTTAAATCAACTCAAAAAGTGATTCTGATTCGATCGGTATAATTAAAGATGGGTCTGGGTCAAATATTTTTGGTTGTTACAAACAGCAGCACAAAGTCATTATACCCAAACCACATAGTGGTATAGGGTATAATTAATGTCATATTTCTTATGTATTTGCGATCGATTAAAAATATATTTTTCTACCATAAAATGTAGACTTGATTTTTTTTAATAAACACAAATTTTTTGAATTCAAAATTCATATTTTCTGATCTTTTCACAGTAGAAACAAAAATAAAATAAAATAAAATAATATAAACTAATATAAAACAAAATAAAATAAAATGAAATAAGTAAAAGAAAACCAAATAACATAAATTAAAAATAAAGTAAGATAAAAAATTGAAATAAAGTGAAAAATAAAAACAATAAAAACAATGAAATAAAACAAAATTAAATAAAATAAAATAAAATAAAATAAAATAAAATAAAATAAAACAAAATAATATAAAATAAAAACAATTAAAATAAAATAAAATAAAACAAAATAAAATAATATAAAATAAAATAAAATAGAATAAAATAAAATAAAATAAAATAAAATAAAACAAAACAAAATAAAATAAAACAAATAAGAATATTATAGTCGGTCTAGCCCGACTATACGATACCCTAAAGCATGGTTTAGAGACCCTATCTCTTCGGTCCAACTAATTGGATATAGCAAATAAGCATAAACCAAATTTGAGTGGCATTTTTATTAATTTTTTTCACTGCAGATATGAAAAGGTTCATATCGGATACTATATTTATATGGGAACTAGGTCGAAAAATGGACCGATCCTGACCATATTTGGTAAAATTTGAGAAAAATCTGTGCCAATTTTTGTTCTTTGATAGATTTAAGTGAAGATCAGGAAGCAGCTCTATATGGGGACTATGACTAAGAATTTTCCTATAGGGATTATTTTTGAACTACTGATTAATGGATGCAATAAACACATACAAACCCAATTTGACTGAGATCTATATGATAATTTGGAACTTATGGCAATTTATGTCGATTTTATAGGGGTCATTTGTATGGGGACTAGGTCTGAACATGGACCCATTCTCACCAATTTCAAAAGGTTTTATCCTATGGCCGACGAAAGCTTATATACCAAATTTCATCAAAATATATTCATATTTGCGACCTGTAGTTTGATTACAAGGTTTACATGGACACACAGACGGATGGACGGACGGACATTGCTATTTCGGCTCAAAAAGCGATGATGAGTCGATCGGTATAATTAAAGATGGCTCTAGGACGAATATTTTTGGTTGTTACAAACAGCAGCACAAAGTCATTATACCCAAACCACATAGTGGTATATGGTATAATGAAATAAGTAAAAGAAAATCAAATAACATAAATTAAAAAAAATAAAATAAAATAAAATAAAATAAAATAAAATAAAATAAAATAAAATAAAATAAAATAAAACAAAACAAAATAAAATAAAATAAAATAAAATAAAACAAGTAAGAAATACATAGTCGGTCTAGACCGAATATACGATACCCTATACCATCCGTATAGAGACCCTATCTCTCATGCCCAACTAACTGGATGTAGAACATAAGCGTAAACCAAATTTGAGTGGGATTTTTATTAAATTTTTTGGTTGCAGATATGAAAAAGTTCATATCGGATGCTATATCTATATGGGGACTAGGCCCAAAAATGCACCGATCATGACTATGTTTGGTAAAGTCTCTTGTATTTTGCAAAAATATATACAAACAAAATTTGAAAAGAATCAGTGCAATATTTTTGTTTTTTGATAGATATAAGACCGGGAAGCAGCTCTATATTTGGCCTATGACTAAGAGTTGTCCCATAGGGATCATTTTTGGACTACTGATTAATGGATGTAATAATCACACAATTTGACTAAGATTTTTATGATAATTTGGATCTTATGGCAATTTATGTCGATTTCATAGGGGTCATTTGTATTTCAGTAGCTTATATACCAAATTTCATCAAAATATATTCATATTTGCGACCTGCCCTTTGATTACAAGCCTTACATAGACACACAGACGGACGGACGGACATCGTTAAATCGAATCAGATAGTGATTCTGATTCGATCGGTATAATAAAAGATGGGTCTAGGTCACATATTTTTGGTTGTTACAAACAGCAGCACAAAGCCAATATACCCAAAGCACACAGTGGTATAGGGTATAATAAAATAAAATAAAATAAAATAAAATAAAATAAAATAAAATAAAATAAAATAAAATAAAATAAAATAAAATAAAATGAAATAAAATAAAATAAAATAAAATAGATATAATGGAATAAAATAAAGTAAAATAAAAAACAAGTAAGAAAATTATAGTCGCTCTAGACCGACTATACGATACCCCATACCATGCGTTTAGAGACGCTATCTCTTATGCCCAACTAATTGGATATAAAAAATAAGCATAAACCAATTATGTGTGGCATTTTTATTAATTTTTTTGGCTGCAGATATGAAAAAGTTCATATCGGATGATATTTCTATATGGGGACTAGGTCCAAAAAAGGACCGATCCTGACCATATTTGGTAAAGTCACTTACACTTTGAAAAATATATACAAACCAAATTTGAGAAAAATCTGTGCAATAGTTTTGTTTTTTGATAGATTTAAGTGAAGATCGGGAAGCAGCTCTATATGGGGCCTATGACTAAGAGTTGCCCAATAGGGATCATTTTTGGACTAATGATTAATGGATGTAATATATACATATAAACCTAATTTGACTAAGATTTATATGATAATTTGGATCTTATGGCAATATATGTTGATTTCATAGGCGTCATTTGTATGGGGGCTAGGTCTGAACATGGACCGATTCTCACCAATTTCAATAGCGTTCATTCCATGGCCGATAAAAACTTAAATACCTAATTTCATCAAAATATATTCATATTTGCGACCTGCAGTTTGATTACAAGCTTTACATGGACACACAGACGGACGGACATCGTTAAATCGAATCAGATAGTGATTCTGATTCGATCGGTATAATTAAAGATGGGTGTAGGTCAAATATTTTTGGTTGTTACAAACAGCAGCACAAAGTCATTATACCCAAACCACATAGCGGTATAGGGTATAATGAAAGAAGTGAAAGAAAATCAAAAAAAATAAAACAAAACAAAATAAAATAAAACAAAATAAAATAAAAATAAGCTAAATAAAATAAATAAAATAAAATAAAATAAAATAAAAGAAAAGAAAAGAAAAGAAAAGAAAAGAAAAGAAAAGAAAAGAAAAGGAAAGGAAAGAAAAGAAAAGAAAAGAAAAGAAAAGAAAAGAAAAGAAAAGAAAAGAAATTAAAATAAAATAAAATAAAATAAAAGAAAATAAAATAAAATAAAATAAAAAAAAATAAAATAAAATAAAAGAAAATAAATTAAAATAAAAAAAATAAAATAAAATAAAATAAAATAAAATGAAATAAAATACAATAAAATAACATAAAATAAAAAAATGAAAAAAATGAAATAAAATAAATTAAAATAAAATAAAAATAAAATGTGATAAAACAAAATAAAATAAAATTAATTAAAATAAAATAAAATAAAATAAAATAAAAAAAAATATAATAAAATAAAAATAATTAAAATAATATAAAATAAAAAAAAAATAAAATAGAAATGCAAATTAATATAAAATATCTCAAAAAATGTCGCAACATTGATAGAAGTGCTTGGTTTACTATTGCATCTTAATAGATAGTTATGCTCATCACTGACTTATTGATTCTGTAATGTCGTTCGAATAATATTTTACTTTTTAAAAATATTATACATAGATGATATAAATGAATAAACTAGCAATACATAAATTTTATATGCAGACATTTTAATAAAAGTTTGAAATTTCTTGAAAAGTAAAATTTTCTACAAAAGTACGTTTCCTTTAAAATAAATCATCAGTTCTTAAAGAACTAGATTTTCTTAAAAGAGTCAATTTTTTTTAAATAACATTTTCTTCAAAATATATATTTTCTTAAAAAAAATGTATGTCTTTAAAAATTCATTATCCTAAAAAAAAATTAGCTTTTCATAAAAAAGAATATTTTCCTAAAAGTATTCTTTTTTTAAATGCCTTCTATTGGAAAGATAAATTTTCTTAAAAAGTGCTTTTTCTTAAAAAACGCTTTAAAATTATTTCAAAAAAAGAATTTTCTTAAGAAGTTGCTTTTTTAAGCCTTTGAATGAATTATTTTCTCAAATCAAGAATGAAAAGACTTATGGACTTATTTTTTAAATTGTATACAAATTTGGAATAGTTCTTAATAGTTTTTTTTTATATATATTTATTTTTTTTTTTAATTTCTTAAACAAAAATGTAATCTGTTGATATTTTGAGCAACGGTATGTAGCGTACAATTACAGAAATATGCCACTTATTCAAGAATTGTAATGAATATTTCTGTAGGGAATACACTTGCATGTAAAATTGTTTGAAAAAACCAATATAATGCAACAAAAAAGAGCAAAAAATAGAAACATATACACCTTTGTTATAAATTTTTCAAAATAAACATATACTCCCTTCTAATTTTACTTGTGCACCAATACATACCCTTACAAAAATTTGCTGTTTTTCTATAACTTTTTATTTCTACATGTCGAACATGAAAAAGCACCAAAGTAACTGGGGAAAAAATAACTCCCAGACTTGTTCAAGTAGCTTAAGGAGATTTTTTTGTTGTTGTCGTTTTTGTATGGCAGCAAAGGACAAAGTTCTTGTTACTTCGACATTCACATATACACACATTTATACAGTAGTCAATAAACTCTATAAAATATGCAAGGTTTTGAGTTCTCAAAAAAATCGGTTTTTTTGTTGCATTTATAAAACTTAGCGTTGTTTGAATTTTGTACACATTAGTTTTACAAAACCTGTATGCAAAATTCTACATACATACGTACTAATATATGGAGATATATGGATGTAGGTGCGCATACGTATTTGTTGTTCTCACCACAACGAACTGTCCCCAAAGGAAATTAGCCTTAAAGCAAATTCCACATTGTTGACATTTCATACAATTTGAATGAAGCTTAAAATGACAAATCTACCAACGACGTGAATACAAATTGCTTTATGAGAATTGGACGAGTATACAATTTTGTAGCTCATTGAAGTTTCGAGCTAATTGAAAATTTTTAATCGATTTGCCTCAAGTTTTGTGCGAATTGGCAAACATTTTCCAACATAGTGGATAATTAATATTAATTATTATCGATTAAGTTATAAATTTTTCAGGCTCAAGATCAAAGGTTTTTACACCAACTAGCAGATCCCAGCGCTCGAAATTCGAGTGCAATTTCCAGACAGCTTTATTTTTCAACTTAGACAATTCACAAACCAAAACTTTTATGGCTTATTATTATTGTGAATGAAGATAACACGTTCATTAACCAATACATTAACAAATTTAATAAAACACACATAGCATATGTATAATTTTATGTATGTGTTAGTAGCAACTTTAAATGCAATTTACTCAAAATAAAGGAAAAAATTTAAAATTCTGCAAATTTGCAAAGCGGTTCTAAAGAAATACATTTCAAATAATATACGTTTGGTCGAAATCGGGATAAAACTGTAGAACAAAACATCGGTCACAAGAAATCGCCTAGCCTATTAATATTATAGATTACAGCAAACACATATGCAGATTTGTTTCAAAGATGCATTTATATTCTGAAATACAGGTTGTTCAACTGTACAAGTCATTACATCTTTACAAAAACATAGAAAAACATAAGTTTTTGGGTTGATACTTTTTTATTTTAAACAAGTATCCGTTTTGCCCTATATACTTCAGCAGGAAATCCTCTACTTTTAATAAGACCTCCCAAGTTTAAGTTAGGTTAGGTTAGATGGGTTTCCCACGCGAAGGCGAGTAAACTCGGAGGTCATGTGGCCCATTGCGATACCCTTTATAAAGTGTCGGCATGTAGAGATAGGAAAAGAGATTATAGAAGTACAGATAGATAATGAGAGGAGTATGGAAAGGAAAGAAAAGTGAAAAAGAGTTCTTTCGTCCACCAAGGCGTCTCACGTCCAGTCCTGGTTATTCACACAGCAAATATTGCACTGACTCTGCTCTCGGGACACCTAGGCGTTCGGCCATTGACCCTATTACACAATATGCAGTAAGTACTCCTCTAAGTAGGCTAACTGCCCCTTTTCCAAAACCAAGGTAAATTAGGCGAGGGCCATAAGATCTGGGATATTCTGCAAGAGGTCAGTTGTCTGCAACTTGTCCTTAGCTCATGATCAACTACCTCTTCAATTAAATTCGACAGCTCGGATGGAGGGATTCTAATATCATTGTCCATCGTCCCACTCGAAAAAACTGAGTCCTTCTGCGCACACTTGCCAGCCAGCTCGAGGTACTTGATACATTTCTTCACATACTTATATCTAACGGCCCTCGATTTTAGAGATTTGAAAGCAGCAAGACTGTCCACGAAGATATTAATGGTCATTGGATCCATATCCCGCTCCAGAATTATTTAATAATTAATATCGGCCCGAAAAAAGCCACATTTGTCAGGGATTCTCCGAGATACCCGAATGTCAAGTTGCACAGAGTAGATCCCTGACCCTGCACCCGCTTCCATTTTTGAACCGTCGATATACACTGAGATCGCAGCCCTGTTTATAATAGAGTCTGCGGCCCAGTCTTCCCTAGTCGGTACTTGGATTATAAAATTACCCCCAAAGTTCTTCACCAGTGACATATAATCGGTATATTTATCATTTTGTGTCCCGTCCTCCCCAAAATAAGAGATCGAAAGTTTCTCAAAAGAGGCTCCTATTCTAGGGATGACCTCCTTATTCGACTCGAATCTTTTATAGTCGAGCCATTTCATTATATTTGTGAAAAGGAAATTCTCGGTGGGATAGAAATGTGGGAAATAAGGTGAACAGTTCGAACCTCAACTGGTTTATTTTTTCAATCGGAACTACAAAGTTGTGCACCCGAGCATTATTTTTGTTTTGCCAAAATGGGTCCTTTTTCTTGATTTCTTCGTTTAATTGAACCAGATATTTCCATGAGTATCCCAACAAATCGTGACCATAACCATACCAGCCGTCTCTGCTTTTTTGGGGGCGGAATAACCTAGTAAAATCTATTTTTTGACCGCAGTTTCATTTCTCCTATACTCGTATAATAGTGAATCCATGCTCCATCACACGTTATGTAGCGGCGAAGAAATTAAAAACGATAGCATAAGAAAAACCTCTAACCAGCTACAGAATCATTCACACAATTGCGTCTATTCTCTGTTTCTACTGATAGCCTTTTCATACCCAATTTGTTGTGTAAAATTGAAATCACTAATTAACGCACATCAACTCGTCGGTCACCAAAACTATACCGTGGATTTGATCGATGATTTCCAAAGTAACTGTCTGACTAGTTAAGTCGCCCAGAACAAGGTTCATCATTTGTAGATGTACGACCACGTTCAAATGCATTTAAATAATTGTACCTTTGTCGCAACTAAACTAACGATAATATCAACAAATAATTTATTTTCGTTTTTATTACAAATTATTCAACAAATTAAAAGAAACAAAAAACAATCTATTTTGCGGCTCTTCTTATGCCGTTCCCAAATAAAAAGTTGACCTTTTGTCCACTTTTTCAGGGTCGTGGTATTCATTTTAACATCCAAGCCGAGTTTCACCCCCCTTTATTCTCAATATACCAGTAGTGACGCCCACTTCTGTTGAAAATTTTAAGCGATTTTAACGTTTTTGACAATGTCTAACTTTGCTCAGTAAATATGTTCCATTCAATTTTGTTTGCAGAATGATATTTATGCTGCAGAAATTTTAAGAATATTGCAGTAGGCCTTCAGTGAACGGAAGCAAATGTTTACAAGTGGTACAAATAGTTCAAAAAAGAAAGATAAAGCTTTGAAGACAAAGAGCGTACCGCACTAGAAACAACATCAACTGATAAACACAACATCAAGGAAATAAAAGATTTGGTGTTGAAAAGTCATCAACTAATCTCGCTGGTACTACTGAAATTACAATGGATGTATCAACTCCATTGTATAAGAAAATTTAAGCCTCAAATGGAGCCTTCTGGATTTATTGAAAGAAAGAGCGGTGCATTAGTATCTCTAAAACAACGCTTCCTGACTACCAGAACAAAATAAAAAGCATTAGTAAGTCTATTGCAGAATTAATACTGGCAATATTCTCGCCTGTTTCTTTCAAAAGATATCATTGTCTAACTAAAAATATTATGTTAGATTTAAAGTCAGTTTTTCAGAGAGATTTCAATTGATACTATAAATAATATGCAAATTTTGAAGTTTGTTTTTAATGGTGCGTGGTGGAGAAGAAGAAGAAAAGTTATTGCTTCACAATATAAAGGAACAACGTATTTTGCTGATCTTTTAAAAAAATCTATGATAATAAATGCGAGTAATTTGGAGAAGACTATGAGAAACAGGGGACCCAGTCATGCGTAGAGTTGTATTTTCCCAATAAACTTACGAATCACCTTTCTATTTTAATTGGCATGTGCGGTCTAGCCAAATCCCTTCATATCTGACAGAAGATTTGTCAGAAGACATCTTTCATAGAAAATAGATGTAAAGTTCCGAACTTTCATTCTGTGATTAACTTATAGTGAGGTTCAGACAATTATTGAGAACAAAGTCATCGTAATGACCGAATATAGTTTAGGCCACCTCCGTATTCCAAAGTCATATGGACTGGAAAATATAACTGGCAAGTAATAAAGAAAATAAATACATACACTGATGTTGTCAAATTGTTATCTTAACAAAAATATATTTTTGATTGGGTATTGACGCATCGAAATAAGGAATAGGTAGCTCCATTCCTTTAAGATGAAGCAGATACAATATTTCTCTCAAAACTTATGTAAGCTCATATCGTCATAGCAAAAGCTTCCTCAAATATAGTCCCAACTCTACTAAAAAGTGGAGTTGTTTGTTGTTTGCGCATTTATTCGAATTTTAGTTGTGTTTCGAAGTATTTGATAAAAAATGGATAGATTTTTACGTGAAAGAAGGCAGCGAGATGAACTAGATATGGATTTTGATTTGGAAAGCGAAGCGGGCGAATCTCCGTGCAATAGTGACGATGATTTTGCATTATCAGACGAAGAGAATGATGAAAGTGAAGTTAGCGTGCATTCGGATGAAGACGACATTGAGCCATTGAGCAAAATTTAGCAGAAGGAAATGTAGCAAATCCTGACAATAAATATTTTTCAAAAAATAAGAAAATTGAATATTCATCGCAACCATTTCAAATAAATCGAAGAAATTCATTTCGACGTGCAGAAAATTTCACTTCAGGTAAAAACCTACCCTCTTTGTTATGGGTTCATGTTCATTATATGTTTCATTATACCCTATACCACTATGTGGTTTGGGTATAATGACTTTGTGCTGCTGTTTGTAACAACCAAAAATATTTCACCTAGACCCATCTTTAATTATACCGATCGAATCAGAATCACTTTCTGAGTTGATTTAACAATGTCCGTCCGTCCGTCCGTCCGTCTGTGTGTCCATGTAAAGCTTGTAATCAAACTGCAGGTCGCAAATATGAATATATTTTGATGAAATTTGGTAAATAAACTTTTATCGCCCATGGAATGAACACTGTTGAAATTGGTGAGAATCGGTCCATGTTCAGACCTAGCCCCCATACAAATTACCCCTATGAAATCGACATAAATTGCCATAAGATCCAAATTGTCATATAGATCTTACTCAAATTGGGTTTTGTATGCATTCATTACGTCCATTAATGAGTAGTCCAAAAATTATCCCTTTGGCCCCACATAGAGCTGCTTCCCGATCTTCACTTAAATCTATTAAAAAACAAAAATATTGCACTGATTCTTCTCAAATTTTGTTTGTATATATTTTTGCAAAATACAAGAGACTTTAGCAAACATGATCAGGATCGGTCCATTTTCGGACCTAGTCCCCATATAGATATAGCATCCGATATGAACTTTTTCATATCTGCAGCCAAAAAAATTAATAAAAATCAGACTCAAATTTGGTGTTTGCTTATTTTGTATGTCCAGTTAGTTGGGCCTAAGAGTTAGGACATGCTATAGGGTATCGTATAGTCGGTGTAGACCGACTATAATTTTCTTACTTGTTTTTGATAAAATTCAGGTCCAAAAGCATTAGCAGCTGCTAATATAGTTGGTGTTTCGTCTGCATTTCACATGTTCCTTGGACCGGTTGAGAATATTATTTTGAACATGACGAATTTATATGGTGTGCGAAAGTACAAGGACGAATGGGAAAACATTGATTTAGACACTCTGCACGCATACTTTGGATTGTTGCTGCTTTCTGGTGTGTATCGGTCATACGTTGAATGTGTCACTAAACTGTGGAATGAAGAAACTGGTCGGCCAATATTTAGAGCAACAATGTCTTGTTGCTCTTCGATTTGATGACCGCGAACAACGTAAGGCCAACACTTCATCTACAAGTACTTCTGTCCGCGACAAATTGGCACCGATTCGAAATGTATACGATAAATGGAATCATAATTTGAAAGCTGTATACACACCAGGAAAAAACATTACATGTCCGTTTCGTCAGTATACTCCATCCAAGCGCCGGCGAAATATGGCATCAAAATTTGGGTGCTAATCGACTCAAAAACTTTGATATGTACATTAGGGTGACAATGGTTTGTATGTAAAAAAATTTTTGTTCGAATTTAAAAGTTTTTTCAACGGAATATTGTGCTAATAGGTCCAAGAGTTTTGTGCCGAAAATTTGAGCCAAATCGGACAACGTTTTCTGGACGCGCATCCAGGTCAAAGGTCAGGTATTTGCATATTTCACAGCTAGTATGAAATAAAGTTGAGAAACTCATATATTTTCTACTTTATTTTACAAAAACATCTGGATTCTGTAGACTTTTAATAAAGAGGACACTCAAATGGTTTTTTTGGAAACTAGCTCTCAAATTTCCCTTGCGTCGAAGTGATCCACAAACTATTTTATTTCAAAAATGTTTAATATATGTATGCCATTATTGGCAATGTATATAAATCAATCTACTACTTTTTCTAATTTTAAAAACAAAAATTATGATCGGTGATTTGGTAGGTTTTTTTTCTTTTAAAATCTACAGATAAAAAACTTTTTGCAGAGAATATAGATTAGCATGTTTTGAATACAGCTGCCTATATTTTTGTACCACCTGTAAAATATTAAACCATGTCAAGAGAAAAAAAAATTAAAAAAGTTATAATATATGATAGTTACTTTCATTAAATGTTGTTTCTGTCCCTCATCTTTTGTTATTTTGTCATGGTATTCTTGAATTAACTGAATGCCTCTTTCAGCACAATCATTAACAGCAGCCAAGTTTTGAATAATTTGTTTCGCTCTTAGGTACTCTCCTGTAACACTCCAAGAACGTGGATCGTTGCTGAAAAACTCTATTGAAATTCCAAATCTCTTGAAAACTTTTTTGGTATTTTTTGAAAACAAATCTTGTAAAATATCAGAGTTGTCTCTGAAAATAAAACTTTTAAAGTTTTCCTTCTTTATTACTAGCTTCTTTGCTATCTCTTCATCCTCATTTTCAGATATATCTACAGACATCTTCGCTACTAGCTTGCTTTTTGTTATGTTGTCTATCCTTTCGTCAAACAAAGAAAAGCCCACACATTCTTCGCTTAAGTAATACAGATGATTTAATACCTTTGAAATGGCTTTGGCCGCAATATTTTGATTGACTCTTTTGTAGTTTTCCAGTTTTCTCAAAAACATAATATCATTTAAAGCAGCTTTATCCGCTTTATTTGAATCAAACCAAAAATTTGAATAACAACTTACAATGAAACCTGTTACTTCTATCAAAGCACTGATTTCAAAATCTGTCACTTCAGGAAATTGATTGCGAAAAATCACTATCTTTAAAGAGTATATAGCCTTGGCCATCCATCTTGCGTAGTGCAGTGCACCGGGTTTTCTGAATTTTATTCCTGAAGGAGGATTGCCACCAAGGAATATAATTACTAACTCCAAAAATTCTTTATAATCATTTCTCGGGAATGAATCGTTCATTTTTCCTAAAGCAAAATCTAAAAGTTCACCAACATTATCGCCTATAATTTCCATAATTCGTGGATGAGCTATTCCTGGCACAAAACTATCTGTATTTATTTCTGGCCAATGTTTTTTGAATTTTTTAAAAATCGTTATGTCCGGTCCAGACGACACTCCAACATTGGCCTCCGGAAAAACTGCTGCCAAAACAATTTCGAAAATATGGTGTCTGCAGCCTAGAAATAGAATTTCTCTTCCAATTGATCTCTCCAAAAGCACACATGCACCTTTCAATCTACCAGTGTTGGATGATGTTGTATCAAAAACAAACGCTTCCGTTCGTTCCAAAATATGTTTGTCTTCTAATGCATCATAAACTGCAGAAGAAATTTCCGCTCCAGTCCCAGAGGGAATATCAGGCATATCTATAATTTGCTCTAGGCCTGGAGCCGTAGCAATTATAGCCAAACGGTCTTCTGATTTTCGTGTTATTGTCGATAACAGTTTAGTGTCCCAATGGATGGTCAAAGGTTGATCACTTGCAGTAAACTTTTCTATAATTTTTTCACTTTGCGTTAATCTTAATTGCGCTCTTTCCCGATTTATGGAGGTTCGATTTAAAATATAATCGGATGTGTTAAGTCCGACGGCGTCAATAACTGCAACCAATAAATGTACAGCATCTCTCTGACTTATTTTTAACTTGTCGAAAACTGCAGCTAGTCTTGACGTTAAGACACTTTGCTTTTTCGTACAAGAAGTACTGCGAAAACGTTTTTCCTCTGATGTTGCAGCATCTTCAGACGCGGAAAATTCAATCATATTGCAGGCTGAAATAAATTTTGTCACAGTTCAGTACTTCCAACAAAAATTTAAAACAACGTTATTTAACATTTAATTAAATTTTTACCTGATGAAGTTGATGGTAATTCGTCACTTAATTTTTTACGCAACTCTTCTTGTTTTTTGCGATTTCTTTTTCTTTCCTCTTTTTTTTTTAGATTACAGTCGACTCCCAACATACAACCTTCGCGACCTTTCATTCTTTGTTTAATTAAAAATTGCTTGTCTTCTTCTAAATCTATTAGTTCCAGTGCATCGGTACGAGCAATATCGAAGAGATCGCCTAAATTATCGCTCCACAGTTTTCTTCTGTTTTTATGAATGTCGGACACTCTAGATATATTTTTTTTTAAATCTTTCCATTCCTCATACAGACGCAACATTTTTTTTGTACACCAGTGCAAATCGTGAACAGGGATACGGGCCTTTTCCCAAAAAATTATACACTCTCTTACCACAAGATGAGCACTATCTTTTGCAGTTAATTTCGTTGTCTTCATATTATGAAAAAAAACTTTGAGGCAGTCCCCCTTCGAGGGAAGTTTAGAACCAACTATTTGGTGTTTTGAATAGCCTATTAAAAATATTTCTTCCCTTAACGAGGGCATTGTTATATATTTTTACAAAATTCACAAAAAATCTCTAACCAAAAGCACTTTACACAAGTAATTCAGACGACTGAATGCAATTTATATAATTTTTGGGGAAATACATAATTCAGTCGTATTTTAAAAATCTAGTAGGCCTTGAAATTTATCATTAGAATCCGTTAAAAATAATGGTTGTTGTCTAGGAAATTAGCAATTTTAAAATTTGTGCCATGTAGAAGGTGTGATTTAATACAAACAAACAAATGTGTTTTTGTAGTTAACGTTTTTGAATAAAAGCATCTATTAATTTCCTGACATAAAGGAAAGGTTAATTACCAAAAAAGTTCTTTTTACTATTTTTTTCACGAAAATATATAAATCCACATTTTTTCATTAAATATTGAAAAAAAATAAACGAGTTCAAAAAATTTATTTCGTATATATTGTAAAATATGAAAATACCTGACCTTTGACCTGGATGCGCGTCCAGAAAACGTTGTCCGATTTGGCTCAAATTTTCGTCACAAAACTTATGGACCTATTGGCACAATATTCCGTTGAAAAAGCTTTAAAATTCGCGAAAAAAAATTTTGGCTGTCACCCTAATGTACATATACAACACACAAATTTATGTTGGTCGGAGTCGTAATGCCACTCCTGAACGCAATCTCGGACGGTGTGTTGTTTTGGATTTGGTGGAAGGACTTTCTGACAGAAATGTAACGTGTGGCAACTTTTTCACTTCGTATGAATTGGCAGAAGATTTGCATAATAATCGCATGACTATTTTAGGAACAATAAGGAAAAATAGGACTGAAATTCCTTCAGTTCTACTCGACATGCGTCAAAAGCCAATTTATCATACAGAAGTTGTATATGAACATAAATTGCAAGCAGTTATGTTGTCATATGTTCCTCGCCGGTACCGATTTGTGATATTGCTCAGTACATACCACAATGTTGTCAGCATAAATGATATTAGTGAACAGAAGAAACCTAACATCATTGAAGACTATAACAAAACCAAGAGTGGAGTTGATACTATGGATCAAATGCTGGCTACGTACACATGCAAACGAAATGTCAATCGGTGGCCAATGGCAGTATTTTGTAACATGCTTGATGTTAGAGCGTTGAATGCATTCGTGGCGTTCATTGCATTGTTCCCGAATTGGAAAAATTTTAAAACGAACCATAATATTCGTCGTCGCCTCTTTATCGAGGAGCTTGGATTGAATCTCGTTGAAAAACAGATCACTAAACGTAAAAAACAACCTCAAGGTAATGATGCTTACTGCGTTATTCAAAGAATTCGGGAGATTCACTATATACCAAGTACATCAAACCGAGGCCGATGCTACATCTGCACATATAAAAATAACAAAAATTTTTTGCTACACGCTGTGAAAAGTGTAAAAATTTCATTTGTGCTGAAGATAATGTCAATTTATGCGAAAAATTTACACATAATTGACAAAAGTTAAAAATTCAATTTTTTTTTCTTTCTAATATATGTAATATTCTAATTTTAATTTCATTCTAAATCTACCTTTATGAAGATCAAATGTATTAATATGATAATAAACAATATAATAAACATAAAAAATCACAAAACATAAATGGCTATTAATTTTTTTTTAGCTTTTTTACAATTAAAAATATATGTGCGCGCACATACAATGGAACCGATTAGATGTATTTCTCGTTCTAATAGCTGTGATACTAAAAATAACGTCAGCTGGTGTTTGCTTAAATGCTTTACATTTATGAAACAAAATTACCAAAATTAATAACTCATAAGTTAGAATTTATGCTATAGAGCTTCATAAAATTAGAAATGGCCAAGTTCTAAGCAAGTTTTTGGGCAACTGAGAAAAAAAGTTTATTTAAAATAGAGACTTGCAAAAGACATCCGTTGGCTCAAAAAAAAAAAACTGGCCAATACAAAGAAAAACGTTCTTGCCGCAGTTTCTGGTACATCCACCATAAACATATGTATATGTCAGTTTATTACATTATGGACGTAGGGGAATGCACAACATACATACATGTACGGTCGAGTTATTCAGTCAGGTGTTTCATAAATAAATTATGAAATAATTATGAAATTTTATATAAAAAGAGTAAATAATTGTTGACGGCATTTGGGCTTACAAAAGGACAAGATTAATTGAAGTTAAGCCTCAACTAATAATTATTTTCTATTATTGTTATTAATGCAATAGCCATTTTCTATCTTAGTTTGTTCTTCTGCATATTATTTATTATTATTTTTTCGATGTAGTTTTTGTTATTCAATATTCACATTTTTCAAGACTTTGCTTTTGGGGGTGAAATACTTGAGTGCTTGGTATTTTCCTTCGTCTTTCCCCTTTATTTATCAAAAGTTTCATTTGAAAAATCTTTTAAACAAATTTTTTTTATTGCATATTTATGAGAGCGCAGTCGGTGTGTTTGTAGAAGATAAAGAAAAACATGCAGATGCATTGATTTTGTTTTGAAGTATTTATTTGAAGATTTATTGTATTAAGAAATAAAAAGAAAAAAACTTAATCGTTATAAAAAAATATATTGCAAAAACAGTCTTGCTAGAAGATAAATTTAAATTGTTGCTTAGAAAAATATGCAAAACTATAGTAACAGATTGGTATTTTATGAGCAAAAAACTTTTGTTGTACATTCTTTATATTTAATAAAATAAATTTATTGATTTGTGAAATATGAAAATATTTGCAATAAATAGTTTTCAGAGGCATAAACATACTTATTTTAAACTTCTTTTTTAGCTTAAATGGAAGCTGGATAATGGAAATTCGTTTAAATTTAAAATTTTTATTTTTTGGAAATTTAACTACATATTATGTAAACTTTTTGTTAATACATTTTTACATATATAGATTTTTTCTAAAATTTTTTTTACCGAAAATTAATTTAAGCTAATCATTTTCCAAAAATAACAAGTAAGAAAATTATAGTCGGTCTAGACCAACTATACGATACCCTATACCATGCGTGTAGAGACCCTATCTCTCAGCCCCAACTAACTGGATATAGAAAATAAGCATAAAACAAATTTGAGTGGGATTTTTATTAATTTTTTTCGGCTGCAGATATGAAAAAGTTCATATCGGATGTTATATCTATATGGGGACTAGGCCCAAAAATGGACCGATCCTGACCATGTTTGGTAAAGTCTCTTGTATTTTGCATAAATATATACAAATAAAATTTGAAAAGAATCAGTGCAATATTTTTGTTTTTTGATAGATTTAAGTGCAGATCGGGAAGCAGCTCTATATGGGGCCTATGACTAAGAGTTGTCCAATAGGGATCATTTTTGCACTACTGATTAATGGATGTAATATATACATACAAACCCAATTTGACTAAGAGTTGTATGATAAAAACAGCTCTATAATCTCGAGCCATTTATTTTACAAATTGTCTTTGCTTTTTAATTTTTTTAGTATTCGTAAATAATCAAACGAAGAATATGGACTTAACCCAAATTTGATAATGAAGTATATTTGTAACTTTACTTCATAAACCCATTAAATTTTGATTTTCATCAAATATCATCAGATGTACTTAAACTGCTCAAATTCAATATATTAAAAAGCAAATCATTTACCATTTGTTTTTATTGAACTTTTTATTTGAAATTTTGCGTTAAATTTATTTAAAACAAGTAAGAAAATCATACTCGAAAATATGCATAAAAAGAAATTGAGCGGCATTGGTAATAATTTTTTTATATGGGGACTAGATCGAAAAATGTACCGATTATAATGTTATTTCGTAAAGTCACCTATTTTTTGCAAAAATATTTACAAACCAAATTTGACATTGGTTTGGTTTTTCAGAAAAGAAAACGGCATAAGTTCAATGTTTTACTTATGTATGCTACGATTTTTTGGATCAATTTTTGAATAATTTCTTGGTCCATAAGTTTTCGAATTCGGTCTTAAGAGTTGCAAAAATTAAGAAAAAAAACTATTCACGGTTTTTGTTTTTAACAAAAAAAAAAAAAAAAAATTAAGTAAGAGTACTAAATTCGGAATCTTCGATAACTTAAAACTACAATTGTCTTAAACGCAATATTACAACCAATGTTGGGCACGGCTACCATTTTAATACTGTGTCTTGTCTTAACCCTTCAATCCGAATACCTTAAAAATTTTAAGTTAATTGCTTTTCTTTTTTTAACAATTTTTATCAAAAGTTCATGTTATAGAAAACAAAGACCGTTTTGAAAAACGGCATTATTTTTCTCTTATAGCATGTCCAGACGGTAAAATGAACCACTTGATTTGCTCTCTGAATCGCGATTGCAAACCTTGGTGTTCAGACGAGTATTCTTGTTTCATTTTGACGTTTATACATTTTGTGCAAATATTTGAAGACATCCTTCAACACTACGTTTCAATGTTTCATTTTTTTCCACTTTTATTTGAATATATGTATGTATGTAAATATATACTTTTTATTTGTTAAATGTTTCTATTTATTTTATTGCACACATTAATTTTTTGTTTTTTATTTGTTTATATATTTTTGACAGCTAGTTCAGATAAACTAGGGATAATTTTTTATCAAAATTGGAGATGACACTCAATTTTTCTAGGTTCACAACTATGTTCAAAATGAACCAAGTAGGTTCACTCTCAAAATTTTGTATGACGAATCATGTAGATTCAATCATGGTTCGGGCGCGAACCGTGAATTAGAGAGCGAACCGCGAGTCTTGCTGTCCATGTGAACATAGCATTACCAGGAAAAGTTCCCTAAGGAACTTTGATCCATCTAGCAGTGTTTTGAAAAATTAACAGTCAAGCGATTTAAAAAAAAAAGTTTCAAACAAGTCTTTTATAAAAATATAAAGATATTAAAAGAATTTATGAACAAACTTTGCATTCAAGATTTTTTTCAATATTTTTCTTCACTCAAACCTCTATAACTAGTCTTCTAATTAACGCAGACTGTCGACATAGGTCTAAGAACACTCAGTGGATCAAGCTCCTTCTTTTGAGCTATTAACTGCTTAAATTCGTTGGGTTTGAGGAAAGTTATGCGTGGAGAATCAACTTTACTTTTACTGTATGTTAACTTATCTTGGCATATTTTGGCATTACTCTACGTTAACTTATCTTGGCAAATTTTGTTACTATATTATATAAATTAATATAATATAATATAATGCTGCGGAGCAGCAGGGGTCCTCTAGTAATATATAATAATAATTTTAAGAATTCATTTAATAAAAAAAAATCAATAAAAACAAGTAATTAAATTCGCGCTGGAAAATTTCCTAAGTGCTTTGGAAAGGTCTTAAGGTCGTAAAGGGCTATAAATAAAGCTTATATACCAAATATATATAATATATATATATATTTGTTTAATAAGGACCTTTTATTTGTTTATATAAACGTATTAATTGTTCAATATAAACTTATTCAATGTAAACTTAGTAAATATATTTTTCATGATTAATAAACTAATGAATAAACAATATTTTTTGAATCTTTTCTTAACATGCTAAGATAAATATATATTTTTCAGTTATAATGTTTTAACAAAAAAAAAAAAAAAATTAATTTGTAACATGGAAAGTGGTCGAACTTTTTCGAGTAGAAGTTGACACACGCCAGTAGTACAGTTCGATTCAAGTAAGGTAATATTCCTAGTACTTCGCATTTCCAAAAAGTAAACAATTGTTATATTTAACACTTATATTTATATTTTTATATACTTTCAAAGATGAAAAAAATCCGTTTTTACCACTTGGTCTACTCGTTCAATTCGAGTAGCACATTTACTACTCGAGTAGCTCGAGCAGCTTGAGTTAAATTTAAATCGTTTTGAAAATAAAAAAAATTCAACTGAAATTTTATTAATTTCGATTTACAAGTTATCCATCGAATAATCGAAGATGTCACTAACTAAACCATAAGACCGAAAAAGGGGATGTAACGGAATTTCCACTGTGATATTTGAGTATTGAAAACTTGTGTATAAAAGGAGGAGTCGCTCATCAATGTGTCATTACTGTGACAGTTGTGTTTGTCAAAATCGCCACAAATCCACATTAGAATTTTTTCTTACAATTTCAGATTTTATAAAAAATATAAAAATAACGTGTACATGTTATAATGCCCGTTGATTCTATACATAGCACTTTAGAGTCATTTACTAGTAATAAAACTATTTGGATCCCTAGTGAATGGTATACTATGATTTCCAAAGCGAGAACTAATCCCGAAAATTATAAATGCATTATAATGAATAAAATTGCTTTCAATAAAATAAATTTTTCAACATTACGTTCTGCTTCTTTGAAAAAAAAATCATGTGAGTCCGATCACAAGGGAGATGTGTAAACATCTAATAATTAAAGAAAACATCAACATCATATTCTCCAGTGCATAAAAAATAAGTCGATTATGCTGTTTTTTGAAATTCGATTGATGTTTTCTGATATGCAATTGATGTTTTCTGAAATTCAATTAATGTTTTCTGAAATACAATTAATGTTTTCAGCAATTCAAATGATGCTTTTTAAAATTCTATTGATGTTTTCTGAAATACAATTAATGTTCTCAACAATTCAAATAATGCTTTTTGAAATTCAATTGATGTTTTCTAAAATTCTATTTATTTTTCTGAAATTCAAATGAGGTTTTCTGAAATGCAATTGATGTTTTCTGAAATACAATTGATGTTTTCTGAAATTCTATTGATGTTTTCTGAAATTCAATTGATGTTTTCTGAAACTAGAATGATGTTTTCTGAAATTATATTGATGTTTTCTGAAATTCTATTTATGTTTTCTGAAATTCAAATGATGTTTTCTGAAACTCGAATGATGTTTTCTGAAATAATATTGATGTTTTCTGAAATTCTATTTATGTTTTCTGAAATCCAATTGATGTTTTTTGAAATACAATTGATGTTTTCTGAAACACAATTGATATTTTCTGAAATTCTATTGATGTTTTCTGAAATTCTATTTATGTTTTCTGAAATTCAAATTATGTTTTCTGAAATACAATTGATGTTTTCTGAAATACAATTGATGTTTACTGAAATTCTATTGATGTGTTCTGAAATTCAATTGATGTTTTCTGAAACTCGAATGATGTTTTCTATAATTATATTGATGTTTTCTGAAATTCAAATGATGTTTCCTGAAACTCGAATGATGTTTTCTGATGTTATATTGATGTTTTCTGAAATCTATTGATGTTTTCTGAACTTCAGTTGATGTTTTCTGAAATTATATTGATGTTTTCTGAAATTCTATTTATGATTTCTGAAATTCAAATGATGTTTTCTGAAATTCAAATGATGTTTTCTGAAACTCGAATGATGTTTTCTGAAATTATATTGATGTTTTCTGAAATTCTATTTATGTTTTCTGAAATTCAATTGATATGATATGATTTCTGAAATTCAAATGATGTTTTCTGAAATTCAAATGATGTTTTCTGAAACTCGAATGATGTTTTCTGAAATTATATTGATGTTTTCTGAAATTCTATTTATGTTTTCTGAAATTCAAATGATGTTTTCTGAAATTATATTGATGGTTTCTCAAATACAATTGATGTTTTCTGAAATTCTATTGATGCTTTCTGAAATTCAATTGATGTTTTCTGAAACTCGAATGATGGTTTCTATAATTATATTGATGTTTTCTGAAATTCTATTTATGTTTTCTGAAATTCAAATGATGTTTTCTGAAATTCTATTGATGGTTTCTGAAATACAATTGATGTTTTCTGAAATTCTATTGATGCTTTCTGAAATTCAATTGATGTTTTCTGAAACTCGAATGATGTTTTCTGAAATTATGTTAATGTTTTCTGAAATTCAATTGATGATTTCTGAAATACAATTGATGTTTTCTGAAATTATATTGATCGTTTCTGATATACAATTGATGTTTTCTGAAATTATATTGATGTTTTCTGAAATTCTATTTATGTTGTCTGAAAATGATGTTTTCTGAAATTATATTGATGGTTTCTGAAATACAATTGATGTTTTCTGAAATTATATTGATGTTTTCTGAAATTCTATTTATGTTTTCTGAAATTCAAATGATGTTTTCTGAAATTATATTGATGGTTTCTGAAATACAATTGATGTTTTCTGAAATTCTATTGATGCTTTCTGAAATTCAATTGATGTTTTCTGAAACTCGAATGATGGTTTCTATAATTATATTGATGTTTTCTGAAATTCTATTTATGTTTTCTGAAATTCTATTTATGTTGTCTGAAATTCAAATGATGTTTTCTGAAATACAATTGATGTTTTCTGAAATACAATTGATGTTTTCTGAAATTATATTGATCGTTTCTGATATACAATTGATGTTTTCTGAAATTATATTGATGTTTTCTGAAATTCTATTTATGTTGTCTGAAATTCAAATTATGTTTTCTGAAATACAATTGATGTTTTCTATAATTATATTGATGTTTTCTGAAATTCTATTTATGTTTTCTGAAATTCAAATGATGTTTTCTGAAACTCGAATGATGTTTTCTGAAATTATATTGATGTTTTCTGAACTTCAATTGATGTTTTCTGAAATTATATTGATGTTTTCTGAAATTCTATTTATGATTTCTGAAATTCAAATAATGTTTTCTGAAATTCAAATGATGTTTTCTGAAACTCAAAAGATGTTTTCTAAAATTATATTGATGTTTTCTGAAATTCTATTTATGTTTTCTGAAATTCAATTGATGTTTTCTGAAATACAATTGATGTTTTCTGAAATACAATTGATGTTTTCTGAAATTCTATTGATGCTTTGTGAAATTCAACTGATGTTTTCTGAAATTTTATTGATGTTTTCTGAAGTACAGTTTATGTTTTCTGAAATTCTATTGATGATTTCTGAAATACAATTGATGTTTTCTGAAATTATATTGATGTTTTCTGAAATTCTATTTATGTTTTCTGAAATTCAATTGATGTTTTCTGAAATTATATTGATGGTTTCTGAAATACAATTGATGTTTTCTGAAATTCTATTGATGCTTTCTGAAATTCAATTGATGTTTACTGAAACTCGAATGATGGTTTCTATAATTATATTGATGTTTTCTGAGATTCTATTTATGTTTTCTGAAATTCAAATGATGTTTTCTGAAATACAATTGATGTTTTCTGAAATACAATTAATGTTTTCTCAAATTCTATTTATGATTTCTGAAATTCAAATGATGTTTTCTGAAATTCAAATGATGTTTTCTGAAACTCGAATGATGTTTTCTGAAATTATATTGATGTTTTCTGAAATTCTATTTATGTTTTCTGAAATTCAAATGATGTTTTCTGAAATTATATTGATGGTTTCTCAAATACAATTGATGTTTTCTGAAATTCTATTGATGCTTTCTGAAATTCAATTGATGTTTTCTGAAACTCGAATGATGGTTTCTATAATTATATTGATGTTTTCTGAAATTCTATTTATGTTTTCTGAAATTCAAATGATGTTTTCTGAAATTCTATTGATGGTTTCTGAAATACAAATGATGTTTTCTGAAATTCTATTGATGCTTTCTGAAATTCAATTGATGTTTTCTGAAACTCGAATGATGTTTTCTGAAATTATGTTAATGTTTTCTGAAATTCAATTGATGATTTCTGAAATACAATTGATGTTTTCTGAAATTATATTGATCGTTTCTGATATACAATTGATGTTTTCTGAAATTATATTGATGTTTTCTGAAATTCTATTTATGTTGTCTGAAAATGATGTTTTCTGAAATTATATTGATGGTTTCTGAAATACAATTGATGTTTTCTGAAATTATATTGATGTTTTCTGAAATTCTATTTATGTTTTCTGAAATTCAAATGATGTTTTCTGAAATTATATTGATGGTTTCTGAAATACAATTGATGTTTTCTGAAATTCTATTGATGCTTTCTGAAATTCAATTGATGTTTTCTGAAACTCGAATGATGGTTTCTATAATTATATTGATGTTTTCTGAAATTCTATTTATGTTTTCTGAAATTCTATTTATGTTGTCTGAAATTCAAATGATGTTTTCTGAAATACAATTGATGTTTTCTGAAATACAATTGATGTTTTCTGAAATTATATTGATCGTTTCTGATATACAATTGATGTTTTCTGAAATTATATTGATGTTTTCTGAAATTCTATTTATGTTGTCTGAAATTCAAATTATGTTTTCTGAAATACAATTGATGTTTTCTATAATTATATTGATGTTTTCTGAAATTCTATTTATGTTTTCTGAAATTCAAATGATGTTTTCTGAAACTCGAATGATGTTTTCTGAAATTATATTGATGTTTTCTGAACTTCAATTGATGTTTTCTGAAATTATATTGATGTTTTCTGAAATTCTATTTATGATTTCTGAAATTCAAATAATGTTTTCTGAAATTCAAATGATGTTTTCTGAAACTCAAAAGATGTTTTCTAAAATTATATTGATGTTTTCTGAAATTCTATTTATGTTTTCTGAAATTCAATTGATGTTTTCTGAAATACAATTGATGTTTTCTGAAATACAATTGATGTTTTCTGAAATTCTATTGATGCTTTGTGAAATTCAACTGATGTTTTCTGAAATTTTATTGATGTTTTCTGAAGTACAGTTTATGTTTTCTGAAATTCTATTGATGATTTCTGAAATACAATTGATGTTTTCTGAAATTATATTGATGTTTTCTGAAATTCTATTTATGTTTTCTGAAATTCAATTGATGTTTTCTGAAATTATATTGATGGTTTCTGAAATACAATTGATGTTTTCTGAAATTCTATTGATGCTTTCTGAAATTCAATTGATGTTTACTGAAACTCGAATGATGGTTTCTATAATTATATTGATGTTTTCTGAGATTCTATTTATGTTTTCTGAAATTCAAATGATGTTTTCTGAAATACAATTGATGTTTTCTGAAATACAATTAATGTTTTCTCAAATTCTATTTATGATTTCTGAAATTCAAATGATGTTTTCTGAAATTCAAATGATGTTTTCTGAAACTCGAATGATGTTTTCTGAAATTATATTGATGTTTTCTGAAATTCTATTTATGTTTTCTGAAATTCAAATGATGTTTTCTGAAATTATATTGATGGTTTCTCAAATACAATTGATGTTTTCTGAAATTCTATTGATGCTTTCTGAAATTCAATTGATGTTTTCTGAAACTCGAATGATGGTTTCTATAATTATATTGATGTTTTCTGAAATTCTATTTATGTTTTCTGAAATTCAAATGATGTTTTCTGAAATTCTATTGATGGTTTCTGAAATACAATTGATGTTTTCTGAAATTCTATTGATGCTTTCTGAAATTCAATTGATGTTTTCTGAAACTCGAATGATGTTTTCTGAAATTATGTTAATGTTTTCTGAAATTCAATTGATGATTTCTGAAATACAATTGATGTTTTCTGAAATTATATTGATCGTTTCTGATATACAATTGATGTTTTCTGAAATTATATTGATGTTTTCTGAAATTCTATTTATGTTGTCTGAAAATGATGTTTTCTGAAATTATATTGATGGTTTCTGAAATACAATTGATGTTTTCTGAAATTATATTGATGTTTTCTGAAATTCTATTTATGTTTTCTGAAATTCAAATGATGTTTTCTGAAATTATATTGATGGTTTCTGAAATACAATTGATGTTTTCTGAAATTCTATTGATGCTTTCTGAAATTCAATTGATGTTTTCTGAAACTCGAATGATGGTTTCTATAATTATATTGATGTTTTCTGAAATTCTATTTATGTTTTCTGAAATTCAAATGATGTTTTCTGAAATACAATTGAAGTTTTCTGAAATACAATTGATGTTTTCTGAAATTCTATTGATGTTTTCTGAAATTCAATTGATGTTTTCTGAAACTCGAATGATGTTTTCTATAATTATATTGATGTTTTCAGAAATCCTATTGATGTTTTCTGAACTTCAATTGATGTTTTTTGAAATTACATTGATGTTTTCTGAAATTCTATTGATGTTTTCTGAACTTCAATTGATGTTTTTTGAAATTACATTGATGTTTTCTGAAATTCTTTTTAAGATTTCTGAAATTCAAATGATGTTTTCTGAAATTCAAATGATGTTTTCTGAAACTCGAATGATGTTTTCTGAAATTGTATTGATGTTTTCTGAAATTCTATTTATGTTTTCTGAAATTCAATTGATGTTTTCTGAAATACAATTGATGTTTTCTGAAATTCTATTGATGTTTTGTAAAATTCAATTGATGTTTTCTGAAATTTTATTGATGTTTTCTGAAGTACAGTTTATGTTTTCTGAAATTCTATTGATGATTTCTGAAATACAATTGATGTTTTCTGAAATTATATTAATGGTTTCTGAAATACAATTGATGTTTTCTGAAATAATATTGATGTTTTCTGAAATTCTATTTATGATTTCTGAAATTCAAATAATGTTTTCTGAAATTCAAATGATGTTTTCTGAAACTCAAAAGATGTTTTCTAAAATTATATTGATGTTTTCTGAAATTCTATTTATGTTTTCTGAAATTCAATTGATGTTTTCTGAAATACAATTGATGTTTTCTGAAATACAATTGATGTTTTCTGAAATTCTATTGATGCTTTGTGAAATTCAATTGATGTTTTCTGAAATTTTATTGATGTTTTCTGAAGTACAGTTTATGTTTTCTGAAATTCTATTGATGATTTCTGAAATACAATTGATGTTTTCTGAAATTATATTGATGTTTTCTGAAATTCTATTTATGTTTTCTGAAATTCAATTGATGTTTTCTGAAATTATATTGATGGTTTCTGAAATACAATTGATGTTTTCTGAAATTCTATTGATGCTTTCTGAAATTCAATTGATGTTTTCTGAAACTCGAGTGATGGTTTCTATAATTATATTGATGTTTTCTGAGATTCTATTTATGTTTTCTGAAATTCAAATGATGTTTTCTGAAATACAATTGATGTTTTCTGAAATACAATTAATGTTTTCTCAAATTCTATTTATGATTTCTGAAATTCAAATGATGTTTTCTGAAATTCAAATGATGTTTTCTGAAACTCGAATGATGTTTTCTGAAATTATATTGATGTTTTCTGAAATTCTATTTATGTTTTCTGAAATTCAAATGATGTTTTCTGAAATTATATTGATGGTTTCTCAAATACAATTGATGTTTTCTGAAATTCTATTGATGCTTTCTGAAATTCAATTGATGTTTTCTGAAACTCGAATGATGGTTTCTATAATTATATTGATGTTTTCTGAAATTCTATTTATGTTTTCTGAAATTCAAATGATGTTTTCTGAAATTCTATTGATGGTTTCTGAAATACAATTGATGTTTTCTGAAATTCTATTGATGCTTTCTGAAATTCAATTGATGTTTTCTGAAACTCGAATGATGTTTTCTGAAATTATGTTAATGTTTTCTGAAATTCAATTGATGATTTCTGAAATACAATTGATGTTTTCTGAAATTATATTGATCGTTTCTGATATACAATTGATGTTTTCTGAAATTATATTGATGTTTTCTGAAATTCTATTTATGTTGTCTGAAAATGATGTTTTCTGAAATTATATTGATGGTTTCTGAAATACAATTGATGTTTTCTGAAATTATATTGATGTTTTCTGAAATTCTATTTATGTTTTCTGAAATTCAAATGATGTTTTCTGAAATTATATTGATGGTTTCTGAAATACAATTGATGTTTTCTGAAATTCTATTGATGCTTTCTGAAATTCAATTGATGTTTTCTGAAACTCGAATGATGGTTTCTATAATTATATTGATGTTTTCTGAAATTCTATTTATGTTTTCTGAAATTCTATTTATGTTGTCTGAAATTCAAATGATGTTTTCTGAAATACAATTGATGTTTTCTGAAATACAATTGATGTTTTCTGAAATTATATTGATCGTTTCTGATATACAATTGATGTTTTCTGAAATTATATTGATGTTTTCTGAAATTCTATTTATGTTGTCTGAAATTCAAATTATGTTTTCTGAAATACAATTGATGTTTTCTATAATTATATTGATGTTTTCTGAAATTCTATTTATGTTTTCTGAAATTCAAATGATGTTTTCTGAAACTCGAATGATGTTTTCTGAAATTATATTGATGTTTTCTGAACTTCAATTGATGTTTTCTGAAATTATATTGATGTTTTCTGAAATTCTATTTATGATTTCTGAAATTCAAATAATGTTTTCTGAAATTCAAATGATGTTTTCTGAAACTCAAAAGATGTTTTCTAAAATTATATTGATGTTTTCTGAAATTCTATTTATGTTTTCTGAAATTCAATTGATGTTTTCTGAAATACAATTGATGTTTTCTGAAATACAATTGATGTTTTCTGAAATTCTATTGATGCTTTGTGAAATTCAACTGATGTTTTCTGAAATTTTATTGATGTTTTCTGAAGTACAGTTTATGTTTTCTGAAATTCTATTGATGATTTCTGAAATACAATTGATGTTTTCTGAAATTATATTGATGTTTTCTGAAATTCTATTTATGTTTTCTGAAATTCAATTGATGTTTTCTGAAATTATATTGATGGTTTCTGAAATACAATTGATGTTTTCTGAAATTCTATTGATGCTTTCTGAAATTCAATTGATGTTTACTGAAACTCGAATGATGGTTTCTATAATTATATTGATGTTTTCTGAGATTCTATTTATGTTTTCTGAAATTCAAATGATGTTTTCTAAAATACAATTGATGTTTTCTGAAATACAATTAATGTTTTCTCAAATTCTATTTATGATTTCTGAAATTCAAATGATGTTTTCTGAAATTCAAATGATGTTTTCTGAAACTCGAATGATGTTTTCTGAAATTATATTGATGTTTTCTGAAATTCTATTTATGTTTTCTGAAATTCAAATGATGTTTTCTGAAATTATATTGATGGTTTCTCAAATACAATTGATGTTTTCTGAAATTCTATTGATGCTTTCTGAAATTCAATTGATGTTTTCTGAAACTCGAATGATGGTTTCTATAATTATATTGATGTTTTCTGAAATTCTATTTATGTTTTCTGAAATTCAAATGATGTTTTCTGAAATTCTATTGATGGTTTCTGAAATACAATTGATGTTTTCTGAAATTCTATTGATGCTTTCTGAAATTCAATTGATGTTTTCTGAAACTCGAATGATGTTTTCTGAAATTATGTTAATGTTTTCTGAAATTCAATTGATGATTTCTGAAATACAATTGATGTTTTCTGAAATTATATTGATCGTTTCTGATATACAATTGATGTTTTCTGAAATTATATTGATGTTTTCTGAAATTCTATTTATGTTGTCTGAAAATGATGTTTTCTGAAATTATATTGATGGTTTCTGAAATACAATTGATGTTTTCTGAAATTATATTGATGTTTTCTGAAATTCTATTTATGTTTTCTGAAATTCAAATGATGTTTTCTGAAATTATATTGATGGTTTCTGAAATACAATTGATGTTTTCTGAAATTCTATTGATGCTTTCTGAAATTCAATTGATGTTTTCTGAAACTCGAATGATGGTTTCTATAATTATATTGATGTTTTCTGAAATTCTATTTATGTTTTCTGAAATTCAAATGATGTTTTCTGAAATACAATTGAAGTTTTCTGAAATACAATTGATGTTTTCTGAAATTCTATTGATGTTTTCTGAAATTCAATTGATGTTTTCTGAAACTCGAATGATGTTTTCTATAATTATATTGATGTTTTCAGAAATCCTATTGATGTTTTCTGAACTTCAATTGATGTTTTTTGAAATTACATTGATGTTTTCTGAAATTCTATTGATGTTTTCTGAACTTCAATTGATGTTTTTTGAAATTACATTGATGTTTTCTGAAATTCTTTTTAAGATTTCTGAAATTCAAATGATGTTTTCTGAAATTCAAATGATGTTTTCTGAAACTCGAATGATGTTTTCTGAAATTGTATTGATGTTTTCTGAAATTCTATTTATGTTTTCTGAAATTCAATTGATGTTTTCTGAAATACAATTGATGTTTTCTGAAATTCTATTGATGTTTTGTAAAATTCAATTGATGTTTTCTGAAATTTTATTGATGTTTTCTGAAGTACAGTTTATGTTTTCTGAAATTCTATTGATGATTTCTGAAATACAATTGATGTTTTCTGAAATTATATTAATGGTTTCTGAAATACAATTGATGTTTTCTGAAATAATATTGATGTTTTCTGAAATTCTATTTATGTTTTCTGAAATTCAAATGATGTTTTCTGAAATTATATTGATGGTTTCTGAAAAACAATTGATGTTTTCTGAAATTATATTGATGTTTTCAGAAGTTCTATTTATGTTTTCTGAAATTCAAATGATGTTTTCTGAAATTATGTTGATGGTTTCTGAAACACAATTGATGTTTTCTGAAATACAATTGATGTTTTTTGAAAGACAATTGGAAAATGTTTAGAAAAGAACATATCATAATTTTTTTACAAATACAATCAGATAAAGTCACACCGATTTACACTTCAGCTCACACCGATGTGTTACGCTGTTTTTGCGAATGTATTGTGAAATTTACCCCCCTGCGCGTATAGATGTTTACACATCAAAAAAAAAATAAATAATCCTATCATGAAACTGAAGTATGGATATAGCAGTTAAAATTAAATCTGTACACTGAAGTATTTTTTCATATTAATATCAACAACATTTTATTTTCTATCAAACCAATGAATATAAGATTAAAAACGTTAATTTAAACTTTTGTACACGAAGATAATTTGAAAGGATAAACAAATTAAATCAGAAAGTTGTTCTTCATAATTTTCAGCGCTGAATATCTTGGGCTATTTTAAATATGGGAAAGTCAAAGATTCGTCGATTTGTGCAATAATTCGTCAATTTCCCCAAAAAGTTAAAAAAAAAATTCAAAAAATGCACGAGAGCGCCCCATGGCGGCTGTTAAACATAAAAATAAATGTGAAGAATTGATTTCGCGACCCATAAAACTACCGGAATACACATTTCCAATATTTTTTTTTACATTTGAATGAGTATTATGGAAAATACCATGCATATATTTTCATCGAATTTTTGGTAAGATCGAAAATGATTTTAGGGGTATGATTCCTAGGGAAAATATGCTTGTTATGTCCCATAGTACCGGAATCGCGATGAACCCATGGAGATTTTTTTGGGCCCTCTACAATTTGACCGACCCCAATATTTATATACCTGTAATATTAATAGGCAAAGTGATTTCTTGTGACATATCTTAGACTTTTAACTGCCAACCGATTTTGCAGACGTACACCGTATATACAGATTTGCACTATCTGATACATTTTTTGGAGTAAAATTTATTTCAAGTTGCTACTAAGACATACATAAACAAGTAAGAAAATTATAGTCGGTCTAGACTGACTATACGATACCCTATACCATACGTTTAGAGACCCTATCTCTTAGGCCCAACTAACTGGACATAGAAAATAAGCAAAAACCAAATTTGAGTGGGATTTTTATTAAATTTTTTGGCTGCAGATATGAAAAAGTTCATATCGGATGCTATATCTATATAGGGACTTGGTCCAAAAATGGACCGGTCCTGATCATGTTTGGTAAAGTCTCTTGAATTTTGCAAAAATATATCCAAACAAAATTTGAGAAGAATCAGTGCAATATTTTTGTTTTTTAATAGATTTAAGTGAAGATCGGGAAGCAGCTCTATATGGGGTCAAAGGGATCATTTTTGGACTACTCATTAATGGATGTAATGAACGCATACAAACCCAATTTGAGTAAGATCTATGTGACAATTTGGATCTTATGGCAATTTATGTCGATTTCATATGGGTAATTTGTATGGGGGCTAGGTCTGAACATGGACCGATTCTCACCAATTTCAATAGCGTTCATCCCATGGCCCACAAAAGCTTATGTACCAAATTTCATCAAAATACATTCATATTTGCGACCTGCAGTTTGATTACAAGCTTTACATGGACACACAGACGGACGGACGGACGGACGGACGGACATTGTTAAATCAACTCAGAAAGTGATTCTTATTCGATCGGTATAATTAAAGATGGGTCTAGGTCAAATATTTTTGGTTGTTACAAACAGCAGCACAAAGTCATTATACCCAAACCACATAGTGGTATAGGGTATAAATACATATTTAAGCTTTAAATAAAAAATTATACAATGTTGTGTGTGTGTTTATTAAACTTGTGTTGAATTGTGAATTGATTAAAATTGATTACGATGGGCTCTTATAAAATTATTTATGAATTATAAAATAAAATTTCATAGAAACTGCACTCGATTTTCGAGGGATGGGCTCTGTTCCTCTATATACTGTAAATAGTATATAATTAAATATATATGATTTAAAAAAATATATATTTTTTCTATGTTTTAATTGAAAACAAAAGAAAAAAACTTTAATTACAATTTTGCTAATAAATCATGCTAATAAATTTAAATTTTCCCTTCATAAAAAATTGCATTGTGCTGGTCTCTTCAATCAAAGATAACTCGTTTCCTAATTTCGTTGTTAATTTTTATGTCATTTTAAATTGACCACGTCTGTTGCAACATAAACTTTCTCTTTAAGACGTCAGAACTTTGCAACTAAATTTACAAAGGGAAATTTTAGTTACAATTCAAATTCTATTTGTTGCTTCAATGGTTTTGCAGAGTTTCTTAGCTACTTAGTTTTTGTCATAGCTTTTTACTTGTTTATCCTTATGTTTTTCCTCGAAGCATATATATGGCTTAACATAATTTTAAATTTTCCTTTTTTATTTTAAAATTCACTTGATAATATGCCATAGTAAATGTAGTTGGAAATAGTTTTTGGTTTTAGTTTTCTTCTTATCATGTCGTCGCATTTTCGCTACTGTTTTGTCACGCAAATTTGTTTTAAATTTTATTTCCACTTCCATTCTTTCGTTCGTTTTCTGCATGAGGACTAGAGTTCTATTCTTCCATTTGTTGATTGCTTGAAAAAATTCCAAAATGTTGTTGCGATGGTAGAATAACTAATAAAAATTTGTCAAATAAGAATAAAAAAAATTTTCAAAAAATTTAGTTAAAACTAAATCAGGCTCGAGGTCAAATGTTTTTACCTCAATAAAAACGAAAATTATAACTTCTTTTAAATCAAATATAAATAACTTATACACATTATTTATTTAAGAAACGTATATTTTAGCTTTACCAAATTGCTACTAGCTTCTAACTTCATGGAGTCAGATGCATATTAATATTTTGAAGATATATAAGCAGGCCTTTAAAAGCCCTAATTGAACCTAGGACCGGTAACACCCTCCTCTGTTGGGGAATTCTCACAGGATATAAATCATAATATACTGTAGTGTGTACATGAGCTGTGAAGTGGAACTGTGATATATACTCCATATATTCATGTGAACACGATTATTGCTTGTTAGTAAAAACACAAAACAAATGATATCATGTGGATATTTTGTGCATAGTTGTAATTTTTGATAGAACAAAGGGCAAATCGTACTTTGGATATTTGCATGCTCTATTTCTGTGTTCTATACAACTACAAATAATTTATGTGAAAGAGCATTAAGTAATAAATCAGTAAATTTAGAGTAAAATTAGAATTATTGAGTAGACTTCTGAAAGACTCTCAATACTAGGAATACAAAAGATGAAGTTATGTGAAAGTAAATGTGAAAGTGAAGGCAGTCTAAATTAAAACTTGAAAAACATATTATCGTCAATCACAACAATATTATACTCTGGACAGCTGTATGATCAATATATGATTAATATTTATTTGAAGCTATGAACTTGAATTTTGGGATGTAAGTTCTCCTACACCGGAGAGATCGATACGATACCCTATACCATGCGTTTAGAGACCCTATCTCTCAGGCCCAACTAACTGGATATAGAAAATAAGCATAAACCAAATTTGAGTGGGATTTTTATTAATTTTTTCGGCTGCAGATATGAAAAAGTTCATATCGGATGCTATATCTATATGGGGACTAGGCCCAAAAATGGACCGATCATGACCATGTTTCGTAAAGTCTCTTGTATTTTACAAAAATATATACAAACAAAATTTAAGAAGAGTCAGTGCAACATTTTTGTTTTTTGATAGATTTAAGTGAAGATCGGGAAGCAGCTCTATATGGGGCCTATGACTAAGAGTTGTCTCATAGGGATCATTTTTGGACTACTCATTAATGGGTGTAATAAACGCATACAAACCCAATTTGAGTAGGATATATATGACAATTTGGATCTTATGGCAATTTATGTCAATTCCATAGGGGTCATTTGTATGGGGGCTAGGTCTGAAGATGGACCGATTCTCACCATAGTGCTCATCCTATGGCCGGTGAATGCTTAAATACTAAATTTCATCAAAATATATTCACATTTGCGACCTGCAGTTTGATTGCAAGCTTTACATAGACACACAGACGGACGGACGGACGGACATCGTTAAATCGAATCAGATAGTGATTCTGATTCGATCGGTATAATAAAAGATGGGTCTAGGTCAAATATTTTTGGTAGTTACAAACAGCGGTACAAAATCATTATACCCAAACCACATAGTGGTATAGGGCAGGGCTTTCCAACCTTTTTGGCTCGCGTACCCCTACTTTTGAATTTTGGCAGCCTCGTACCCCCTAACGAGTTTTTTAGTTTTTGTCAAAAAACTTCATATTTAAATATGGTTAGAAAATTAAAACAAATTATATTGTAAAGTTTAATTAATTGTATTACTTTTACTTGTATATGAAACTTAAAGTTTATAAAAAAAAACAATATAAAAAAATTCAAAGCGAACAAAAACTTAAACGTTTATAATAGTAAAATGGATTTTTTTTAATATCCCTAAGAAGCTAAGAAAAAAATAACATTGTAAGGTTTATTTATATTTCATACATTAAATTCATAAAAATATAAAAACTTAGAGGTAACAAAAACTTAACAATTAATAACAATTACATGAGTTTAGTTTTTAGTGCGATATTTGGCATTGAACCTGTGATAAAAGAATATCAATATTTGGCTCAATTTTGCTTAATTTTAGTCTCATATTAGGTTCTAAATTCAATTTATTTCTAAATTTTGTTTTTATTGCTACCATAGATGAAAATCTAGCTTCACGCAAATATGTGGATGTAAATGGTAATAATAATTTCATAGCTTCGTTGTATAACGAATTATATTCACGTTTCTGTTTTATCCAGAAAGAGTATAGGTCCGTATTTTGGAAAGCCATTTTCTGCGTAGGATCGCAAGAGAGCTCAATTAATGCCTCTTGGCCTTTAAGGCACATTGTAGAATGTTGTTGTTCTAGAAATAGGTTTTTAATCCATAAGTATTCGCCATATTCTTCATTAAAATATTGATCGAAACTGCTAATTAACATATTGCAATGTTTTACAATTGAAGTGTTAATTTCACATGAGTCTTGAATTTGTTTTTCTATTAAAAATGTTTCTAAGTTTGGCAAGGACTGATAATTATTTTGAGCTACAGTATCCACTATTAGTTTCAACTTCTTCTTCATAGCATTTATTTTTCCCTCTACAATAAACGGTGTTTTTGATGGACCTTGTAAACTCAGGTTTAACTCATTTAATCGGGTAAAAATATCCGCAAGATATGATAATTGTTGTAACCAAATATCATCCAAAAATCGTTTGTGCAACTCAAATTTTGTTTCATTTAAAAATATTTCTACTTCTGTTCTTAGTTCTATCAAACGATTTAACATTTTTCCTCTTGACAGCCATCTTACTTCAGTGTTTAAAAGTAGACTGGTGTGTGCACTATCCATATCGGCACACAGCAGACCAAACAAGCGAGAGTTAAGGGATCTAGATTTAATAAAATTAACTACCTTGACAGCATCATTAAGCACTTCTTTCAAGTCATCAGGAATTCTTTTACAAACTAATGCTTCCCGGTGTATAACACAGTAGGTAAATTTACAATCGGGAGAAACAGCCTTCACTTTTGTGATTACCCCATTGTATTTGCCTGTCATAGCACGAGCACCGTCTGTACATAAACCAACACATCGCTTCCAGTCTAGCGTATTTTCCATCATAAAATCATTTAACTTTTTAAATATTTCATCTGATGTCGTACGAGTTGGTAGCTCTTGACAAAATAAAAAATCTTCTTTTAACTCCGAATCAAAAATATATCGAATAAACACAAGTAATTGTGCACAATGAGCTATATCTGTGCTTTCATCAATTTGAAGGGAAAAAAAATCACTTTGTTTAACTTGGTTTATTAACAGTTCTTTTACATTTAAAGACATAGCATTAATTCTGCGACCCACTGTTTTATTTGAAAGAGACACCGTATCCAATTTTTTGGCTTGATCTTCTCCTAACATACATTTTACGATTGCTTTTGTAGCTGGAAAAATTAACTCCTCTCCTATGGTATGTGGTTTACCGCACTTCGCAATTTGGTAAGACACTAAAAACGATGCCTCTACAGCCTTTTTGGTAGTTCCACAGAATGTAGACAGTGTTGTTTGGCTGGTTCTCATTTCACGTTTTTTTTGCTCAAAAAAGGGTACTAGGTTATTTTCCAAACTAGAATGCTTAGTCGTAATATGTCTTTTTAATAACGATGGTTTCATGGAGTGATTAGATAGAACCTCATGACATATAACGCACTGGGGGCGTTCTCACAACCTTCTTCAGCCAAAACACTAAATCCATATTTTATATAGTCCTCATTATATTTTCGTGTAGCCTTGAATTTTTTTTGGAGCGCTGATTGGTGGAGATTCCGATCTGTTAGATTGCTTTTTTGTGGTATGGCTAGTCTGAGGATCATTGGAATCAATGCATTCTACATTTGATTCTGTATTTTTTTTTATTAACCACTTATCCATTAAAAAAATTTAAACGACCGCACTTGGTTAAAGAATGTAATCAACTAACAAAAATGAATACTTTTTGTTAGAAATGTAAATTTTAGACACACAATTCCAAAGAAACATAGTAGCCTTTATTTTAAAAATATAACGATTAAATTTGAAGATGATATTAAAAAGTTAACATATTTTAAGGATAATATACAAAATCGAAGCCAAATATTGTTGCGCAGAAGAAATTAAACACAATTGGGCCAGCAATTCATAGCGACAACATGTCATTCATGTTTAACAACAACAGTGTGCGGTTATCGTTTGCCGACCTAATTGTAACTAACCCCTTAGTAAAAAATATTGAAAAAAATTGTAGCATAATGTTAGGATCCCAAAAAATATAATTACAGTAAACTTAAATAACATAATTTTTTCTTTAAGTTACAATAAATATTTTGATAAGTAAATGTATATTCATAATTAAAAAAAAAATAACAAAAAAAAGGTCCGAAAAAATAACTAAAAATTCGCGTACCCCCTAGTGGTACGCGTACCATAGGTTGGTAACCGCTGGTATAGGGTATAAATAGCTTGTAACAAACTTGCTTTAAGTTTAGAAAACTGTTGTGAATATTGTGAAAGGCTTCTTAACAATTGTTTAATAACGAAAACTGAACCCTTGTGAACAAGTTTAGAAGCCTAATCTCTTATATATATTTACGCTGATCCCTGACTCACTGACTGACTGACTGATTCTGTAACGCTGAAATAATACACACACATAGCACTCCCTACAAAGCTATGTGAAATACACAAATAAAATTTAATCTTTCTCATTTTAGACAAACACACACACAATTTTCTCTCTTCTTTGTGCTCAGTGCTGCTAATAAAATATTCTGAAAATCTACAATTTTGGAAACTAAATCGCCAAAGTTGTCATTTTTAAAACAAGAAATTGTCAAGAAAATTTTACCGCTTATAAAACTCGAAAAATATTACAAAAGGAAGCAATACAATTTATTTATATCATTCATATTACGAATATTATTAAAGCATTGGTTATTTCTGTATATAAAAATGTGTTAGTGCTGAAATTTCAACGAAAAAATTTAACACAGCAATCAACTAAATAATTTTATTGACATGTATATAAAGCTGAAACATATAACATATGGTTAAAGTATAGCCGTAATTAAAACTTAAATCTTAAATGGAGATGCTATTCAAGGTGTTTCCGTTTTGAAACGACTTGACCCAGAATTAAATACATACATATTTTGTAATTTACATTTACACTGAACAAAAACTATCAATTTTCGATAAACAACCCATTAATTGTTAACCCTTGAAATCTAAATTTTTATACTACTGAAAATTTAAAATCTTCAATCATCATTTTAACAAATTCAACAAATTTTAACAAATTGAAAAATCGTCGAAATTAAAATAAGTTGTCAAAATTAGCAGCACTGCTAATGACAATAGCACTACATAGGCAGATTTCGTGTTACATATGGAATAAATTGAGCCCAAAAAATGCATCAAGAAAAACTAATATCTATTCAAATTCTTATTTAAATTCCCATTGTTGGTCACTGAAAAAATTCTGCAAAAAAAGGTAATTAAAGAAATTTTAAACATTTTTATTTTTCTCATTTAACGTCGTCCGATATGCATACATACTTTTTTTTATTAAACTAAATTTTACCTTTTGTCTGTTTTGTTTTTCATCTCAAAATTGTTTTGAATTGTTAGGAGTGTTTTCGCTCAGGTTCTCTGATTGCCAGCACTTACCAAAGAGCATGCTTTTTTTGATAAATATTTGAGAAAAAAGAGATCTTCAATGTGGATTTTGTTGTTGTCCAACGTATGATTTCGTTTAAAGCTCTGTATTGAAAAGCACTTGAAAAAATAGTACAATATTAAGTTTAAAATTGAAATTATTCTGACTTTGCTTAATTAAATTACATTGTAATTTCAGAACAGAGGTGGGAAAATAATTTTTTTCACTCATAATATTAATTTTTGAATAATTTGCTTTCAAAAAATTTAGACAAACATAAATTACGTAAATAGGCATATCTAAGATTTTAATTTGAATAATATATTGAAATTATCATGGAAGAATTAAGGGCGATTGGGAATAAGGTTTTTTTCAAGTAAAACTAATACGCCCTTATTTTCTATTTTTTTTTTTTTTGGATTTATAGATAACTTTGCAAAAAAATGTAGTTCTCTTTTTTCACTTTATTTCTGAATGCACAACATATCGAGAGTGTTGCGTCAAAATTTTTAGCAATTCAGAGCAAAACTTTAAAAGATACAGATTTTCCAGCGATCGGGCTCATACGGTATGTAGTATATAAATCATAGTATATAAATTCGAAGTCCGTCAACATCATAACTCAAAATGTACTTGACCGATTCTTTTGCAATTTTAGACACTATATCTACACAGAAATCATCAAGTAACCACAAAGTGTTTTTTTAAATTCCATTTTCTTTCCCATTTATTAACAACAAATTCCCGAAATCGTATAGCAAAAATCGTTTTTCACTTCAAAATGCTGCAACAAAAAAAAAAAAAAAAAAAAATTTGAAAAAGCTCTTCGTCACTACCACAGGAAACACGTCACCTTTGAAACGCGTTCCGATTTTTTTATTTCACATGATCCGGTAACGAGTTATGATGTTCACCGCAAAACAACAACTCCTCTGGAGATTCGCTGTCACGGATTTATTTATTAAATTTTTAATTGAAATTTTTTTTCAAAGATTCTTCAAATATTATGCTATAACGTGTATATGAAATAAATAATACAACATTATTCATATCTTCAAAAAAGAATTATGAAAATACGACTATTTTTAACTTTTAAAACCTTACCCCCCTTAGGAAACTTTTAGGAACCTTGCTCTGAAACGGACCGGCCAAATTAGTTCCTTATAGACTAAGTTCGTTATAACCGTAGTATTTTTTGATTTGGCCGAAAGGTTTAAAAAGTTTTTTTTAGTTGAATAAGTTTATTTATTTTGGGGCATTTTAAAAAGTTATAAAACATAAATTAAATTACTAAAAAGACACATATTAATTGTTTGTCTTAATAAGACTAAAATTACCGAGTTTCTATCAAAATAAAATATTTTTTAAAATCATATAATATAAAAAACTCCTTATGTATAGAAGCAGAAAGTACAAAGCAAAGGTTGGCTACTGGCAAACTTTTACGAAAATATACATAAAAGGACCTATTACAAAACTTCATTTGAAAATCGAAGTTTTTGTTTTGTATTAAAATTAAATGAAAATTAAATTAAATTAAATTGAAATTAATTTTTTTTTAATATATAAAATATACGAAAATTCTGAAATGGAAAAAAAATTTGTTTGTTAAAGTCAAATTTGTATGAAAAATGTGATTAAAACTCTTGGGACCGAAGAAATTCTTCGCTATAAACAAAAATTTATTACAACCTGTGTTCGTTATAAGCGAACTCCATTGTATTAAATTTTAATAATTTTGGGAATCTCCAATCTCCTAACTTTACCCGGTCTTCCCATATTCAAGTCAAATTGATCACACATCCAATAGTCAAAAAATTATTAAGCAACTGTCCCATTGAAAAATTGAAAGAGAGAATTGAAACATATGATTGTTTAGTAAATAAGAGTAAAAAGTGTGAGTGCATTACAACCTGAAAGCCAAAAATATAACGTGTGAAAGCCAGGTAATATCTTAAATATATTAACGCTGATTCCTGACTCACTGACTGACTGACTGAGAGACTAACTGATTCTGTAACTCTGACCAAAATGATACGGTTCTAATTCCTAGGATTGATCTCGCCCCAACCGACACCACATTACCTTTCATATTAAAACGCCGCCAGTTTCCAGTAATTTCTGCATACGCAATTACCATAAACAAGGCTCAAGGCCAGTCATTTGATTACGTTGGCATTAATTTGGAGACCGCGGTATTTTCACACGGCCAACTGTATGTGGCTTTGTCACGATCAAAAGTTGCAAGCCAAGTTAAGATACGTATACAATCGAACCCACAGCAAGGAAAACTATTAAACGACCAACGATATTTCACACTAAATATAGTTTTTCAAGAGATTCTAAATTGAAAAAATTTTTTGCCAAATATTTCATATCTCTTTTGATACTTATGTATATAATTTCTACAGACACAATCTTTTTTCACATGTACATATGTAACAATATAATTTTCAATTTACTACTATATTAAAAGAAATATAATTTATTATAAATTTTTCGTGTATTTAAATTCAAACTGTTTTATTCATAATTTTTAAACGGGCGCCTGGGCCTGGGCATAATTCATGACAATGTTCAAGTCAATGGCTAGTGGAGACCGCTAATGTTCATGTCATGACTAAAAATCCAATTTTTTGAAATGACAGAAAATCTGTCATAAACTCAGCCATTTATTAGAAGTTTCATTCCATTTTGACGTTTAAGTACATTAAAATGGCGCAACTTAAATTAAATAAAAGCGAAATCAATAATTTAATTCTAAAAAAAATTCATCCAAAATCTCGTGCTTTTTCTTTCATTTTTTCTTCTTAAATTTTTATTTTTAGTTTTTGAACTCTTTTAAAGCATTGAGTACAATAACACATTTTTGTTGTTTACGGTTCAAAGACATTTTGGAAATGAAATGTCTAAACATTATTTGCCCACTTCGCGTTTTCTCTCATTTGGTTCTCTGACTTGAACATGAACATTGTCATAAATTATAGGTAGTCAAGACAGCGTGTTATATCGTAATATTTTTTTAAACTTATATTAATATTTTTTTAAACTTATAACCGTAATATTTTTGTAAGCTTATAATCGTAATCAACCTCCATCGGAGCAAAACGGCTACTTTAACTCTGATGGAAAAACTACAAAAAGGTAATTTACATATCATACTAGTACAGGAACCTTGGACGGTAAATGACAAGGTTACTGGACTCAATGATCCTAATTACCAAATTTTTTATGCTCATACAGGAACTCGACCGAGAACTTGTATTATTTGTCACAAAAACGTAAATTATCTCTTTTCTCCAGACTTGTCCACCGCAGATGCCACCGTCCTGCAACACGGAAGCCAACCGATGCTCTTGGCATCGGTTTATCTTCCTTCGGACTCGCCGACATCTCCACCGACGTCGGAACTGGAAGAGATGGTAAGGACAGCTAGAACAACAGGTAAGGAAATTCTCATAGGGTGCGATGCGAATTCTCACCATATAACATGGGGTAGTTCGACCTGTAACCAAAGGGGGGACGCTTTACTTGAATTCCTTAATGAAAATAACCTTTTCACCCTTAATACTGGGAACACGGCAACCTTTGTTAACAGATTAAGGGAAGAGGTTTTAGATATTTCAATTTGTTCAAAAAATCTAGTGGGCGATATCCAAGATTGGCATATCTCTAGCGAGCATTCCTTCTCGGATCATCGATACATCTTATTTAATCTGATACAACCACCGCCTGAACCCCTTAAGTTCAGGAATAAGGCTAAAACGTATTGGCCAAAATTTAGAAGAAATCTAATAGCCCGTCTAACTTCTCCCACAGTCCTAAGGAATGTTGAAGAAGTTGACGGGGAAGTAGACAGATTAACGAAGAGCCTAATTGAGTCTTTCAAGGAATGTTGTCCACTCCGGGAAAGGAGATCTCCCCGAGAGAAACCCTGGCTGACAGGGGAGTTGATAAATATTGGGAAGGCCGTCCGAAGATTATTTAATAGGGTTCGTCGTAAAAAACATATAGTATACTGGGATGACTATCATGACAAACTCAGGGAATACAACAAAAGGATTCGAGTAGCCAAACGCAACTCTTGGAAACTTTTCTGTGAACAGGTTGATAGCGTTAATGACGTCTCGAAAATCAAGAAATTCTTATCGAAAACCCATTCACAGCCTGAAACTCTAGTCGATAAGGATGGGATTCGGGCGGAATCAATGGAACAATCCTTAAGAATATTGATGGAAACACACTTTCTTACCGAAGAGCTTGGGCCAAATAGGAACCCAGAAATTGGTACCAATGTGTCCCGACAAACTGGAACCAACGTGGAACAGCAGACGGGACACGATGGGGAACAATATGAAGGGCCTAATGAGGAACAAAATCGGGAGCAAAGAAATGATAAAATAACCGAAAATATGGTAACTAAGGCAATACAAAGCTTTGCCCCTTTTAAGGCAGCAGGCCCAGATGAAGTCTTTCCTGCTCTACTACAAAAAAGCGGGGACTTAATTGGTCGTAGTCTGGCTGTCATATTCTCTGCTTTCCTAAAATTAGCGTACACCCCCAGGGCATGGCAGGAGGCCAAAGTGGTCTTCATACCAAAACCGGGAAAGGAAAGCTACGCGAACCCAAAGGCCTATCGACCGATAAGTCTTGCATCCTTCTTATTGAAAACCTTGGAGCGAATAGTCGATAACATGGTTAAATTTCAAATCCCAAATGAGTTGTTGAATTTCAAACAGCACGCTTATTTAAAGGGACGCTCAGTGGAAACTGCGCTTCATGAAGTAGTTCACCACATCGAAAGATCTTTTGATCTAAAAATCTTCACCCTAGCTATATTCATTGATATAGAAGGAGCTTTTAACAATGTATCAACCAATACGCTACTCCAATCCCTAGAAAGATTCGACATTGACCGGGATATTAAGGCCTGGATCAGTCACATGCTAGGGAATAGATGGATAAGTTGCGAGGTTGGTGGCATTAAAATAAGAAACAAGGTTTGTTGTGGGACACCTCAAGGGGGGATTTTTTCCAACCTGTCTGCTACGCAGACGACGTAGCGATACTGTTAAGGGGGAAAGATCCTAGAGATTTATGTAGGAGGGCATCGAATGCACTCGAAATAGCATATGACTGGGCACAACCGAGGGGTTTGAATGTGAACCCAGAGAAAACTGAAATATGCCTCTTTACAAGGAAGACGAAAATAATCGACTTTGATGAACCTCGCTTCCAGGGCAAAACGATTAGAATCACACAGACGGCGAAATACCTTGGGGTGATTCTCGATAAAAAACTTACTTGGAAAAACCACATCGAGAGCAGGGTCGCGAAGGCTCATCGTGTATGGGCCATCTGCAGAAGGGTTATAAGCTCAAAATGGGGTTTAAACCCGAAGATGACATATTGGCTGTACACAAGCGTCGTTAGACCTATTCTAACCTACGCATCCATAGTCATATGGACATCAATGAACAGGAAATGTTATATTAAACCACTCCAAAAGATACAGCGTCTCTGCTGCATAGGAATCAGTGGTGCAATAAGGACTACATCTACGAGGGCTTTAGAGAATATTCTATCTATACACCCAATCGAGATTAGAATTAAATATGAGGCAGCTCTGGCCATGCTACGACTAAGGGTTACAGGGGAATATATCACCGACCACATGAACAGACACCAGACTATTTTAGACCAAATTCCGGGACTCAACACAGTAAACATTAGCTGTGATAGAATCGCGGAAATGTCAACTCATATACCCTGCAGTATACGGATCCCAGACAGGGAAAGTTGGATGAACGGGAATATTCTACAGAACCTTCCAGGGTCACATTACTATACGGACGCTTCTAGTCTGCATGGTAAGACTGGGATAGGTTTCTACGATGAGGGCCGTTCTACAGGGGTATACCTCCGTGTTCCGGACCACAACTCCGTCTTTCAGGCTGAATTGGTGGCGATAAAGGAATGTATTAGGTATATTAATGCGCGGGATTCCCCAAGTCCCGGAGACGTGAAAATATTTACGGACAGTCTAGCGGCTATCAGAGCGATATCCGCAGACAAAACTAGATCAAGGACTATCCTCGAGTGTAAGGAGGAGATTTCAAACTTCTCCAGAAGAGGTAGACTTGAAATCGTTTGGATCCCAGGACAAATTGGTATAATGGGAAATGAGATTGCTGACAAACTGGCCAAGAAGGGTTCTTTCCTGGAAAGAGTAAATTTGGAAAACCCAATACCTTTCTAGTCTCTCAAATTGGAACTGGCAGACTGGGCGACCAGTTCACATGTTTCAATTTGGGAAGAGAATGACGTGGGTAAGGTTACAAAAATATTATGGGGTTCTCCCAACGCAACAAGAATAAGGGAGATCCTGAATCTGAATAGGGTAGAACTTAGTATGGTAATTGGCATCCTCACTGGACACTCTGAGCTGAGGGCTCACCTATACCGTATAGGACGGGCGGAATCAGCCGTTTGTAGAGCTTGCGGAGAGGATGACGAAACCCTAGAACACTACCTCTGTTACTGTCCTGCATTTGCGAGAACAAGGGTCAGATATCTATCCAGCGACATCTTACCAGGCCTGACGGGTCTAAGGGGGATAAGCTGGAAAATAATCAGGAAATTTGCTGATGAGACTGAATTTCTAAGTTAGTAAGAGGGGTAGATAACCACAAAGTAGAGATGTAGAGCGCACAACAAGCCGACCTACTGGCTTAGGTGTATATCCAGACATAACGGATATGAGCTATGTGTATACATAGCTCCTCTTATCAACCTAACCTAACCTAACCTAACCTATAATCGTAATATTTTTGTAACCTCTTAAGTACAATTAAATAATAAGTCTTTTTCAAATATTCTGGTTTAAAAATAATTTTATTGATTTTTTACAATTTTTTTATTTTATTTATTTATCGTTGCCTTTGTCTTATATTTCTTTCTAGACTCTTGTCTATTTTTAGCGAATTGGAAGAAGGCTTTTGTACTTTTGATATATTCATCCTCTGGCAATCCAATGCAAATTGCAGCATCTATTGAATTTCAAAAGTAAATGAAATAAATAAATGAAATATATAAAATAACTTACTTCTTATGGCTTTTGCCGCACTCCGGCTGCGCACACTCTTTTTTATCTTCTGTGCCTTTCCAGCAAAGTTTGTCCGCCAGTTCGTCCACTAACAATTCTACAATTTCTTTAGATTCTTCACGAAAACTTCGTTTTGATTTGTATGGCATATCAAATATTTAAAAAATATAAATTTATATATGCATATATTTACTTTTATGTATATATTTACTTTTTATACCTTCCACACGTCAGTGGCAGAGGGTATATATAGGTTTGTTATTCCGTTTGTAACGCATCGAAAAACTAATTTCCGACCCTATAAAGTATATATATTCTCGATCCTTATCACAGCTCGAGTCGATATAGTGATGTCCGTCTGTCTGGTGAAATCACGCTCATTCACCAAAAAGCCGTCTAACTGGATATTACAATAATATCATTTGCCATAATTCTCAGCAGGTTGGTACTGAAAATGGGTTAAATCGGGCATCATTGTGATAAGATACGAGCAAAAATTTTTAGATACCTCTAAAAAAACATAAAACCCAGTGTGTTAGTTGTAATAGTTAAGTGGTTGAACATAATAATTGTACAACAACATAAAAAAATGCCACACAAAAATTATGCATATACAAGAACACAGAACATAGCTCATGTTAGTAGTATTGCCAATATGAAAGAAAAAATGAAAATGAAAAAAAAATGGAAAATAAAAAATGGAAAATGAAGAATGGAAATGGAAAATGGAAAATGAAATTGAAAAATTAAAATTGAAAAATGGAGAATAGAAAATGAAAATTGGAATATGGAAAATGAAAAAAGAAAATGGAAAAAGAAAAATGAAAAATGCAAAATGGAAAATAGAAAATGAAAATGGAAAATGGAAAATAAAATTGAAAAATGGAAAATGAAAATTGAAAAATGAAAAATGACTAATGGAAAATGGAAATTAAAAATTGAAAATTGAAAAATTAAAAATGATAAATGGAAGATGGAAAATGAAAATTGAAAATTGGAAGATGAAAATTGAAAAATGAAAAATGACTAATGGAAATTGAAAATTGAAAAATAAAAATGATAAATGGAAAATGGAAAATTAAAATTGAAAAATGGAAAATGAAAATTGAAAAACGGAAAATGCACAATGGAAAATGGAAAATGAAAACTGAAAAATGGTAATTAAAATTGAAAAATTAAAAATGGAAAATGAAAAATGGGAAATGAAAATTGAAAAACGAAAAATTGAAAATGGAAAACGCAAAATGGAATATGTAAAATGGAAAACGAAAATTAAAAATTTAAAATGGAAAATGAAAAATGGAAAATGAAAATTGAAAAATGGAAAATGTAAAATGAAAATTGAAAAATTAAAAATGGAAAGGGAAAAATGAAAAATGAAAATGAAAATTGAAAATTGAAAAATGAAAAATGGAAAATGAAAAATTAAAAATTAAAAATGGAATATGGAAAATGGAAAATGAAAATTAAAAAATGGAAAATGGAAGATGCAAAATGGAAAATGAGAATTTCAAAATGGAAAATGAAAAATTGAAAAATGGAAAATGGAAAATGAAAATTGAAATATGGAAAATGAAAATTGAAAAATTAAAAATGGAAAATGGAAAATGAAAAAAGAAAATTGAAAAATGGAAAATGGAAAAAGGAAAATGAAAAATGGAAAATAGAAAATGAAAAATGGAAAATGAAATTGAAAAATGAAAATTGAAAAATGAAAAATGACTAATGGAAAATGGAAATTGAAAATTGAAAAAGGAAAAATGATAAACGGAATATGGAAAATGAAAATTGAAAATTGGAAAATGGAAAATGAAAATTGAAAAATAAAAACTTATAAATGAAAAATGGAAAATGGAAAATTAAAATTGAAAAATGGAAAATGAAAATTGAAAAATGAAAAATGGAAAATGCACAATGGAAAATGGAAAATGAAAATTGAAAAATGGAAATTAAAATTGAAAAATGAAAAATTAAAAATTGAAAATGGAAAATGCAAAATGGAATGTGGAAATTGGAAAATGAAAATTGAAAAATGGAAAATCAAAATTTAAAAATGAAAAATTAAAAATTAAAAATGGAATATGGAAAATGAAAATTAAAAAATGGAAAATGGAAGATGCAAAATGGAATATGAGAATTTCAAAATGGAAAATGAAAAATTGAAAAATGGAAAATGAAAATTGAAAAATGGAAAATGAAAATTGAAAAATTAAAAATGGAAAATGGAAAATGAAAAAAGAAAATTGAAAAATGGAAAATGGAAAATGGAAAAAGGAAATGAAAAATGGAAAATAGAAAATGAAAAATGGAAAATGAAATTGAAAAATGAAAATTGAAAAATGAAAAATGACTAATGGAAAATGGAAATTGAAAATTGAAAAATGAAAAATGATAAATGGAATATGGAAAATGAAAATTGGAAAATGGAAAATGAAAATTGAAAAATAAAAAATTATAAATGAAAAATGGAAAATTAAAATTGAAAATTGGAAAATGAAAATTGAAAAATAAAAAATGGAAAATGCACAATGGGAAATGGAAAATGGAAAATGAAAATTGAAAAATGGAAATTAAAATTGAAAAATGAAAAATTGAAAATGGAAAACGTAAAATGGAAATTGAAAAATGGAAAATGCAAAATGGAAAATAAAAATTGAAATATGGATAATGGATAATGGAAAATGAAAATAGAAAAATGGAAAATGGAAATTGGAAAATGAAAAATGGAAAATGGAAATTGAAAATTAAAAAATGGAAAATGGAAAATGGAAAATGAGAATTGAAGAATGAAAAATGGAAAATGGGAAATTGAAATTTAAAAATGAAAAATGTAAAATGGAAAATGAAAATTGAAAAATGGAAATTGGAAAATGACAAATGGAAAATGAATATTAAAATGGAATATGGAAAATGGAAAATGAGAATTGAAAAATGGAAAATGTAAAATTGAAAAATGAAGAATGAAGAATGGAAAATGGAAAATGAAAATTGAAAAATGGAAAATGAAAGTTGAAAAATTAAAAATGAAAAATGAAAAATGGAAAATGAAAATTGAAAAATTAAAAATGGAAATTGGAAAATGAATAATGAAAATTTAAAATTGAAAATTAAAAATGGAACATAGAAAATGAAAAATGTAAAATTGAAAATGAAACATGTAAAATGCAAATTGAAAAATGGAAAATGAAAAATTTAGTTTGAAAAATGAGTAACGAAAGATGAAAAATTTATAATGAAAAATTAGATATTAATAGTTAAAACTTAAATATTAAAAATTAAAAATTAATAATTAAAAATTAAAAATTAAAAACTAAAAATCAAAAATTAAAAATTAAAAATTAAAATTAAAAATTAAAAATTAAAAATTAAAAATTAAAAATTAAAAATTAAAAATTAAAAATTAAAAATTAAAAATTTAAAATTATAAATTAAAAATTAAAAATTAAAAATTAAAAATTAAAAATTAAAAATTAAAAATTAAAAATTAAAAATTAAAAATTAAAAATTAAAAATTAAAAATTAAAAATTAAAAATTAAAAATTAAAAATTAAAAATTAAAAATTAAAAATTAAAAATTAAAAATTAAAAATTAAAAATTAAAAATTAAAAATTAAAAATTAAAAATTAAAAATTAAAAATTAAAAATTAAAAATTAAAAATTAAAAATTAAAAATTAAAAATTAAAAATTAAAAATTAAAAATTAAAAATTAAAAATTAAAAATTAAAAATTAAAAATTAAAAATTAAAAATTAAAAATTAAAAATTAAAAATTAAAAATTAAAAATTAAAAATTAAAAATTAAAAATTAAAAATTAAAAATTAAAAATTAAAAATTAAAAATTAAAAATTAAAAATTAAAAATTAAAAATTAAAAATTAAAAATTAAAAATTAAAAATTAAAAATTAAAAATTAAAAATTAAAAATTAAAAATTAAAAATTAAAAATTAAAAATTAAAAATTAAAAATTAAAAATTAAAAATTAAAAATTAAAAATAAAAAATTAAAAATTAAAAATTAAAAATTAAAAATTAATAATTAGAAATTAAAAATTAGAAATTAAAAATTAAAAATTAAAAATTAAAGATTAAAAATTAAAAATTAAAAATTAAAAATTAAAAATTAAAAATTAAAAATTAAAAATTAAAAATTAAAAATTAAAAATTAAAAATTAAAAATTAAAAATTAAAAATTAAAAATTAAAAATTAAAAATTAAAAATTAAAAATTAAAAATTAAAAATTAAAAATTAAAAATTAAAAATTAAAAATTAAAAATTAAAAACTAAATTAATTTAATTGGAATTAAAGTTTGAGTGTCGGCAACATTTTTAAAGTGGTAGCCGTACTCAACATTGGGTGTAATATTTAGTTTAAGACGCAGGTGGAGGGTATCAAAAAAATCGGCCCAGCCAAATCTAATACTCTTACTTGTTTTTCTGAAAAATATTTTTTTTTTAACAAACAAAAACTTTAAAATTTAAAAAAAATGTTATCAATATACATTTTCGCCAATTTTTTTATTTATACATACAATTTAAATATTGAGGACATTTGTTGGTACCTTTACAGCTTCACCACAGAGTTTCCTAAGTTGATATAGTAAGTATTCTTGTTTATAAAATTCTATTTATTTAGACAGAAGTTGTTTTTTTTTAACTTTTCTCTATTTTTTGAAAGGCTGCCATATGAAATGTTCTCATTTTAGTTTTCTTCAAGTTTTTTTTTTGTACTGCAAGCTTCAGGCTTGACATTTTCGATTTTCTATTGTTGTTTTCTTTTCGTGTGTATTTTCTGTTCAGAAAATAATCTATTTTAACATTAATTTTAAAATGCTGTTTCTTTTTTTCGTTTTTGTCTTACTTTTTAGTTTTATTTTATTTGTTTACATTTTTATAAGTGTTTTTCTGCAATTTCTTTTTTGCCCTATTTTTAGCAGTTAAAGAAATTGTGTCCTTGGGGTAAATTATTTTAGTTAAATTTTCTGTTTAGTGTTATAGTGAAAATAAATTTTCGTTTATTACATATCTTATGTAGAGTCTTTGGGGAAATTTAAACGTATATGCCAAAATTTCCAAGATGAAAGGACATTTTTTTGTTGAAAAAGACTTAAGGAATTTTAATAAACTCTTAACACATATTTGTGAATGTTTAGGACATAAGTATTTGAAAACTATTGCCTGTCAACTGATATTTTATATACACAGAAAACAGTTTAATTGTGGGTTTCAATTCGATATTAATAATCGAATTTCGGTTATCCTCAGGTTAGTTTTTATATGTATTTCAATTACGGAAGGACTGATATTTTATATACACAGAAAACAGTTTAATTGTGGGTTTCAATTCGATATTAATAATCGAATTTCGGTTATCCTCAGGTTAGTTTTTATATGTATTTCAATTACGGAAGGAAATTCTTTAATAACAATGCAATGAAACTCAATAGTTATTTTAAAAGTAGATGTTATTATCGATTTAAAAAATTAAATTTTGTTTCTTACAACACTTTCTTCGTCTGTTCTTAGGAAATAATAATTTATTGTAAAAATCAGCGTATCGAAAATATTGTTTGTTTCTCCATTTTCCTTATATATTTTGGTGTATTTATATATAGGAGCAGTGTTATTGATCCAACTTTCAAGAGCAAATTGAGTGGGGAAAGGCCTGGCAAATCAAGTGAATTTAAAAAGTCAGTTCGAAAATTCTCTCCTTCATATTCTTCTATAATAACATATGACGTTACACAAATTTGCAAAGCTCTCCCTGTCATAGTATTGGAGATCTATTATAGTCAATAATTTTTTTGTATTTACAAAACTACCCATATTATATTATTCGAGACATGTGATATTGAATGTTTACTTCGTGTGGGCCGTGTCAATGCTACTCCCACTAATCACCTCTGAAATAACAAAGTATCGTTACTCTAATTTTTCTACTGCCTAAATATAAAGGACGCTGAAAATTCACTTCGTATTGGAGGTGACGCGCTTACTTATCCGATCCCTCCCTTTTTAGGAACTGCAACTCTTATTATTAACAGATAGCCTAACACAAATTTGTAAAACTCTTCCACTCATAGTAATCGAAAGAATTGAATTTTTCAGATATTTTAATAGTTATTCTGATATTTAGGGCGGAGACGTTTTCAACAAATCAAAAATCATTAAAATCGGTCCAGCCGTTCTTGAGTTATAAATGGTGTAACTAATAGGACTTTGTTTTATGTATATAAAATAAATATTGTATCATAAAATTGTTCCCTGTTATTGAATTTCTGTTGATATAATCAGAAATGTAGTTGCGAACTTTTACAATAATTTGGCAGTTTTATTGTTGATGTGTTTATTATTACATATTACGAATGAAACAGATATACGACTGCGGCTACACGAACACACGACTACAAATGCTGCTGGCTGCAATTGCAATCGTGTAGTCAGCTACTTAATTTTTTTGTAAACGACAGCAACATATAACAACAATATAAACAGCTGTTTTTATACAAACGCATTTTTATTTCAGTGGTGCCAATTATATATTTATACCCACCCTATACCACTATGTGGTTTGGGTATAATGACTTTGTGCTGCTGTTTATAACAACCAAAAATATTTGACCTACACCCATCTTTAATTATACCGATCGAATCAAAATCACTATCTGATTCAATTTAACGATGTCCGTCCATCCGTCCGTCCGTCCGTACGTCTGTGTGTCCATGTAAAGCTTGTAATCAAACTGCAGGTCGCAATTATGAATATATTTTGATGAACGCTATTGAAATTGGTGAGAATCGGTCCATGTTCAGACCTAGCCCCCATACAAATGACCCCTATGAAATCAACATATATTGCCAAATTATCATACAGATCTTAGTCAAATTGGGTTTGTATGTATATATAACATCCATTAATCAGTAGTCCAAAAATAATCCCTATTGGACAACTCTTAGTCATAGGCCCCATATAGAGCTGCTTCCCGATCTTCTAAAATTTTGTTTGTATATATTTTTGCAAAATACAAGAGACTTTACCAAACATGGTCAGGATCGGTCCAATTTTGCGCCTAGTCCCCATATAAGATATAGCATAAGATATGAACTTTTTCATATCTGCAGCCAAAAAAATTAATAAAAATCCAACTCAAATTTGGTTTATGCTTATTTTCTATGTCCAGTTACTGTGGCCTAAGAGATAGGGTCTCTAAACGCTTGGTATAGGGTATCGTATAGTCGGTCTAGACCGACTATAGTTTTCTTACTTGTTTTTACTTTATTAAAATAGAAAAACATGCATGATTCGAAATAAACTTGACTTATATATACAATTACTTATTCATAGTGCATTATTATAACGTAAAAATAAATAAATAAATTTATTTAACCCCTTTTGATTATTAATGGATTTATTATAGCATTTCATTTTGCGATTACTTTTTTTAAAAAAATAAAATAATAAATATTATTGTTTTCTTCTTCTTAATAATAAATAAAATATTTCATAGCACTAATTTCCTTTACATCAACACTATTTTTGTTTTGTAGCCAACAAAAAAAGAAATTATCCTAAGTTGACTACAGCGTGTTGGTGTGAAAATAATCGTTTTCATATAAACGTGTGTATTTTAATTTTGACAGGCTGTAGTCTTGTAGCCGCTGTCGTCTATGTGTTTCATGCATTACAATTTGAAATAAGTTGTATGTATAAATATTTTGACGAATAGAACAGGAAACAGTTCAGGTAACTTAGATCAAACAAGATAATGATGCTGTTATTGAAAAAGAACCATTCGTCTAGTACATAATTCTGTCAAATTTGCATATTCCTCGCATATTATAATTTCGTTACGTGGACTATTGAAGTCAAGCATTTTGTAGCAAAATGTATGATAATGATTGAAAAGTAAGCTTAAATTTAATATGTTTTATGGAAAAGCTTAGATTGAAGAATGACATATTGACGCACCAACTTGTATGTAACGTTTTGCTTTAATTTCTAGAATTTTGTTTGATATCAGAAATCAGTATAAAATATAAAAAACCAACCCATAAAAACCAAGTTTTGTTTATATCATCTTTCTTTAAATTTTTTTCCATCATGTAAATAAATAATTGATTGATTGAAAGGGGCAATTTGAGAGAGATTGATTTAATAAATACGTATATCAAATAATGCAAAAGAACATTTTGAAGTAGTGTATTGTGTATATGGTAAACTCAATTGGTTATAGAAATGAACTATTAAATTACTACAGCTATTAATTTATGTTAAAAACTTAAACAACTATGCTAAACACATGTATATTTACGTATACTAGCAGATTCCAGCGCTCGAAATTCGGGTGCAATTCCTAGGCGGCTTTATTTTTCAACTTAGCCAATTCACAAACCAACACTTTTATGATTAATTATTATTGTGAATAAAGATAACAAACTCATTAACAAACACTTTAACAAATTGATTAAAACACACATAGCATATATATAATTTTATGTATGTGTTAGTAGCAACTTTAAATGCAATTAACTCAAAATAAAAGAAAAAATTTTAATATCTGTAAATCTGCAAAGCGGCCAAAAAGAAGGACCTTTCAAATAATCTACGTTTGGTCAAAATCGGGATTAAACGGTAGAACAAGCAGCGGTCACAAAAAATCGGCTAGCCTATTCATATTATAGGTCTATTATCCAACTGACGATATTAAGTCATAGTGTTATGTTCTATTTATATTATTTTAATAATAATATTTAGCAAGAGCTATGTGATTTGGGTATAATGATTTTGTGCTGCTGTTTGTAACTACCAAAAATATTTGACCTAGACCCATCTTTTATTATACCGATCGACTCAGAATCACTTTCTTAGTCGATTTAGCAATGTCCGTCTGTCCGCTAGTCTGTGTGTCCATGTAAACCTTGCAATCAAACTACAGGTCGCAAATATGAATGTATTTTAATGAAATTTGATATATAAACTTTCATCGACCATGGGACAAACTATGTTGAAATTGGTGAAATTCGATCCATGTTCAGACCTAGTCCCCATACAAATGACCCCTATGAAATTGATTTAAATTGCCAAAAGATCCAAATTATCATATAGATCTCGACCAAATTGGGTTTGTGTGTGTTTATCAGTTATTAAAAAATAAACCACATATGGCAGTTCTTTGTCATAGCCCCCATATAAAGCTGCTTCCCGATTTTCACTTAAATCGATCAAAAAACAAAAATATTGCACAGTTTTTTCTCAAATTTGGTTTGTGTATATTTTTTTTTAAATATAAGTGACTTTAGCAAATATGGTCACGATCGGTCCATTTGTAAATATAGCTTCCGATATGAACTTTTTCATATCTCCAGCCAAAAAAATTAATAACAATGCCATTCAGATTTTGTTTATGCTTATTTTCTGTATCCACTTAGTTGGACCGAAGAGATATAGTTTCTAAGCCATCGTATATGGTATAGTATAGTCGGTCTAGACCGACTTTAATTTTCTTACTTGTTTAATTTGTAGTTATAAGAAATTAATTAAAAATAGTGAAAAATTAACTAAGTAATAAAATTTTGAAATTCACAATTTAAAAATATAATGCAATTTAAATATAAAAGAAGTTTCCAAGTTTCTTTGAAAAAAAATCTGTCATTTTAGGTAAATTTCGTTTGCCAGAATTCTTTTATCATGATTAATTTTTGTCTGTTGTATTTGTTATTCGATCGAATTGAAAAGGTCTTCTTATACTAAATTATAGCCATATACTTCAACAACTTTCAAATATTATCACAATTTCTCAGCTGTTAGCCAAACACCATTAGCTGGAACCATAATGAAACTATAGTTAGAAATTTCGAGTTTTTTTGGTGTTCTCTCCGACAAAAAAAATTTAAATTTAGACAAAAGTGTTATTAAACCAACGCGAACTTGCATGCGACCAAATCGGGAACCAATACAATTACGAGGACCATCACCAAAACCCAAAAATGACTGAGGATGTCGAGAGCGCAATTCAGAAGGATGAAAACGTTCTGGTTGGAATTCCAAAGGGTTTTCATAAATTTCCGCATCATAATGAATAGCCTTCACGGGGATATATACCATGGTACCCTTCTCTAAAGTGACATTCGTATCGGCTATGTTGTAGTTCTCCATGCAGATGCGTTGCAAAAAAGCAAGAGCTGGGTATAAACGTAGAGTTTCTAATGAACAGAATTTTAGAAAAATTTATAAAAAAAATTCAGACATTGTACTTTATATGATAAATATTACCTGATAACACTTGATCTAGATATGACATTTCCTTCATGGCTTCATATGTTAATTCATTGTTATGTTTTTTTAACGTTGCCATTATCTCTTCTCTAAGTTTATCTTGTTTTTCTTGATTTTTGGCCAATTCATATAAACAATAACTCATATTACTTGATGAGCTTTCAAAGCCGGCCGCAAAAAATACAAATAATTGTGCCGCTACCAAATCCAGACTTAGAAAAGGCTTCCCATTTTCATCTTTTCGATTCTTTAATTCAATCAATATATCTATGAAATCATTTCGCCTAATATTGCGTTTCTCTCGCTCCAATACAGTGTCTCTGACAATACGCACAAAGAAAGACTCCAGCTGCAGGGGATATCGTATTATGCCCAAAAGTCGGAAAATTTCACCATAACATGTTTTAAACAAACGCCAACGTACAGATAATTTCTTATTACTAAATATTCTTCTACCAATTTGACGAAATTCCACATTAGGGTCTTTAAGACTATTACATTCTATGCCAAAAACACAGGTTCCAATGACATCTGTGGTAAATCTGGCATTCATATCATGCATTTCCACAATGTGATCTGAACTGTTTTCCAGTTCTTCCTCAAAGGCCTTTGATAATTTTTGTGCCACTTCAACTATGGTAGGAAACATATATTTCATTTTACCCGAGGTAAATGTGGGCGTTAGTTTGTTTCTTAAGCCTCGCCATATCTTACTGTCGGCTTTAAATAAATGATGTGACAATATTTCTTTTGGGTTCAGATACTCAAAGCGATCCACAAATTTTGAAAAATCTGTAATCAATATTGTTTTAACTAAATCCAAATCCAAGATCACAGCTATTGGTTTTGTATATATGTAAAATCCAGCTAATTTGGTTTTGCCTTTGAAGGTATCATATAGCTCTTGCAACAACTGGCTGTGATGTATACTCGTAAGCTTGGGTATATTTCCCCATATTGTATTGGTTGGTAATTGTTTAACTCCCTGTAAATTCCAATAGCTGTATTTAAGCTTGAAATATACATATAGCGCCGTTAATATAGTTAGAATTATGAGAAGCCACATGTTAATTTTATCTATTTTTATTACTTAAAATTTTTTAGCATTTGCGTATCTCCGTTTTTACGACTGATACATTGCTTGGCTTTTACAGAACTACTAATTACTTTACAATGCACATTTCGTATGACTGTTTCATATTTAGCTTTAATCACTTTGTAATTTTGTTATCGTTTTATGGTGTTTACTATCTCTTGAGATAACATGTTTACAATGCATTTAAATATTTTGTGAAGTCATGCCAATTTATGGACGGAAAAGTAAATTTTAAGCCTGTGAATATATATTTAACTATAAACAACCAACTTTAATATTTCTCTCTAGAGAAAATTTTTTTAAAAAAAATTGCTAATTTTTCGACTCTTCTAACAGTACCACTGTGACGAATATTGGATACTCTCTAAATCTGTTTTCATGAAACTTATGCCAATAACAACCTGAGCCGACACAGCGAAATGACACAAAAAAATATATAGCTGTAGTCTGTTTGATTACAAGGTTCACGTAGATAAACAGATAGATGAATGGATGGACGGCCATCACCAAAAAAGCCTTTGAAAATGATTATGAGTCGAACGGTCTGATGAAACGTGTATCTAGTTGGAGTGGTATAGGGCATAACTATTATTCAGACTGCAATAACGATGACGGGCGAGCGTATTGAGACACCTAAGTCTACAGATACGTACATTTGCTGAAAAAAACGCAGTAACTGTAAGTGACAGAAATGCTATTTGTGCATTAAAATTAGGAAAACCCACGAATTGTGCAACAACACACAATGGTATGGCTTCATACATTTCTTGTGAAAAATATACGTTTTATATAGAAAAGAAAAATTTAAATATTTGGTTGAAATCGGTCAATCCTCAGCGGTAGCTACTTTGGACCTTCGTACAAATTTCTGAATATTCATATATAAGTATAAATAAAAGGAGTCTAGTTCTGTAGTTCTTTAACTACATAAACTAGTTCTAAAATGTGTTTGTGAGGTTGTCTCATATTACTTATGTACTTACGTATTAGATAATATAAGCAAATGATTCAAAATAAGCCAGCAAATTGTTGAAGTTCTATTGCACATTTTAGAAAACATTAATCTATACTTTCTGTAATCTTTCTGACGTGCTTCTTCTGCTTCCTCAGAAAACATACCTATACGGAGTACATCTGCATCAATGCTGCATCCTTTCCATGACATGATTGATACACGGTATCAATTTTGTCAATTTTATCCGAAGAACAACTCGGTAGCGATATATAAGATCTTCATTAAAATTTGCTATATCAGCAACAAGTGCAGGGTTGGAAAAGAAACGCCTTGAGGTGTTGCCATCGTTCAATCATCCAGATTCATGTTTTTCTACCCTATACCACTATGTGGTTTGGGTATAATGACTTTGTGCTGCTGTTTGTAACAACCAAAAATTTTTGACTTACGCCCATCTTTAATTATACCGATCGAATCAGAATCACTATCTGATTCGATTTAACGATGTCCGTCCGTCCGTCCGTCTGTGTGTCCATGTAAAGCTTGTAATCAAACTGCAGGTCGCAAGTATGAATATCTTTTGATGAAATTTGGCATTTAATCTTTTATCGGCTATAGGATGAACGCTATTGAAATTGGTGAGAATCGGTCCATGTTCAGACCTAGCCCCCATACAAATGACCCCTATGAAATCAACATATATTGCCATAAGATCCAAATTATCATATAAATCTTAGTCAAATTGGGTTTGTATGTATATATTACATCCATTAATCAGTAGTCCAAAAATGATCCCTATTGGACAACTCTTAGTCATAGGCCCCATATAGAGCTGCTTCCCGATCTTCACTTAGATCTATCAAAAAACAAAAATATTGCACTGATTCTTCTCAAATTTTGTTTGTATATATTTTTGCAAAACACAAGAGACTTTACTAAACATGGTCAGGATTGGTCCATTTTTGGACCTAGTCCCCATATAGACATAACATCCGATATGAACTTTTTCATATCTGCAGCCAAAAAAATTAATAAATATGCCACTCAAATTTGGTTTATGCTTATTTGCTTATTTTCTATGTCCAGTTAGTTTGGCCTAAGAGATAGGGTCTCTAAACGCATGGTATAGGGTATATTTTCTTACTTCTTGGTTTTGTTTTTCGTTAAGCACTTCTTTGTTATTGCTGTCAAACAATTATTAGCAAGTTTTTGTTACAATTGATAATTTCAATATCATTAAAAACAAGTAAGAAAATTATAGTCGGTCTAGATCGACTATACGATACCCTATACCATGCGTTTAGAGACCCTATCTCTCAGGCCCAACTTACTGGATATAGAAAATAAGCATAAACCAAATTTGAGTGGCACATTTATTAATTTTTTTGGCTGCAGATATGTACATTTGCTGAAAAAAAAAAACGCAGTAACTGTAAGTGGCAGAAATAGTATTTGTACATTAAAATTAGAAAACCCACGAATTGTGCAACAACACATAATGGTATGGCTTCATACATTTCTTGTGAAAAATATACGTTTTATGTAGAAAAGAAAAATTTAAATATTTGGATGAAATCGGTCAATCCTCAGCGGTAGCTCCTTTGGACCTTAGTACAAATTTCTGAATATTCATATATAATTACAAATACGGTATCAATTTTCAGACCACATGCTCTTATCCGAAGAACAACTCGGTAGCGATATATAAGATCTTCATTGACAATTGCTATATCAGCAACAAGTGCAGGGATGGAAAAAAAACGCCTTGAGGTGTTGCCATCGTTCAATCATCCAGATTCTCGTTTTTGGTTTTGTTTTTCGTTAAGCACTTCTTTGTTATTGCTGTCAAGCAAATATTAGCAAGTTTTTGTTACAATTGATAATTTCAATATCATTAAAAACAAGTAAGAAAATTATAGTCGGTCTAGACCGACTATACGATACCCTATAGCATGCGTTTAGAGACCCTATCTCTTAGGCCAAACTAACTGGACATAGAAAATGAGATAAACCAAATTTGAGTGGGATTTTTATTAATTTTTTTGGCTGCAGGTATGAAAAAGTTCATATCGGATGCTATATCTATATGGGCACTAGGCCTAAAATTGGACCGATCCTGATCATGTTTGGTAAGGTCTCTTGTATTTTGCAAGAAAAAGAATCAGTGCAATATTTTTGTTTTTTGATAGATTTAAATGCAGATCGGGAAGCAGATCTACATGGGACCTATGAGTAAGGGCTGTCGCATAGGAATAATTTTTGGACTACTCATTAATGGATGTAATAAACGTATACAAACCCAATTTGAGTAAGATCTATATTATAATTTGGATCTTATGGCAATTTATGTCGATTTCATAGGGGTCATTTGTATGGGGGCTAGGTCTGAACATGGACCGATTTTCACCAATTTCAATAGCATTCATCCTATGGCCGGTAAAAGCTTTCATCATAATAAACTCATATTTGCGACCTGCAGTTTGATTACAAGGTTTACATGGACACACAGACGGACGGACGGACGGACGGACGGACATCGTTAAATCGAATCAGATAGTGATTCTGACTCGATCGGTATAATAAAAGATGGGTCTAGGTCAAATATTTTTGGTAGTCACAAACAGCAGCACAAAGTCATTGTACCCAAACCACATAGTGGTATAGGGTATAAAAAGTTTAAACTTATATGTATGCGCTGAAATATCATTGACTTTTTTTCAAAAAATTTAAAGATTTTTGCAGCGATTAGTGAAAGTCGATGAATTGTTTTCTTTTGTAAATTCAAAGAATGTTGCAGTAAGAAGATGAAAGACAAGAACATGAGGAATGTTGTTCTTTTATATACGAGAATTAGTACGAACAAGCTGACAATGACAAAAACAAAGAGCTGTTCACATTACAAGATTTGTAATAAATCTGGCTAAAAGTATGTTAATGTAGAGAAAGCTAAAAATTGGAAAAACTCAGCTTGTTCGTACTAACTCTCGTATATAAAAGAAAAACATTCTTCATTTTCTTTCTTTCAAATGTAGAGTTAAATTTGTTTAAGGCAATAAAGCTTTAATAAATTATAATAAATAGCTAAACTTTTTATGAAGAAGTTAATAAAGCTTAGTTGAATTTTTCTTAGTTATAGCCAAACAGTTTATATTTTTGGTGTACGTTAAATTTTTCTAGCAAGTGTATGTTTTGCACGTTATCAAATCACAAAACTTACGATGCAAGTATTCCAGAGAAATAATACGTTTAGTATTTATGACCAGAATGTGAAAAAAATAATAATAATTAATCTAACCTGTAAAAACAAATTTTTTAATAAAACTCTTTCTTTCCTTAGGCATATGAGTTTTGAATCTATCCGTGATAGTGTGTGACTTTGCGTGACTATTTTATAATTAATCTTTGGCCACAACAAGTCAATGGACAAAGTTTCAGATCGATCGGATGAGGGGAAAAGAGGTTTCAATCTCTCCGTGACCATGCGTAACTATGCGTGTATATGTCGAAGTTAATCTTTCTTTACAGCAAGTCTATCCACCAAGTTTCAGATCGATCGGATAAGTGGAAATGGGTTTTAAATCACTCCGTGACTATGCGTGACTATGTCGAAGTTAATCTTTCTTAACAGAAAGTATATCGACTAACTTTCACATTGATTGGATGAGGAGAAGTCTGCTTTAAAACTCTCCGTGACTATGCGTGACCATGCGTGACCGTGCGTGACTAAGTCAATGTTAATACATTTTTCACAGCAAGTTTATGGACCAAGTTTCAGATCGATCAGATGACGGAAAAAGACATTTAGATCACTCCGAGACTGTGCGTGACTCTGCGTGACTGTGCGTGGCTACCCCAAAATTAATCTGTAGTCACAACAAGACTATGGGCAAAGTTTCAGATCAATTGGAGAAGGAGGAATGGAATTGCCCCACGACAGACAGACAGACAGACAGAGAGTATGAGTTAAAAGGGTTTAAAAAGAAAAAATAAACGAAAATTCATATATTTTACTGATTAGTAGTTTAAATTTTTATCAATATTAATGCATTTAATATTTATGCACAGAACGTATTTTAAAAAGTCCATCCATTTCTTAATTCCACTGGAAACAGCAATTTTTGACATGAATTCTTAAACAAAACCTTTGTCCTTGATTCTGGATTTTAAGCTTTTGATATGCTCTTAATGATGAGACCAGTTTTTTCATGAAAATAGGGTTTCCAAAAAAAAGATAATCGTCGATTTAATGTTTTAATAATTTCATTTTATTTATTTTTTATATTCATTTTAATTTTAATTTATAAACAAAATTATACTTTAATATTTATGACAGTACTGTATTGTCTTTTTTTAATAATTGTTCTTAGTAATGAACCTTGTTATTCAACGTTTTTAACCAGAATAAAATATTGTATCAATGTTAGCAAAAAGCAAATGTTAATTTTAATGATCTTAATGTTAATACATAATATAGGTACTTTGGTTTGGCCTAACGGTTAGAACTAGTTTTGTTTAAGCTGAGAAATAGATAATTCAATATGCAAATTATATGATAAGCAAATAGTAATAATGATTATAAGTAACTTTAGTTAGGGTATCCAATTCGGTTATAGGTTAAATTTGGGTAAAAAATGTCCAAACAAGGGTCTATTCCCAAAAAGATTTCCGATTTCCGTAAAAAACGTTTTAGAAAAATTAAAAATTTACTTAAAAATTTATTATAAAAATGTATTCCAATCATATGTTTTTTTTAAAAATAAATTAAAAATGTATTAGAACTATATTTTTTAAAATAAATTAAAAATATCTTTTTTATTTTTACAAAAAACATTTAAGTGGAAATTTAAATTTTTTTTAGATTGTTAAATCATTAACGTTTAGAAATTATTTAATTTATTGTGCTAAATCGATGCAAACACAATTTGATTCAATTGAATTAAAAATGAATATTTACACACAGAAAACGGATTTGTTGTTGCAACCGAATTTGTTACCAACCGAATTTTGATAGCCTTATGTACTATCACATTATCCTGTTGTGATTACTCTATTTATATATAAATTCGATTGTATGAATTGTGCTATTTAGTTGATACAATGGAATTTTTCGGGTTTTTTACTAATACATATGAAATAGACAAATCAAAAAATATTGCTAATATTTATTTAATTATTAGTAATTAAATAATTTTACATTAAATAAAATTAAATATATTATATGATAAACAAAATTGGTATCCTTGGCAACATTATATCGAGGGATTATATTCAAAAGTGCTATCTGAATCAATAATTATTTTAAAGAGAGCGTGTAAAACCAATTTATTAATAAGATCTGAAAGTATTTGCCGATAGATTTTCTACAATATATATTAAGAAATAGTCGTATAATCATGTATGATATCAAAATTAATATTATACTTGGCACTTATATCCGAGAACAGTTCGCAACCATAAATTGATATTGCTTTCAAATCTAGATAGCACTTTTTGAATATAAGCCCTCGATATGATCCATATAATACAATGTTGTACTTTCTTCATATCCACATAAATTGTCAGATAACATTTATAAAATAATGAATTTAAAAAGTGTGTCCAGGTGAAGTACAATTCGTAGTATAAACATCAGCACATTACTTACCCAATCGCTTAATCAACCCCTTGTCAATTTCGACTTAGCATCTTGATATACGGAATATAGTTTCTTGTTTGAAATGCACTTAGAACTGCTTGTTATCTTCCAGAGTGAATACTTTCTTCTTTACTAGAATATTAAAGATTACGCATGCTACAACGACTGCTTCCATTACATGGCGTGGAGTACTAACAAAAAAAAAACTAGTGGTCAGCATATTGAATACATCTGGTTTGGTCCTTTAATACATCCTGGAGCTGTTTATATGCCTCATCTAACACAAAGAATTTTATATTATTCGTGCGTAGACATTGCAGTTACTAAATATCTGCATACATTTTGGTGTTCTGATCACAACGGGATAGCCAACTTTCAGGTTATGTACGTCCTCACAGACATTTGGTTCACTATATGCTCGTATCGATTTACTGCAACATTGTAATCGAAAACTAAGCAATTTTACATTAACTCGATTATCTTCTGAGTATCTCTGCATACCTACCTTCTACCCATTGATAGTGAGCTGTTGTATGACATATTTGTTTCCCGTGCTTTCAACAAACACACCAAGAAAAAATGCATGCCTCGTGGAACAATTACATCTTCGGTTTCTACATTAACGGATATATCTTGTTCATCCATTTTTGTAAAGTATTTTGGCACTTTTTCACATAAAATAAATTATCACATTATACATATTCTTACAATTTCGTTTCGGATTTTGAGTTTGAAAATTTGGGTTTCTTTTATTATAACCGAAAAATAATTCGAAATAAGAATTTTATATGTAGAATTCTAACTAATTATTTGTTACAGTATCCGTTTAACAATTTTCGGTTTGAAATATGTTATTATAATAGAATTAGTAGTTGCAGCCGCTAATATTTAGGATTGATACATATTATTCTTGTTTTAATTAGGTTGCCTCAACTAAATTTGTTTGGTAATATGTAAAAATACTTTCGTTGGTAAATATAACTACTTCTGTTATTGTAGATACCTTCATTCCTAATGAATTGTATTTATACGATAGTTATAGAAGAATATCTACTGTATTTTGATACATTAAAGAATCACAATAAAAATTATTGTTACCTTAAAAAGATTTTGTGGCTAGGATACTTGCTCTTAATATATCAAATTTGTAACTTTCCCTGTTGTGTTAAAGCTGAAAAAGTCTTGCAGAGCTTGTAACTTTTTTTTTTAATATAACCAAGATTTCAAAAATCAAATTAATTTTCACAAAAACTTTTTTCTGTTTTCTGCAAATAACTTTTGAAGTTTTTTATAAATATCTATATTGAAAGACTTGGACTTTGCGTGAATCCACAAGTTATTTATGTGATTAGTCAAATAAAAAATGGGAATGATCGGAGCAGTAAATATATAGTATCATACAACGGTATATATATTAATGTGAGTACTCAGATAAAAATGGGTGGGATGGGATTGGTGGGCGTGGCACCTCCTATACAAAAAATATGAAATACTATGAAAGCGATAGTCTTGTAACTTTTGACAAGTACATCAATTACCAATGTGAGTAGTCATGGAAAACATGGCCGGAATTGCAAATTAAAAATTGGTAAAAATATTGAAATGAAAAAATAATAAATAAAAAAAATCAAATGATTTAGTTCGTAGAAACAATTGATTAGAAAACACACATGTCAATTGGTCTCGGGAAGTTGCAGTGAAGCATGGCGGCAGCCAATACTTTTTGAAAAATTTATTTGAAGTTCACTTAAAAATATCTCAAACCATTTAATGTGGAAAAACTTTAAATTCAGGATTCTGAAGCGGGTACTAAAATTTCAAATGTTTGATAGTCAAGTAAGATTGCTCTGTCGAATCTATTATACTCCCCACCCCTTTTCTAAATACAATATTGTATGCATGATAACAACAGTAAGAGAAAAAAGGCTAGATATCAAATTATAATGGCTTGATTTTTTTCAATGATGTTTAAAATTAATAAGATAATTAAAAAAATTTAGGTACTTTCGTGATTTGTTAATTGGAAGCAGTTATTAAATGCAAATAGTTACATTCTCGTTTACTAGTTTCTCAGCGCTGCATACATATTTTTCTTCACATAGGTATTCAAAAAAAAAAAAAAAAAAAAAAAACAAAATTGACAAGTAAAATAAAATGTGCATACCTATACGCACATATTTTGTTACGTATAAATATTTTCCACTACATTTATTTTTTAAAATGGAATTTCATCACCTATTTGGTTCCAAGTTCATATTATGAAGACCATTTTAAGTAGTATGACCTACTCCACCTATTGCGGGCACGAGAATGTTTTCAATAGATAGACAGACATACAGGCCGGTAGACATATAGGCAGACAGACGAACTTTGCCAGATCGACTTCTCCTTTTATAAGTATCAAGAAGATATATAGTTTGTGGGGTCTACAAAATTTATTTCAACACGTTATCAATGAATTGATAAACTGATACAAAACTTTGGTGATAAAACCAAACATATTCTGATATAAGTGGCTTCAAGAATGCTTTCTAGCAAAAGTTTGATCATTTTTGGGCATATGTCCTAAGTCCAGAGATAGTCGAAGAAAGTTTGTGTTTTCGGAATCATTATAAAAAAATAACGTCGATATCTTTATATTTTGAAATATAGTGTTAAAGGTCCAAGTACCTTAATGTATTGAAAAAAAAACTAAATTTCATATGTAAAAAAAAAAAACATTAAAATGAGAAAGAACAAGTAAGAAAATTATAGTCGGTCTAGACCGACTATACGATACCCTATACCATGCGTTTAGAAACCCTATCTCTTAGGCCCAACTAAATGGACATAGAAAATAAGCAAAAACCAAATTTGAGTGGGATTTTTATTAATTTTTTTGGCTGCAGATATAAAAAAGTTCATATCGGATGCTATATCTATAAAGGGGCTAGGTCCAAAAATGGACCGATCCTGATCATGTTTGGTAAAGTCTCTTGTATTTTGCAAAAATATATAGAAACAAAATTTGAGAAGAATCAGTGCAATATTTTTGTTTTTAATAGATTTAACTGAAGATCGGGAAGCAGCTCTATATGGGGTCAAAGGATCATTTTTGGACTACTCATCAGTGGATGTAATGAACGCATAAAAACCCAATTTGAGTAAGATCTATAGGACAATTTGGATCTTATGGCAATTTATGTCGATTTCATATGGGTAATTTGTATGGGGGCTAGGTCTGAACATGGACCGATTCTCACCAATTTCAATAGCGTTCATCCCATGGCCGATAAAAGCTTATATACCAAATTTCATCAAAATATATTCATATTTGCGACCTGCAGTTTGATTACAAGCTTTACATGGACACACAGACGGACGGACGGACGGACGGACGGACGGACGGACGGACGGACATTGTTAAATCAACTTAGAAAGTGATTCTGATTCGATCGGTATAATTAAAGATGGGTCTAGGTCAAATATTTTTGGTTGTTACAAACAGCAGCACAAAGTCATTATACCCAAACCACATAGTGGTATAGGGTATAAAAATATAGTCGCTTAGACCGGAACATGCATACTGAGTCTCTTGGTATAGTAAATGATTGGTCGAAGTCAAATATTTCGGTTAGTTGCAAGTATCAGCCACAAAGTCATTGTACACTGACCACTGGGTGGTGTGGGGTATAATTACTTAATTATTTATTTTTATTACTTCATAGTAAAACTAAAATGTTATTGAGATATTAATAATTATATATTTAGTTTTTGTTGTTTTTTTTTTGCTAGAGTGTTCTAAACAACACTTTTGAACATTGTTTAATATTTCTATATACATACATTCATATACATTCTTAAATAAGAGGTATTTACGTATTTCCAACAATATAACCTAAAAACCATTCATATTAACAAAATTGTCCTATTTCATTTGATACTGACAGCGATATTGTAGGATGACCCGCTGATACGGTGATTCGATGACTGTGTAACGCTGTATCTATGTTTTGAATTTGGGCATGCATAAAACCATATTTTAAAATGCGCGTAATGTCGATTAAGCACTTATAGTTTCTTACAGATGTGTACGCAAAAGGGTCCTTCAAGGCGGTCGCATAACAACCCAACCTGAGAAGGAAAACACAAAAAATTTGGGAAACGTGGTATTTATTTCACGACATAACCTCCTCTTATCTCAATACACTTTTCCGAGCGATATTCAATAGCTTCGATACCCTGTTTGCATTAAGTGTGTCTAGCTGCTTAAAATAGCCATCAACCGTAGACTCCACCTCTTCATTGTTGGCAAATCATTACCGACCGTGAAATTTTTAAAGTTTGGAAATAGGAAATAATCCGAGGCAGCTAATTCTAGCGATTAAGGTGTACGATGAAGTGATTCGAGCTTTAATTCATAGATTTTGGCCAGTGGATGTGTTAACTAGTGCATTGTCCAGATGAAACAATACTTTCTTTTTCGCCAAATGCGGCCTTTTTCCTTAATTTCATCACTCAAATGCTGCATTAAGTCAGCATAATACCCGCCATTGATTGTTTTTCCACTTGGAGATAATCAATAAAAATTTAACAACGCACATCCCAGAAACCGATACCATAACCTTGCCTGCAGATGGAACTACTTTCACCTTCTTTAGACAGGATTCTCCCATTTCAGTCCACTGTTTTGACCATTCCTTAGTCCCAGATATGAAGTGATAGACTAATACGTCATCCATGGTTACGAAGCGATGCAAAAACTCGGCTTCATTGCGATAAAACATAGCCAAATTCCTTATTAAAATATCTCACGACGCTGTTTTTGTTCTACTGTGTGCTAACGCGGCACCCATCTTGCTTACAACTTTCTAATCTACAAATTTTCGAACAATATTCACTTTCAGCTGGCTCACGCATATTCAGCCGATGATCATCCACTGCCTCAATTGGTCGATCGCTGCGGTTTTCTACTTGGCAGCTCGTACGGCTGCGTTTAAATTGTGCCACCCCATATTTGATAGTCGTAAACGAAGGAGCAGATTCGCCCACAGTAAAATCTAGCTCAGCTTTGAGATTCGTTGGACTGAGACCTTTCAAATGAAAATATTGAATTACATAACGGTGACAATTTTTTCCATTATTACAAATTCGCTGAGAACGTTCAGTTTTGGTGGCTCAGAAAAAAAACAAGTAACAAATTATAGTCGGTCTAGACCGACTTTACGATACCCTATACCATGATTTAGAGACCCTATCTCTTCGGTCCAACTAATTCGATATGGAAAATAATCATAAACCAAATTTGAGTGGCATAGTCCTTAATTTTTTGGCTGCTCATATGAAAAAGTTCATATCGGAAGCTATATTTTTATGGGGACTAGGTCAAAAAATAGACCGATCCTGACCATATTTGGTAAAGTCACTTATATTTTGAAAAAATATATACAAACTTAATTTGAGAAAAATCTGTGCACTATCTTTGTTTTTTAATAAATTTAAGAGAAGATCCGGAAGCAGCTCTATATGAGGCCTATGACTAAGAATTGTCCTATAGGTATTATTTTTAAACTACTGATTCGTGGATTTAATAAACACATACAAACCCAATTTGACTGAGATCTAAATGATAATTTAGATCTTCGTTCATCCTATGGCCGATGAAAGTGATTCTGAGTCGATTGGTATAATAAAAGATGGGTCTAGGTCAAATATTTTTAGTAGTTGCAGCACAAAGTCATTATACCCAATGTGTATAAAAATAAATAAATACTAAACATGAAGGCTTTCACTTTTAACCACAGTGTTTTTTTATACTACTGCCGCCGTATGGACGTCAAGTCGGGTTGTTCTGAAACTACTTTCGTACTATAAAATCACTTAACAACAAAATTCGTAATATCGCATTTTTTTATTACTAATAATTATACCCTATACCACTATGTGGTTTGGGTATAATGACTTTGTGCTGCTGTTTGTAACAACCAAAAATATTTGACCTAGACCCATCTTTAATTATACCGATCGAATCAGAATCACTTTTTGAGTTGATTTAACAATGTCCGTCCGTCCGTCCGTCCGTCCGTCTGTGTGTCCATGTAAACCTTGTAATCAAACTGCAGGTCGCAAATATGCATATATTTTGATGAAATTTGGTATATGAGCTTTTATCGGCCATGGGATGAACGCTATTTAAATTGGTGAGAATCGGTCCATGTTCAGACCTAGCCCCCATACAAATTACCCTTATGAAATCGACATAAATTGTCATATGATCCAAATTGTCATATAGATCTTACTCAAATTGGGTTAATATGCGTTCATTACATCCATTAATGAGTAGTCCAAAAATGATCCCTTTGGCGCCATATAGAGCTGCTTCCCGATTTTCACTTAAATCTATTAAAAAACAAAAATATTGCACTGATTCTTCTCAAATTTTGTTTGTATATATTTTTGCAAAATACAAGAGACTTTACGAAACATGATCAGGATCGGTCCATTTTTGGACCTAGTCCCCACTCAAATTTGGTTTTTGCTTATTTTCTATGTCCAGTTAGTTGGGCCTAAGAGATAGGGTTTCTAAACGCATGGTATAGGGTATCATATAGTCGGTCTAGACCGACTATAATTTTCTTACTTGTTTTTAAAAATCGCTTACAAATTCTTGATTAGAAAGCAAATTAATTAGAAATTTTTCAAAAAATAGCACGCGTAAGTTTTCATATTAGCCAGGCTGAAAAACAAACGCTTATGCCCCGAATTGAGGCTTGCCAGATTGAAATACGAAAATTTTGTGGATAATTTTAGATTCCTCATCGACAATATTTTTCATCATATTAACAAAAGTGTTTGAATATATTTAATTTAAATAAATGTAAATTTTGTTATAAATATGCAATTCTTTGAAATTTTGAAATCATTTTTAAAGGAACAAGATTACAAATTGAAAAAACTGTTGGCACAATTTTATAAGAATTTAAGTACGTATTTTGAAAAGTATGTTCCTTTGAGACTTTTTAGTCCGTCCTATAAAAAGTAAACAAAACCACGCAATGTAAAACTATAATTAGAGCTTTACTCCATTTTGTCTTTAGTTATAGATGTATATCATGCGTTTTGTGTGTAATGTACAAATACCGTAAGATCTTCTAATTTTTTACATTATAAACTCAAAACATGATGTATTTTACTGCACATTTTACTGTACAAAAAAAAATAATTTCTATTAGATATCTAATATAACATAACCACAAAATGGCAATTTGTTGTAAGTTAAAATTTGCAAAAATTTCTTTACACAATCTTAAACTTGAAAACAAATTAATGATTATTTAGTCTGAAAAATGTTTAAACGCGAGGTTGAAAATTATTTGGTAAGGGCGATATTCTTAGGAACAGGAAAAATAAAAAATTTTTTCAAATCAAATAAAAGTTAGGAAAAAAAAACTTACCTTGTTGCTAAATCTCGATGAACGAAATTCATTTGTTCCAAATATTTCATGCCCGATGCAATTTGTGTAGCTATATAGACCAGGCAGCCATAACTGTGGGCGATATAAAAACATTAAAGGAATGAATAACAGAGAAAGCGGGTGGTCAGACGGGAGGTGTTGTTAAAAAACCAAAAAGGATAATAAAATATCATATGGATGTTAAGGGATTTGGAAACCAAATGCGAGTATATTCAACATATAGCAACCAACATTGGCAGCAGTTTACAATGAAAAGTTAGTGCAGTAGAAGAATCAGCAGTACAAGTTAACAAGTTTGTACATCCGTTATGAGCAGCAATAATAATCGTGAATGTGTGTGTGTGTGTGTGTGAAGTTGATGTAACGAAGGGTAGTTGGATAATATTATGGTTGTTTAAAATCGTCATTGTAGTGGTGTTCGTTAGTAGTGGTAGTAGTAATAGTCGTAGTATAAATAAAATCAACACGAGACCGGAAATTTTAAAAACAGCAACCAACACCAGCCCACAGAAAGATGGAGCATAAAATGTAGCAAGTCGAAGTTGTAGCAGTAGTAGCAGTTACATTATGCATCCAACATGGCATCATTGTTGTTGTTGTTGTTTTTGTTGAACGTCATCCCCAACGCCAATGTTATGTCGTCATCATCATTATGGACGTTGTCGTTTTGTAGACGTTACCGGAAACAAGATAAAGTGTGTAAAAATACAAAGACATAGCATAAGCAAAATGTAAAAAAAGGAAATATATAAAATAAATACAACGAACCATGTTAAAAATGAAACGCAATTTTCTACTCTTCTCCCAAAATTGTAAAAAAAAAATATATGAAAAAGTGATAAAAATATAATGCGTTCATTTTGCAACCAAAAAAGGCAACTTTTTTTTAAGTCCTTTTTACCCACCTTAAAGTTTGGTGTTTCATCATTGCCTGCTGCAGTCCAGCGCCATTGGTTTCAGCTATATGTTCTTGTAGAAATTGATTTAAGTCTCCCAGACAATCACTGTAGTCTAAGACCATACATATGGGTTCATCGCGCAGACAGGCGCCCACTAAAGGCGCCACATTTGCATCTTTTAGACGTGATAATTGTTTGGCTTTTAAGCGAAATTCTTTACGCATATGATCGGCTGCACCAGGTCGTAGTGTGGCAACAGCTACTAAATTTGTGCTGCAAAAGATGGGTAAATGAAAACAAAAAAAATTAAATGGAATTCAGAGTGAAACCAAATCTTAAATTCATAAGTAAATAATTTTGTGAGCATACATTAAATAACTTATATTTCTGTTGCCTAGTTCTATGATGAGAATATTGAAAACCTTAAAGAGGGCAAGTTGCCTTAAAATTACATATTGGCATGCCACACTTGAGGATTGTTGGGCATCTGCGACGATATTTTGTAGTTCGATATTTTAAAATATTTCATCAGAGCCATCAGTTGTAAGTCGTTTTTGTGGAACCGGCTTGATAAATGGGTTGAGCTATTATTTCGTAGAATAACTTTTTATATTTCTAACAATTCTCGGGTATTATGTCTGTCTGGTTTTATCTCCATGTAAAGTCTGTAGGCCAAACTTTGATTGTTTCACAGATGATAGCTACTGAAATAAAATAGAAAAAAATCGTGAATCAAACCCCCCACAGAAATTTATTCTATTAATTCAGTAAACCGAAATTGCTATAAATATGTCAAAACTGAAATCGAGATTTTACATTTTCAATGTATTATATTCAAAAAACCGGTTTGGAATGGTTTGATTACTATTTGCGTTGTTAAGAGCGGCTTAAAATTTGCCTTGTATTTTTTTGATTAAGCGTCACACATACCATAGTCCACAGTGAATCGTTTATATATACATATATAAATCGATGTTAGAGTATATTAATAAAGTATATACCATTCGAAAGCCTACATCCTGAGTATATCAAATATGTAAAGGCTAATGTTATAAGATTATGTTATGTTAAAATAATATTTATATTTTTATGTTAATAAAAAATATTTAAAAAAAAAAAATATTTTTTAAAAAATGCATACTGCTTAAAACAAATGAAATAGTTTTATATTAAACAAAAATACCTAACTGATTAAAATGTAGCAGTTATAAAACATAAGTTGGTTTACTGCAAAAATAAAGAAAATATTAAAAAAAAATTTTTTTAAATGAAACAAGGACTTTCTGGGCAAATTTTTTTATATCTTCAGACCTGTATATTTAAGTCAAGAGAGGCATATTCATACGGCAAATGGTGGATAAATCTACTGATATTTATAAAAATTTAGTTAGCATTGATAGAAACTATCTTCAAATTCTCTCAGGGTCTGATGACAATGGCTAGCTATTTTTGTATAAAACAGTTTTTTGAAAATATAAATTTCTCTTACCGCAACTGTTTTGGATTTTTTAATCATTTTTAATATTTACTCGAGTAAATGCCGAGGCTGCCAAAAATCTGCCATAACATATATATTTTTTTTTTATGACACATGGCTTCAATTTCAATTTTTGTAGGCTCTAAGTTTTTTTAGACAGTTGCTGCCTGGAACATTTGGATTTTGAATGTTTTAAAACATGCATTACCATTAATTTGTCACACTAAATAGTCCGAGCACTGAACTAATCTATCTGTTATTCTATCGGATTTGTTGGGAGCTGTTTTCAATATGCTTTCAAATTTGTTGCCCTAACAAACATCATATGGTCCTTTCTTTCTACCCGAACCGTAACTTCTATCAATGGCATAATTCTCCTAATACTTTCTAATAACATTACAAACAGTTTGACGACAGACCTTTGATTCTCTGGGCAACTTTTAGTAGGAATAAGTTTTATTTTGTGGAAAATATTTGATAATTTCAACACGCACTTCTACTTCATCACTCATTTTAATGAAATGACTAAGATTTTCATTAGATATTGTATCTGCCAACTTTTTTCATTTTTTTGTGACATATATTTGACAAACAAATCATTAAATTACAAAAAAAAAAAAAAATATGTCATAGGTAGGAAAATTTCAAAATTATCCAATTCTGCGATTTTTTACCGCTTTTTCAGCCACACTAAAAAAAATGTCTAAAAAAATCTGGTAACACAGTTGAAATTAAGACATCGAAGTTCATATTGGCACCAAATTTGATAATTGAGCGATGGCAAGGCAAGTTTTTTTTTTTTGCATATCGTCGCTTGATTTTTTGTTTGCTCCAATCGCCATTTTCGAGTTTTTTTAGTTATAAGTGGTTACATAGGTTTTCTGATATCCTCTTTCTTTCATCAGTTTTATCGTATCTCAAACCGTTTTTGATATATTTATGTTGATTTTTGCTCCATAACCACTTTTTTAACACTTTTTTAAAATTTGTTTGCCTCAATCACCACTTCCTGGCGTTTGGAGCAAAGTTGACATACAAATTTTAAATTTTTGTTTGTTAGGTTATTTTTGCTCCATAACCATGGACAGTGGATGTGAGGTTTATTATGAAACTCACTTGTTAATATTTTTTTGCTCCATGTGTAGGGAAAACTATCTCCACTATGTTATCACACTATCATTTTGAGGAAATAAGAATTTGTGACTTGTTATTTCTTATTTGCTCCACTACCCGTATAAGAAGTACAGTGGTATAAATAAAAATGCAAAATCGTATGAAAAACACATGCAAGTGCTTACCCAACTTAAGCTAAACGTATCGTATCGTTAGCTTCTGTGATTTTAGATTTTTGCTACGTTTGTGCGTGATATTTGTGAACAGCTGATAAAGTTTGGTTAATTTTACACATTTTAACAATGTGTGTCTAACTAAGCCCTAAGTCAGTAGTGCTTTAGACTTCGAGTCGATAGGACATGCGCATCATATCTTCACCGCCACCAATATTGCCGTTGCATTTATCAAAGTCAAATTATAGTTAAATTTTTTAATATATGGATGCATAAATAAAGTTTTATTTTAGAATTTTGAATGAGATTTTACTGAATGAATCTGATAATAAGCCGACTGTTGAAGAACAGCCTACTTATTCAAACCAGTAAGCAATAACAATCTATTGTACTACATAATTTTTATTTGAACGACTTCTTTCAGACTAGATGATTTGCGACTACAATCAGTGCTACAACAGAGCCAACCAAATTCAACACCATCAGAGCGCGATTTTTCAGGTATTTATTTCAATGACTTTAAATATAATTTTAAACTAGTTGCATCAATTACTTAATATAATATATTTGTATTTTTTGTAGATGATGACGTTGACGATGATCCCAATTTTGAGCCAGAACATCAAACATATATTGCTTCTCATTTTGTTTTAGAAACAAACTTGGCGAGTTTGACAAGTCTCCCATCAAATTGCAGTAACTCGGGTTAGCCAAAAGCAGTTTCTTGAAATAAAATTAGTGTCACCAACAAGTTATATGTATTTGGTTAAAAACAGCATGTTCACCGCAGCAACCTGCAAGAAAGAAGCGGAGACAACCAGAAATTTGGAAAGCAAATATAAGAAAAAAATTGCGAGAAGGTGGTAAATCATACATCGACATAAAAGGTAGAGAAAAACCACCCAGAGAAATGAAGAAATCTTGCAAGCATACTTGCTTCTTTTTGTGTACGAAAATTTTTACTGAAACGGACAGATTAAGAATTTATTCTGAATTTTGGAAACTATCGAATGGTGAGAAAAGTAAATTTTATTCAAAATTTGTCAAGCGGTAAGGAGTAAAGCGTCGTAGAGGAGCGCAAGATGCAGATAAGAAGTAGTTCTCCTATATATGTATACTTTTTACAATTGGATGAAAATATTCATCGAGTATGCTGAACGTTTTTTGTAAATACAATTTCTGTTGACCAGAAAAGGATGTATTACAACTTTTCTAAGAACTTTCAACTTTCCGAGAAAGAAAGGTAAATATATTAAAAAGATAACATCAGATGAAGAAGTAAATGAAGTGAGAAAGCATATTGCTAGTTTTCCGACTGTACCATCACATTACTGCAGGTCGAACAGTGATCGAAATTACCTTGATGCGTCTTTTAGCGTAGCTAGAATGTATAAACTTTATTCTGAAAATAATGTTACTCAACCAGTTACCACATGTTACCACATTTATCGACAGATTTTTAATAATGATTTTAATTTATCATTTTATAAGTCAAAAAAGGACCAGTGCGAAAAATGTGTTCTCGTCAAGATGAATGAAAATCCAACCGAAGATGAAAAGTTGATATATGAAAAACACAGAACAGAAAAAATTGCTTTAAAAGTTGATCGCGACACTGATAGATCAAACATAGATCCGAGCCACTGTTTTATTTGCTATGACATGCAAAGCGTTTTTTTACTTCCGAAAGGCAACGCATCCAGCTTTTATTACAAAAGCAAACTACACGTTTTTAACCTTACCGCTACTATATCCATGGTCAACATTCCTAGATATACATACTGCGCTATATGGTCCGAAGCTCACAGTGGAAGGAGCGGAAATGATGTATCTAGTGCTTTAATTAAAATATTGAATTTGTGCATTAAAAATCGTCCGGAAATACGAAGAATAACTCTGTGGAGTGACTCTTGTGTTCCACAAAATAAAATTAAATTAATTCCTGCTCTATTAAAGAGTTTTTGAAATTAAATCAAAATATCAAAGAGATATTTCAAATACTTTCTGAGCCGGGTCACTCCCTTGTCCAAGAGTTGGATTGCATTCATGGAGCTATTGATAAATTCTTAAAGAATCTGGAGATTCATACTCCACTGCATTTAATTAAGTTGTTAAAGAACGTTAACTCGGAAAAAGTTTGTCTAAAAATTATTCAAATTCGACCAGATGACTTTAAATTATACTCCAGAGTAGCTGAGCAGCTTGATTTTAGTAAAGTCCCTTTCACCAAAATTAAAATTTTACTCTATGAGCAGGAGAAAGAATTTAGTATGAAATTCAAATTAACTCAGCGAAATATGGAATTCAGCACAACGTCTTTATTAAAAAAACCCACAAGGAAGAGATTGCCTACACCAACAAATTTGTTTACAAAAAATTTAAATATTATGCCTAAACGAAAAATTCCTCGGGAACAAGCGTCCGACATCAAGGACTCATTACCATTTTTTTTTACCAAAAACGGATCAAGAGTACTTCAAAGCTCTTTTAAAACTCTAAATCTTCTTACTGATCTTACACGAAGTGATTTATTAATTTTTTTAAGTTATTAATTTTTTTAAGAGTCCCGACTGCTTACAAGGCTTTATTATTTTTTTTTATTATATAGTTTAAGTTACCACTGAATGGGTTTAATATACAGTGTCACTGATATATATTTGCGTTAATAAAATTTAAATTACTATAAGTTGAATAACATTAGCTTTTTTTTTTCAAATAAACTGTTTAGTATTTATTTGCCTCACTTCGAAAAATTTTGATCCACGTGCATACCATCGAACTATGTTCTCCAAAAAACAATGTATATGGAGCAAAAACAATTTTAGAATAATTTTATTTACTATATTATTTCTGCACTATAATAGTGAAAGCTCCAAAACTGTTTATATTGTGGTAGCCAATATTCCAAACTTCATAAAGTCTGTGTGTTGCAAAAAAGTCTATCGGACCATATTTTTTTATAACGCTTTTGTTTTAAAAGTCGATTTACTCGAAATGTACTTTATGGCGATTGGAGCAAACAAGTATTCAAGCGACGATATGTCACTTGCCATGGCATATACCATTTTTGGGATTATGCTTTTCCCAAAAAGTATTGTTTATGTTTAGTAGTCAAAGAAATAATTACACCTGGGACCGAATTGTCGCATTCTTTATCGAAATTTTTCGATCAAAAATAATTTTTTTTTTTTCCAAAATAAAATACTAAGAGTAATTTTACTCTGTTACAACTAACGAGTTATGGTCTGTAGTTAGTAGTAAAAGTGAACCGAGGTCTGAAGATTATCCGCCTTCTTTAAATATTAAACCAAAATATGGAATTTCGATTGATTTTACTCGATATCGAATGCGTCGATTTGCCCCTGATTATTTGTTAGTGTCAACATAAATTAAATTAAAAAGAAATGCCGATATTGGCTGTTAAGGATTTTAATACTCGAATGGTGAAGAAGTGTCCGCAAATTTAGAAGCGGATGCATTAGTGCTATATTGCAAAATGTATGATTGTAGTATTAAAAGAGCTAAATTGTACAATGTTGAACAAGATTTTTCTTCATTGAAACATAAGTCATAAATGGAACAAAATTGGTCGGCTCCTGCTCAAAGCTTATTCACCAATTTGAGAGAATAAATCTTTACAATCAAGATTTGTGCAACACTTTTCTAACTGCAAATAGAACACTTTACAAAGTTAACAATCCAGCCGTCAAGGCTTTTTAGAAAAATGCATTGAGGAGCATACACCCAGTGAGACAGTATTGCGAACCAAATACATGCCAACAGCATATGAAAAGTTAATTTACGAACTCCAACGTAAAGCGAAAATAAAAAAATTTGGGTGTCATTGGATGAAACCACAGACTGCGACGTTTGGTGGCCTATTTTGTATTTGGGTTATTAGAAGAGAATGAAAAGAGGACTTCATATCTTTTAAATTTGAAAACCATTGAAAAATCTAACGTCAGTTCTATGTCAGCTTTTTTATACCCTATACCACTATCTGGTTTGGGTATAATGACTTTGTGCTGCTGTTTGTAACAACCAAAAATATTTGACCAACACCCATCTTTAATCATACCGATCGAATCAGAATCACTAGCTGATTCGATTTAACGATATCCGTCCGTCCGTCCGTCCGTCCGTCTGTGTGTCCATGTAAAGTTTGTAATCAAACTGCAGGTCGCAAATATGAATATATTTTGATGAAATTTGGTATTTAATCTTTTGTCGGCAATGGGATGACCGCTATTGAAATTGGTGAGAATCGGTCCATGTTCAGACCTAGCCCCCATACAAATGACCCCTATTAAATCAACATATATTGCCATAAGATCAAAATTATCATACAAATCTTAGTCAAATTGGGTTTGTATGTATATATTACATCCATTAATCAGTAGTCCAAAAATGATCCCTATTGGACAACTCTTAGTCATAGGCCCCATATAGAGCTGCTTCCCGATCTTCACTTAAATTTATCAAAAAAAAATGTTGCACTGATTCTTCTCAAATTTTGTTTGTATATATTTTTGCAAAATGCAAGAGACTTTACCCAATATGGTCAGGATCGGTCCATTTTTGGGCCTAGTCCCCATATAGATATAGGATTAATAAAAATTTCTCTCAAATTTGGTTTATGCTTATTTTCTATATCCAGTTAGTTGGGCCTGAGAGATAGGGTCTCTAAACGAATGGTATAGGGTATTGTATAGTCGGTCTAGACCGACTATAATTTTCTTACTTGTTTTTTTTTACAAATTCTTTGCAAATATTGTGGTCAATGCTTTTGTATTTGATTAATACATTTATTTTTTACAGTCACTAAACATGAAAATATGTTACTAGTTATAACGGATGTAGTTCCGTATTATATAATTATTTCAAAAATGTTAAGCATTACGTGGCTGGCTCACGTATTGCGTAGATTAGCGGATTTTACACGCTTGCATTTTGATGATATAAATTTACTTATTGCAAATTGTAAAGCAGTATTTCTTAAGGTATGTTTACCACTTGAATGTCATGGTAACTGGTTTTAAGTTTACTTATTGATGTGTAAACATCTATACGCGCAGGGGGGTAAATTTCTATTTCACAATACAATCGCAAAAACAGCGTAACTCATCGGTGTGAGCTGAAATGTAAATCGGTGTGACTTTATCTGATTGTATTTGTGAAAAAATTATGATATGTTCTTTTCTAAACATTTTCCAATTGTCTTTCAAAAAACAACAATTGTATTTCAGAAAACATCATTTGAATTTCAGAAAACATAAATAGAATTTCAGAAAACATCAATATAATTTCAGAAAACATCATTCGAGTTTCAGAAAACATCAATTGAATTTTAGAAAATATCAATAGAATTTCAGAAAACATCACTTGAATTTCAGAAAACATAAATAGAATTTCAGAAAACATCAATATAATTTCAGAAAACATCATTCGAGTTTCAGAGAACATCATTTGAATTTCAAAAAACTTAACTAGAATTTCAGAAAACATCAATATAATTTCAGAAAAAATCATCCGAGTTTCAGAAAACATCAATTGAATTTCAGAAAGCATCAATAGAATTTCAGAAAACATCAATTGTATTTCAGAAACCATCAATATAATTTCAGAAAATATCATTTGAATTTCAGAAAACATAAATAGAATTTCAGAAAACATCAATATAATTTCAGAAAACATCATTTCAATTTCAGAAAACATCAATTGTATTTCAGAAAACATCATTTGAAATTCAGAAAACATAAATAGAATTTCAGAAAACATCAATAGGATTTCAAAAAGCATCATTTGAATTGCTGAAAACATTAATTATATTTCAGAAATCATCAATTGAATTTCAGAAAACATCAATTGCATTTGAGAAAAAATCAATTGAATTTCAGAAAACAGCATAATCGACTTATTTTTTATGAACTGGAAAATATGATGTTGATGTTTTCTTTAATTATTAGATGTTTACACATCTCCCTTGTGATCGGACTCACATGATTTTTTTTTATGTCCCTCACGTCAGAATCTTTTACAAACAATGTTTCCGAATTAAAACAAACCACCAGCACCATGCATAACCAGATGGAGAACTTGGATTTAAGCCGCCATATACTACTGTGACCATTTTGAATGAAATCTGCTAAGTTTTAAACATGCTTAGTAATGATGTTGCTGAGTGAATCCGTAGTGCAAAATTAATATTGACAAAATCGGGAAATAAAACTGATTTAGTGTAATTAGAAAGTAATTTTGAATGTATTTGTTCAAGCATAATCAAATCGGAAACGAAAGGGCTTTCAATAAATTAAAGTTTAGATGTTCTACAGAGTTTTAAAAAAAGACTAAAGTTTCCAATAACACAGAAATCACAAAAAAATTAAAAAAAAAAAATCGATCAGAAAACTGGTTTACAAACCTTGGCTAAAATAAAAAAAAATTATATATTAATAAAAACTAAACGGATAAATATATTTAAAAGTTATCTCCAGCTGAAATTATTGCACAGAAATTTTCTCCAACGACATCTGCATATCGTCGTTCGTAAATTATTGTGTTCTATATGCTTTTTGTTAAAGTTTAGTTGCTAAAGTTTAGTTGCGAATTAAAAAAAACTGAACCGATAAAATTGTTGCGACCTTCCTACCAAGGAAAGTACTACAGTTTGTGGTTTTTTCTGTTTAAAAAAAAATCTTCTTTGAAAACGCTTTTAAGCGTAAGAACTATTAGAACTTAAACATGAATTAATCAAAAAAAAATCATATAGAACACAATAACTTACGAACGACGATATGTCGAACGCATATTTTTAATTTATAGAAACATTTTATCTGACAATAGAAGATCTTTTAGCTTTGGAAACTTCAAAAAATTGTAATATGTAATCAAAATTTAGTAAAATAATTTTTTAATTTTAATTAGTCTAATTTTTGCCATTTTTGGTGCCAAATTTACTACTTTTTCGTGCCTATTTGCCTGCCAAATTTATACTTTCTTCGCGCCAAAAAAGACTTGCCCTCATCATCACTAAAACGGAACAACAAATGATAAATGAGAGTTGTTATTGGAAATTACAAAACTACAGATAAAGGGTTTTCTTAAACAGCTCCAGCATATATGCATGATCGTGCATGTCTTATGAGCTGTTTGACAGGCTCTTGCCTTTTGTATGATGTGGGAATTTTATATGATATCTTTGATTAAATTTTTGCGTTTTTTGTAACGTTTTTAACACTTAAATATGAGATTGGGCACCTCAAAAAAATCGAGTCACAAAGTTTTACTGTTTCCAAGTTTAAACGTGACCTATGGGTGCTCCAAATGAGTCATTCATTACAAATGGTACATTGATTCATAAATCTGTTAGCTGGGTTTCTATTGTACATACAAATATTATTTCTTTTTTTTTGTCAATCAAATGATTTTATTAATAAATATATACGTATTTATTTTCTTTGTAATAACCTTTATTTCAATTAATTTTAGATTCGTTCAAACAAACCACAACCACGTTTCTATGACATGCTTTTACTCCATCTAAACTACATACAAATTCCATCTGACATACATACATAAATTTATTAAAAATTGTGGTTATGTCGAAATTAAAATAACATCCAAAATAGTTGAAGTAAGAATTGAATGGAATTTTTTATTACCAACTAACAGACAGTTAAAAAACTTTTTTCTCTACATCGCTTTTCCAACTTGTCTAAAACTCTTCAAATATTCATCATATGTGGTGGCTGTTGTTTTTCCGCAAAAAAAGAAAACAACAACAACAAAAAAATAAAAATAAAACTTTGGCAATTGTGTTTTTGAACTCAAACTTTTTGAATCTTAGATGAAGGGGAGCAAAACTTCTTAATTGTTTTAAGGTATTGTGGTTTTATATCATCATCAAATGTTGGAAATTCTTGTTTTTAATGGAAATAAGAAAAATCATTACAAACATAAAATATTCAATTGTGTTTATGACATATTTTTAGATGTTTTTTTTTTTTTGGTTTTGTTTTACAAAAATAAAATTTAGTTTAGCTTTTTGATAAGTTATAAATACTTATGTAGGTTTTATTACTGTCTAAAACATCTTATCGTAAGATATAGCATTAAAATTTATTTCCTAAATTTTTGCATAGTTATCATGAGTTAATTTTGCTGAATTTTGAAGTGAAAAAAGTTTTACTTTTTTTTTATTTACTACCAAAAGGTTTATTGACAAAGTTTTTGTGGTAGAAAAAGTTGATGATACTGGTTGATTTACGAGTATACGAAAGCTGGTTTTGTTAGTCATCATATTGTTTTTATTTGTTTGTAAATATTTAAGCATTTTGTTTATTTGGTAAAATATGAAGTTATCAAGTTGGGGAAGTGAATAAAATTTATAAATGCTCCTAAACTATAGGCAGTACATTTTTCATGAAATCAATCTGCTCACTCTTCTACGAGTATACTTTGTACCTACATATTTGATGGTTTTTACAAATATGACTGCTTTTGGGATGGATGTGTTGTCGTCACTTAAATGGTGATAAACCTGTCAAACTAGTATTTAAGAAACAAATGTTATTTGCTCTAAATGTACTATAATAAGTTAGCTGTAAGGCGCCAAGTCACTCGTTGAAAATTGATATAAATATTTTTTTAGGAAAAATAAATTTTTTGGAAAAAGTATTTTTTTAAATTTACTTTTTAAGAAAATTTATATATTTTTAGAAAAGGTACTTTTTTAAGAAAATTAATTTTTCCTAAAAAAGGGTAATATTTAAAGACAAGATACTATTTTAGAAGTAGGTACTTTTATCAGAAAAGCTACTTTAAAAATAACTTAAAATATTCGATTTTTCGAACAGTAAAAATAGCCTTTTTTCAAAAAATATTTCTGTATGAAAATGGTGGAATACTAGGTTAATTTGGGTATGAATGTTAAGTTTCGCCTTTCGGCAAATGAAAACAAGTAAGAAAATTATAGTCGGTCTAGACCGACTATACGATACCCTATACCATGCGTTTAGAAACCCTATCTCTTAGGCCCAACTAAATGGACATAGAAAATAAGCAAAAACCAAATTTGAGTGGGATTTTTATTAATTTTTTTGGCTGCAGATATAAAAAAGTTCATATCGGATGCTATATCTATAAAGGGGCTAGGTCCAAAAATGGACCGATCCTGATCATGTTTGGTAAAGTCTCTTGTATTTTGCAAAAATATATAGAAACAAAATTTGAGAAGAATCAGTGCAATATTTTTGTTTTTAATAGATTTAACTGAAGATCGGGAAGCAGCTCTATATGGGGTCAAAGGATCATTTTTGGACTACTCATCAGTGGATGTAATGAACGCATAAAAACCCAATTTGAGTAAGATCTATAGGACAATTTGGATCTTATGGCAATTTATGTCGATTTCATATGGGTAATTTGTATGGGGGCTAGGTCTGAACATGGACCGATTCTCACCAATTTCAATAGCGTTCATCCCATGGCCGATAAAAGCTTATATACCAAATTTCATCAAAATATATTCATATTTGCGACCTGCAGTTTGATTACAAGGTTTACATGGACACACAGACGGACGGACGGACGGACGGACGGACGGACATTGTTAAATCAACTCAAAAAGTGATTCTGATTCGATCGGTATAATTAAAGTTGGGTCTAATATTTTTGGTTGTTACAAACAGCAGCACAAAGTCATTATACCCAAACCACATAGTGGTATAGGGTATAAAAACAATATACCACAAGATCTACCTCTCCCCACCCCCCTCCCACGGTTCTGCAACGTTTATTCCTACATTTCAAAATTAATTTTTTAAAATAATAATTTTTTTATACTAACGAGGAATTATAAGTAGAAAACTATTTTATAAAACACATAACACATGTGCACATCTGTATAAACTCGACTGTTTCGATATTTGGAACGCTGGCGCTTATCATATTGTAACTTTCTCACTATTACACTTCATTTGTACTTTGCATAGTTATACATGAGGACATGTAAATCCGTTACGTCTATGCCAATTGGTGTGATGATGACTCGTCTCCTGATCGAGTAGATGAAGAAACAATGAATGATGATGAAATGGCTCCGAATATAGAACCGAATCCGGCGAATGCGGTTGTATTTGTTTTTGAAATTGAAACTGAAACTGAAAGAAATAAAATTTTTTACAGTGACTATCCTGAATTTGAGGAATAGGCGAAATGGTTAATAGGAAATCGAAAGGAATATCATTTTAACATTGTTTCAAATGTAGCACTATTGTTCAAGGTTGATCACCCATTCTCCTTTGCCATGTTTGGTAAGGTCTCTTGTATTTTGCAAAAATATATACAAACAAAATTTGAGAAGAATCAGTGCAATATTTTTCTTTTTTGATAGATTTAATGAAGATCGGGAAGCAGCTCTATATGGGGACTATGACTAATAGGGATTATTTTTGGACTACTGATTAATGGATATAATATATACATACAAACCCAATTTGACTAAGATTTGTATGATAATTTGGATCTTATGGCAATATATGTTGATTTCATAGGGGTCATTTGTATGGGGGCTAGATCTGAACATGGACCGATTCTTACCAATTTCAATAGCGTTCATCCCATGGCCGATAGAAGATTAAATACCAAATTTCATCAAAACATATTCATAATTGCGACCTGCAGTTTGATTACAAGCTTTACATGGACACACAGACGGACGGACGGACGGACATCGTTAAATCTAATCAGGTAGTGATTCTGGTTCGATCGATATAATTAAAGATGGGTGTAGGTCAAATATTTTTGGTTGTTACAAACAGCAGCACAAAGTCATTATACCCAAACCACATAGTGGTATAGGGTATAAAAAGTATTTTTTTTATGTACTCCTTTTTTAACAAATTACCATTTTTTAATCGCCCTTATTTTAAAAGTACCCTTACATATAAAAATTATCGTATTTGTAAAAATTACCCTTTCTAAAAAAGTAACTTTTCTATGAAAACTTTTTTTGAAAAAGTACACTTTTCTAAAAAGTTCCTTTTTAAATAGCACCCTTACTTTAAAAAAGTACCCTTATTTTATATTACACTTTTTTAAATTACCATCTTTTAAAGATATATCGTTTTTTAACGTAACCTTTTTTTCTTTTTCTTACCCTTTTTAAAGATATATCGCCTTTTTTAAAGATATATCGTTTTTTAACGTATCCTTTAAAAAAAACTTTTTTTTAAAAAGCTTTTTTTCAAAAAGTACCCTTTTAAAAACACCGTTTTTATAAAAGTACCATATTTTAATTTACACGTTAATGCTACCTATAGATCGCAAATATACAAATATATTGGGGGAGTTCATGTCAAGTGCACCAACTTTTGAAACCGATGTCTTCCGATCGGGATGAAATTTGCACCAAGGTTAGTCCTATTAGATAGTAGTTTAGACACAATTTTTCAACAAGATCGGTTCAGAGGGGATCAAAATTTGACTTTTTGGCCAAACGGGTGTTTTTTCTCATCCATGTAACTTATTACCTATTGTTCTTAGAAAATTTTCTCCCAAATAGTTTAGATAGCTATTTCTTCAAAATTTCGGAAAAAAATACTTAAAAAAAAAAAATTTGTTGACTTTTTTTTTTGCTGAATTAAAGCATTTTTTGCATTTTTTTTCAAAAAGTGCATTTTTTTTCATAAGAAAGCTTAGGATTTTTCCTTTAAGAGCTTTTTGGTCGCTTAGTGGGATGGGAGTGGGATATCTATCAAAATAAATGTTTTGTAACTCAAGACAACGGTTTTTCAATTTTTCACAAATGCACTATTTTGAATTTTTTCCTATTTGTGTCTAAAACCTTACAAATAAAACTTATACTGAGAAACTAGACAAACTAAACTTTCCGAAGGTATATAACATACCTAATTAAAATTTTATACCCTCGATACTGTAATACCCAGAATATGTTAACCTCAGGAAAAAAATCACTTTTTTTCTATAGAAATGTTGAAAAATTATTATTTTTTATTTATTTTTAATAATAATTAAATTAATGTATAATAATAATATTAAAAATAAAAAGATAAATAATTTGATAAAAATTAATCTTAATTACATTAGATCCATTTATATCATAACTATTTTTATACTTAATTTATTGTAGCTGATGAAGTATTTAAGTCTTGTAAATTTTTAAATACCCAGTCTTTCATCCAGCTTTTTTGTCGCCTTTATTTACTGCGTTTTTTTGTCAATCCTTTCTTGGCGTTACTAGGTTCAGCTGATGGTTTCCCTGCTGGTTTATTTGTTGTCTTTGGAAAGAAATCGCATTAAATAGAGGCAGAAAACTTTTTCAACTTGAGTCTTCCATCGACAATCGGTATAAAAGCATGGTATTGAGCGGTGCCATCGATTGTTACCGCAGCATCGAATCTGCTCTTCAGTGTTTTCAATGTTTCCTGATGGTCCTCTTTGCTACTAAAAACTATTTTAGTTTCTTTACAATAATTCTTTGTCCAATGGAATAAAGCAGTCGCATCTAAGATGTGATCTTGATGAGAGCACTGGAGGCTATACTTCGCTACATTTCTTTTAAGGTTTGCTCCAATACCATTATATGCTCCTTTACCATGAGCAGTAGGATGAAAATGCCATTCAGCTGGCATTCCAAAATCTTTTTCATGGGCCATAACATTTGCCAAGCTACTTTTGTTTTTAAAATGTTGACGAGCTCCGTCCGAAACGTAGTATACCTTCTTTACTGTAAATTTAGATTTTAGAAATTTTAGTATTCTCTTCTGGTACTCATAAACTGCAACGGTATCATGTTTGAAATCGTCGGATATGATTGCCATACTTTTGTGTTCCAGTTTTTCATCTTTCATGTAGTAAATAACTACTGTGAATATAGTTGATTGGTCGTTATTGAAGTGGAATGCTTGTATGTCATCCTGAAGAACATATTTATAGTTTTCTGCGAAATCATATGAAATAACAAATTGCTCTTTGACTAAAAAGTCATGGTTTCTCAAGTTTAGCAATCCTGTACACATTTCTTTCACAAAATCATCCACATTTAAAATGATTGTTTTCAATGTGCATCTGTCAGTCTGAATCCAAGAATCAAATATGACCTCCTCTATATATTCTCGATCTAAAGAGTTGATTAAATTTTCTTTGATGAATGTGGTTTTCGGGCAATTGGTACATTCACCTAAGTGGCAAGAAGTTGTTCCAAGGCCACATAGACAATTTAAGGCAATCGCGGTAATCGTGTAAATCTTCTGCCGAATCATCTGTTAAACACTTTAAGTTGATTTCCTTCAACATCAGTTTAACTTTTTCATGGTAAATGCAAATGCATACTGTGTGAGTTCTGCTGCTTTCTGCCAAAACGCAATGTTTTGGCCTCATTTGGGTTAATTTCATGAAGCCAATTCTAACATCCTCGTGTTCAGATTGAAATGTTGCAAATAACTCTTCCAGGTTACAGATAACCATTATCTTCTGTTATGTTATGAAGGTATGTTACATACCTTCGGAAAGGTTAATTTGTCTAGTTTCTCAGTATAAGTTTTATTTGTAAGGTTTTACACACAAATAGGAAAAAATTCAAAATAGTGCATTTGTGTAAAATTGAAAAACCGTTGTCTTGAGTAACAAAACATTTATTTTGATAGATATCTCACTCCCATCCCACTAAGCGACCAAAAGGATCTTAAAGGAAAAATCCTAAGCTTTCTTATGAAAAAAAAAAAAAATGCCCTTTTTGAAAAAAAAGCCAAAAAAAATGCTTTAATTTAGCAAAAAATAAGTCTCAATTTTTTTTTTTTTTAAGTATTTTTTTCCGAAATATTGAAGAAATAGCTATCTAAACTATTGGGGAGAAAATTTTCTAAGAACAATAGGTAATAAGTTACATGGATGAGAAAAAACACCCGTTTGGCCAAAATGTCAAATTTTGATCCCCTCTAACTTAGAGAGATCTGGACCGATCTTATTGAAAAATTGTGTCTAAACTACTATCCAATTGGACTAACCTCGGTGCAAATTTCATCCCGATCGGAAGACATCGGTTTCAAAAGTTTGTGCACTTGACATGAAACCCCACATATTTATATCAAATTTATTATATATGCTTTTATCGCGAATATATTTAAGTCTGTTTTTTTATTAAATGAAACCTTAAACTAACATATTGCTAGCTAATTCAGATAAAACAATTTTAAAATTGTTTTTTTTTTATTAATATCTGGATGAATCATTTTATTTATTTTTTTTAATTATCGTATGATTTCTAATGCCTCAAAACATTTTTATATGGATCAAACTTTTGGTATTATAACACCGGCTGCGTTAAGTAAATGATTTTATTGGTTTGCTACTCTAGTAGTTCTTTCTATAGAATATGTCTGTGGTTTTCTGAAATAACCGCGTATGTCCATTTTTGTCAGTTTTGAGTTAACGATGCCAAATATATTAATTTTTGACGCTCTTTGCATGTGTTCAATTTTTTTTTTTTCTAAATACTGATCATTTCTGAGTTTTTTCTTTAAATAACGATGTAATTTAAATGTTTATTAAATTAATTTGCAGCACTAACGATGTATGTCAACCTACGTTTGATCGCTGACAAATTATATTCTCAAAAAACGACACGTAGCGACATACGTTGTTATTAATGAAAAAAAAATGAAAAATAATTTTGGATTAGTTTTCAGTTCATAACCACTTATGACAAATTGTGTGTTTATTTCTATTATTTTTTGTCACTATCTCATCCTAAGTCCCGTTAACTTTTTGTTGACCTACAAAAAAATCCATTTTCAAGCAGCAACAACTTATGTCTACATGGGTGGTTGCATTGGTAGTTTTCTTTTTCAAAGAAAACGACGTTTGTCGACATAAGTTGTTTTATCTGCACACACTTTAAGTGTAATTTACAAATTGATTTTTCGTCCTTTTCTAGGATCTATTCCTCTGAAGATTTTTGACTCAAAATTTTATATAAAGTATTTATTGCCCATATCTACAGGACTGTTAAATAAAAAGCTCTAAAAACTTTATATCGAGCCCATAATTTCAAATATAACGTTTTTTTGGCTGCCCTGAACATTTTGATTTTATGACATACGCGGTTATTCTAGAAAACCACAGACATAATCAATGGTTTTTTGTAAACAGAAATTATATAAAAAGTGGCCGAAAAGAAAAGTAATTAACTTAAAATGTATTTGGTATTCGAATTTAAATGTTCAGTATAGGCAACAGTTTAAAAGTGGTTGTAATATTGAGAATCATAGATTCGGCACAGCCGAATTTGACACTCTCACTTGTTTAAGATGAAGAACTTGCTAAAGAAAAAGAAAATTCACTTTTTTGGAAAAGTTAATTTGTTAAGTAAAGTTGCTTTTTTTAAGAAAATTTGTTGTTGTACAATAAATATTATGCAAGTTATTATTATTATATTAATACTTGAAGTGTGAGTGTATTTTTTATGAAAATACAGCTTTCCCGAGTTAGTGAGTTAGGAATGAGCGCGACTGCATATGTATTAAGAAATGAAAAGCAATATTCAGATTCTTTGGTAATAAAACGTTTTTATCGTTTATCAAATATATACATTCAGCTAACTTTTCGGCCATATTTTTGTTTTTTGACCTCGTATTGCTAAAAATGTTGCTTCGGATTTGTCTGTTTCGAGTTTTTAAATAATTAAGGGCATGTAGAAATTGAACCTGGTTTTAATCGCCGCATTCGATATGGAGTAAAATCAATAAAAATTCCATGCTTTATTTTATTACTTGAAGAAGTCGAATAAAGGCCAGACCTAGTTTCCTGTTTACTCTTCATCAGAGGCCATTATTCGTTAACTCTCACAAAGTAAAACTATTCTTAGTATTTTATTTTGGAAAATAAGAAAATAATTTCGATAGTTAACGCGACGACTAGACCCCTGAATTTATTGTTTGTTGTCATATCGAGTTTCGCATAACGTATGACTTGCAAATGGGGGATTTACAAGAGATGGCACAACATTTGGTGTGCTTCGTCTGTAAATTTTAATAATCCGACAATAGCAAAATATATCGACACCTATTGTTGTTTGCACTAATGATTAAGTGATTCACTAACTACACCTTAACAAAAATCTATTTTTCTATTTATTTAAATTGTAAACGAGTAGCATATCTGTAAAAAAAATAAGCGAAAAACACAAAAAAGAATAGAAAACAAAAACAAATCTCTTCGTGTTTGTCAGGATGATTTTATGTTTATATTTAATTTCTTTATTTTTTGTTAATATTTTTGTTTATTTATTTGAATATAAAATATTGAATTGAATATGCTATTTAATTTTTTTATTTATACAAGAAGAAAAGCAAAATATTTTCATTATTTTATGATTTTTATTTATGTCTGACGACATTTCAACCTAAAAATTTAACTTTTTAGCGATTGAATAAAAAACACAAAAATTGTTGCCGTTTAGATAACAACAACAGCTGACTTTAACAAAAGCGAATATCGTTTTTAAATTTTACTGAATACCAAAATCGGCAATTTTATTGCTTTCTTTTTTTAGCGATTCGATTATCGTTAAAATAAGTCACTGAAACGCGCTACTGATCATACCATAAATACCTTCTTGTATGTATTATAAATTAATTTCATGTGGGAAGTTTAGCTAGTGGTATTTAATTCGGAAAAAGCGGTGGAAGTCGTCGATTGCTGCCGCAAATGTAAAAATACTCTATTAATTAAAACATGTGAATTCTGCTTTCGACGCTTTAAAAGAGGATATTTTAACATGAAAGGTGATTAAGAAAGTTTAATATAGAGAATTGAAGATTTTAATCAGTGAAGACTTATTTGAACATCAAATTTACATGAAACAAGTAGCTATTTACAATTACCTAAAAATCATTTCGATTCATTCAAAAGCAGGGAAAATTGTTATCATACGAAGTGAAAACAAGAGATTTTGAAAGGCTACTCTGCATGGTTGAAGAATTGGTTCAACGGTTCGTTAAGAAGTCGTTTAAGTAACGTAGCCTGGCGAGTCAAAAAATATAAGACCCGAATACTCATGGAGCCAAGGCAATGTTTAGAACTTGGTAGGATCAAAGAGGTGTGTTTTATTATGAGTTGCTAAACTCGATTGACAATACTTGTTTAGGGTATTTAAGCACAATCGTGCATGCCTTAAATGCTTGTATAGGCTTTCGAAATAACTTTCATATGCTGTCCAATTTTAGAATGATTTTTAAACATTAACTGTGAAATATCCGCAAAAAACAAAAGTCGAGTTGTTTAGGGTTCAGGATGATGAAATTGTTGGGGTATGTTGGGCCACTAGTCGTCGTCGTTGCTTGTGTTGATGATTCTGAAAATAAAAAATGTGTTGTTTCTTATACCTGCCATATTTTCAAAATATGTTCTCTGGTTATTCCTTTACCTAATTCACAAAATTCAGCTAATCCCAGCTTCTCCTCTGACTGCTATAGGTACAAAAAGGTAAAAAAGACATTCAGACATTTCAGAAATTGTAGGCATGCATCCCTAATAAATTCAGGTACAGATACAGGATGCACAAATAAACTGTTCTTTTAGATTAGAATGTACGCACTTAATATAGAAATATAGTCAACCATACAATCGCAGAACAATAATATTGAACGATTCTACAAACGAGGAGAGCAAATGTGCATATGGAATCTCACCATTGCACCCGAGGATAAGGTGTATGGACTTTTTGCTAAAATTGGCGTATACCCTTATACAAATGGAGGAACACTTTGATGTAAAGAAGTTGGACTAAAAGTGGACTACCTCAGGTACGGATACGGGAACTGCAACGATGGAAACACTTCCTGGAGATTTTTTGAAAATGACCAGGCATTAACTCGACTTAACAATACAATCAATAAAAGATTGGGAACGATTTTGAATGTTTTAATCTGCAGAAAAGGTTAGTTCTACAAAATATGGAGAATGCACTTCGAAAACTGCATCACTGAAGAAATTAACCCCGACAGTACATGGATGTCAATCTTTGCTAATTGGAGAGCTTTCCAAAGTAGTCCCTCAACAAATTATATGAAAAATTATCTCTGCGGCATGTGAAGTCACGAAAAAAGTTTTAATCCGATAATTATAGTTCCGAAACGATTAGACTATGTACCATCTGCTATGAATTGTAATAATTGTTCTGAAGCAATTAATAATAAAAAAATAAAAGTAAACGTATTAGAAAGATCTGATTTTTTTTTTTTATTTATGGGTAATAATTTTAAAACATAAAAAAGATATATAAAAAATCATGTATTTTATTTAACATAAACATGATCTTTTCTAGAAGGTGTAACATTGTTCAAACACTTACTTCATAGGACAATTATCTATCATATGCCTTTTAACTTATTTGATTATCTCAATTGGTTCAAAAGTTATGATTTTTGCAACGAATATACTCAAATGGCGCCACTGTGCGTCGCTTGTGTTGATGATACTGGTTGACTTTATATTATTACTAGATGTAACCCGGTGTGCTTCGCTACACCCTCCACCTCCATATTGGATCTGGCAACACTTAACTGTTGGCCTTGAACTTAGAATATCATTTGGAATTTTTCTTTTGAGCGATTTTTGATTTTGCCCATTTTTTATTTTGAATATTTTTTTTTTTTGCCAATTTTTATTTTTCGCGATTTTTGGGTTTGGTGATTTTTGGTTTTGGCGATATATCTTCCACAACAAATCACATTGATAACTAACTAATCCCATCCCGCCCAATTTTTATTGGACTACTCACATTAATATCTGATGGAGTCATGCAAAATGTCGAGTCTTTCCCTTTTATAGTACACCAGTTATATGATATTAGGTATCACTTTGCATGGGCGGAGTTCCGCCTACTGCTTCACCACGCCCATTTTTTTCTTCGACTAATCAGACAAAGAACCTATGGGCTCACGCAAAGCCACAAAGCTCTCTCTTTTACAGTACTCCAGATATATGACATTAAATAGTTATTTTGCATGGGTAATGCCACGCCCATTGTTGTGAACCCGCCAATTTTTTGTTCGACTACACATACTAAGATCTGATAGGCTCGTGCAAAGTGTCAAAGCTTCCTTTTTAAGCACACCAATTACATGATATCATATATTTACTTTGTATGGGCGGTGCCACGCCCACTGCTCCGATCACGCCCATTTTTTGTCTAACTAATCAAATGAATAACTTATGGGCTCACACAAAGTCCCAAGACTCTCACTATTACAGTACTCCAGATATATGGCATTTTATACTTAATGTGTATGGCAGGTGCCACGCCTATTGGTCCGATACTGCCCATTTTTTGCCCGACTACTTACATTAATAATAGGTGACATCAGACAAATTTGGAAAGCTCTCTGTATCACAGCACTCGAGATATATAATATTGAACTATTACTTGTATGGGAGGTACCACGCCCACTTATCCGATCCCGCCCATTTCCGGCGTAGCTACTAATATTAACAATAGGTGACCTCACACAAATTTGCAAAGCTCTCCCTATCATAGTACTCAATATATGTATATGATATTAAAAATTTACTTTGTGTGGGAGGTGGCACGCCCACCAAAAATATTTAAAAAATTAAAGCCTATAGCACTTCCCATATCCGCAGTAAGACTCTTTGAAAATTTCAGAAAGATCAGATGGGTAGTTACGGAGATTACCTCCTACAAACAAACAAACAAACAAACAAACAAACAAACACACATTACCTATTTATAATATTAGTATAGATAATAACCACAAAAAAAAGGAGAGGGGCGATTTAGAATCTATAATATTAATAGGCTAGGCGATTTTTTTTTACCGATGTTTTGTTCTACCGTTTTATCCCGATTTTGACCAAACATATATTATTTGAAAGGTATTTCTTTTTAGCTGTTCACCAGATTAAATTTTTTCCTTTATTTTGAGTAAATTGTATTTAAAGTTGCTACTAACAAATGCATAAAATTATACATATGCTGTGTGTGGGTTTATTAAGTTTGCTTATGTGTTTGTTAATGAGGTTGTTATCTTCATTCACAATAATAATAAACCAAAAATGTGTTGGTTTGTGAATTGGCTAAGTTGAGAAATAAAGTTGCCTGGAAATTGCACTCGAATTTCGTGGGCTGGAATCTGCTAGTGTATAATAAATGGAAAGGATTTAATTTTAACATTAATTTAAATATCATGGAAAGAAAGCCACTTGCTTTAAGAAGGTTTAGAAAATAGGAGAGCGAAAAAGTTAGGAGCGGGTGTTTATAACTTTTCGATAGCACAATCGTATTTACACCATGGGAAACTTACCGATAGAAGTGTTCTTGTAAGAAAGTGTTCGGTAACAAGATATCTTGTTACACTGCCATGACTAACAGCGTTACCATACGAAAACACGGGTGACATGCGCACGCGTAATTACAACAAATAAAAATGGTGCGTTGTTTGTTACGTCTCTTAAATGAGAGATTGTACATCTAAAAAATAAGGGAAACTAACTTTTTCGTGTTATATAATATACTCAAGTTTCACTGCCAGTTGCGGGTGCCCCCTTCGCCATGAGATCTTCATTGAGTGCTACAAATATTTCACGGAAATAATAAAAAAAACGTTTTTAGCCCTAATTCGGAAATTTGAGGGTGGAACTTTCGATACTCGCAGATACTCCTTCCACCTGCTCATTACTATATCCTATTTAAAGCTGCGAAAGTCAGTGCTGGTAAGTGTTGGTTCAACGTATTGAGTATCTGAACCCCTTAAAGTATGCTTCTCAATTCAGAATTTTCATATGATCCATTTAAAAAATACACCAGTAGTGCGATTGTTGTTTGCACTAATGATTAAGAGATTCACTAACTACACCTTAACGGTAGTCGACAATTCTATTTTTCTATTCATTTAAATTGTAAACGAGTAGCATCCCTGTCAAAATAAGCGAAAAACACAAGGAATAGAAAAAAAACCAAATGACTTCGTGTTTGACAGGATGATTTTATGTTTATGTTTAATTTCTTTATTTTTTTATCATTTTTGTTTATTAATTTGAATGTAAAATAATGAATTGAATATGCTATTTAATTTTTTTATTTATATAATAATCTAACCAAGAAAAACAAAGTTTTTATAAAAACTCTTTCTTTGCTTATTCATATTAGTTTTGAATCTCTCCGAGGCTGTACGTGACTTTGCGTGACTATTTTAAAATTAATCCTTGGTCGCAACAGGTCTATGGATGAGGGGAAATGACATTAAGATCACTCCGTGACTGTGCGTGACTCTGCGTGACTGCCCCAAAATTCATCTGTAGTCACAGCAAGACTATAGGCCAAATTTCAGATCAATTGGATAAGGGGGAATGGGGTTGACCCACGACAGACCACAGACAGACAGAGAGTATGAGTTAAAAGAAAGAGTTTAAAAAGTTTTTATAATAAAAGCATAAAATTTTCATTATTTTATGATTTTTATTTATGTATGACGACATTTCAACCTAAAAATTTAAATTTGAATAACGATTGACAACACAGCACAACAACACAAAAATTGTTGTCGTTTAGATAACAACAACAGCTGACTGTAACAATAGCGAATATCGTTTATAAATTTTACTGAATACCAAAATCGATAATTTTGTTGTTTTCTTTTTTTAATGATTCGATTATCGTTAAAAGAAGTTACTGAATCGCGCTACGGAAATGTGTTTTTAAATGCCATTACTTAATGCAAGTTTCGAATTTTTTTTTATTTATTAAAATCACTACAAAACTTTTAAAATGCAGTCAGCAAAACTTATACTTAGAGTCCAATTAACTTTTAAATATTTGCATATTTAATTAAAGCCGGAAACATGCATTTGCCGCCAATAGCATAACTGCTTATGTATACATGTATACTACTGACGCTCCTATGGATATGATTGTATTACTATAAAACTTTAAAATCACCACAAAAACATTACTATAACTGTAAAAGCTTTGTCCAATTATATCTGCTTGTATATTCTATATCTCAGGTGACTCCCTTGACTTCATTTAATATGATAAAACACGCATTAAAAATTATAACACATAAATTGTCTGAACAGATGCAAAAAACTACATACACAACTGGAAATCGAATGCCACTGGTCAGGACAGCAATACAACCAAAGGTAATAATTAACATGATTATACACCTTCACAACTTTATTTACAAAAAAAAAAAAAAAATTAAAAAAATGTAGAAATACACTGGAGTGTTAAACATTTCAAAATGTCACATACATTTGGTATCCAGTAGTCATGCAAGAAATGCATGCCCCTTCTTTACATATATCTCAATGACAAAAGTCAAAAGTCATTTACATATTGAGTTGTGTTATTGAAAATAATAGTAATTGACAAGACTTGTGAATGAGAGAAGTTGTCTTGGTACACCATTTTAAAAAACAGTTCAAAAAACATTTGCTGAAATTAACGTATTAAAAATTTATTTATATATGCCTTAAAACGTTATATTCACATCACATATTTGTACCTTAACAACTATTTTCTCCAAAAAAATTAATGTTCAGCTTTAAAATTATATTAAATTATAATTATATAAAATTATATTTGTCTAAAAAATTTATATTCGCCTAAAAATAAATTTTTACCAAAAATATTTATTTTACAAATATTTATTTTCATCTCAAAAAAATGTTTTCTCATAAAAAATTTGGAACAATATCAAAAAATTTGTTTTAACCTTCAAGTTTTTTTTGGTCAAAAAAATTTATTTCCATCTAAAATTTATATTTACGTTAGAAACGATATTCATGTCAAAAATGCAAATTTTTAAACATTTATTTTTATCTATAACATCTTATATTGCCTTATATAATTATTTTCCGGTATAAAATTCGTTTTAAGCTTAAATTTGTATATTTGCCAATAACATTTATTTTCATCTCAAATTTTTATTCACCTTAGAAGCTATTTCCCCTCGCAAAAAACATAAACAAAAATTGTGCCTTAACAATAATTTTCTCCAAAGAAATTATTGTTCAGCTTTAAAATTATATTAAATTATTATTATATAAAATTATATTCGTCTAAAAAATTTCTATTCGCCTAAAAACAAATTTTTACCAAAAATATTTATTTTACAAATATTTATTTTCATCTCAAAAAAATGTTTTCTCATAAAAAATTTGGAACAATATCAAAAAATTATTTTCACCTCAATAATTATTTCCAACTCTAAAAAAAATATGTTTACTTTAAAAATTTGTTTAAGCATCAAAATATAATAAAAAAATTATAAAAAAAAAAAAATTTTTTTTAAATATTTTTTCACTATAGAAATTATTTTTTCAATGATGCGTGATAGAGCAGAAGAAAGCATTTATTTCTAAAAATTCATAACTACACTGTATTCTTAATCGGGCCGATTTCTGGAATTTCAGCCTTCATCAGCGATTTATTGAACATTGTAATAATTGAATAGATTGTTTTTATACGAAATTTTTCGACTTAGGGCCAACTAAAAATATTCTTTCAATTCCAAAATATTTAGATATTTATTTGCTTTGCAAAAAAAAAAAAAAACAAATGATTAATCAAAAATCAAAATAATTTCGAAAAGGTGTATTTAAAATTTTACAATCCTTTAGAATATAAATTTCTTGTGGTATGTTTTATATTTAGTAAACTTTTTCTTCCTCACCTCCTCGATGCAAGGAATCAAAAATAAAAATAAATAGAAATACAATTACAAAAAAGTTAAAAAAAAAATAAATAATTAATTTCATACTCATGCAGTAATTGTCTGCCTGCATGTCTACAAATAAGTTTGCGTGAGTGTGTGTTATTTTGTCTGTGTTCGTAGTTATGAGAATATTAAATGCGACAATGTCTGATAAAGCATTAATAGACATTCGGATAGACAGTTATCAGACAACAGATGGACTTTATTGTTAGACCACAGATGAACATTATAATAGACAGAAACAAAAGTGCAGAAAAAAATAAATATATCAAACAGAAGTGAACAACCGCAGTGGCAGATTAAATAGAATTAAAATAGAATAAAGTCTTCTAAAATAAGTAAAAAAAAAAAAATAACTTTTAAGAGTTAGCTGCAAGCTGCCGACATTTAACTAAGACTTGTGAAATATTTTGTTTTGAAAAAATTTTAGATCAGCTATACATAACGCTATTGTCGGTAAGCTGGTTTTTAATGGAATTCAGCAATCAAAACGTAGGAAACCGCTTTGAAAACCTTAGAAATTATGAACAGCGAACTCTAATTTTATCCGATAGTAAAAGGATTACAGGATACATTTAGTAATAACATAATTCTGTGGTCACAAGCGATAACCGTCTAAGTCGACTTAAGAACGATTTGAGTTATGTATGCTATCATATTGTACTAATACCGCTTTATATTTACGTGAAATCCCCATTTCTCTAACACTGTTTTTTAAACAGTTATTAATGAAAACACTGACCTAAGTCGTAATGAAGCGCCATTACATTTACATAGAAAGTTATTTTTCTCGAAAGCATATATTTCGACTTAGGCGATTAATGCTTGTCACCACAGAAGAGAATCTGTTTCAAATTTGTATAACAATAACTTTTTGTGGATTCCAAGTCATTTAAGTATATAATATGTAAATTTAAATTAATCGAATTAAAATATAAACATATGAAATATAAAATAAATAATACTGAAATACTTGCAAGAGAAAATATTTAAATCGAATTTAAATTCAAATGCATGCATGTTCTTTTGTAAGCATTTGAATATTATTTATTTTATATTTCAAAATAAATATAAGATCATAGGAAATGTAAAATAGCCTATCTATAGTATTAATAGGCAAGGGGATTTCTTGTGACCGATGTAAGTTTCATAGTTTTACCCCGATTTTGAAAGGTATTTCTTTTTAGCTGTTACGCAGATTTACAGATTTTCATCGTCTGGAATATTTTTTTGGAGTTATGATCATTTAAAGTTGCTACTAACATATACATAAAACAAGTAAGAAAATTATAGTCGGTCGAGACCGACTATATCATACCCTATGCCACGCGTTTAGAGACCCTATCTCATAGGCCCAACTAACTGGAAATAGAAAATAAGCATAAACCAAATTTGAGTGGGATTTTTATTAATTTTTTGGCTGCACGAACGATCCTGACTATGTTTGGTAAAGTCTCTTGTATTTTGCAAAAATATATACAAACAAAATTTAAGAAGAATCAGTGCAATATTTTTGTTTTTTGATAGATTTAAGTGAAGATCGGGAAGCACCTCTATATGGGGCCTATGATTAAGAGTTATCCAGTAGGGATCATTTTTGGATTACTGATTAATGGATGTAATATATACATACAAACCCAATTTGACTAAGATTTGTATGATAATTTGGATCTTATGGCAATATATGTTGATTTCATAGGGGTCATTTGTATGGGGGCTAGGTCTGCACATGGACCGATTCTCACCAATTTCAACAGCGTTCATCCTATGGCCAATTAAAGCTTACATACCAATTTTCATCAAAATATATTCATAGTTGCGACCTGCAGTTTGTTTACAAGGTTTACATGGACACACAGACGGACGGACGGACGGATACACGGACGGACATCGTTAAATCGAATCAGTTAGTGATTCTGATTCGATCGGTATAATTAAAGATGGGTCTAGGTCAAATATTTTTGGTAGTTACAAACAGCAGCACAAAGTCATTATACCCAAGCCACATAGTGGTATAGGGTATAATTATTCAAAGCTATGTGTGCGTTTTTATTAAATTTTCTAATGTGTTTGTGTAAATGTGTTGAGGTTGTTTTCTTCATATAATAAAGAGCATACCTCTAGGGTCTTTAATCAATGAATAAATAAAATTTCCTAGAATTTGCACTCGAATTTCGAGTGCTGGAATCTGCTAGTATAACTGTATTGTGTTGAGGTCCTAAAAATCAAATAAATAAATAAATAATTTTTAATATAAAATAAACAAAATTTTTACTTTTTTCGGAAAAAGTTATAACGATAATCTTTGAAAAAAGATATAAAACAATAAAAAAAATTTAACTTTTTTATTTTTTCTATGCCCTTAATTGCCTTTCTATTATAATCAATAAACCTTACTTTGACTCGAACTATTTTTTACAAAACTCTTTTAGCACTATTTTTATATCAGAATAGTTACAGCATTTAATAAAAATTCAAATTTTTTAACCCAATTTCCGAAACCACATAAACGAGAAACTAGAGACTTTTTGTACTAAAAGTTCCGACTCAGTTTTTTATTTCCTGCTCTTGTTTCCTTATTAAATGATTTTAAAACTTAAAAGGCTATACATGTTTCACAATTGTATATCATGTGAAAGAGGGGAAGTCTCTGCTGATAAAGAAAAAAAAAATAATTTGTAAGAATACAAAGATGCGAAAAATCTTTTTAGAGTTATGATCCGTTAATATTGATGGAGATTTCCATTAGAAATGCTGTTATATTGAAGACTATACCATTAAATGGAACATATACATGCTGCACAGATTTGGTTTTATTAGTTTAGTGACAACAATTAGTTATAATTTTCCACACAAGATAAATAAATACTAGCAGATTCCAGCTGTCGAAATTCGAGCGTAAGTTCTAGGATATTTTTTTTTTTCATTAAATAAAGACCCTAAAAGTATGCTAATCAATTATAGCCAATTCACAATTCAACACAAAAAACAAACTCATTTTTATTACAAACGCATTAACAAAATTAATAAACACACACGTAGCATTGTATAATTATATGTATGTGTTAGTAGCAATTTTAAATGCAATTTTCTCAAAATAAAGGAAAAAATTTAAGAATCTGTAAATCTGCAAATCGGCTAAAAAGAAATACCTTTCAAATAATATACGCTTGGTCAAAATCGGGATAAAACGGTAGAACAAAACATCAGTCTCAAGAAACGCAAAGTTTATAGTAAGCCCAATTTTAAAACGAAAGAAATTGCATCACATGACCTCTAAATAGGTTTCACAATTTTTAGATGATTATTGTGGATATAATTAAAGTATCTATGTCCTTGCATCAATTGTGTTAAAAAATCTATTTTAAAACGTTTTTATTAAGTCGCTTTCTTGTCAGTTTGCGTGTTTGTATGTTCCGTAGGAATCTTGGAAATGATTTTATAGTAATTTCCCGATAAGCCAGAGACTTGAAGTTTCAACATAGCTCAGAACTGGAGGACAATGCAATATTGTATCAATTTTTTCTTGTGTGGGTGTGGCATCGCCCACAAATAATGAAATACCTTTTATCTCGGCACTTGTATTAGCAATGCTAACGAATTTTGGTATTTCAATACATACATTCGTTTCGAACATTTTTCCTAAATGTGGTTGGCGTTGGATATCGGGGTGTGGCCCCGCCCATACAACTCCAACTTTAGGAATGCTTTTTTGTATGTAGGTGTTAAAAGTCGTTTCCTACATTCCTGTCATGTATGATGTGATGTAACTCACCACACTCAAATTCACCACCATGAAACTCACCACTCTCAAACCCATCATACTCAAACTCACCACATGCAAACTCAACACTTTATACCCAACACACTCCAACTTTCTGGCAAGAAACCTTGCAATGAAGAGGCATTGAAGTAGATGGAGAGAATGCGACAACCATAAGACTGCAATATTATTAATATAATTTAATTGAAATATAAATATTTAAAATCTTAATTTTGCTAGCTTCTTTATTTTATATTTCAGGAGAAATAAAGAGATTGATAGGTAGATATAACAATTTTCTGTTTCGGATATGATCAGGTGAAAGTTACCTGAAATATACATGTATCTGTTATAAGCTGATCAAAATGTTTAACATCAGTTGAAAAATTTTACACACACAAAACTAAAAATCAGAAAATAATTACTAAGTAAAAAATTTTTTTTTAATATTTAACGTTTTTAAAACGGACTCAATAGTATAAAATGATTTTTCACTGCCATAAATAATATAGATTGTCCTGATAATGTTTGATTGTGAGTTTTTAATAGACGGAAATACTAGTAAGATTTAAAACTAAAAACGTTGGGGGCAAAATAATAATAAAGAGTAGTTGTGTTAAGAAAACAGTTCATATAATTTTCACTCCAATAAAATTGTACTCAAATGATTTAACTTAAGACTTTCAAAACATAAACGACTAAAATTAATCAACAAAGTAGTTGGGTTCGAAACACAAAGCATGCTACAAAATTCTAATTACGGTTAAAATTTTAATCTACTTTTTAGTTGAAACAAGTTTAAATCAAAGAACAGGTAGTACAATCAAACTTTTAGTGACTTAGATGAACTACTCACACATCATACACACATGCTTTTAATCGTACTGAAAATCCAGAAGAAATTGTTGAACAAAAACTTGTTGAACTTTTACAAAGTATGCGCCCAACGTTTTTAGTTTTAAATCTTACTAGTATTTCCATCAATCAAACACTATCAGGACCATCTATATTGGTTTCGAAATCCTTTTATGGCAATGAGAATGTATTTTATAATTTTTAGTCGTTTTAAAAACGTTGAATATTCACCCTTATTCTGTTTGGCGTAGTCAACAGAAGGCAACGCCGTTTTTTGTGTTTTGTTTAAATTTCGTATTCCCGTTGGCAATATTGCCTTATTTCGATGACTGTTAACTTATGTTTTGTATTCTGTAAGAACAATTGGCGACGCCGTTGTCTTGAATAGCTTTTGATTTTGGCGTCAGCCATTTTAGTGTTGCCTTCCGTTGCTTTCTTTTGTGTTTTCGTAGAATTCAATGTTAAAAAATGGAAAAATTTCAAATAACTAAAAAGCTCCAGTTCGAGATGCTAGTGGAAGAACTTGAAAAAAATCCATCACTAGCCAGAGGATTTCAGAGGGGCACTGTTCCTAACAATTTAAATGAACAGTGGGAGAGTATTGCCACTATAGTCAATTCTGTTGGTCCCCCAATTAGATCTGGTGCTGGATGGCAAAAGGTAAGGTAGTTTGTTTAAAAACTATGCTGTCTGATGGAATTCTTTTTATAGATTTGGAGGGACCGAAAATTCAAAGTCAAAAGAAAAATGGCCATAAACAAAGCGGAGAGCAAAGCTACTGGAGGTGGTGTATTTCAGCAGCAAATACTGAGCCCCTTGGAGGAAGCTGTGGCAAATTTGCTGCAGTTCGAAAAGCAAATTAATCCTGAGGGTATGGTTCAAAGAGTCCCAAACATTGAAGGTAGTATTGATGCATGCTTAGAGGAATTGCTTGAATCGGTAAGATATATTTCTGCAATAGGTCCACATTCTTGCGGTCCATTGCTATCAACAACATCAGTACAATCAACATCAACTGCAGCAGTGCCATCAACAACATCAGTACCATCAATTAATAATTTTTTCTTGTTTTCTTCGTCACTCGACGAGTCCGAATCGGAAAGAAAAAACATTTTTATTTAAACTTCTTTTTTTTCACTTTTTTCCACAAAAATAACTTATATTTTATCAAAACAATAAACAAAATGAATCAGCTGACTCTAACATTAGATATGTGTGCTGTATTTTATTAACATTGCCGATAAACAGGCAACGGCGATGTAATACTCTTACAGAATACCAAATTAACATAGAATTGACGTTGTCTTTGATTTCAGTTGCTGTTGCCTTAAAATCGCCGTTGTTATTGCCGAAGCCAAATAGAATAAGGGTGATTAAAAAATTTATTTTTCCTTAGTATTTTTTTTTTATCTATGAAATGTAATAAATAGCCTGACAATTTTTTTTTGTATACAATAACCTCATTTATTCGTAGGATACTACTTGAATTGGCGGCCTCCGGTAAAGATCTGTGGTAACTTTTGTACATGTATTATTTAGTGGCCACAGCTGAACTTTTATTTTCACATCTAAATTTTATTTCTTTAATCCAAACAAATTTGGTTGACAGAATTAAATTTGTTTTCTGTGAATAACCTTATCTGCCCATAACCGATTAATATTATTTACATCAATGGCTCCCGTAAAAACATGAAGCGATTTAGCATTAAGTAGGATGAATTTTTGAAAGGAAATCTTTTGAACAACAGATTTTTCCAATCCTAAATGGAGACTTTAAGTATTACTAGGGCAATTCGGGTCCATTCTTGAGGTTGCTTGAACCCATATAAAAGCTCTTTTCGAAGAAGAAAATCGACCAGAATGTCACTAGCTTGATAGCTTGATATAGATCTAATGAACTTTCGTCTGCAAAATTACCTCATTTAATACTAAATACATCTTAATTAGCATCCGGCCATCATGGTCCGTTTGCAAAAATTCTCACCTGTAAATAGCAACTTTTATATGATGATTTCAAATATTTCAGACAGTTATATTATAGGTGGGCAATTGTTAAAGATAAAATAAATTTATACGCAATCTGTTTTATTATACATCTAGGCCAACAAATCCTGTCTAAAGTGCTAACTCGTAGTTAGTACTGGACCGGCGGGCTTAAAAAATTTGCCATCATTAAAAATATACTAATTTCTCAAGTAAACCCTGCGAAATAACTATCCTTATTTCGTTAAAATTTTACCAGATGATTTCAAATACTTCAGACAGTAATATTTTAGGTGGGCAATTGTTAAAGATAAAATAAATTTATACGCAATCTGTTTTATTATACATCTAGGCCAACAAACCCTGTCTAAAGTGCTAAGTCGTAGTTAGTACTGGAACGGCGGGCTTAAAAAATTTGCCATCATTAAAAACATACTAATTTCTCAAGTAATCTCTAAGAAATAATTATCATTATTTCGTTCATAGATTGTTAAGTCAATCAAATTTTTAAAATAATCTTTGGACTTTCTACTGCCCACCACTGTTCGAGATTCAAATGAATAGATTTTTCTAAAACCAAAACCAAACTAACACAAAGAGAGGCTATCGGATGGACAGACTGGTCATACAGTCTGACGTATAGAAAGTCAAATATAGGAAAAGTTGTTGTAGAATTCTAAATTGCCTTCAACAGGAGCTATAAAATACAAAAATATATAGAATAAATAAAACGATTGTAAGTAAATGTTCCTTTCATGTATGGCATATACTCGTACGAGTATAAACCACAAAACAATTTGTAGAAATATTTTGAAAAGTTGTAGGTTGCAAAGTTGCCAATGTGGCAAAACAAAAAGCAGCAACAACAACCAAGTTAATGAAGCAGACAAGTAGATGTATTTTATGCATTTTAATGTTGCAATTTGTTTGGCTAAATTAATTAAAGAAAATCTGAAATTGTTGTTAAATATTATGATGGGAGGGATGCTAGTTAAGAGAATGAGTCTGCAATTGAATAAAATATTTGTTACATTGAAAGTAAAATTTTGGATGTTTTTGTTTTAATTGTAAATTAATGGAAATCTTTTAATGTTTAATAAATTAATGAAATCATAGTAGCGTTTAGCCACTAAAAACCATAAAATTCAATTCAATTAAAAACTGAAGATCTAGGTCTTGAAATTGTCCATAAAAGAACCACAGCTTCTGACATGGTTGAAGACTGCGAGTAAGTACCTTATGTTCATGCTTGTGTCAAATGTTAAGCACATCTCATACTAAAAGTTTTCCAATAAAAATGCTAGGCTGTAGATAGGGCTATTCTACTTTTAGTAGAGTTGGAAGCAGTATCGTTAAAGATATGACCCAACTAAGTATTTTTGAGAATATCTTGTCTGTCTGTGCCTTGTGCAGTATATAAAAAGATCCCTCCTCTCCGTATGCATCATCATCTAGTCGATATATGGATTTTCCAGTCGATCTACTTTTGGAATACCAAATTAGCCTAAATAATTTTCAACCATTGCTATCATATTATCATGAATATAAACATCTTTCGGAAAATCAGTTTCAAACCCCTCAACAGTTTTGGAGTTCAAGAGTTTTTGTATAGGCAATACATGCGATGTTTCTGTCGTGCTTGCTTTAAGTAGGATCAGCAAAACATGTTGGTTGCTTTATATTGGAAAGCCGTATTCTAAAACTATAATAATATAAGAAAGGGAGAGCATACCCTGCTTTAATCTGGGTGTACATCCATTTTTCGCCGCTCGCTGTAAGAGGGCAAATTTGTAAACTATAAAAAATTCAAATAAAGGCTTCATTATACTTGGAGTCTCTGTTTGAAATTATGATCAGAAAAGTATACTCGCTTGGTGTTCTTCAAATAAAGTACCGAATATGTTATGATGGAAAATCGTTCCCAGCGTAATATCTATAGGGATTATATATTATTATCATTGCTATTACGATTGTTATTTATGTATAACTTCATTATCTGTTAGTTTGTTTGTTTTTTTGACCGCTACACAAATTTTTATTTTTCAACGGATTTCTCTGAAATTTAGTACATATTTGTTCGCTATATTTGTTTGCTATATTTCTTCGCTATACAATTTTTTTAAACGAATTTCTCTGAAATTTGGTACGCACGATCTCTGTACTCCAGGGAAGGTCGCCATATGACTCTTGCCGGCCACGCCTACTCTTGCGCCCACTTTGTATACAAAATTCATTTTCTTTTTTTGGTATATTTGTTCGCTATAGAAATTTTTATTTTTCAAAGGATGTCTCTGAAATTTGGTACACAATATCTCTAAACTTCATAAAAGGTCACCATATGCTTCTTACTGGCCGCGCCTGTTTTTGCGCACACTTATATGTGTATAAATTTTTTTTTCCTTTTATTTGTTTCTTTGTTTGATTACTATACAAACTTTTATTTTTCAAAGACTTTCTCTGAAATTTGGAACACGTGATCTCTGTACCCCAGCGAAGGTCGCATTATATATCTTTCTGGCTACGCTTACCTTTACGGCCACTTTTTCAAAAAATTTATTTTCTGTTTTTTGGTATATTTCTCCACTATAGTAATATTTATTTTTCAACGTTTTTTTCCGAAATTGAGTACATACTACAGGGAAGGTCTCCATATTATTTTTACCGGCCATGCCTACTTTTACGCCCACTTTTCATAAAAAAATCATTTTTTGTTGTTTGGTATATTTGTTCGCTATACAAATTTGTATTATTCAACGGACTTCTCAGAAATTTGGTTCACACGGGAATAACTTCACGATGCACAAATTCCCAATATTTAAAAACACGTCCCCAAAAGAAATGAACAAATTCCCCCTTTTTTTAATAACGAAAAAAAATGAACTTACTCGCAAAATTCATTCTAAAATATTTACATATTTTTGTTTAAAAAATTTTGTTAAATATTTATTTAAGCAAAAATTTGCATACTGCTCTCAAATACTGCTCTCAAAATCTGTATTCTTTTCAATATCAACATTTCGGTGGGTGGAAGCGGCGTGCTGACGCCGAATAGCTAGCTAGAATATCGGAATGATGTGAAAAATATATTTTGACAAATAAAATAAGTTGACAATAACTGCGCGGCAGCACGGGTGTGGTTGCCAAACGCGCGGACGCGGATGCGACGCGCTCGCGGAACACAGCTTAGCTAAAATATCGGAATATTCTGAAAAATATAATTTGGCAAGTTGACAATAATTGCGCGGCAGTACTGGTGTGGCTGCCAGAAGATGCGCTCGCGAATATAGCTTAGTTAAGATTTCGCAATGATCTGAAAAATATATTTTGGCGATTAAAATAAGTTGACGCTAACTGCGCTGCAGCACGGGTGTAGCTGTCGAACGCGCGGAACACGGCTCAGTGAAAAGTCTTATGACAAATTTTATCTACTTATGTGTAATAACAATTTTAAACGTCTCATTAATTTTCTATTTTTGAAACTTCTATGAATTTGACGTCTCTGCTCAATGATGATCACTTATTGAATGAAATAATTCAATTTTTAAAAGTTCGGATTTCTTTAATTAGCAAACGATTCCGTTTTATTTGATGTTTGTAAATAAACTTAAAAACAAAAACTTAAAGCGGTTTCGCAGCTTATATTTGAAGAATTTTTGCTGTAGCTCCTTATAAAAAAACTTCTAAATTAAAAAATTAAAAATTTTTGAATTGAAAAAGAAAATGAATTTACTCCAAAAAAAAAACGTAAACGTTGGGGAATTCCTTCATCATGAATAAATCCCAATCCAATTAAAATTTTTGTGTAGAAAGTTCATTTCTTTGAGGAATTTGTACTCAGCGCCTGGTAAGTATAGTGAACCATTTTTCAAGTCAAAGTCCTTTGGATCACGGGCCAGACCGGGTAAAAACACCTGGTTAGTAGACATAAATATTTCATGTTTACATTTTCAATATCTACAATAATTTTATTTTCGAAAATCTAAATTTGGCATGCGATTATGCTGTGAGCTAGTACATAAATTAATGCATTTAATTTTATACAATATATTATGTGGTATATAAATTAGGTGTTTACACATATAAGTCAAATCATAATAATGGTAAAACTAGATACCAAGGTCACTAATAATTAATTTACGATATTTCAAGTATAATTCTATATATTTGTACAAGGTGCAGAAGGTTTCAGTGTTAAGAATGCTAATCAGTTCATTGCTATTAAGTTGGATTATACCTCAAAATATTTTTCTAATAGAGCAGATATGTAGTGGAAGGAATTATCATCTTAATCTAAATTGCAGATTGAGCGTATGCTAGTTGAGTTATTGCTAAATGATCTGTCATTTAAATTGAGCAAATTAACTCTCAATTTTGTCAAAAGACAGGTATTAATTGTTGATAAATTTGTTGGAAGTGTAGGTGTAACATTAAAATTTAATTGCGAATACATGTCATGATGATGCGAGTTTATGGCGCGTATTTTGTATTCTTCAAGTTCCCTTACTTTCAATTTGTTTATTATTGTTTTCTACTGCATACAAAAAAGGCGAGCATTAATTCATTTGTTTATTAATTGAGTCCATGTATACAATAACAGTTTACTACTAAAATTACGACAATATATTTAAACATGTTTTAAAGTTATTGGTAGAAATATATAATGCCATTTTGTTCACATCACAAAACTACTCTATCAAAGTCATTCTGAGGATCAATAGTGTCCATTGTGTTATAAATTGGCTTAAAAATTTTGAAAGTTTAAAACCTGAAAACCCGAAACATGAAAAAATCTGAATAAATTCATCAATTGAGACAGATTCTGCCATCATCTCAGCATTTCAGAATGAAACTTTGTTTTAGACAGCTTTAATAGCAGCAATTCGTGTGGTACACGATCAAAAGCCTTATTAAAATCGGTGTGTATTGCGTCAATTTGAACACCCTTTTCAAAATGGATCATACATTAATTAGCAAAAACATCTAAATTTGATCTACGAGCTATAAAACCACGTTGAATAGATGTAACGCTTTAATTGGAAAAATAACAATTGGAATAATAAAAAACATGAAAAAATCTGAATAAATTCATCAATTGAGACAGATTCTGCCATCATCTCAGCATTTCAGAATGAAACTTTGTTTTAGACAGCTTTAATAGCAGCAATTCGTGTGGTACACGATCAAAAGCCTTATTAAAATCGGTGTGTATTGCGTCAATTTGAACACCCTTTTCAAAATGGATCATACATTAATTAGCAAAAACATCTAAATTTGATCTACGAGCTATAAAACCACGTTGAATAGATGTAACGCTTTAATTGGAAAAATAACAATTGGAATAATAAAAAACATGAAAAAATCTGAATAAATTCATCAATTGAGACAGATTCTGCCATCATCTCAGCATTTCAGAATGAAACTTTGTTTTAGACAGCTTTAATAGCAGCAATTCGTGTGGTACACGATCAAAAGCCTTATTAAAATCGGTGTGTATTGCGTCAATTTGAACACCCTTTTCAAAATGGATCATACATTAATTAGCAAAAACATCTAAATTTGATCTACGAGCTATAAAACCACGTTGAATAGATGTAACGCTTTAATTGGAAAAATAGTTTAATACAGATTAACATAAACTTTGGAGTATTTGATAATTTAGTAATTGGTTTGTAATTACAAACATCATTCCTATTATCTGACTTAAGAAGAGGAAATATTTTTTTACTAGTGGATTGTGTGGCGCCTAGGCGCCCGTTTAAAAATTATGAATAAAACAGTTTAAATTTAAATACACGAAAAATTTATAATAAATTATATTTCTTTTAATATAGTGGTAAATTGAAAATTATATTGTTACATATGTACATGTCAAAAAGATTGTGTCTGTAGAAATTATATACATAAGTATCAAAACAGATAACAAATATTTGGCAAAAAAGTTTTTCAATTTAGAATCTCTTGAAAAACTATATTTCGAGTGAAATATCGTTGGTTATTTAATAGTTTTCCTTGCTGTGGGGTCGATTGAATACGTATCTTAACTTGGCTTGCAACTTTTGATCGTGACAAAGCCACATACAGTTGACCGTGTGAAAATACCGCGGTCTCCAAATTAATGCCAACGTAGTCAAATGACTGGCCATGAGCCTTGTTTATTTTAATTGCGTGTGCAGGAATTACTGGAAACTGGCGGCGTTTTAATATGAAAGGTAATGTGGTGTCAGTTGGGCGAGATCAATCTTAGGAATTAGAACCGTATCATTTTGGTCAGCGTTACAAAATCAGTCAGTCTCTCAGTCAGACAGTCAGTCAGTGAGCCAGGAATCAGCGTAAATATATTTAATATATTACCCGGCTTTCACACGTTATATTTTTGGCTCTCAGGCTGTAATGCACTTTTTACTCTATTTTACTAAACAATCATACGTTTCAATTCTCTCTTTCAAGTTTTCAGTGGGACAGTTGCTTAACAATTTTTTGACTATTGGATGTGTGATCAATTTGACTTGAACATGGGAAGGCCGGGTAAAGTGAGGAGATTGGAGATTCCCAAAATTATTAAAATTTAATACAATGGAGTTGGCTTATAACGAACTCTGGTTGTAATAAATTTTTGTTTATGGCGAAGAATTTCTTCGGTCTCAAGAGTTTTAATCACATTTTTCATACAAATTGCTTCTCTTATAGCGAACAGTGGTTATATCAAACTTTTGACTTTAACAAACAATTTTTTTTTTCCATTTCAGAATTTTCGTATATTTTATATATTTCAAAAAAAAATTAATTTCAATTTAATTTAATTTTATTTTCATTTAATTTTAATACAAAACAAAAACTTCGATTTTCAAATGAAGTTTTGTAAAAGGTCCTTTTATGTATATTTTCGTAAAAGTTTGCCAGTAGCCAACCTTTGCTTTGTACTTTCTGCTTCTATACATAAGGAGTTTTTCATATTATGTGATTTTAAAAAAATATTTTATTTTTACAGAAACTCGGTAATTTTAGTCTTATTAAGACAAACAATTAATATGTAATTTAATTTAATTTAATTTATGTTTTATAACTTTTTATAATGCCCCAAAATAAATAAACTTATTCAACTAAAAAAAACTTTTTAAACCTTTCGAACAAATCAAAAAATACTATGGTTATAACGAACTTAGTCTATAAGGAACTAATTTGGCCGGTCCCGCCGAGTTCGCTATAAACTAACTCCATTTTATTGTAGAAAAATAGAATAGCATAGAAAAACAAACGTTTTAGAGCAAGGTTCCTAAAAGTTTCTTAAGGGGGGTAAGGTTTTAAAAGTTAAAAAAGTCGTATTTTCATAATTCTTTTTTGAAGATACGAATAATGTTGGATTATTTATTTCATATATGCGTTATAGCATGATATTTGAAGGTTCTTTGAAAAAAATTTCAATTAAAAATTTTAATAAATAAGTCCGTGACATCGAATCTCCGGAGGCGTTGTTGTTTTGCGGTGAACATCATAACTCGTTACCGGATCATGTGAAATAAAAAAATCGGAACGCGTTTCAAAGGTGACATGTTTCCTGTGGTAGTGACGAAGAGTTTTTTCAATTTTTTTTTTTTTTTTTTGGCAGCATTTTGAAGTGAAAAACGATTTTTGCTATGCAATTTCGGGAATTTGTTGTTAAAAAATGGGAAAGAAAATGGAATTAAAAAAACCCTTCGTGGTTACGTGATGATTTATGTATAGATATAGTGTCTAAAAGAATCGGTCAAGTAGATTTTGAGTTATGATGTTGACGGACTTCGAATTTATATACTATGATTATTATACTGTATCTTCTTAAGTTTTGTTCTGATTTACTTAAAATTTTGATACAACACTCCCGACATGTTGTGCATTCAGAAAGAGATATGCAAAAAAAGGTTTTAAAACCTACCACACCTTAAGGAAGTGCAAATACCAATACACCTACAAAAAAGAGAAAAAAATATTTCATATGTCATCATAAATAATGTAAACTGTAAAAAGCGACCATTTTTTCCAGTTATCTATAAATCCAAAAAAAAAAAATAAGGGCGTATTAGTTTTACTTAAAAAACAAAATTATTATTCCAAATCGCCTTTAATTCTTCCATGATAATTTCAATATATGTATGTATTATTCAAATTAAAATCTTAAATATACCTATTTACGTAATTTATGTTTGTCTAAATATTTTTAAAAGCAAATCATACAAAAATTAATATGAGTGAAAAAAAATTATTTTCCCACCACTCTTCTGAAATTACAATGTCATTTAATTAAGCAAAGTCAGAATAATTTAAATTTTAAACTTAATATTGCACTATTTTTTCAATTGCTGTTCTATACAGAGCTTTAAACGAAATCATACGTTGGACAACAACAAAATCCACATTGATCTCTTTTTTCTCAAATATTTATCAAAAAAGCATACTCTTTGGTAAGTGCTGGCAATCAGAGAACCTGAGCGAAACAAAACAGACAAACGGTAAAGTTTAGTTTGATAAAAAAAAAGTATGTATGCATATCGGACGACGTTAAATGAGAAAAATAAAAATGTTTAAAATTTCCTTCATTACTCTTTTTTGCAGAATTTTTTCATTGACCAACAAAGGGAATTTAAAGAAGAATTTGAATAGATATTAGTTTTTTGATGCATTTTTTGCGTTCATCTTATTCCATATGTAACACGAAATCTGCATATGTAGTGCTATTGTCGTTAGCAGTGCTGCTAATTTTGACAACTTATTTTAATTTCGACGATTTTTCAATTTGTTAAAATGGTTTGTTAAATTTGTTAAAATGATGATTGAAGATTTTAAATTTTCAGTAGTATAAAAAATAGGATTTGAAGGGCTAATAATTAATGGGTTGTTAATCGAAAATTGATAGTTTTAGTTCAGTGTAAATGTAAATTACAAAATATGTATAGATTTAATTCTGGGCCAAGTCGTTTCAAAATGGAAACACCTTGAATAGCATCTCCATTTAAGATTTAAGTTTAAATTACGGCGATACTTTAAAACTATATTATATGTTTCAGCTATAGATACATGTCAATAAAATTATTTAGTTGATTGCTGTGTTGAATTTTTTTCGTTGAAATTTCACCACTAATACATTTTTATGTATAGAAATAACCAATGCTGTAATAATATTCGTAATATGAATGATATAAATAAATTTTATTCTTTCCTTTTGTAATATTTTTGTTAGTTTTATAAGCGGTAAAATTTTATTGACAATTTCTTGTTTTAAAAATAACAATTTTGGCGATTTAGTTTCCAAAATTGTAGATTTTCTGAAGATTTTATTAGCAGCACTGGTCGGTAACAAAGAAGAGAGAAAATTGTGTGTGTGTTTGTATAAAATGAGAAAGATTAAATTTTGTTTGTGTATTTCACATAGCTTTGAGAAAGATTAAATTTTGTTTGTAGGGAGTGCTATGTGTGTGTATTATTTCAGCGTTACAGAATCAGTCAGTCAGTCAGTGAGTCAGGGATCAGCGTAAATATATATAAGATTCATCCATTTTTGTATAAAAACTTATCTATTAGAGATTGATTAAAAATTATTTTAAGGAGATACACTAACGCTGAAACACATTGTTTCAACAAAAAGACAGAACTAACATCAGAATCATATTTAAATGAACTTGAGAGTATAGAAATGACCGTAGCAACATCTTCATCTGAAATTTGCAATGAACCAAAATCAAAAAATGAAATATTCATATCAAAACCATCAAGAAAGTTTTCAGTATTAAAATTGTTCTGAAAATAAACAGCAAATCGATTAAGAGAACCGCGTAAAGAGAAGATTTTCCTCTCTACCCATTCCTGATTGGTAATATTAAATTTTTTTAAGAAAGTTAAATTCTCTTTCATATTGAGAAAAACTAAATTTAGCAGTAGCATTATTCGATGAGTTCAATTTTTTATTTATTTCGAAGATTCTTTTTCTTCTTCTTCTTTTTCAACCCTTTGGTTTACTGTGGAAGTTTACAAACATTACGTTTAACCCAGGGGATATTTCATAAAATATTCTAAGCACCTAAAATAAAAAATTCTCGTAGCAAAACGTAACAATATCAGGTGCTAATAATAAAATATTTCAAATTGAATTCCTATTTAAGTACATAATTAAGAAAATTAAAATCAGAAGCATAGCAATTGTAATGAAAGTCATCTAAACTGCTATTTTTTGGCATATTCGTAAAATTCAATTTCGACTTCCAATGCACTATGAAAAACAGTAGAAGGCGAAATTGGAAAAGCCGATGTAGAAATTCTGAATTTGAGGTCAGAGCTTACATAAACAAAACTAAAAGTTTATTTAATCTATAAAAAAACTGCACTTATCTGAACTAAATACATATTGAACGTGAAATCAATAAAACTGATTTCATTAGATTTATTAAGATTTCTTGGAAGAAATAAAGCAGACTTTGGAATTTCCAACCAATCCATTTCATTAAATTAAAATCACCAAATAGAGATGTAACCTATAAACTTTGGTAGATATCGGACCATTATTTCGCCCAGTATACATTTTTAGAATATGACAGCTTCAGCTAAAATACGTGGTAAAATTTGCTGATTCATATTCAGAACTTTTTTAAACTCTTTCTTTTAACTCATACTCTCTGTCTTTGTGTCTGTCTGTCTACCATGGGTGGACCCCATTCCCCCTTATCCAATTGATCTGAAACTTGGCCCGTAGTCTTGTCGATATTACCGACTAATTTTGGGGTAGTCACGCACAGTCACGCGTGGTCACGCACAGTCACGGAGTGATCCAAATGTCATTTCCCCTCATCCTATTGATCTCAAACTTGGTCCATACAATTGCTGTGAAAAAAGATTAACTTTGACTTAGTTACGCATGGTCACGCACAGTTACGGAGTGATCTAAATGTCATTTACCGTCATCCGATCGATATGAAACTTGGTCGATATAACGGGTGATTTTTTAAGAGCTTGATAACTTTTTTTAAAAAAAAAACGCATAAAATTTGCAAAATCTCATCGGTTCTTTATTTGAAACGTTAGATTGGTCCATGACATTTACTTTTTGAAGATAATTTCATTTAAATGTTGACCGCGGCTGCGTCTTAGGTGGTCCATTCGGAAAGTCCAATTTTGGGCAACTTTTTCGAGCATTTCGGCCGGAATAGCCCGAATTTCTTCGGAAATGTTGTCTTCCAAAGCTGGAATAGTTGCTGGCTTATTTCTGTAGACTTTAGACTTGACGTAGCCCCACAAAAAATAGTCTAAAGGCGTCAAATCGCATGATCTTGGTGGCCAACTTACCGGTCCATTTCTTGAGATGAATTGTTCTCCGAAGTTTTCCCTCAAAATGGCCATAGAATCGCGAGCTGTGTGGCATGTAGCGCCATCTTGTTGAAACCACATGTCAACCAAGTTCATTTCTTCCATTTTTGGCAACAAAAAGTTTGTTAGCATCGAACGATAGCGATCGCCATTCACCGTAACGTTGCGTCCAACAGCATCTTTGAAAAAATACGGTCCAATGATTCCACCAGCGTACAAACCACACCAAACAGTGCATTTTTCGGGATGCATGGGCAGTTCTTGAACGGCTTCTGGTTGCTCTTCACTCCAAATACGGCAATTTTGCTTATTTACGAAGCCATTCAACCAGAAATGAGCCTCATCGCTGAACAAAATTTGTCGATAAAAAAGCGGATTTTCTGCCAACTTTTCTAGGGCCCATTCACTGAAAATTAGACGTTGTGGCAGATCGTTCGGCTTCAGTTCTTGCACGAGCTGTATTTTATACGGTTTTACACCAAGATCTTTGCGTAAAATCTTCCATGTGGTCGAATAACACAAACCCAATTGCTGCGAACGGCGACGAATCGACATTTCACGGTCTTCAGTAACACTCTCAGAAACAGACGCAATATTCTCTTCTGTACGCACTGTACGCATTCGTGTGGTTGGTTTAATTTCCAATAAAGTAAACTGAGTGCGAAACTTGGTCACAATCGCATTAATTGTTTGCTCACTTGGTCGATTATGTAGACCATAAATCGGACGTAAAGCGCGAAACACATTTCGAACCGAACACTGATTTTGGTAATAAAATTCAATGATTTGCAAGCGTTGCTCGTTAGTAAGTCTATTCATGATGAAATGTCAAAGCATACTGAGCATCTTTCTCTTTGACACCATGTCTGAAATCCCACGTGATCTGTCAAATACTAATGCATGAAAATCCTAACCTCAAAAAAATCACCCGTTACTTGCCGTAAAGAAAGATCAACTTCGACATAGTCACGCACAGTCACGGAGGGATTAAAACCCCACTTCCCCTCATCCGATGGATCTAAAACTTTGTCCATAGACTAGTTGCGGCCAAAGATTAATTTTAAGACAGTCACACACAGTCACGCACCGTCACGGAGAAATTCAAAACTCATATGCACAAGGAAAGATAGAGTTTTAATAAAAACTTTCTTTTTATGGGTTAGATTATTTCAGAGTTCAGAAAAAAACACACACTGAATAAAAAACTCGTACATATATGTAAACAAACATAACTTAGACCAACACACACATATTTTTATTTTCATATCAATTATGTGCGTTTCTAAATTTTCTACGGTGCCCAACACAACCATGACTGTGTTCGTTTTAATATTTCGTTATTTACACGAACATTTTTGTATCACAAACTTTTTGTTTCAATCACACATAAAGCACACATTTTTGAGTGTTGCTTTATTTGAAGTTCATGTTCTGCTACGTGTAGTGAAAAAAACACAGAACATGTACAATAAACAGGTTCGAGTTCAGTTATATTTTAAGTCGTGTTGTGGCTCGTGTAGTAAGAAAAAACACAACATGTACAATAAACAGGTTCGAGTTCAGTTATATTTTAAACACGACTTAACAATAAACAGGTACAATAAACATGTACAATAAACAGGTTCGAGTTCAGTTATATTTTAAGTCGTGTTGTGGCTCGTGTAGTAAGAAAAAACACAACATGTACAATAAACAGGTTCGAGTTCAGTTATATTTTAAACACGACTTAAAATATAACTGAACTCGAACCTGTTTATTGTACATGTTGTGTTTTTTCTTACTACACGAGCCACAACACGACTTAAAATATAACTGAACTCCAACCTGTTTATTGTACATGTTCTGTGTTTTTTTTCACTACACGTAGCAGAACATGAACTTCAAATAAAGCAACACTCAAAAATGTGTGCTTTATGTGTGATTGAAACAAAAAGTATGTGATACAAAAATGTTCGTGTAAATAACGAAATATTAAAACGAACACAGTCATGGTTGCGTTGGGCACCGTAGAAAATTTAGAAACGCACATAATTGATATGAAAATAAAGATATGTGTTGGCTGCTTTTGAACAGAACATTGTGTGTTTCATGTGTGTATTTTATGAACCTTGGATTATTTACATATCAGATTTTAAGTGTTAATGAGGAGTATTGTAATGAACCTGAACCAATTTTGGGATATGTCGCGTAGTTTGGTGTTGTCGATGGAAAATATGATAGTTTTTAACAAGGAATATGAACAATTTTTCCAAGACATCGGAGGTTTCATTATCGCAGATTTGGGCTGCATAAAACATTACGGATCTAGAAACATCCTGAAATATTTTGAGTTTGTTATTTTTTTAAATTTGTGTTAAAAGCTAAATAATTTAGATGCAGCTAGTTTATTACATATATTATTGTTAGAAGACAAATTAAACTTTATATCAACCCGGAAATATTTGTAGCTATTTACTTTTTCAACATGTTATACGGCATAATTCCGATGTAGTTGTATTCGAGTTATTTAAATTTAGAACACTAACTATGCTATATTCATTTGTGGCGTTCAATATTAAGACTTTATCATCGGCGTAAAGAAGATTTGTGTCTTGATCAACTACTTTCATTTATGTGTGGCAAGTCTTGTAAAAAAGGATGATCCTACCGAATTTTCGCATTTAAATCACCAACAATGCAGAAATTTGTTGTTTTAAAATCCTTCATATAATTTCAAAGTTTTCTGAATCAGATTTGTTTTAAGTCTATATATATATAAATCAAACGCTGTATGTTAGGCTGTCTAAAACTCGAGAACGGCTCGGCCGTTGCGTTAGAAAGGTCTACTTTCACTGATGATTCAAAAGTAAGATACATTGAAAAATATCTACGCATGTGCGTTTTACGCACACTTTTCTGATTGTGTATTTTTCTCATATAAAATGTGTGAATTCATATTCAAATTTATTTTTATTTCTTTTTATGGCAGGAGCGGTAACTGATAATAAGGCTAACGCTATGAATTATTACGCATTTCGATTAATGGTACATATCGCAGTAATGAATCAGTATGGAGTATGCTCTCTTTTGCAATACATGAAACAGTCGGGTAGAGCGTTCAACATTTAGATGTTGATTCGGAAAATGAACAAAATGCAGGGCAAAGAGCAATTGCGCCACCAAATACAATATTAACCGCAATTTTAAAATTTTGCAAAGAGGAACATTGTTTCATGCACAGGTTCCATCATATTGTACTTGAAATACATCAAAAAAAGGAATTTCATCGTCGAAAGCAAGTCAAACCAGTTCCATGTCATCCAAATGTGTTTCAAACTGATGCTTTAGGTCGAATTCCCAAAGCTCAGTGTTTCCATTTGCGTTTGCTTTTGATTAATGTTCATGGTCCAACATAATTTAATTATTTGAGAACTCTTTATGGACAGTTATGAGCCATTTATTGTCAAGCATGTCAATTGGGATTGTTTGAATACGATACACATTGAGAAAATATGGGTACGTTCGTAAATGCAGTATTTATGCACCACTGCAGCATAATAAGAGTAAAACGTTCAAAAAGCATCACTTGGCAGCACTGATTTCCGTCAATAGTTTTGTTGTGCAAACAATTTACAGTGCTGCTGCAAATTTTTGCAACTATGACATCATTTTAATTACTGATGCAATAGATCGCGAAGTTAAAAAAAAATTAAACATTGGCGCAGAATGGAAGAGTAGGTAGTGCATTATATAAAAATTGTTAGTAAAAATTTAAATAATATCGTTTTGTTATTTCAAAGTAATTTTGTATTTTAGGAATCTGCCTTCTTTTTCGTTTTAATCGATTTCTAATAACCAAAATTCCTGTCATCTTTCTTTTAATTCTGTTTTTATTATAAGTTAAAAAAAGTTGTAATTTTTACAATCAAGATTTTCAATAATATTGTTAATGTTATTGTGGTGAACATGTTTTTTATCTTTTGCAAAACGTTCTAAAAAAGCAAACTCTGTGCAATTGTTGAGCAGTAACAAAGCATCTGCAACAACTGATCACGCATCAGCAACAAAACTTGGCATAACTGCCGCAGTGATGCACAAATTTATTACATTTACGAACGTACCCTATATTAACTGATAGCTTGGTATCAGAATATCTACAATAAATACGATTTTTTTTATAATTTTCTCAACTTGCAATCCGGCTAATCCTGATCTGTGAATAAAATATTTTGATTGATGAAGATATTTTACTTTACTTTCAATATTCAATTGAGTTATACAGATAAAATGTATAATGATGCATTGATATTTATAGAGGATACGTGTTTAGGAATGCCGAGTGAAGCTTTGGCTCAGTTGGGTATGATAATGGTAAAGGTTGCATGTACTTTTTGGAAGCACCTTCTTCTTTGATAACTTTGAATATGACGATAAATGGAGCACCGTGGTGCAATTTATCATGGGTAGAGTTTTAAAAGAAATTTATATTTTTGTTGGATAAATGCACAATGGCACAGAAGAAATCAGCTTTGGATCACTATATTAAAAAAACATTAATCGTAATTTTCCTGAAACAGAAATTAGAAAAACTAAAATGAGTACACGAAAAATTCCAATAATTAATTATTCATAAATGGTAATAACACAAGCATTCAGAATTGAAACAAGCAGACTTGGTTCGTGTTAAATTGATTTTAAATTTCGTTCCGTTTGACAGTTTCCATTAGAATGCCAAGAAGAAGGCCACCAAACATTATTTTGTATTTTTGGCAGTGCATTTGGAAAATGGTCAATGAGTGTATTTTAATCCAGAAAATGCAACGGCCATAGCGGCACGGCCACCGCCGACAATACTGACAAGCTTCTTCACAGTTTGAAATTCTGATGCTTTCGCTCGTACATTGCTATATGCTGAACTGCCACGCTACTACACATAGAGTGCATCATCTAAATCATTTCAGCGTCGGAAACAAGGAACACCAGTTTAAGGACATCCAAATGTATTTGCTTAAGATGCTCTTAGTCGCATCGTTTGGTGAATGCTGGTGGTTCGACGTAATTTCAACAACTGAGGACCGTTAATGGCATCTGTGTGCGATTTACCGTGAGGCGTGTAAACTCTTGCAGATGCTCGAGAACGATTCGCATTGGGACAATATCATCATCACATTATCAAATTCGCACACTCCTTTGCGATTATCATATCCACATGCTCCCCTTTGCAAATATCAGCAAAAACGCACAACGAGGCATTCGACAATAAAAACGGAATACGACTCATTGATGGAAGCTGTGAATAATAAAACTGGTGGCATTACTTCCTGGATGCTCCCGGAGGTACTGGAAAATTTTTTTAATATCATTGCTTTTGGCATCGATTAGATCAAAGCATGACGTTGCCCATTGTCTGGAATAGCAGCTAGAAGGCGGACGAATGCACATTCGGCCTTGAAATTGCCACTGAACATGCAAATACAATAGAGAAATAGCAAAGATTCTACTGGGATGTAAAATGATCGTTTGGGATGAATGTACGATGTCCCACAAAACGTTCCTAGAGGCACTGGACAGTTTTTTTTTCACTAGAAGCCGGTGTCATTACAAAGACGTGGTTGGTTAATATTTCGCTATATTATGATTACCGATCCGATTTTCAGTTGGAGGTTATTATGCGGTAATCCTGGGAAATCCAATGAGTTTAAAAACTCATTTGGAAATCTTCTTGAATAATAATGGAATCCACCGATTTGTACCTCATAATTTCTAGAGTAATTGCACTTTGAATCTAAAAATTTAATTCGTCGACATCAATGTTTTTCGGAGCCAATATTGCACGTACACTTAACCAAACATGATTTTTGTAATTTTGTGCAATGTTTAGTAACACTTCTCAGATGAACGTGGAATAACAGATAATATATGATGAAAATTACCCGCCAACTGAATCATTGCGCCACTAAACTGTGTTTGATTGTTTTGTTGGTGTTGCATCATTTTATTTAATGCTTCAAAAGGTTTTATATGCACCGTACATTCATCGCAAACGATAAATTTGCTTTGTTGCTAAACTTTGGCAATACCACAGTTCTTCGAAAGGTTAACGTCGAAGTTTCATTGAGTTGCATATTCGACAGCAACTTGAGTGCTCAATTAACAATAGGACCGCCTTTCAACAACGTAGCTGCAATTCCTACTGGAGCCAACACCAGAAAAACTTTTCCAGTTCCACCGAAAGCATTCATGAGAGTGTCGTATGCAAATTTTCCTAATGCATCGCCCGCGTTGTTCGACAATACAATTATATAAGTTTACATCTTTGTATTAAAAATTAAATCTTCTAGAAAGAATTGATATTTTCCTGAAAGAGAAGTGCAAAACCATAAATTCTTCAAAGTGAAAACATCAAAAAAGAAAAAAAAAACAATTTTGTAGTGCATTATCACGTTGGGTGTGACGTTCACGATCTCTTCTGCTTATTTCTCTCACACTTTCAATTCGTTCTTCTCTTTTTTCTTGATTTTGATTTGATCTTGACCATGCCATTCGTTGCGTTGCTAACTCTTTACTTTCTAACCGCTATTGTTCATTCTGTTGCGTGTTCATCGGCCAATTTGTGAACGCACTGAACGGCATTGATTAATAAGTTTACTCTGTTAAAATGGGAAATTGTCTTTACTTATTTAATGTTAGCTGATTAATTACAAATTAATGATTATAAAATGTCAATACCCAAATGTAAAACTTTAATGATAACCAACCAACCAAAACACAGAAAATAATAAATGCAAGCAAAGCATTTGTGTTGTATACCGATACCAATAACATTTCTCATAACACATTTTATATGAGAAAAACACACAATCATAAAAGTGTGCGTAAAACGCATATGCGTAGACATTTTTCGATGAGTAGCTCACGAGTGTTAGCGAGCCTAACACATACCGTTTAATTTTATATATAGATAAATGGATTCATATAAATAAGAAACATCTAATTTAATTAAATTAGAAATGACTTTCATTTATTTACCAAACAAAACTCCAACCGTACAAAGTGCTGCCAATATTGCCAATCTCAATGAATTGGAATTGTAAGGATGATTGGGATATATAACAGCTTATGAAACGTCACAATAATACTAATATTAGGTGGAACGAAGTTCACCGGGTACAGTGCCATCGTAAGATGACCATAAGTAATCTTTTGGAGTTCGGAAGTACTCTGCAAAGAAAACTAGATCAAGAAATTAAACATATAATCTCAGTTTTTTTGCATTCGATCTCTGACATTGCTATCTATAATAACATTAATGAGAACGGTTTATATTTCTAATTTTTTTTTTGCCAAGTTTTATAGTATCATACAATTGTTCAAGAATGATTTTCAAATAGCATTATTTGCCCCTATTAATCCAGTGCGATTAAAACCGGTATGATTTGTAGAACCCTTTTATAACCTCAACCATACGATACCAAATTTTCTCATAAAGATTTAAATTGGGAACAATTTCATCAAAGCGAGAGAATTTAGACCATTAAACTAAGAATAACTTACAAGCACTTTGTTACGAATTTTGTTTCCAATTTTCAAAATTTAAACAATTCGTATCATGATACTCTACTACATTCTATCATGATATAAAATTCTTCGCTTTTGGTTTAGAACTTGAGTAATTGCATACAAAATTTCTTACGTACACATATGTATATGGTAGACACTGTACTGCATTTTGCTCCAACAAAAAAAATCTCAATTTTATTACCTTATATGGTAATATGATAATTGATTCTCCAACAAAACTGGTTATGCATTTTTTTTACAGTTTACCACTAGACTTACAAAAGACAGACTCTGGTACATTATTGTTTTCGTAACTAAAATAATTAAAAAAGAAAAAGTGGCAAAGTGAACAACGCGTTTTAAGTACATTCCGTTGTCTTAATAAACTAAGAAAATAAACTCAATTGTATAACCACGTTTAATTTTTTTTAATAAATAAATTTATGTCGGAAAATGTGGAATTTTCCCAAACTAAAAATATTTTATATATCTAATTGCCACTGGTTTTGATGTTATATTGCCACGGCATATTTTACGGGAAAATCCACATCAAATGCCGGTCATAAACCTCAAATCGTCGAACGGCCACGTTCTTCTCGACAATTTGTGCAACCTAAATGGTTAAATACCAATAATGAGCCTATTATAGATCCAACAGTCCTAAGTCTTTACTAGAAGCCGATATAATACGAAAATCTATACAATAAACTGTACAGCAAGATACATAGGCGGTTACAGGAGAGGAAATAAACCCCAATTTAATCAGGGCACCCGCACAACCTGCTGCTGATGAAAGGAATAATCCTCATGATTTACCTGCCTGGTATCAGCATATGCGAATGTTGTGGCGAAATTGGTCTCAAGGTTTGTTAAGAGGTTTACGTGCTTAAATGAAAATATTTATCTTTTTATTGTGTCTTTTTTTAAAAGTGATTTATTATTATTGTTACATAATTGTTAATCTTATATGTATTTACGTTGATCCCTGACTCACTGACTGACTGACTGATTCTGTAACGCTGAAATAATACACACACATAGCACTACCTACAAAGCTATGTGAAATACACAAACAAAATTTAATCTTTCTCATTTTATACAAACCCACACACAATTTTCTCTCTTCTTTGTTACCGACCAGTGCTGCTAATAAAATCTTCTGAAAATCTACAATTTTGGAAACTAAATCGCCAAAATTTGTCATTTTTAAAACAAGAAATTGTCAAGAAAATTTTATCGCTTATAAAACTCGAAAAAATATTACAAAAGGAAGCAATAAAATTTATTTATATCATTCATATTACGAATATTATTACAGCATTGGTTATTTCTATATATAAAAATGTATTAGTGGTGAAATTTCAACAAAAAAAATTTAACACAGCAATCAACTAAATAATTCTATTGACATGTATCTATAGCTGAAACATATAATATAGGTTTAAAGTATCGCCGTAATTAAAACTTAAATCTTAAATGGAGATGCTATTCAAGGTATTTCCGTTTTGAAACGACTTGAACCAGAAATTAATCTATACATATTTTGTAATTTACATTTACACTGAACTAAAACTATCAATTTTCGATTTACAACCATTAATTGTTAACCCTTGAAATCCTAATTTTTATACTACTGAAAATTTAAAATCTTCAATCATCATTTTAACAAATTGAAAAATCGTCGAAATTAAAATAAGTTGTCAAAATTAGCAGCACTGCTAACGACAATAGATTTCGTGTTACATATGGAATAAAATGAACGCAAAAAATGCATCAAAAAACTAATATCTATTCAAATTCTTCTTTAAATTCCCTTTGTTGGTCAATGAAAATATTCTGCAAAAAAAAGGAATGAAGGAAATTTTAAACATTTTTATTGTTCTCATTTAACGTCGTCCGATATGCATACATACCTTTTTTTATCAAATTAAACTTTACCGTTTGTCTGTTTTGTTTTTCATCTCAAAATTGTTTTGAATTGTTAGGAGTGCTTTCGCTCAGGTTCTCTGATGGCCAGCACTTACGAAAGAGTAAGCTTTTTTTGATAAATATTTGAGAAAAAAGAGATCTTCAATGTGGATTTTGTTGTTGTCAAACCTATGATTTAGTTTAAACTTTAAAGCTCTGTATTGAAAAGCACTTGAAAAAATAGTGCAATATTAAGTTTAAAATTTAAATTATTCTGACTTTGCTTAATTAAATTACATTGTAATTTAAGAAGAGAGGTGGGAAAATAATTTTTTTTCACTCATAATATTAATTTTTGCATAATTTGCTTTCAAAAAATTTTGACAAACATAAATTACATAATTAGGTATATTTAAGATTTTTATTTGAATAATTTATTGAAATTAAAGGCGATTTGGAGTAATAATTTTGTTTTTTAAGTAAAACTAATACGCCCTTTTTTTTCGATTTATAGATAACTGGAAAAAATGTTCGCTTTTTACAGTTCACATTTATGATGACATATGATATATTTTTTCAGAGTTCAGAAAAAAACACACACTGAATAAAAAACTCGTACATATATGTAAACAAACATAACTTAGACCAACACACACATATTTTTATTTTCATATCAATTATGTTTGTTTTTAAATTTTCTTCGGTGCCCAACACAATCATGACTGTGTTCGTTTCAATATTTCGTTATTTACACGAACATTTTTGTATCACGTACTTTTTGTTTCAATCACACATAAACCACACATTTTTGAGTGTTGCTTTATTTGAAGTTCATGGTCTGGTACGTGTACTGAAAAAAAAAAACAGAACATGTACAATAAACAGGTTCGAGTTCAGTTATATTTTAAGTCGTGTTGTGGGTCGTGTCGTAAGAAAAAACAGAACATGTACAATAAACAGGTTCGAGTTCAGTTATATTTTAAACACGACTTAAAATATATAACTGAACTCGAACCTGTTTATTGTACATGTTCTGTTTTTTCTTACTACACGAGCCACAACACGACTTAAAATATAACTGAGCTCGAACCTGTTTATTGTACATGTTCTGCTTTTTTTTCAGTACACGTACCAGAACATGAACTTCAAATAAAGCAACACTCAAAAATGTGTGCTTTATGTGTGATTGAAACAAAAAGTACGTGATACAAAAATGTTCGTGTAAATAACGAAATATTAAAACGAACACAGTCATGGTTGTGTTGGGCACCGTAGAAAATTTAGAAACGCACATAATTGATATGAAAATAAAGATATGTGTTGGCTGCTTTTGAACAGAACATTGTATGTTTCATGTGTGTATTTTCTGAACCTTGATTTTTTTCTCTTTTTTGTAGGTGTATTGGTGTTTGCACTTCCTTAAGGGGTGGTAGGTTTTAAAACCTTTTTATGCATTTCTCTTTCTGAATGCACAACATATCGAAGGTGTTGTGTCAAAATTTTAAGTAAATCAGAGCAAAACTTAAGAAGATATAGCGTTTCCAGCAACCGGCCTCATACGGTATATAGTTAGTATATAAATGATAGTATATAAATTCGAAGTCCGTCAACATCATAACCCAAAATCTACTTGACCGATTCTTTTGCAATTTTAGACACTATATCTACACATAAATCATAACGTAACCACGAAGGGTTTTTTCAAAAAAAAAAAAAAAAATTGAAAAAGCTCTTCGTCACCTTTGAAACGCGTTTCAATTTTTATACCCTCCACTCCAGTGTGCAGAGGGTATATATAAGTTTGTCATTCCGTTTGTAATAATTAGAAAAAAAAATTTGGACCCCATAAAATATATATATTTGTGATCCTTATAACAACCGGAGTTGATATAGCGATGTCCGTCTGTCCGTCTGTCCGTCTGTCCGTCTGTGGAAATCACGATGACGGCATCAATCGGGCAGCTAGGGTGCTCGTTGGCATAAAAAATGATTCATTAACATCCTGAAAAGTTTGCTATTTAAAATCGTCCAAATCGGTCAATTAGGGCCCGAGATTTGAATGAAGAACTAAAAAAAGTCTTGAAAAAATATAATTTTCTATGTTGTTCTTGTCACGATCACGCCCTCAATAGGATAGCTAGGGTGATAATTTTTAGTGAGAATGATTCACCAAATTCATGGGAAGATTTCTACTTCAAAAATCATTAAAATCGGTGGAACAGGTCCAGGTAAATCTATGAAAAATTAAAAAAAAAATGAAAAACATGATGTTTCCATATTGTTCCTGTTGTTATTCTAAATGTTCCATTGTTGTCATAGCTGGACTTGTTGTTTTTGTGGTCGTTGTGATAATAATATAATAAAAACGAACCCTTTGTACATTTTTTTGTGAACTCTGGTAGAAAATTTTAAAAGTTTCCATTGTTTTGGCATCACTAAAAAAAATCTGTTAGATCATTTCTGTCATTGCCACGAGCCCGCATGCAAAATTTCAGATCGATTGGCTCACGGGAAAGGGGCTAAAAATCGATCCAAAATTTTGTCGACAAGCAGACACTACCAGTTAATATAAAGGCAGTAAATAAAGGGAGTAAAAGTTCACCAATAATTTAAAAAACAAATTTTTATGTATTAATTTATTTAAAGAAAAAAATAATTAAATGAAATAGTAATAATAATAAAAAAAAATAATATACAATACAAAAAAAAAAGAATATATAAATAAAATAAAATAAAGATAAATGCATTCATAGCATTATAATACATATAAAAGGTCAATGTTTTCTAACCGTAACGGTAACGAGTCAGTTGTTTTTTTTTTACATGAAAATCATTTAAAACAGTTACCGAACGTAACCGGAACGTTCCAATACTTTTCATGTGAAAAAAAGGCTGACACGTTACGTAACAGTTACATGTCGCTAACTTGTTCTTTACACAGGCTACTGCTTTTGCAGCCAACTTCAAGTCTATTTATATAGTTTCGTAAGCATAACTGATAAAATTGTTTCTATTATTTTTTGCTGTAAGTAATAAATTATAAATATACTGAATTTGCAAACTAAAATGGATACATATATTGGAGGTGCTTTAATACAAAAGAGTTAACGAAACAAAATCAAAAAAAAAAAAACAACTCTACAACATCAACAATGGCAGTCATATGTTCTTCAAATAGAAAAAAAAAACTGCAAGTGTGTTTTGTTGGCTACAAAACAAAAATAGTGTTGACAATATAACAAAATATGTAAAAGAAGTTAGTGCTATGAAATATTTTATTTTGTTTAAAAAAAAAATCGCAAAATGAAAGGCTATAATTCCATTAATAATCAAAAGGCGTTAAACTAATTTATTTATTTTTACGTTGTACTAATGCATTTTAAATAAGTAAAAGTAATTGTATATTTAAATAAAAATTCATTTGTATTATATGTTGCTGTCGTATTCAGAAAAATCAAGTAGCTGACTATGCGACTACAAATGCTGCTGCCAGCAGTCGTCTATGTGTTTCATTCATGATGTTGCATTTTTTTGCGAGCAATACTTACATATATTCTAAATAAAGAAATAATAGTTCTTTTCATACTGCGAAATCTATACAAATATATGTACAAATACTATATGTCAAATTTCAAATTTGCAATAATTGATACATTTTTGAAAGAAAATTGTATAATATGAAATGTCTTTAATTTATTTCATAGAAAACAATTTTTTGAGGTGCGTGGATTTTCCATATTTACTGTTTTACTATTTTCGTAATGAGGTTAAATGAGTTAAAAAGAATTTAAAATATTTGAAAATATTAGGTGAGGATCCTCAAGATGTAATATACGATCGGTCTAAAACTTTTCACTTAGAGCCACAGTTAAATTCGAAACAACAAAAACCCATATATTTTGTGCATAAAGTTTAACATTAAATGTGCTTTTCTAAAATGTCTATATATTTTTTCTCATTCATTTCTGACCATCTTCAATGTAAATTTACCAAAGTTTTTTTTATTGCAATATGTATATAAAACTTAAAAATTTAATATTTTTTATTGTGTATTAACTTATTATTCTGCGATTTTCATTACATCACAAAATGTTACAAATTGGCACTACTGTTTCAAAAACAGAAAACTTCTAAATCAGTTGAAAACAGTTGATCTGTAAAACTGTGTGTGAAATTGTGTCAAATAAAATTACAAATATTAATAAATATAATAATACATATATATATATATATATTATTAATTTTGTTAAGAATTAGCACAAAATTGATTTTCCATTTTGCATTTCATTTATAAAGAATTCTGCCATATTTTGTTAAAGGGAAAATCCATTTTTGTTATATTAAAAAAAAACAGACTTGCATTTAATTTTTCCGTGACTGCCTCAATAATTGCGTAGATGCCACCACAATATTTTTCTAATTAAAACAGTTGATCTGTAAAACTGTGTGTGAAATTGTGTCAAATAAAATTACAAATATTAATAAATATAATAATACATATATATATTTTATTAATTTTGTTAAGAATTAGCACAAAATTGATTTTCCATTTTGCATTTCATTTATAAAGAATTCTGCCATATTTTGTTAAAGGGAAAATCCATTTTTGTTATATTAAAAAAAACAGACTTGCATTTAATTTTTCCGTGACTGCCTCAATAATTGCGTAGATGCCACCACAATATTTTTTCTAATTAAATATTAACCAATATCTAACTAGAATTATGATTTATTCCGACTAAAAAGTTCCAATTAAAAGTTATTCATCCCAATTATGAATATTCTCAAGGAATTTCTTTCTCACGGAAAATACATTTCTCGAGAAAAAAATTCCTCCAATTATAAATTCCGCGTGAACAAAAAATGATTAACTGGCATCATCGAATTTCGAAGCCACTTGCTTTGCTTAAGGTGCTATTACATGATGTGTTTTTTACATATGTACTGTCAAATTTTCCCACAACAAAAGTTGTACACATCGTGTGATACATATGAAACATTGTTTATGTACAATACATGAGGAAAGGCACATGTACATTTTTCAATTAGAGCAGGTTCTATTTTTGTATGACAATCATATGAGAATACAACACTGCTTGTGGCGAAAGAAAAACAGAGTAAATTATAAAGATTAATATTGAAAGAAAAATAAATTGTTTAATATTAATTAACAATTAAAAAATATATAACTTTTTTTTAACAATAAATTTTTGTAAATTCACAAATTAAATCAGCTGTTGTTTACATTTAGAGGTTATGTCATACGTAAATACATATGCACGTGTGATAGCAAAAATTATGAATCGTATGTAAAAGACAATTTTGACAGACATGAGGAATTTCATATGGATAAAAAAAAGTGACAGTACATATGTAAAAAACACATCGTGTAATAGCACCTTTATTGACAATTTATTTTCTATTTTTTGTGTGTGTGCAAACGACCCTACAATAAATGTCCCAATAAACATTTTTGTTTGCTATCAACTTGAGGTGCATTTGAGATCAAATACATTTCTCAAATCTCCAACGTTAATTCTCAAATGCCCTCAATAGTTCGAATATAGTCTTCTCAACTTAAAAGGCACATTTTTTATATGGCGATTTTCATAGTTATCAAATTGAGAAATTTGTGATTCTCAACTTGATAGCAAAGAAATATTTCCAATCGGTATCAAATGGAAGGTACGGAATTGCCATATTAAAAAATATTATACTAATTTTAGAAATGAAAACAATGTACTTTTTTTAATGTTTCAATTTAATTTCATTATATATTTAACATTACTATGTACATATTTAACATTAAATGTACATATTATGTACATTTTTTAAAATCTAGAATTAAAAATAAATGAATTAATTAGTTGTACATTTTTTGAAAAATTCGACAAAAAGCAAAAATAATTAAAAATATATCAATGATTTATTTGTACTTTTTTGGCATTTTTTAATTTAATTTATTATTTATGACATATTTAAATAATATCTCAGACTTAACACAAATCGTATTCAAGTTGAAAAAATGTTTGTCTCAAGTGGAGAAAAGTGTTGGATATCCAATTGAGAGTAAAAATGTTTCTCAAAGATTGGAAAAAATGTTAAATCTCAACTTGATGTCAAGTTGAAAGCAAACAAGGAGAAAAATTGTTCAACCCAAGTTGAGAATTACATTTGACATCAATTTAAGAACTTAACTTTTCTCCAACATTGGAGAAATAATATTTCAATGCATACTGGGGAATGACCGAAACTAACACATAAACAGTTTTTTCCTATTTGAAAAACATATGACTGTCATTGTTGCTGTTGTAGAGTTGTTATACCCTCCACTCCAGTGTGCAGAGGGTATATATAAGTTTGTCATTCCGTTTGTAATAATTAGAAAAAAAATTTTGGACCCCATAAAATTTATACATTTGTGATCCTTATAACAACCGCAGTTGATATAGCGATGTCCGTCTGTCCGTCTGTGGAAATCACGATGACGGCATCAATCCGGCAGCTAGGGTACTCGTTGACATAAAAATGATTCACTAACATCCTGAGAAGTTTGCTATTTAAAATCGTCCAAATCGGTCGATTAGGGCCCGAGATTTGAATGAAGAACTAAAAAAGTCTTAAAAAAAAAATAATTTTCTATGTTGTTCTTGTCACGATCACGCCCTCAATAGTGCAGCTACAGTGATCATTTTTAGTGAGAATGATTCACCAAATTCATGGAAAGATTTCTACTTCAAAAATCATTAAAATCGGTGGAACAGGTCCAGGGAAATCTCTGAAAAATAAAAAAAAAATGAAAAACATGATATTTCTATATTGTTCTTGTTGTTATTCTAAATGTTGCATTGTTTTCATAGCTGGACTTGTTGTTTTTGTGGTCGTTATGGTAATAATATAAGAAAAACAAACCCTTGGTACATTTTTTTATCAACTCTGGTAGAAAAATTTAAAAGTTTCCATTGTTTTGGCATCATTTCTGTCATTGCCACAAGCCTGCCTGCAAAATTTCAGATCGATTGGGTCACGGGAAAGTGGTTAAAGTCGATCCAAAATTTTTTCGACAAGCAGACACTACGAGTTAATATAAAGGGAGTAAAAATTTACCAACATCTAAAGCAAATAATGCTAAAATACCTAGTTGTTAATAAAAAAAACAATTGGGCAATTCACAATGGGTAATGTATCGTTGTATCTCTTGTATCGTGTATCACTTTACAATAGTGTAAAATTGTTGTTGGTAATTTTCACTGAAAAATCTGATACACGATCCAACTTCATTTGCTATGTTTAGTATATATTGTATATTGTATCATAACATATCAGTTCCAAGTGAATGCCAGTTTTTATGAAAAAGAAAAAACAAATACATAGAATATTATCAGCATAAATAATTATAAAATAAATTATGGCAAATAATGCAAATAACGCAAATACATCGATAAGTTTATTTATATAAAAATTAATGTTTATATTTTTAGTATGTATTTTCTCTTTCAGTACCAACCAAAACATTTAACATTTTTTTTTTTTTTCATTATAAATTAAAATGCAAGAGGTACGTAACTAAAACTCCAGGGTATATCTCACGACCAAAAAGCAAACACTGACAAGTGTTTTCTCTTATACAAAATAGCAGAAGCGACGAAGCGATCTTTCCTCGTTGGATCGAAAATTACTAAAGAAAGCGTTTTACAATATGAAAATACAACTGATTGTTCACAACAAATGATTGTATTGTGTATTTCAATACAACATACAATATACAACACCTGTTGTGAATTGCCCAAATGTAAATTTAGCAAAAAAAATTATGTATTAATTTATTTAAAGAGAAAAACACAAAAATAACGTTTGATGTTGTATTTTTTGTGTGTAATATTTAAATATACATACATACACATATTAAATAATATAAATAATGTACATATATTATATATATGTATGTATGTATATTCATAGTAACTGCATGTTAGAAATAAATCGGTTATTTTATTTACATAAAATTCTGCAGTATTTTGTTGTGGGGAAAATACATTTCTTTTGTATAACAGAGTGTCACTTCATTTTGCTCAGCGTGACTATGCCACAGTAGATGCCGCCATAATTTTTGTTTGTTCTAATTAGCTTTGCAATAGTTATTTCTATTTTAACATGAATGTTAATATTTTCAACTAGATATCATACAGAACAATGTTAAGACTATACACGGGTTGGTCTTTTATTTCATACGTTTTTTCATTATTCTTTTACAAATATGAACATAAGTTTGGCATATTACCCACCAATCTCACATCACACTGCAAGTTCGAAAAACTCAATACACTCACATTTTTTTTACTAATACACACACATTTTCCGAAGTGGTCACACTAATGGCACCAAATTTTTCGTGCGAATAGTGTTATAAATTAATGCAGTGTTATAAATTTAATGCAAATTTACTGGATTCTGTAAAATTGTAATTAAAGTTTTAACTTGTTAAATCTATTATAATGATTTATTTTTTGAAATGCGCATACAAAAACGCAAGTTTGTTAATTATAGAGCATAAATATTATTAACTATTATTAAAATAATACTAATAATTATAAATGTAAACATTTTCCCTCAAACATGTGCCTGTATAATTAACTTGGTAACTCTACTTAAAATAAAATAAGAGAGAGAAGTATACAAATTTTTTCAAGTTTACACTTCGACAGCATTTTAAAAATGAGATTGCAGTCAGATGTTTGAGCATAAAATTTAATGGCGATGGATTCGACTAATTCGAACAATTTTTCGTTGATAATACGTACACAACGATTTTACAATTTCAGTGTGATGTGAGATTGGGGGGTTAACTTTTTGTTGTCTTTACAAAATAGAGTTACCGAGTTCGTCAATGAGTTTTTTGCTTACAAAACAGTTCTACATAGTTATATAGAATTATTATTCTGCTTTACCTATAAAATATCTGATTGCGATTACATCTAATTTTTAAAAATTGTTTATAATTAATAAAGCATTATTATTCACATAAATACAAAATTTCACTTTTTAAATTTTCCATTCAAATTTAAGAAAATATCAATTATAATAAAAACTGAAAATAAAATTTCCAATTATAAATTAGAAAATATTAATTGAGTTTCAGAAAACGTCGGAAATAATAATTTTAAATTTAGAAATATCTTTACATTTAAAAATGTTTACATTTAAAAAAAATATTGCCATTCAGGAGATATTAATAACTTTTCAGTACCGCGATTCAGTAACTTCTTTTAACGATAGTCGAATTGTAAAAAAAAAGAAAATTGCAAAATTATCAGTAAAATTTTGAAACGATATTCGCTATTGTTAAAGTCAGCTGTTGTTGTTATCTAAACGACAACCATTTTTGTGTTGTTTATCCAATCGATAAAAACTTAAATTTTTAGGTTGAAATATCGTCATACATAAATAAAAATCATGAAATAGTGAAAATATTTTGCTTTAATTAAAAAACTTTTTTATATAAATAAAAAAATTAAATAGCATATTCAATTCATTATTTCATTTTCAAATAAATAAACAGAAATATTAGTAAAAAAAATAAAGATATTAAACATAAACATAAAATCATCCTGTCAAACACGAAGTAATTTGTTTTTTTCTATTCTTTGTGTTTTTCGCTTATTTTGACAGAGATGCCACTCCTTTACAATTTAAATAAATAGAAAAACAGATTTGTCGATATTAATTTAAATTCAATGAATTTAAGAAAACCTCAAATGATATTTAAGAATTGCTAACATAAAAATTGTTACATAAGTAAACGTAATTTTATGAGAATGTTATTTTTTATATATAAATTTTCACAATTTTTTTTGGATGAAAATTTGAAGTTTTTCAGAAAATAAAGATAACATTAAATTATTTTATTTAAAATGTTTGGGACTTTTCGTTTTTTGCGTTTTTCATCCCTAATTTGATTATTTATTATTATAAATTTATTCTCTATGTTTTCAAAATATGGCAATATTTTAAAAAAAAGTTGAGAGAGCTTGTTTTTGGTTATTATTTTGTTACTCCATCCGACCTATATGGCCACAATGAAGAAATATTTGGCCAGTTAAAAGAAACTATACAGCCATCTCCAATTAGCACGATTTAATTCATATAGCCACTCTACACAACCATTACCTTTGCAATGGAGGTTAGGGCGAGCTATTTAATTAGCAAAAACTAAATTAAACGAGAAGTTATGTCATATAACCGGAAACGCATGCATATAGGTATATAACCAAAATTCATGCCGATCAGCAACCACGATGACCAAAAAGCAAACACCGAAATAAATCCGAAATAATAGAAAAGAAGAAAACCAACCCAAAGAATTTGCTGAAATAATTTGGTATTAAGTTTAACAAATTGTTTACTTTTTCATTTACATTTATTATCAAGACTCAAACCGAGGTGGAGGGTATCAAAGATTCGGCACAGCCGAATTTAACACTCTTACTTGTTTTATTTCACATGATCCGGTAACGAGTTATGATGTTCACCGCAAAACAACAACGCCTCCGGAGATTCGCTGTCACGGACTTATTTTTTAAAATTTTTAATTGAAATTTTTCAAAGATTCTTCAAATGTAATGCTATAACGTGTATATGAAATAAATAATCCAACATTATTCATATCTTCAAAAAAGAATTATGAAAATACGACTTTTTTTTAACTTTTAAAACCTTACCCCCCTTAAGAAACTTTTAGGAACCTTGCTCTAAAACGTTTTTTTTTCTATGCTATTCTATTTTTCTACAATAAAATGGAGTAAGGTTATAGCGAACTCGGCGGGACCGGCCAAATAGTTCCTTATAGACTAATTCGTTATAACCGTAGTATTTTTTGATTTGACCGAAAGGTTTAAAAAGCTTTTTTAGTTGAATAAGTTTATTTATTTTGGGGCATTTTAAAAAGGTTTAAAACATAAATTAAATTACTAAAAAGATACATATTAATTGTTTGTTTTAATAAGACTAAAATTACCGAGTTTCTATCAAAATAAATTTTTTTTTAAAAATCATATAATATGAAAAACTCCTTATGTATAGAAGCAGAAAGTACAAAGCAAAGGTTGGCTACTGGCAAACTTTTACGAAAATATACATAAAAGAACCTTTTACAAAACTTCATTTGAAAATCGAAGTTTTTGTTTTGTATTAAAATTAAATGAAAATAAAAATAAATTACATTGAAATTAATTTTTTTTAAATATATAAAATATACGAAAATTCTGAAATGGAAAAAAAAATTTGTTTGTTAAAGTCAAATTTGTATGAAAAATGTGATTAAAACCCTTGGGACCGAAGAAATTCTTCGCTATAATCAAAAATTTATTACAACCAGGGTTCGTTATAAGCGAACTCTATTGTATTAAATTTTAATAATTTTGGGAATCTCCAATCTCCTAACTTTACCCGGCCTTCCCATGTTCAAGTCAAATTGATCACACATACAATAGTCAAAACATTGTTAAGCAACTGTCCCATTGAAAAATTGAGAGAGAGAATTGAAACGTATGATTGTTTAGTAAAAAAGAGTAAAAAAGTGTGAGTGCATTACAACCTGAAAGCCAAAAATATATAGCGTGTGAAGGCCGGGTAATATCTTATATATATTTACGCTGATTCCTGACTCACTGACTGACTGACTGACTGACTGAGAGACTGACTGATTCTGTAACGCTGACCAAAATGATACGGTTATAATTCCTAGGATTGATCTCGCCCCAACCGACACCACATTACCTATCATATTAAAACGCCGCCAGTTTCCAGTAACTCCTGCATACGCAATTACCATAAACATGGCTCAATGCCAGTCATTTGATTACGTTGGCATTATTTTGGAGACCGCGCTATTTTCACACGGCCAACTGTATGTGGCTTTGTCACGATCAAAAGTTGCAAGCCAAGTTAAGATACGTATACAATCGAACCCACAGCAAGGAAAACTATTAAACGACCAACGATATTTCACACTAAATATAGTTTTTCAAGAGATTCTAAATTGAAAAAATTTTTTGCCAAATATTTCATATCTCTTTTGATACTTATGTATATAATTTCTACAGACGCAATCTTTTTTCACATGTACATATGTAACAATATAATTTTCAATTTACTACTATATTAAAAGAAATATAATTTATTATAAATTTTTCGTGTATTTAAATTTAAACTGTTTTATTCATAATTTTTAAACGGGCGCCTAGGCGCCACACAATTAACTAGTTATTAATAATATCAAACCGTTTTTTTTTTGCTCAGTATTTCTTTCTTTTACTAATCCCCATTTAAACTCCAATGTATATAGAAACTCAATAATAAATTTTCGATTTCAACTTCATTTATTGTAATATTTATACCTCAATAATATAAATACCCAGGTTGAAATTTAATTTACATAACTTTAAAATTTTAAGTTTAAAACATATATTCTTCAAATATAATAATGTATGTATATGCATGATATAAATAACTTCTCGAATTTTAACTCTGTTAAAAAAAAAAAAATGCAGATAACTTTAAAATTATTGGAATATGAATATAATTGAATTTTCTTTTGCATATATTTTGTTTGTATAAAAAACAAAAAACAAAATAATTTTTATTCATAATACGTATATTTTTTTCTGAGTGTAACATTGTATCTAATATTGTGTTTTAGTCCTGATTGTTTAACAACATTATTTAAGTGCATTCAACGCTAATATACTTCTTGCTGAGCCCAACAAATGGAACATCGCGAAAATTGAAATGCCATCTAAAAATATGATGGCAATATAACTCTTATTATTAGTTTGTCAGTCCGATTGCATCGTATTCCCATTTTACTAATAAGGTTTATTAAAAATTTTAAAATAATCTTTTTATATGAATACGACTCTCCTTGAGCAATATTATTTCATTGTTGTACCAAAAGTAAAGTTACTATTTTCAATATTTCTTGTAGTCTTCTCCAATAAATTTAATGTATATGAATTTTAAAATTATGAAATTCTAAAGCCTTTATCATGATGGGAATGACCGCCACGGTCATATTTGGTTCTGCGTAAGTATAAATAGTTATGCCATAATTAGGGACAGTAAGGGAAACAACGAGTACTTCGACTGTCTAGGAGTCTGACTTTAGTTCAGTAGGGAGGGAAAAGTGTACCCATAATGGTGCTCCATCTTCACCATTGTCTTGATAACATTTGATATATTTTTTTAAAATTTTTTTGCCTAATTTATGGTATTTTCTTATCTTGCATGAAGAGTAGGTTATATGTTAATACGGATGACACCCGGGTTGAGAATCAGCATTGCCATATCCAGAGTTAGCTGGGGAGAAAAAAAATTTCATATTCATGCCGCTTTTCCCAAGGATCATGAATCAGTATTATTTTATTCATAATTCGAATTGTTTACAATTTTTATTATTTGATAATATAATAGCATATAACAACTTCTATTGGTTTTTAACGCATTATTCTCAAAAATTATAGCTGACTTGAATCGACGGTATTCTGTACCATAAGTTACGAGAAATTCTACTGGATCCAACTTTGCTGAGGTCATATTTAGATATAGAAAATGAATTTTCATTCGGCATATGTGAAAAAGCTTATATGGATTCTATTTTTCTATGTGGACCAAATCGAAAAAGACCGATCACAAGCATATATATTAAAGTCACTTATTTTACTCAAAAACATACATTATAAAAAGTTGAGAAATAAGGGATTAAGCTCTTTATTTTTGGAGTGATGATTTAGGGATATAAGAAATATACACATACACGGATGCACAGACATTAATCACTTGAGTTGAAAGTGAGTCTAAGGATGGGTCTAGATCAACTATTTTTCGTAGCCACAAACAGCAGCACAAATTCAATATACACTCGTAGTGAAATTCATATAAGGTATAATGATACATTACAATGCTGTCGGAATATTGCGTACCCAACAGTAACATCGAGTGCATTAAATCTATATTTTCTTGAAATACCAATGACCAAGTACAGTTTAGCTTCTATATAAGCATGTGTTTCTTAATATTTCTTCTTCTCTAAAAGATCCAAATTTGAGAATAATCAACGATTGCTCCAGAAGGGCTCCCTTATATTTGATTGAGAAGGCACTACGCAATTGATTTTATCTTATTGGATTAAGGCTCCCTATAAAACCAACCAACCTATGATTCATAAAATTCCATGTTTTGGGGTGTTGGCGGCTACATTCTCAAATAACACGTTTCACTGTTTCAACCTCCTGTTCGCAGAACCTGCATATATTTGTGCATCCTTAGAAGAATATTAAGGTTACAGTAACAAGTTAATTATATCCTTAAGACCCATAATACTTTCTTGTCAAGGGAAAGTAATCTTTGCGACTGAGTACTGGTAACAAATGTTTTTCAATTTGTAATTCTCTACACGCTCTTGTCCGATGTAGCCGGCAGGAATACAACAGCATAGTTCCAAACTCATAAAAAGACGATGTGTTCCTCGATTGGTAAGACAATCAGGTCTTACTTTCTCTCTTTTGTGGTACCTGCTTTGTTTGCTAAGAGTTTATAAAAGATTACCACTTTTTCTACTATACTTAAAAATTATACATCAAGCAAATTTCTCATTTAAATCTCACATTACTTTTGTTAATCCATTTTAAACTTAAGCAATTTAATTAATATTTCATAAAAGTTTTACAAGCTTTCCAAAATTATATTGAAACTACTTTCTTAGAAATAATTATTTATGCAGCTCAAACTAAAAAGTAACATTCTCTTTAACAGATTTTCGTTACTTTCATTTATAAATTTACTTACCTTAAGCCTCTCGTTTCACACAGATGATATTCACCAAATACTCCACAGCCTAATTTTTCCACAATAACCAGAGAATGTCTTGGAAATTCTTGTAACTGACAATTGGCCAGTTCATCTGCAGCATCCGCATTATTCATGAAATCATTCAATTCGGCCAAATGGTAATGATGTGGTTTTGTCAATGTTGCACTAGCATTAGCTGCAGCTACCCCTCCGCCTTTAAGGGCAACAGCATACGCTGACGATGTCTCCAAATTTAGGCCGATGTTAGAAGGTAAAGTTTGTGTATTTTGAGAATTTGCATGCAAAAAACCACTTTTACCATTTGGCAATGTTCCGGTCGCTGTTGGTGCTGTAGCTGTTTGTTTTTGCTGTTGTTGCTGTTCTACTAAAACATTGCTACTGTTAGCCAGTGTTGACGCCATATTGGCTTTACAAATTGCCATTGCAGCATAATATTTCTCCGAGGACATTTTTGTTGTTGCAGTTGATGGTGGCGGTGTTGGTGGTGGTGTTGTCGAAGTTGGTGATGTTTGTGGTGGTTGCTGTTGTTTAAGTCCATAATGCGATGAAGTTGTTGTTGTTTTCGCTGTCGACGATGCTGCTAAGGATGATGGAGCTGTTGCAGCCGGAGGTGGAGGTGGTGGTGGTATGTTCATTTGAAACATATTGTTAAGAGTATTATTGCGGTTTGTAGTTGCTGTTGTACTATAATTACTGTTGCTACAATTGGAACTACCACCGCCACCAGTACCACCTGCTCCTAACATACTTCCAGCACCGCTATATAATGAATTTGATTTTTGTGTTGGTATTAAATCTTGCATATGGGGTACAGCATAATCTTGACAGACAATATCGGGCACATCTGAAAATAAAAAAATCAAGTAAAGTGAGAGAATTTCGAGAGAAATACTAAAGTTACACCAAGTGTAAAAAATGGGCGTGTGGCATTTGAATATGTTCCCATCTAAAGTGAGGCAATGGAGGGTTTGTTGGTTATAGTGAACATAGGATCAGTGATTTAGTATTTTCAAAAGTGGATTAATACCCCATCTAAATAAGAACCTTTTGGTCAAATTTCGAAGGAAAGTTATATATTTCAAATTATTGATACACTGCGAAAAAAGTTCGGAAAGCATTATCGAATTGGGGTTAATTTTTTATTGTGAATTTAGTCCTATTGTATACCATCAATAAATAAATACATAATCAAAAAGACTCCTTCCTCATTCTTTTATCCATATCTTTTAATTTTAAATTTATTTTTTGCCATCTTAAGAAATTTCTTTTTTAAACATTCTATAAATTTATCCTTGAGAACTTAAGTTGCAAAAGTTTCTTTTGTTATGTTTATTTTTATTATTCTTGTGTTTGGAATTTTCCATTCTTTTAAGATTTATTTGTTTATCTATATTTTACTTTCTTACTGCATTTATTTTATTTCTGTGTACTACTTAATAGAAGAAATATACATAAAATAAATTGTATGCATGCCGTGTCACAAACTTTAGTCATTAACATTTGTTTTTGCTTTTAAAGTTTATTTTCTTAGCAACGTTTAGAAATGCAAACAAATAATAAATATGTGCAATGTTTTTGAAAAACTAAGAGAATATTTAATTTCTGTTCAGAGCCATATTATTTCGTTATAGTTTAAAGAGGTATATTTGAAAAATTTAAAAAAAAAACTAAACAACACCTTACATCCCATTACAAATGGACTCACAGATTTTGCACAATATTTTTTTTTAGAATTAACGATTTGATATTTTTAAGGTTTTCACAGTAATAAAATCCCAATAGAAATACAATTTAAAATTCAATATCACCGAAATCCATTTAGTGATTCCAAAAACATAATATGCAGATACATATGAAGGACTTTTAAATAGATCATCTTTCCATTGCCTACAGTGAAAAAAATGAAGAACGAATAGTAACTTTCTTATGTTGAACAAAATAATTTTTTTTTTTTACTTATTCCTTTTATTTGCAATCTATCTTACAACATTAAGCAAATTTGATAATAATTAAAACATAACATAATTATTAATCTTCTGTAAGACCAATAATATTATAATTTGTAGGAAATCACAATTTAAATATTTGACTAAATTAATGTTAATGTTATATAATTACATTTTTTATATTAGTTATTTTTATATTATTTTTTACAATTATTTTCTGTAAGGGAGGTCAAGTATATGAAGTCTTTTTAATCTCTTAATTTCATTTGAATCATCTAATAATGATATAGCTAGCGGATTAATATGATCACTTAACCTTTTCAGGTATCGGTTACTGTAATTACATATTTCTGTTTTTATTTTTGGAATATTCAAATCATTATGTAAGGTTTCGTTTCTAACAAAACGTTGAAGAATTTCCACATTAGAGTCACTTGTTGTACCCCAAAATTGAATCCCGTAAGTCCATACAGGTTTTAATATTGCTTTATATAGCATGACTTTATTTTCTAAATTTAATTGTGATTTCGGACCAAGCAACCAATACATCCGTTTTAACTTGTTGTCAACTTGAGATCTTTTATTTTTCACATGATCTTTCCATGTAAGTCTCCTATCTATACAAATGCCTAAGTAATTGGCGGTGTTCTTTTTCGGAATTGTCACACCGTTAAGATTGACAGCCGGACAATCACCACGTTTTAGAGTGAATGTAACGTGTGTGGATTTTTGTTCATTCACTTTAATACTCCAAGTGTTTAACCATGCCTGTAAAGCATGTAATTCTTGTTAAACAAGGTTCGAAGCCTCAGATGCTGATGTATTGGATGATATAAATGCATTATCATCTGCAGTATCGATGGCATTGTTCTGGAGTGCCATGTTTGTGACGAAATCCAAATTGATGCTCAGGGATTATATTTTCAGTCTCGAGAATCGGGAGCAATCTTCGAAGAAAGAGTCTTTCAAATATTTTTGATAGTGTGGATAGTAAGCTTATAGGTCGGTATGAACAAATTTTATTCTCTGGCTTATTCTGTTTTGGAACCATTATAATTTCAGCACATTTCCATTGGGTTGGGAAATGTTGTAGTCTTAAAATTGAATTGAAGATTAAAGTCAAGAAAATAATTCCTTTCTTTGTTAAGGATTTCGTGACTAAAGCGTCGATTTTATCGTACCCAGGTGATTTTTTGTTGTTAAGCATCTTTATTTCAGCTTTAACCTCGATTGGCGTAAAATGTCTAATTGGAAAATCCATTTGACATGCAGAATCAAGAAAATTCAAAATGTGTTCTTCATTTGAGTTATATGAAAACGGATAAACGTTTCTTCTAAATGGTCTGCAAATGCATCGGCTTTTTCTTTACTAGTTCTACACCATGTGTTTTGAGAGTTTTTGATAGGAATATTTCGTTTTACAGGTCTTTTTAAATATTTTGTCGCCTTCCAAAGATTGTATTCACTATTTCGGTGGTTTGTATCGAGGCTTCGGAGATAGTTTCCTATTTCTCTATTTTTGTACTATGAAATAATATCTTTGTGTTGTTTTGTCGCTAAGTTATAATAGGTTTTATCAATTGGGTTTCTGCTTCGCTGCCATATTCTACGTAGTCTCCTTTTGTTTCTTATAAGGTTCCTTATTTTTGCCGAAACATGGACATTTCTTCCCATGGTTGCTGTTGTTGCCGGTGGGTTTGGTAAAAGAGCGGCTTCATGTATTACATTTGTAAACATTTCGACAGCATCATCTAAATCTTCACCGACCTTAATAGGAATACTAAGTTCGAGGTTTCTATCAATCCAATTTCCAAACACTCTCAAATCTGTTTTTGGTGTAATAAGTTTAACATTTTTAACATTTTATTATAATTGGAGCGTGATCGGATGAAAGGTCATCATCATCTCTTATATCTAACATATTTCTGGCTATACCGTTATAAACTGCAAAATCTAAAAGATATGGTATTTTCCTCGGATCAGTAGGCCAATAAGTGTGCCCTCCACCAGAAAGAATTGAGTAATTATGTTTGCAGATACATTTGTATAACTGCCGTCCTCTAGGGTTGGCTGTTCTGGATCCCCACCATTGGTGTTTTGCATTAAAATCACCAGCTGCTATAAATCGATGACCAATTTTGGTGAAAAAGTTTTTTTAATCTTGGCAGGAAACGTTATGTCTCGGAGGAGTATATACAGAAAATATGTTGATAAAAACATTGTTACATTTAATTTTAATTCCTGCAGCTTGTAAAATATGCATTCTAATTCCATAATTTCTTGATGATTTAACCAAAATAGCTGCTCCAGCATCGCATCTATTATCAGGATGATTTGCTGTGATTGAGTCGTAACCCTTTAATCCAAAATGAGATTTGTCGTTAAAATGCGTTTCTGAAATTAGAAATATGTATATGTGCTTTAAATTCATAAAATATTCAGTTTCATTAAATTTTTTTGACAGCCCATTGCCATTCCAAACAGCAATTCTTAAACCTAATTGCATAACTTGTTGATTAGTAATGTAAGCATATTCATAAGCTGGCCAAACATATTTTCAATGTTTTTCATACAGTTGTTTTCTCCAGTTGAAGCTAAGAGCACTTGCGAATATTGTGCATTTGCTGAAAACTTTGTATTGTTAGCATTAGTTTCTGACGTTGGTTTCTACTTAAAGGTGAAGTCTTCTGACGTAATGCTTGGTAAACCTTGCATCCTTTATAATTAGCTGTATGATTATTTAAACAATGAATACATGGTGGAGGAGCATCCATAATTTTCTTACATTCAGTTGTAGAATGATCAAGTCCACATTTTACGCAAGCAAATGGTTTTCTACAATAAGACTTTGTGTGGCCATATTGTTGACAACGATGACATTGGACAATATCGGTTGTTTTTCGTTGAGGCTCAATTTTAACAACTGCGTTATTAATATATCGCAGGTCGTATATTTGCTTATTATTTGGATTTGGATCCAAATCTAAGAAAAACAAGGGTAATGATTGTTTAGTTCTTTGACTTTTCACAGCTGTTACGGCTCTGACATTATGACCCAATGCTAAAAGCTCTGCTTTGATTTCGGAAGTAGAAGTGGTAAAATGAAGACCTTTAAGGACAACTCTATATGCACGTTCACTTTTCAGCTGATACGTGTGAAAGCTGATTTTATTAGTTTCTAAATAAGCTACCAGTTTTCTATACGAATCTACAGATTTGGTTAACAATTTTACTTGACCATCCCTAAGAGATTTATAGTTAAATTTTTTATTTGAAATATTATTTGATACACTTTTTATCATTTGATTGATATTAACTACACAAGGTATAAAAATTGGTGGTGGTTTCATAGAGATTGGGCTTTCATTCTGCGGTTCTATATTATTGTCATCAAAATCATCATCATCGTCATCAACAGCAAGAACTATAAATTTGTTGTTATTGGAACAACCTGGTTCATCATAATTTTTTGCTTTCTTTTTAATGTCAGCAGAACTATTTACTTTTTTTCTGCGTTTAACAGAAGTTATAACTTGCCAGTTTGTATCATCACCATCACTATCGGTAGTCATATTGAAGGTACCTGCATATGCAGTATGTAATATTTGTTGCTTAAAACTTAAAAAAAATTTTTTTTTTATGTGCACAAAATTTGTTATTGTTTTTTTTTTATTCCTCTTTGAGGAAGACTAACTTAGTCATTTAACAAAGCACTAATAACTTTGTTTTTCTATTTTGTTATTGTTTTTGAAATGTTTGTATTTTGCAATAAGTAACAAAATTTTATGAAATAGTATCACACAGAATACGTCTGCACACGATCACTGTTTAAACGCGACTAAAAACAAAATAAATGAAAACAAGTAAGAAAATTATAGTCGGTCTAGACCGACTATACGATACCCTATACCATGCGTTTAGAAACCCTATCTCTTAAGCCCAACTAACTGGACATAGAAAACCAAATTTGAGTGGGATTTTTATTAATTTTTTTGGCTGCAGATATGAAAAAGGTCATATCGGATACTATATCTATATGGGGACTAGGTCCAAAAAGGACCGATCCTGATCATGTTTCGTAAAGTCTCTTGTATTTTGCAAAAATATATAACTACAAACAAAATTTGAGAAGAATCAGTGCAATATTTTTGTTTTTTAATAGATTTAAGTGAAAATCGGGAAGCAGCTCTATATGGGGCCAAAGGGATGATTTTTGGACTACTCAGTAATGGATATAATGAACGCATATAAACCCAATTTGAGTAAGATCTATATGACAATTTTGATCTTATGACAATTTATGTCGATTTCATAGGGGTAATTTGTATGGGGGCTAGGTCTGGACATAGACCGATTCTCACCAATTTCAATAGCGTTCATCCCATGGCCGACAAAAGCTTATGTACCAAATTTCATCAAAATATATTCATATTTGCGACCTGCAGTTTGATTACAAGGTTTACATGGACACACAGACGGACGGACGGACATTGTTAAATCAACTCAGAAACTGATTCTGATTCGATCGGTATAATTAAAGATGGGTCTAGGTCAAATATTTTTGGTTGTTACAAACACCAGCACAAAGTCATTATACCCAAACCACATAGTGGTATAAGGTATAATTAGACAGTGGGTAAGGCGCCAAAAATAAAAGCAATATTTTTTTAAGAAAAAATACCTTTTTAAGAAACAATAATTTTTTTTTTATTTTTTTTTACCAATATGAAAATTTTAAAATTTTTTAAGAAAATATACTTTTTTAAGAAACGATACTTCTTTAAACAAATTTACTTTTTAATGCATTTTTTTTTTAAGAAGTACTTTTATAAGGTATTTTTATACCATATACCACTATGTGGTTTGGGTATAATGACTTTGTGCTGCTGTTTGTAACTACCAAAAATATTTGACCTAGGCCCATCTTTTATTATATCGATAGACTCAAAATCACTTTCTGAGTCGATGTCCGTCCGTCCATCTGTGTGTCCATGTAAACCTTGTAATCAAACTACAGCTCGCCAATATGAATATATTTTGATGAAATTTGGAATATAAGCTTTTATCGGTCATAGGATGAACGCTGTTGAAATTAGTGAAATACGGTCCATGTTCAGACCTAGTCCCCATACAAATGACTCCTATGATATCGACATAAATTGCCATAAGATCCAAATTATCAAATAGATCTCAGTCATATTGGGTTTATATTCGTTTATTATATCCATTAATCAGCAGGCCAAAAATTATCCCCAAAGGACAATTCTTATTCATAGGCCCCATATAGAGCTGCTTCCCGGTATCCACTTAAATCTGTCAGAAAAATGAAGCTATTGCACAAATTTTTTTCAAATTTGGTTTGTATATACTTTTTCAAAATATAAGTGACTTTAGCAAATATGGTCAGGATCGGCCCATTTTTCGACCCCATATGAATATAGCACCCGATATGAACTTTTTCATATCTGCAGCCAAAAAAATTAATAACAATGCTACTCAAATTTGGTTTATGCTTATTTTCTATATCCAATTAGTTGGACTGAAGAGATAGGGTCTCCCAACCATGGTATCGTATAGTCGGTCTAGACCAAATATAATTTTCTTACTTGTTTTCTTTTCTTTTACAAAAAAGCGCATTTTTAAGAAAAATTACTTTCTTAAGAAAGAGCAGTATTTCAACAAAGGTACTTTTTTTAAAAGGTTGTTTTTTTAAGGAAATTCTTTAGGAAAAGGTCCTATTTAAGAAATTATACTTTACTAGGAAATGGGAAGAGAATGCTCTTTATAAGGAAAGTATATTTTTTTTAAGGAAAGAAACTTTTACAAAGAAAAAGCACTTCTACAAGAAAAGTTACTTTTTTTAACGAAAAATTACTTTTTATGAAAATGTGCTTTTTAAGAAAATTCACTTGTGGAAGTCAATGTACTTTTTTAAGGAATTACGCTTTTTAAGAAAATGTACTTTTTGTAAGAAAAGCTACTTTTAAGAAAATTTTTTTTTAAGAAAAGGTACTTCTTTACGGAAAGCTACTTTTGCGGAAAACATATTTTCAAAAAGGAGTTTTTTGGGGAAGAGCTACTCTTACAGCAATGTGTACTTAATTTACGAAAAAGTACTTTTTTAAGACCACGTACTAATTTTAAATAACGGTAGTTTTTTTATAGGAAAATGTACTCTTGGAGAAAGTACTATTTAGTTTAAAGTGCTTTTTGGATAAAAGGTACTTTTTTCAGAAAAGGTACTTATTCAGGAAAATATACTTTTTTTACGAAAATTTACTTTTACATGAACATGTACATTTTGAGAAATTGTACTTTTTTAAGAAAATTAATTTTTTCAATAAGAATTGCTTTTTTATATAAGATACTTTTTTAATGTAAGGTATTTTATGAAGAATAGGTGCTTTTGTCTTATAGGATATTTTTTTACTAAAAATTAGTTTTTGAAAATAGGTACTTTTTGAAGAAAATGTGCTTTTCGGTACTTTCTTATAGAAGGTCCTTTAAAAAAGTACATTTTAAAGAAAATTTACATGTTTAATAGGAGGTACTTCTTTAGAAAAAGGTAACTTTTTAACAGAAGATACTTTTGCGATTTTTAGAAAATGTACCATTTTGAAAAAAGCTGAATTTTTAAGAAAATGTACGTTTTTATAATACTTCTTTAAAAGGAGTTCTCTATGTGTTTCAAAGAATTGAAACAAAGTTCGCTATGTCATACTAAAAATCCCTCAGTCCAAACAATATCAAAACCAAGCTAGGGTTTACTAGTGCAATATTGAGTGGCATAGTTAAAACGAGACGTGCGAGCCGGAAGTAGTGAAGAAAATCTGCCAAATATTATTGGATAGAATAAATTTTAGTGCTTAAATACCCTTCATTAATAATTAGTAAAATATTTTGCTATACATAATTCGTTTAATGATCCCTATGTCACCAAACTTTATACACGTCACTTGTGAGACCTATCCTGGAATATGCTTCTATAATTTGGGACCCAATCTACCAAATTCATGCCGACAGTCTGGAATCTGTGCAGAAACAATTCCTTTTGTTTTGTCTTCGGTGTTTTAACTTCAATCCAAGTAATCTTCCATCCTATACCAGCAGACTTGCCCTTATTAAGCTACCAACTTTAAAAAACCGGAGAACTATGCTAAATGTTTCATTTCTTCTTAATATAATTAATGGTGATGTTTGTTCCAGTTTTCTGATTAAAAATATATCATTCAACATTCCTCAACGACCAACACGTTACTTATCACCATTATCTGTACAGTACTATAGAGCTAATTATGAAAATGCAGACCCTCTCAGGAGAATGTGTATTCAATTTAATGAATCTTATAGATTTATTGATTTCTCATTAAATACTAATCTAATTAAAAGTAAAATAATATGCTTTCTAAATATGTGGAAAATTTTAAATACTTTATTTCAACAGTAAATAACGATTATTGACACTATTCCAGAAGTTGTTGCATAAAGTGACAACATAAAACACATCATAATTTTTGAAACAACTTTATTCATTATATCCTCTAGCATTTCAACTAAGTATTGTTGATGTTTGGCAGCCGTTTTTTGTTTTGTTGTTGCTTTAACTTTAACTGTGAACTACATAGAGCATTATTAATAAAAATGAATATTACGTATACGCAGAGAACGAGCAGTTTAGTTTTGTGTGATAATAAAAACAATAGGCGGGTACTTTTTTTGTTACAACTTTTTTTATGGGTTCATTTTATAGAACGAAGAAATTTTTAGATTTTATATACAAATTTATGACTGTATTACGTTTATGAAGAAAATGTTTAAGAAAAAAAACATCAAAACTAAATAAAAATTGTCTAAAATAATCCAAGGGCATTGAAACGTAATACAAATGTGACAACTTAAAATGAAGCCCAAACTTTTGGAATAAGGAATTTTGTTCTAAACTTTAAAATTTATTCTTAACGATAGGCATACGGAAATTAAATTCGCGTTATTCTAATCTGCTCCCCTAGGCACTACAAGAAAAGTTTGAAGTAAATTGACCATATGCTCCACAAAATATAATAGTATTTTATCCTTATATGAGTAGGATATTAATTTTTGCTTGAAGAAAACTGGAAATGGGATTCAGGGAAATTTGGAAGACATTGTTTGTCAATGAAATTTTCAACAACTTCTGTATGGGTTGGTCAGAGTCGAAATAATCTGTCGATATACCGTCATATGATTTTAGCGTAATCAGATTTTACTCTTGGCTTTCAAATCAAAAAGTGCAAGGACAGATTAAGAAAACATATTTTCGGAAACAGCCATGTTCTGATTCCACAATTACAAGTTCTGATCAACAAGGTCTTTAACGACATTGTTTTCTATAATATTTTGATTTGAAAACTGCAGCAAATTGATACTGAACTGAGTTGCTGATATCATCTATGATATAGCTTTCATTAAAAACGATCAGATATAAAAAAGTTTTGAACTAAACTGAGGCCAAACTGCATGAAAAAGAAGAAAGTAAATATTTGTTAAAATCAGTTACATAAGTAAACTCAGATTGCATTCGATAGAAATCACTGATATGACAAACATTTTTTCGAAAACCAGTAGATTTAGATTTAGTTGAATTGTTAACAACTTGTAAATCATCAAAAGTTAAGCATATTGTGCTACAAATAACAAATGAAAACTTTCATGTGTATTTATTAAAATAAAAAAAAACTTGATATTCAGAATGTCCCTTTTGCAAGTATTAAATCGTTACAATATGGAAAAAAGAAGCTCTTCACCATATTCTATAAAAAATCATTATTGCAAAAAAGAATTTACAAAAATTAATATTTAAGTAAAGGTCGAAAAGGGGTTTTTCAACTCCAAACAATTTATTTGAAGAACATCTTCAGAATTCAGCTCGTAAAAAGATATCATCGGAGAAAATTAACGATGTGAAAAGTTTATATAACTTTTTATTGCTAGTGGCATAATTCAATGATTTGTTTAATACAATTTAAAATATTGGTAATTACCGTTTCTAATTTTTTTCAACAACCTTGCTTAAATTAAAAATTCTCTAACCATGAACTTCGTGGAATGGAAGCCAAATAAATTTCTTTTTTTAGTAAATTTACTTTGTTTTAAGAAATTAACAATATAATATTAAATAGTATTATTAAGTTTAAAACTAAGTCAATATTAAATGAAATATAGTTTTTGTTGCGTTTTTGTTGATTTTCATTTCTCATAAAACTTTTTTACATTTTGTTCTATATGCTACAAAACAAGAAGAGTTTCCTAGAAGCATTTCCGAAACTGAAATTTTTTTTTTGCAGAAAAAATCAAAAACTCTGTAACTTTCATCAGTTGGTTCAGTTTTTTGTAATTAACAACTAAACTTTAACACCGATGTACCAAAAACACATATTCTTCATATAGAACACAACAACTTACGAGCGGCTAAATGTTCAATGAAAGAAAAAATATATAATAAAGTTGTTCATAAATAATTGACGTACAACATCTAACCATTTTTTTCGGTCTCAGCGACAAAAACGCATCGAATATGAAAGAAAAAAAAAAACATTTTGCTTAGGAACTATAAAGAGAGGAATTTTGTAACACTATCTCTGAAATCATGTATGGTGGTCTATCATAGATATAAATAAAATATTTGATCTATTAAAATACTATTCAGTAGAATCAGAAGGCTCACTTCTATATTGATGAATGCGGATAACTGGCTGACTACCAACCAGGAGAATTACGTTACCTTGAGTACAATTAATACTGTTATAGTTTCTGTATAGATCGAGTAGCTTTGGGGTTTTCTAACTGTAGCCAACTTTAGACACAAAACATGAGCCTGACATATACTACGGCGATTTATTAACACCGTTTTTTTTTTTTTTAATAAAATACTAGCAGAGCTCAGCCCTCGAAATTCGAGTGCAAATTCTAGGATATATTATTTTATCATTCAATTCATTCCTTTCAATGTTTTTAATCTTTTTAATTCATTACGTTTATTTCATTATAAATATTTGTTGAACACACAGAAAAAAAGGCCACCTTGTATGTGACCTAAAGGTATTCAAATTTTTGGCAATTCACAATTCAACACAGGGTATGTGTTATGCGATTATTGTAATGAAATGTACGTTAACTTTCGTGTTGCATAATGTAAAGTTGATTGTGCATGCATGTGTTTTCTTGAACTCAACGAAATAAAATAGGTTTAAGAGGTTTGAGTGAAGGAAAATATTGAAAAAATCATAAAAAAAAAATTGAATGTAAAGTTAATTGTGCACGCATAACTTTCCTCAAACTCAACGAATTTAAGCAGTTAATTGCTCAAAAGAAATAGCTTGATCCGCTCAATGTACTGAGAGTGAAACGAACTAGATCCATTCATTACACTATGGTCGGAAATGCATTTTTTTTTGGCATAAAGTCTAATAAAGATGCTACAGAGCTGTAAATTGGTACATGTACTAATAATGATATTCTTAAGAAATATTAAAATTTTCAGATCGATACGACCACGCCCACCCTTACCGTCCGTATAAAGCTAAGTTGCAGGTAGATGTTCTAATTAGCTAAATAACGTTTCTTATTTAACGTCTGGAATATAAGCATGCGTTATATTTCCCCAAATCTGTAAGCTAAGAAAACAGATATTACCATAATATGTATAAAAAATAATAACAATTTACTCACATAAATATTTTTCAGACTTAGAACTAAGAATTTATTTAATCATCTTCGACATCTAATCAACCGCAAATTCATATAAATTTTCGTTATCAGAATCATAATCTAATTCGCTGTCCTGCTCATCAGAATCATAATCGGTAACATAATTTGCTAGGTCAGTATCAAAATTCGGGAGCTCAAGTAGCGCAATGGCTTCCTTTGACAATATGTTTTTTTTTTGATGTGGCTAATCTTCTCTTAATAAAAATAGTGGAAAGTAAAGGATCCGAAGAATCCATTGACCTATTGAACACATCCGCCTTAGTATTAACTCGATTATTTTTTCGTGCATGAGATATCCTATCTTCTTTATAAATCTTATTGCGCCCTTCTGAAGCATTTTCGACGAGGCATCCGATAGGAACCGGAGATACAGCTATAATTTGGGAACCATGAACCAAAAGCTTATGAACTGTTGGCGACATCGGATACCATGGATACTTAGACATATATAATGTCATAGTTTTGTCGCAGAACTGGTGGAATTTAAGGGCATTAGTTTTATATTCACAGGAAATTGCTATTAAAATTATACGAAAATATTCAAGAACACCTAAATCAAATTCCAAAATGGATGCAAATAACTTTTTATTTGAAAATGCCCTCCTTGCAGTATTACCATCATTAGTGCTTCCACTGCCGTTTTGTTTTGGCATAACCACAAGTAGTCCCATTTCTTTCCTTAATTTTTTCTGTATTGATTGTTTGCGAGTCTTCATCACCTCCTGTTCATTTTTGTCCCTTATCTGCCATTTATTTAATCTAATCCTGTAAGAAATTTTTAATATGAACTCCAGTATGCGTATCCAAGTATGAAGTGGGCTGACACCGAAATTCAGGGCACCAGACTTTGGCTTAAATATTTCCGAATTCATGTCTCCAGTTTTCACAAAATGCTTTGCAGTAGCACCACAGATTGGACACGATTGACACCAGTTAGTTCCCTTTAAAATATTCAAAACTTTGCCATCTATAAGGGTCATATTCAGATTATGAGAAATCGTAATATTTCTTTCATTTAAAATAGAATATATATATGGCGTCAATTCTTGTATTTGTATATCCAGTTTGTTTTTTTCTGAAATAATATGTTGTTTGCTTTCCTTAGCAAATTCCATTTTAAGGGGTCTACAAAATCGTACAGACTGAGGCGTACGATTCATCCACAAAACCTTTCCCAATTTGTATATTATTTTTAGTGGAATAACTGTTGTTACAAATAGTGATTGATCCATTGATGAAGGTTCATTCCCTTGAAATCGCTGTCCAGTTGATCCGTCAAATCCATAACTTAGGACTAGCATAACATCAGTTATATATGGATATTGTGCAAATACTTCCTCTTGCAAAAGTTGTATTCGACTGGCAGTGTGATTTAGCAAATTTTGCAAAGAAACTTGCGCAGCGGTTTCTGTTACAGTTATTCTACATTTTAATTTAGCTTGCACTACTTAGTCATAACTTGGGTGTATATTACTAGAATGCAATTTATTTATTTCTCTCATATTAATATATTGTCTTTTACTTAATGAATTTTCCAGAAAAAATGAAAGAGCTTCATTTGGTGTAAAAGAGATCGGTTCCTTCAAAAATAAATTTTTTTTTTATTTCAGCTGGTGTATTTGAAGTAAGCCGAGATTCCTTTAAAATAAATGCTGTATCTTTTTCATTGGATTTTTTTGCTGATACCGTGGCAGCATGTACAAGCAGACTTGTTTCATGTTCGTGGGTTTCTGCTAGTTCGGATGCCAACTTTCTCTTAAGCCGTGGTCCCGCATCTTTATATGCCAGGCGTGGACGCCCTATTAGTTGATTTCGCTGTTCTGTTTCTGCGTTTTTGTTATCAAATTTGACCATCATAGTCGATGAGAGCCATTTGGCATGTTTAGTTTTAAAAGTAGATATAGTTCTATTACATTTTGGTAATTTTTTCTTGATATAAAGTTCAAAACTGCCAATTTTTTTCAAAACATCTCTTGTTTTAGCAATACTAATACCATTAGTGCCAAGTTGTTCAAATATCCAGTCTGAAACAGCGTTTGCATTTCGCTTGTTATCCAGCCAAACCTGTAGCAAGGTTGAACGGCTAAAATCTAAATTCAATAGGAAATCCAAAATATTTGGAGAATGGGCAAAATTGGGCAAAAAACGTTAATAACATATTAAAATAGGCAGACTGCAATTTACTCGTAAATAAATACATTTTGGCACAAGTTGGCAGAAAGTTAGTTTTAGATCTACGAGGCAGTGTCAAGTTGGTTAGGTTTTCTCTATTATAACACTTAACACATATAATTCACATAATTACCACATGACAAACACTGACATTAAATTACATATAATTTACATTCTACATACCTTTACCTTCATTTTCCATATTTTTTCAAATTTTTTTGTTCACTTGTATCAATTTCCTAGTAGCACGAAGTTTAGAAAAAGTTTCCTCTATTTTTGATAAAAAAAAAACAGCTGTTAATTAGACATTGCAGTTTGCAGCCGTAGTAAAGTAACAGGGTTGCCATCAGATTATTTTTAATTTTGAAATAAGTTTACTAAGACTATGTAATTTAAGAATATCTAGCAAAAATTAGAAAATACATTCATGAAAATTTTTACGCGTAAGATGTGACCATTAAGACAAATCGGTACGACTTCTGATTGTTTGATGAAAAAATTGTTATATGAAATAACCTTTTTGTCGCTATTTTCTGCATTTTATTTATTACCAGATGTTTACACATCTCCCCTGTGATCGGACTCACATGATTTTTTTTTTTAATATGTAAGATATTGTTATTTTATGTTTATAGAAATATAAAAATATTGTTTTTGATCTCTTCAAGATAGAGTTTGAAAATTTTTTTCAGGCTCAAGATCAAATATTTTTACTTTAAAATAAAGTAAAAGACATTGGCACATTGGATTCTCACTGAATTGGTTTCACAACAAAGGAATATGAATTAACTTTTCACCAAACAAACTATTTACTGGTTTTGGTTACTGATGAGGGTTGGTGACTCTCCCCGAGACAGCTGTATAACCTGTCATGCAGAATATAAGATATTGTTTCCGGCAGAATATAGCTTTTTATTTGTAAACTCTTTCTTCTAACTCAATCTCTCTGTCTGTCGTGGGGCAACCCCGTTGACCCTTAACTAATTGATCTGAAACATGGCCCATAGTCTTGTGGTGACTACAGATTTATTTTGGGATAGTCACGCACAGCCACGGATATATTCAAAACTCATATGCGTAAGGAAAGAGAGAGTTTTAATAAAAACTTTGTTTTTATGTGTTAGATTATATCAACATAATGTTATTGAAGCTCGATATATTTAACCCAGCATTTTTCTAATTTTTTATTTGTTCCAAATATTAGATTTTCTCAAGGTCCTATTTCCAGTGACCAAGACCTCATTCGATTAAACTGTAGTCTGCTCTTCGGATTGGGAGACAGGATGTAGTAAAAAGGAGCTAAGTCTGGACCATTTGCTGCATAGGGTAACAGTTCGTAGCCCAATTTATGGATTTTTGCCATTGCAACTCAACACGTGTGAGCTAGAACGTTGTCATTTTTGAATAGTGCTATTTTTGTTTCTAAATGTAGTCACTGTTGCTTCAAATCAATCAAATCAAATCTGTCTAACAGCTGTGTAAAAAATTCGCCTGTGATCGTTTCAATCTTTTCAAGGTAGTCGATGTTAATGATACCGCATGCATTCCTACAAACTGCCGCCATGACCCACCTTTGTCGACGTTCACCCGGAGAAGACCACGAGTCGGACCGTTCCCTCGTCTCTAGTGTCGCCCAGCACTTGTTTAAGGTGTTCACATGGTTGGGCTTATGGTCGAATGAGATCAATTGCGGCACCCATACCGCGCCTTTTCATATCAAATATATAAGCAAAATGTGATATACGTGCTCAGTTAATATGCCTAGGGCCTCGGCCACCTCATACACTTTCACTCTGTGATGGTCCTCTATCACTCCATGGAACGTTCAGCATCACTTGTGCGAGTACGTTCATAACGAAATTCTATAAACCAGTTCTTAGCCATTGTAGTTTATGGTGCCGTATACCAATGATATTTATCAAGCTTTTCGTTGTTCTCGGTGTTATTTTTTCTCGCAAAATAAAATGTTTATTCCATTTTTGTAAAAATTCTCAATGTTCTCTGATTTCATCCACAAACCAATTGACACATCTTGTTCAAACTTTAGCAGTTGTATACTAATACAGGGTGGTTAACAGGATCACCAGTCACGGAGTTATCAAACTGCATTTGGATTATACAACGTAACTTAAACTTTGGGCATAGAACTAGGCGTTGTCTTTAAAAATTTATAGATATAGATCTGGCCTTTCAGGTTGGGCCAACTATCCTCTTCAATATTTTCTTCATCATAATTGGTGTGATTCTTAAAACGGTTTCACTGGTCTTTGTTTGAAGCTAAACAGAATGTGAACTACTACTATATTCAACGAGCCAAGAAAATTAAGTATATTGTCTTCTTTTGCATGTCTTACATAGATCAAAATTTCCCTATTTCCTTTTTATGAGCAAAGTCATGTGCTTCAATTGTTTTATCAAAGGTTAGTCAAGATTAGCTGAAATTTTAATACATTATCCTACTTGTCAAATAAATGGCTGCCTATTTTATTGCCGTACATTAAACTATTAATTATTCATACTCAATAGACTCCTAGAGGGGCCTCAAATGTTTCAACATTTCACACAACAACATAAAAAAAACAAGAAAGGAACTTGCTCAACATTAGAATGAATTCATTACATGTGCATGTCCAATTTAAATTGACTTTTTCCATCCAATAACACAGCATTTTCATTCAGAATGTTCTGTTATGAAAAACATAAAAACGAAAACAAAAAAGCTTCGTACGAGTGTTTGAATACGAACTATGAGCGGTTGTTTTTTCAGTTCAGTTTAATATGTTTGACATTGTTCAACTTTGTTTCTTTTGTTTTAGCCATGACATGTCGCGCAATTAAATTGCTACATTGACACATCATGTCATTATGAAATTATTTGTTGAAAAACTTCAGGGAATCCAGGAATATTGTTGTTGTTTATTTTTTTGTAGTTTAATTTTTATTAAAAGTTTCTTATATTGTGCTGTTGCTGATGTTATGTTATGTTTTTTAATTAATTAATTTACCTGTATAGTCTAGTGTTACATGTTGATGTTGTGGATCATTTATTGAACAAGCACTGGCCGCACTGGCATACATATTAACATTAAAGGGTTCATGATATAAACTGGATTTGTCGATGGATTCATTATCTGGTTCCATGGTGACGGCCTGGAAAATAATAAAAAAAAAAAGAAAATCAGTACTTCAATTTGTATGTATTCTGGGTTCATATGAAAATGTGACTTTTATTCATCCAAATTAATTTCATCACAGACACTCGGCTTATATCTCCTTAATCGATTTCAAACTGTATCTTGCCGGAAGGACATAATGTAATTATTTCATTGGATATTAAGCTTTTTTAACCAACCATTAGTTAACTCTTCAATTTAAATTATTTAAAACGCTCTGCATTTCATTTGGTATTTTATTGATTTATTTCTTACCTTCATACCATTACAATTTACACGTTTACTCTCAACGCCACCCAATGTGTCGGGATTGAAATTATGTTGGAAGGCATCCAAAACATTACCGCCATGTCCACGTTTATTACGGGCAATTATCGCTAGTATTATGGCAACCAAAAGTAAAATAATTGTTGTCAGAACAGTGATTAAAATACCAACAAAACTAGAATCCGGTTCCTGGTCGATGGGTTTTGGTGAAATGACTAAAAAGAAATGTAAAAAAAAAACACAAAAAGAATCAACAAAAATAAACACAAGTATAAAAAATCACATTTACACTAAATAAAGATAATAAAACATTAGGATATACAAATTAAAAGGGGAAGGTAAGCCCATGGTACGAGTAAAGATTTCTAAATCGAAGAGGATACTTTTTTAAAAAACTCAACTTTAAAACGAATGGGAAAATTATAGGTGTTCTAGATCGACTGTACGATACCCTATAACAGGGTTTAGAGGCCGTATCTCTTCGGTCCAACTAATTCGATATAGAAAATAAATATTAACCAAATTTGAGTGTCATGGTTATTATTTTTTTTGGCTGCAGATATGAAAAAGTTCATATCGGATACTATATATATATGTGGACAAGGTCAAAAAAGGGGCCGATCCTGACCATATTTGGTAAAGTCACATATATTTTGAAAATATGTATAGATTGACAAAGAATTTCCATATGGGGTTTATTTTTAGACAAATGATAAATAGATGTAATAAACACACACAAACCCAATTTTATCGAGATCTATATGATAATTTGGATCTTATAGCATTTTAAGTCAATTTCATAGGGGTCATTTGAATGGGGACTAGGTCTGAACATAGACCGAATTTCACCAATAGCGTTCATCCTATGACCGATAAAAGCTTATATCCCAAATTTCATTAAATCATATTCATATTTGCGACCTGTAATTTGATTTCAAGGTTTACATGGACACAGACGGACGGACGGACATCGCTAAATCGACTCAGAAGGCGATTTTTAGTCAAGCGGTACAGTAAAAGATGGGTCTAGGTCAAATATTTTTGGTAGTTACAAACAGAAGCATTATACCCAAACCACATAGCGGTATAGGTATAAAAAATGTATTGTTTTAAGCAGACATTTTTTTTTTATTTTTTTATGAAAAGTTTAATAATACTTATTTGAGAAAAGGTAGAAAAAGGTTATTTTTTAACAAAAGCTACTATTTCAAAAAACGGTACTTTTTTAGGAAAATTTACTTTTTTAACAAGAGGTACTCTTTAGGAAAGGCTACTTTTTTAGAATAGGTACTTTTTTAAGAGTGGTACTTTTTAAGAAAGAATGCTTTCTTAAAAAAGAAAGAATGCTTTCTTAAAAAAAGGCACTTTTTGAAGAAAAGGTACATCTTTAAGAAAATTCACTTCTTAAGAAAAGGACATTGTTTACAAAAATGAACTTGTGTTTAGAAAAGGGGCATTTTTAGGAACAGCTAACTTTATAAAAAAAAATATCTTTAAGATAATGTACGGCTTTAATAAACGTCTTTTTTATAAGAAGTAACTTCTTTTTTTATGGTTAAGATTAAGGTTAAGTAACTTTACTTTTTTAAGAAATAATATGTTTTGTAGACATGCTACTTTTATAGGAGAAGGTTCTATTTATTTTTTATTTATTTATTTATTTATTAGTTATCTTAACTATAAATACCTAAGATAACTTAAATATAGCAATGGCAGCTATGGCCTTCAGCTAACGATTAATATATAAAATATGGCAATGGCAATAGTGGTCTTCAGTTAGTGCATAAATATAGAATATGAATATAAATATTTACATTTGATTTTGAAGATAATCGCTATACATATATGAGTACATGGTTATTAAGTATCCTTATATATATTAGTTCTTATCAGGAAATGGAGTAATATTTTGATGTTATTAAGGGAAGGGTGGGAAAGGTATTCGATGGGGTTTCTATTAAAGATTTGATTCCGAGTTGCGACAAATTTAGTGCAGGTGTATAATATGTGTCTGATCGAGATGAGATCTGTACCACAAAATTGGCATATGTTAGAAGTGTTTGGATCTGTAATGTGTTTGTGGGTAAGATTAGTATGTCCTAATCTTAATCTTATAAATTTAATTAGATTTTTGTTGCTAATGAATTTGCCATAGTTAAAGTTTAAGTAGCTTTTAATATTGGTTTTGTCCTGATTAATTTCTTGATACCAGTTGGATGTTTTCGACCATTTGTCCGTTTCTAAATTTATTTTGTTTTTAATGTGATTAAGAATATCGTCAATATTTAGGTTATCTGTTTGAATAAGTGGAGATTTTAGGGATAATTTTGCTCTCGAGTCAGCGAATTCGTTCCCAGGAATTTGACAATGACCTGGGACCCATAGTATTCTGACTTTAGGATAGTTATTAATCAGAAAATTTCTGATGTATGTGGAGTAATAATTGTTGTGGTGGGGGTTCTTTATTGATTCTATAGAAGAAAGTGAATCAGTGCAAATGATTGTTCTTGTCATGTTATTTTTTATATATTTTATTCCTTCAAATATGGCTATTATTTCTGCTGAGAAAACTGTGGAAAATGTTGGAAGAATAGAAGTTTTAATTACGGAGTTTATGGTTGTTAAGCTATATGTGACACTATTGTTGTCTTTGGAACCATCCGTGTATATAATTCTATAGTTGTAAAAAGTTTCCGTGATTTGTTTGAAACATTTCTTATAAACGACAGCTGGCGTGGATGATTTAGGAAAGTCGTTTAATGAAGTGATTAAACAATCCGGATGAAGGTGCCAAGGAGGGTAGGAAGATACTACACTATTATTTATAGGTCTAAATGGGAGATTATTATTTCTAGCAAAGTTGCTAATACGACTTAAGACCGATTGCATTTTATTTAAATTTGGTTTGTTAGCTAACTTATTAGTTATCTTGAATATAGGAGAGCCAGAACTGTTTAAAACATTTCTTAGTAACTTGAAGGTAATAATGTTTTTTGTGGTTTCGAGTGGTTCAATTCCAGCTTCGTGTAGCATATTGTAAATAGGTGTGGTTCTAAAAGCACTGAAGTTAATTCTGATTGCTGAGTTGATTATCGATTTGATCTTTTGTATTTAGTATTTAGCAGCAAATCCGTATAAATAAAAACCATAATATATTTTTGATAGAAGTAGTGCCTTGATTGCCGAGGTTATTGAATATATATTACAATTAAACTTTTTGTTTGATAAACATTTGATTATGTTTAATCTTCTTGTTAAATCAGTTAAGATGTATTGGATATGGTCGTTCCAATTGTACCTTTTGTTGAGTATTACTCCCAATATTTTAAGGGAATTGATATTTTCTATGGTAATAGAGCCCGCAGAGACGTTGGGGATGCAAGATTTTTTTCTGCAAATGTGTAGATGTTTGCATTTCGATAATGAGAGCTCGGCACCCGAGTAGTTGCACCAGTTATTTATGTAATTTACCATTGGTTCAATATTGATAGTTTGATTCTTTTCCTTACCAAGTTTTTTGATTATATAGAAGTCGTCGGCATAAGCGCAAAAATTATATTCCCTAAGTGATAGTAGATGTTCACTTAGTTTGTTATACGATATTAGAATTAATATTACGGAAAGAGGGGATCCTTGCGGAATCCCATTATATAGAGGGTATAGTTTGGAGTATTGGTTATTGATTTTTACTCTTATTTGTCTATTCGTTAAAAAATTCTTAACATAACATATTATATTAGGTCCTAAGCCCCATTCTATGAGTTGTTGTACTATAGTGTGTATGCCTATCTTGTCATAAGCTTTTGAAAAATCTAATGAAATTATTGAAGAGTGGTTTTTATGCGATAGAGAATCGGTAATAAGGTGATCTATATATAAGTGTACATCCGTTACTGATTTGCCCTTCTTGAAACCTAGTTGGTGGGAACAAAGAAGTTTATTTGTAGTAACAAACCACCATAGGCGATTAGGAACTATTTTGTCTAAGAGTTTAGGTATGCATAAATTTAATGAAATGGGTCTATATGATTTCAGTTTGGTCTTATCCATGTTTGGTTTCGCGATCGGTGAGATGGTGCTTATCTTGTAAAATTGTTCATTATTTGGTTGTAAATGTTGAGCAGTCTATGTTTGGTTTTAATATTCAGGTTTTTTATCATCGGATAAGATGCCGGGAGTATTTCCCTTCATTTTGCTGAGCGCGAAGTTAAGTTCTGTTAGAGTTATATTGTCCTCAATTACAATAGCCTTATGAGTTGGGTTAATTCCCGTGTGATTGTTTATTGTAAAATATTTATTTGTCCTAAAATTGGTTGAAAAATTTCGGTCATGTGATTCAGAGGACCAGTATTTTCCAAATTCTTCTGCTATAGATTGCTTGTTAGTTAAGTATTGATTTGTGTTATCTAAGGATTGAATGGTATATATAGTTTGTGGTAAGCTGAGACCGCAGAATGTTCTTATATTGGACCAAATTTTGTTTGTTGGTGTGTCGGGGTTAATTTTCGCTGTATATGTTGAAATTGACTTGGATTTTGCAATCTTTAGTTCCTTTCTGAACTTTGCAGCTGATCTTTTATAGTTTATTATGTTGTTAGTGCTAATGTTTCGCTTAAGAATGTACCAATATCTGTTTTTATCCTTTTTTAACTCATTTAGGTAATTACTCCACCATGGTACTGTTTTTCTAATGGATGGATTTATTTGTGGGATTGAGGAACTAGCGCTTTGAAGTATAATTTTTTGCATGTTCGATGCTTCCTTATTAATATTGTTACTAATCGGGCGAGCATTGTCAAATTTTAATGTAAGTTCATTAAATTTTTTCCAGTCAGCTTTGTTAATTATGAATTTTGGTCTTGGTTTAGATGAAATTTCGTGAGGAGGAATGAAGAGATTTATAATGATAGGAAAATGATCACTACCATGTAGATCATCTTCAGTTTTCCAATTAGATTGAAGGTGTAAACGGGTAGATCCAAAAGATAAGTCAATGTGTGTTAGGGAATGGTGAGAGCTATAGTGGGTTGGGGAACCATCGTTAAATATAATATAGTTTGTTTGATTAATATAATCAGCCACTGTGTCACCCCTTTGGTTATTATTAGCAGAACCCCATAGGGAGTGCCAGCTGTTAAAATCGCCTGTTATTAGCACATCATTATCAAATTGATCATACATGTTTTTTAATGTGTTAAGATTAAATGTTTTAGTAGGCGGTATGTATGTGTTTATAATTGAAAATTTAGTTTTTGCTTGTATAGTTGCACAAACGGTATCAAGATCGTTGGGAAGTGTGTGGACTGTAAATTGGAGAGAGTTATGGATTAGGAGTGCAACTCCCCCGTAAGAGTGAGTTGCCGAGTTTTTGAACTGCATTTTGTAATTTAAAGGAATAGGAAGACCAACAAGGGAGTGAAAGTGTGTCTCTTGAAGAGATACTATTTTTGGGTTGTATTTTTTTAGTAGTAATTGTAGTTCATTAAAGTTGTTAGTATATTCCCTAATATTCCATTGAATGATATTGATACTCATAATGAATAAGATAATTTAAGTAAGTTATTAATAACTAATAGATAAATAATTGAAATAGTGTAAAAAAGAGAACTACTTATGAATAACAACTACTTACAAAGATCCCACCCAACAATACCCCCGACTGCACCGAGAACCCCATCCCCAAAATTTATAAAAATTTTGTAAAGGGAATCCATCAGCACCACCGGGGGACAGCCTAGATAGGATCACGCAAGCAGTCTATTGTTGCATCAGCTCTTCTTCAACGATAATATCAATATTATCGTTTTTGAGTTTCTTACTGGTCTTACTTTTGGCTTTTAACTGTGATTTTAAACGATTGGATATATTTCTAGGAAATATTTGAGTAGAAGTACGGGGTCTCAAAGTATAGCCGGATGTTGTAGGTTCTATAATGTTGGGTTTAGGCTGGCTGCACGTGTGAGTACTCTGGCCATTATCCTTGTTTGAGTTGAGAGCGGCTGAGTTATTATCGGTGTTGTTTGTTGTTGAATTGGATGTATCTTTCAGTATTGGATCATCATAGCTTATCAGTTGTGCTCGGTATGGTGTTGAAGCAGTAATGGATGAAAATGACTCGTGCTTTGTTAGTTGTCTTTTGTTGTAGATTTTTTCAGCTGTTTTGAGACTTGTTTTTTCAATGACTCTGATTGCCTGAATTTCTTTGTTTTTTATGAAGATTGGGCAACTTTTATCCTTGGCGGAATGTTTAACATCATTTTTCCTTACAATTAATGCAACACATTTCATTAGTACATTGCTCATTAATATCAACATTGGTATGATTGAGATTGCCACAGTTGTAACATAACTTCTGATATTCACAGGTTTTTTGTACATGACCGTAGTGTAGGCAGTTGTTGCATCTCATTGGTGTCGGTATATATGGACGTATGTAGATCTTCTCGTATCCCATGTATACATATTCTGGTAGATTAATGGATGAGAATGTAAGTATTAATAGTCCAGTTTCAATTAATTTTTCATTTTCTTTCCTTAAAATTTTTTTTACTTCTGCAACTTTTTGAATAGACATATTGATTAGAATTTCTTCCTCTGGGACTCCAAATAAGTCAGATGAGTAAATAACACCTCTAGAAAAATTTAGGAATTTATGCTCAGAGACGTCAATTTTGATGTCGTCACTCATAGCTGTAAGCTTAATAAGTTTATTTGCTTGAATACTGTTTTTAGTTTTAACAAGAATAGTTCCATTACGAAGTTTTTTGCATTCCGCTACTTCACCATTACAAGTCGAATCGATGACTTTTTTTATTAGAAACGGAGAGACATTAGAGAGATCACTTTTGCTTTTTGTCCTTGTAATTACAAGATACTTAGGACCATTTGAATTTAAAGTTATTGTTTTTGAAAAATCATAATCCAAGCCTGTTGTGTAATTAAATTTTTGTTTTGAAATCTCAGGGGGATCAGGTGGCTTCATTGTTTTAAGTTTCCCCTCACTGTTCTTCTTTTTAAGTCTTTATGCTTAGTTGTTTTTATATATATTTTTTTTTGTGGTATTAACCGTTAAGTATTATTGTATTATATGCGTATCACTAGTTTAAGTATATCAAAAACTCCGCTCATACGATGTTGTCAGTTCGTATTAACATTTGTGACTGAGGAGAAGGTTCTTTTTTAAAAACATCTACTATTGGAAAAAAATACTCTTTTAAGAATATGTTCCTTTTAAATGAAAATTCACTTTTTTAAGAAAACACTTTATTAAGAAAAGGCGCTTTTTAAAATAAAATTACTTTTTTAAGAAATTGTACTTTTTAAGAGAAGGTATTATTTTAAGAAAATGTATTTTTTAAGAAGAGGTACTTTTGTTTAAGAAAAGGTACTTTTTTAAGATATGGTACTTTTTTAAGTAATGCTACTTTTTAAGAAAAGTGATTTATAAAGAATAGCAGTTCTTTTGAGAAGCTGTATTTCTTTAAGAGAAGCCTGTTTTAAAAAAAATTACTTTTTTGAAAAGTTTCTTTCTTTAAGAAAAGTAGTTTTGTTAGAGATGGTACAGTTTCTTAGAAAAATTTCTTAGTTAAGTAAATTTTTCTTTGCAAGAAAAGGTGTTTTTTAAGAAGTGGTATCATTTTAAAATAATGTATTTTTAAGCTAATTTATTTTTATATAACTTTTTTAAGAATTTGGACTTTTGTATGTGTGGAAAAAAAATGCTTATAAAGCTAATTTTTAATACTGATTCAGACCCTCTAGTAACATAGAAATGTTTCTATAATAATTTAAAATTTATTTACATTAAGAGATTTATTTTAATGTAGCGAAAAATTAATTTGCGACCCCATACAGAATGTATAATCCTGATTTTTTATAACAATTTGAGTCGAATAGCTATGTCCATTTCTCTTTTGTTTCCAATAATGTCGCCCAGTTTTCTATTATGCCTAAAATGTGGAGATACCTCTAAAAAGTGCTATAGAATATCATATAAAAACTAAAAATAGAGAAATATATATATATATATATATATGTTAGAGAATATGTGTGCACATACAGTTTTGGTTTGCTTGTTATTTTTATTTTGTTTTTTCTTTGTTGTACATGTGAAAGATTGGTTTATCGATAAGAGTAAGAGCCAGTGAAGACAACTTGGCGCTTCTCATGTTAGATTTAGCGCCTTCTTACTACCCATAAAACGCAATTTTTTCCATTTCGTGCCTTCTTACAACAACGCTAAATTGGCATCCTGCATTTTGTATTCTTTGTGCTTTAAGTGCCTTTCAAATACAACGGTTCATATTAAACTAAATTGTATATCGTATTTAAATAACTTCGCCCCAAATTTTTTGACCAAAGAGATTAATAATTGGTTGTCTTATTCGTCGGTTAGATACAAATTATATAGAAAGATATATAAGTTGATTAAAATGATTCCTAAGATAAAATCCGATTTCTACAGAAAGAGCCATTAATGCAATATCGTTTGACACGAAGCACAGTGGCACCCTTAGAACTCATGAGGTTGCAAAATTCAAAAACTTCATGTACGCTTACGATGTTTTGAATAGAATATTTCAAAGATTACAAATATGTTACCTCCAATAAAATCAGATTTTGAGTTTAGAAGATATAGCCCTTCAAATTTCACCGATTTTCAGTTTAAAAAAAACACAGAAATTTAAAACAAAAACTAGGCAACTAATCGGAAATATTTTATTTCTATTGATTTTTGTTTTTATTCAGTATATTATACACAAAATTCTATTTGCTTTATGTTTCTCCAGGTATATCGCTATTTACCAACTGGCCATTTTTTGTCACTATTTTTCAACTTTGATGGAAAATAAAAAAAGGCATAATTTTTTATATCCGCCATATTTGATTATTTCCTTACCTAATTCAACATAGTCCAGCTGCTGCCTCGACTGCCGGGCAATAGTGTTTCAGTTTTGCAATGGAATGGCCGGAACTCATAAAGAACACGGTTGAGGACATTAAAGAACAAATTGATAAGATAATGCCCGCAGTTCTGAAAATTAGAGAAGGAAAATATCTTGACTGTAGGAACGAGGTCCACCTGACCATGGTTGGTGGAAAAGTCGTAAACGAACTTACACATATAACCTCAACATTGTCATGTTCGATTTGCAGAAGGACGCAAACGAACATCGGAAATTTGAACGACTCTACAACCGAGGAGAGCAATTATGAATATGGAATCTTACCAATGCACGCAGGGATAACATTTATGGTGTGTTTTGCTAAAATTGGGTTATAGCCTTCAACAAAAGGAGGAACACTCTGATTCTAACACATTAGATAAGGACAAAAAAAAGTTTAGAAATAACAGAATACATGACGCCTTTTTCAAAGAACTTGGACTAAAAGTAGACTACACCAGGCACAGATACGGGAACTCAAACCATGGAAACACTTCTTGTTGGAAACTTTTCGAATCACTAAAAGATTGGGAACGAATACTTTAAACTGCAAATAAAAGGTTAACTCTACAAAATATGGAGAATATGCTTCGAAAACTGTATTATTTTTGGTGGAAGTATATCCGCTATAGACCATAAAATATTGGCGCATGGTAAAGATATAATTGAATATCAGTCTTTGCCTATTGGAGAGCTTTCCGAAGAAGCTCAGGAGTCCCTGAACAAATTTTATAAAAATCACAGATGCTCAAATATGGCATCAAGGGTGTGCCAAAATTAGGACCTCTTCAATATGCTGACAAAATTTTCCGATCCACTTATTTCATCTCTGCCGCATGTGAATCCCGAAAAGACTTAGAGTCCAATAATTCCAGTTCAGAAATAATTAATCTATTAGATATACCTTCAGCTGAGAATTATTATAATTATTTTAAATCAAGTCGAAGAAATGAATTCGGAAAAAACTTGAAAAAGAAACATCAAAAATATAAAATGATTAAAAGTCATGTGTTTGAGTTAACATCAACATTATTTTTTCATGCCATTAACATATCTCAACTTTGCTAACCCACAGGTAAGCCGTAGCACGTAGATTGTACACTTATTTCATAGGCTGGAAAATTATATATCTTATGTCTTTCAACTTATTTGATTATCTCAACTGGTTCAAATGTTATGATTTTATCAACAAAAAAACTCAAATGGCACCACTGTACTACGCTCTTAAAAGATATGTACAATGACCCAAAACCAGCCTGAATTGGGACTTGCAAGAAACTTGCAGTGTAGGCCAGCAGTTTCCGCTGACGTACTTCTTCAAGAATCTTGCAATATCTGAAATCAGCCGGTCACAAGCCCGGGAAAATTGGCGAGTGTTTGAGGCAAAGGAGGGGTCCGATCCTCAGTCAGATCAGACCACCCTATAAAAACATGATGAGTACAACTATAAATTTTAACTCTGCAGGCGGTAGTCGGACTCAGTCCACAAATCCACCCATACTGCCATCGTCCACCCATACTGCCATATGTCAGTATGGCCGGGACAGTATATTTGCAGGTCCCAAACTCATCGAACCCATGTGATTACCACAGGCTTGGTTAGCGGTCATATTACTGCTGGTACCACTACTCAGGTGACCTCAGGCCTGAATAGTGGACAAGATACTGCGGAGCACAAGTCAACACCTTTCAGACAGACGAACATGGACGTGGTTTCGGATAGTCACACTTGTGATCAACTGTATAGAAGAACTCTTATATGAAACAGATGAGTATGACATCCGTATGGTATAATCTGAATCGGTAGGTAAGGTGGGTGCTGCATCCAAACAGAGGGTCAAAGGTGGCTCAGAGGAGGCTAACTCAAAAGGGGCCCGTCTGAAAAGTGTAGAAGAAAAGAGGGAGGTAGGCTACAAACGCTAACTAAAATTCCTAAGACAGATGAGTCAGAAAGATCCAACTACCTTAAGCGCCAAGGACAAGCGTTTGCGGCGAAAACATGAGTTTCACGTACGGGGGTATGAATCAAGGATGCATACCACCATGATGGAGGTCAGGCCACCCAAACCTGCAACAGGTCAGGGCAAAGCTGTGCAGACCTCAGGTAAAACTGAGCCGCAGAGCCACTCTGAAGCGGTCATAATGGAACCAGCAACTCCTAGCGCTTGTAGAACGAACACGACCATTCATTCGAAGGTGCCTCCTGTATGTTCTTCCACCCCAAGTGGCACACATGCAGCCTGCCCTAAGAATGGTGGGGATCGAGGCGCAAAATCCAAGATCGGAGACAGTTTTACCGAAGGATCGGTAGTACATCCTCTTCCCAAAGAGGCACTATTGACCCTAAGGTAACTTCATCCAAATCTGCTGGAAAGCAGCAAAGCGGTTGAAACCTTCAACTAGCATGACTACGGCACCTGAGCTAAAAGTGGCCATCAAAGATCGAAACCATCCGGAAAGAAGAATGGCAACGGACAGATGGTTACTGCTGGAGAAAAGGATTCTGAGGGCACTAGTTGACACATTGAAACACAGTGAGGATGACTCCTTCACTGCGTTTGATGGCGCCGTCAAAAAGTGGTCAAGATTGTAGGATGCGGAAATGAGAAAGCTTTAAACTTCCTCAAGACGTTATCCCAGACCTTGACGAACTTTAGCCCAATATGAAGACCGACATAGTCCCCATTGATCAAATCCCCTATCAGACGACCGTGAAGGAATGGGTTACTCCTCCAATTATGGAGGATGAAGCCATACTGACACTGATTAAGTGTCAAAGGGGCTTCGTCCAGATGATTGGAGAATCATCAGGGGAAGGGCGACAGACAAGGGAGAAGGAAAAAATCTCTGGCTTAAGATCAGCTCAGAGTCTCTCCGGCTTCTGCGTTTCTCCAAAGGACGAGTAAATTATGGGTGCCAGTTGAAGATGATTCTTCCCGGACGAGAAATGCAGCAATGAGTCCCAGCGGCATGAAAGTGGTGTAGATTAATCCACATCACTGTGAAGCAGCAACAGACGACTTGCTGCGTTTTATCGGGAGGGAGAGGGTGGACGTTGCTTTAATTCAAGAACACTGGTTGTTGGGCAACAAGGTTCGAGGATTAAGGTTACAGAATTTCATGCTTCTTTGTCAATCGGGGGAAGGTAAGACACGCTGCTATATTTTCTTTAAGAAAAATAGTAATTTGTTCTTAATGTCTCATTACAGCAATGGCGACCTAACCGTGACGGCACCTGAGAGGAGGGGTATGCCGAAACTCGTCCTAGCATCAATGTATCTGCTTTATGAGAAGTACGACCCCCCATCTACAGCAGTAAGATCTCTAGTCGGAGAATGTATGACCAAGGGTCACGATCTGGTGAATGGAGGCGATGCCAGCGCTCACCACACCTTATGGGGAAGCACTGGCATTAAAGCAGAGGTGAGTCCTTACCTTATAAACACTTATTTGATTATAGCGTCTAGGGGAAATAGTCCCATTTTCTAGGAGTAGGGACCAGGTTATTGATATAACTTTAGTATCGAATTCGGGCACTATTAGAATTCTGGACTGGAGGGTATCCTTGGAATGTTCTTTTTCAGACCATTACAGGCCAATCTACAGCATTAACATCTCTTTGGGGCGATTGATTCCATATCGGAATCCGGCGAAGGCCAACTGGGTCAAATTCCGCAGCCTTGTGCGGAATCTACCGCCTCCGAGTATAGAAGGGCCGGTCAGCATTCAAGATGTGGAGACCTCAGCACGTCCAGGAGCTTAAGCTACTCAGAACAGAAACTAGAAAAGTCTTTAATAAGGCGAAAAAAGACAAGAAAACTGAGTACGGGGATAATTGCCGTCTCAGTTTTATTGCTTTCAAAAAGGCGATACGTAGGGCTAAGAGGAAATCATGGGCCAGTTTCTGTGAGGAACTTGAGGTAGCTAGCGAAGCGGCAAGGCTTCGCAAAATCCTTTCCAAGGACCAGAGCACACCGGGTTTTCTTATGAAACCTGACGGCAGTTTCGCGGAAAGCAGCAAAAACACTATCGAACTTCTAATGGACACTCACTTCCCGGGTGGCAGAGATAAGATGATGGAAGACACATCAGCCGCAGTTCCTGAGTATGGGTAAATTAGATCAATAGTGGACGAAAGCAAAGTAGAGCGGGCGGTATGATCATTTAAGCCCTACAAGTCAGCAGGGCCAGATGGTATATTCCCGGCTCTTTTGCAGGAGTCCTTAGAGACAATTATGCCATGGCTACCAATGATTTTTTCAGGCAGCCTGGCATCAGGGTACATACCAAACGAATGGAGAGAGGTTAGAGTGGTCTTTATCCCCAAGCAGGAAGGATAAACCACAATACCACAAATGACTACAGACCTATCAGTCTATCATCGTTTTTACTGAAAACATTGGAGAGACTGGTAGATGTCTATGCGAGAAGTAAGCTCACCCTGACAATTTCTGTAAAGCTCAACATGCATACCTCAAGGGAAGGTCAGTGGATACAGCTTTACACGAAGTAGTGGGAACGATTGAGGATGCCCTTCACTATAAAGAATATGTTTTGGCTTCTTTCTTGGACGTGGAAGCCCGGGGTAGTACGGGCACGGATACACAGATAACCTTGTGGACGGGCAACATGCTGAAGAGCAGGGTGGTAAACTCGAAAATACGTGAGGCGGAAGCGAGGAAGGTGGTGACGAGGGTAACTCTACAAGGGGGAATTATATCTCCTCTCTTATGGAACCTGGTGATCAATAAAATCCTACAATCTTTCGACAGAATGGGCACCAAAGTGGTCACCTATGCTGATGATGTTGTGCTTCTGGTCAGAGGTAGATTTCTATCAACGATCGGTGGTCTCATGGAGTTGGCATTAGGTAAACTCGTGAAATGGGCAAAGGAAAATGGTCTGGGGTCAACCCTTCTAAGACCGAGTTGGTTCTCTATATTAGAAGAACGAATGTACCTGAGTTCAATGTTCCAAGACTGGACGGGAGGACACTGGTACTGTCAAAAGAGGCGAAGTATTTGGGTGTTATTCTGGACTCTAAACTCACTTGGTCGAGGAACGTAGAGGAAAGGACTAAGCAGGCGTTATGTGTTTTCTGCACCTGTAGGAGGACGTTTGGGAGAATATGGGGTCTCAAACCGCAGATCATCAACTGGATGTATTGTGCGATAATTAGACCTATTTTGACCTATGGCAGTCTGGTGTGGTGGGGAGCTGTGAACGTAAGGTCCAGACTTTCTGGACTCATGTAGGTAGAGAGATTGGCCTGTCTGGACACGTCCGGAGCCATTAGATCGACACCACAGGCGGGACTGGAAGTAATGCTGAACATCATGCCTATTGCTATTTTCATCAAGAGCACGGCAGCGAAAGTGGCTCTCCGTTTAAGAGAGTCATATAAGCTGAAACAAAACTCATGGGGACACGGTACAATACTGCGGACAATGTGCGGGACACAAATTGATCGGGAAACCGATTATATGTCACCGGTGATGAACTTTGGGGGTAATTTTACGATCCAAATACCGACTAGGGAAGAGTGGACAGCAAACTCTGCGATCTCAGTGTATACCGACGGTTCGAAGATGAAAGAGGGTGCAGGTTCAGGGGTCTACTCCGAGCAACTTGACATTCAGGTAACTCGGAGAATTCCTGACAATTCTAGTGTTTTCAAGGCCGAGATTCACGCAATTCTCATTGCAACGAAAATAATTCTGGAACGGGATATGGATCCAACGACCATTAATATTTTCGTGGACAGTCTTGCTACTCTCAAAGCTTTGAAATCGAGGACAGTTAGATCGAAGTGTGTGAGAGAATGTATCGAGTCGCTCGACCGGATCCGGCAGGATACCGTAAGGCTGATATGAGTTCCAGGACATAGTGGGGTTAAGGGAAACGAGCTGGCTGACGAGTGCGCGCGGAAAGGCTCAGCTTCTCTGAGCGGGACGATGGACACTGATATTAGAATCCCTCTATCAGAGCTGTCTAATCTGATTCAGGAGGCAGTGGATCTTGAAATAAGGACAAGGTGGAAGCAACTGACCTCTTGCAGAATATCCCAAATGCTATGGCCCTTGCCTAATCCAAGGAGAACGAAATCACTCCTTGGTTTTGGTAATGGGCAAAAGGGTTTTTTTTTCACTTTTCTTTCACTTTTTCACTCTTTCACTTGTTCCTTTTTTTCCATACCCCTTACACTATATATCTGTGCTCTTTAATCTCTATTCCTATCACTACCTTTCCGGCACTTTCTAAATGGTATCACAATGGGCCATATGGCCTCTGAGTGTAGTTTTGACAATAATATTGAATTGATTGTTGACTGAATTCATAAAGTCTGTTATTTACGAGCTAAGAGCTACATTGTCATCTGATTTAAAAACAAAAATAAACTTTAATCAGCGTGGACATCATATTTCAAAAACAAAGGAATGTAAAAGATAAAAAAGAGAAAACTACGGAAATTTTCTCAACAACATAACCCTATAAATGGAACAATAGAGACAGAACTGATATATTTTGCATTAAAGTGTCGTTGTCGTTGCAGATATATTGAATTCTCAATACTCAAACGTTAATTAATATAAAGAATAAAATGCCTTTAGGCACTGTTAATTCTTTAATATATCTTAAGTATTGAGTAAAGATCAAAAATGCTACCTGTATTAATTATAAAATTCCAGCAAATATTGCTATTAAAGTTAGTTCTCTTCAAACATACCAGAAATCAAAATTTTATATTAAAGCAATACTATAATATTGATATAAAGTGTAAATATTTCATTAAATACTAGATGATATCAAACTTACAAATAATGTATAGGGCCTCTGAAAATTAATACAAATGAATTTCTGTGTTTAGAAACATATAACTGGCGGTTTCTAGTGCTTTTAGTTTCACTTTTAGCGCTTTTTGGGAGTACTGATTTGCGATTTTTTCTTGGACAAAGTTGGCATCGCTGGTAAGAGCAGAACCATATGGTTTTGTTATCAGTTTTATTATCACTAGCAAATTTCAGCGCTCGAAATTCGAGTGCAATTTCTAGGCAGCTTTATTTTTCAACTTAACCAATTCACAAACCAACGCTTTTATGGTTTACTATTATTGTGAGTGAAGATAACAAACTCATTAACAAAAACATTAACAAATTTAATTAAACACACATAGGATATGTATAATTTTATGTATGTGTTGGTAGCATATTTGTATGCAATTTACTCAAAATAAAGGAAAAAAATTAAAAATTTGTAAATCTGCAAAACGGGTAAAAAGAAATACCTTTCAAATAATATGCATTTGGTAAAAATCAGGATGAAATGGTAGAACAAAACATCGGTCACAAGAAATCGCCAAGCCTATTAATATTATTCTTTTCATTACACCGTTGAAAGACAATTTGAAAATTATTGCAAGTTTTTCCAATTTTTTTTTAATTTTTTCAATTTAATTGGTTGTAAAATAATTATAAAAACTAAAATTTTTTTAAGTATTTATACATTAATTTTTATGTTTTTGGGAGAATTTTTTTATGGACGTCTTATATGAACAACCAGTTGTTCCACTATTTTTATATATTATTGGAAATAATTAATTTTGAATTATAATGGAATGGTGGGATAGTACCAACTGCTGAAATTTTAGTTCGGATTTTAGTAATGAATGACATGGCATCTGAGGATCATATAATGATCATTCTTCCCAATATTTTGGGCCATAGTGAAGTGTGATGAGGGGTACATATAAAATGTAAATTGAAAAATATTAATAAACAAATATTCCATAAGCCAAATGAGTGCACATTTGTGGTTTCGTTCTTGTTCAACGGGTTGTTTTCTGTCCATTCATTCATTCATTCATTTTTTATAAATTGTATATTCTTTTTGTTATTCCAGTTATTTGACTAGCTTTAGTTTTTAACATTATAGTCTTACATATATAAACATAGAATGGGATATCATGTTGTTGCAGGATACATATTGTATTATCATGTTTGTTGTGCTTCATCTCAACGTTAGAATTGCAACAATTTTTTATTTGTGCCATGTTTATCAAAGAAAAAATATGTGTAAATATGTATGTAATGTTACAACCAATCTTTGTGTTGTGAATTTTTATGCTGTGGCTGTGACCAGCAAAATTATAAAGATGAACATTTTATAACAAAACGCTGTTGTTCTGAATTGTTTTTAGTGCAGAACAAAGTCAAAGGTGCTCGGTATATCTATAATATTAATAAGCAAGGCGATTTCTTGTGACCGATGTAAGTTTCACAGTTTTACCCCAATTTTGACAAACAATTTATCATTTGAAAGGTATTTCTTTTTAGCTGTTACCTAGATTTACAGATTTTCATCGTCTGGAAAATTTTGTTGGAGTTCTGATTGTTTGAAGTTGCACAAACATATACATAAAATTATACAATGCAATGTGTGTATTTATTAAATTTGTTAATATTTTTGTGTTAATGTGTTGAGTTTTTCTTCATTTAAAATGAGTTCAATTGTGAAGCATACCTTTAGGGTCTTTATTAAATGAAAAAATAAAATTGCCTAGATTTTGCACTCGAATTTCGAGTGCTGGAATCTGCCTGTTTTAATGAATATAATTTGCAATTTAGAAAGTATTTAAATTACAATACTGTTATTCCTATTCATATTACGTTAATCTATATAAAAACTGTTGGTATTATATTATATTTATATATACTTTTCTTTATTAAATTTTATAACATTTAATTTAAGCATTATTAAAAATGTTAAGAATATCATCCCACAAACTTTGTTGGGTTCTATATTTCTATATTTTTTTATTGCATTCTTTTTTTGTGTGTTGTTTTTTTAAACAAGTTGGGCTTATGTGGTGTGAAAATGTGGAAAAAATATTTTTGTAATATTTTCCGGTTTGCTGCGGTTAGGTGTCCTGGTTTATTTTTCATGGAAAATTTATTAAAAACAAATTTTTCTTTTAAAGAAATTACTCCAAAACGAAAAAGACAGCAGAATAATGGACAAAAGGTGGAGTATGATTAAAGAACGGCAATGGTGTGTATATGTAGTTGGTATATGAGAATTGTTAATGGGCAAAAGTCATACGTTTAAAGCAAAATTATTCTTAACTATTAAATCGAAACCAACTATTTTTTCTTATAACTTTATCGTACCAATAATGATCATCGGATCATTAAATATTCAGTTTCTAAGGTCCATAAAAGGCATAGAAACTAAACAGTAACTCGAAAAATTTGTGTGGGATTATCAGTTAAGTATTTATTGTCTGGAGATATATGTTGAAGTGTATATGGGATGTGATTAATTTATGGGGACTAGTTAAAAATGAGCCCTATTACAAACGTTACGGTGTTTTAAAATTCACATCGATGACTTTAAATAAAGAAGAACAGTATGCAACGAATATATATATACTAGCAGATTCCATCAGTCGAAATTCGACTGCAATTTCTAGTCAACTTTATTTCTCAACTTAGCCAATTCATAAACCAACACTATTTTAGTTTATAATTATTTCGAATTAAGAAAACAAACTCATTAACAAACACATTAACAGATTTAATAAACACCCACATAGCATATGTATAATTTTATGTATGTGTTAGTAGCAACTTCAAATGCAATTTACTCAAAATAAAGAAAAAAAAATAAAAAATCTGTAAATCTGCAAAACCGCTAAAAAGAAATACCTTTCAAACAATGTACGTTTGGTCAAAACCGGGATAAAACGGTGGAACAAAATATCAGTCACAAGAAATCGCCTAGCCTATTGATAATATATATATATATATACTTTATTATACCGATTGGCTTAGAAATACTTTCAAAGTCGATTTAGCGGAGCAGTCAAACTACAGGTTGCAAATATAAATATATTTAGTATGTTTATGAGCGTTTTCTGCCATATGACAATCGCTATTAAGATTTTTGAAAATTGATTTGAGTTCAGACCCTGGCGTCATACAACTAACCCCATAAGATCAGTATTATCATATTAATAGTAGTCAAGTTTGGATTAATAAACAACCATTTATTTATTTTTATTTATTTATTAATCTATGGAATTAATCTTTACAGACTATTTATAAAAACAGATTCCAGCCCCCGAAATTCGAGTGCGAATTCTAGGAAATTTTATTTTTTTATTAAATAAAGACCCTAAAGGTATGCTAATCAATTATAGCACATTCACAAATCAACACAAAAATACAAACCCTTTTTTATTACAAACACTTTAACAAATTTAATAAACACATACATAGCATTGTATAATTTTATTTTATGTATGCGTTAGTAGCAACTTCAAATGCAATTTACTCAAAATAAAGGAAAAAATTAAAAAAATCTGTTAATCTGCAAATCGGCTAAAAAGAAACACCTCTCAAATAATATACGTTTGTTCAAAATCGGGATAAAACGGTAGAACAAAACAGCGGTCACAAGAAATCGCCTAGCCTATTAATATTATAGATATTTGAAACAATTTAATTGATTATTATATGTTTATATAAATTATTAATTTATAATTCTATGATATTTGTATTTGAAGAAAAATCAATAAATCTACAAAGCTTATTAAATTCGATATACATTCGTCTAAGCGGATGACCGTTCGTGTAATTTGATCTATAAAACTGGACAGAAAAAGGTGAAAAGAAACGTGTTGGCCGTTTATGTAAATATTGAAATATTGTTGATTAGGAAACCAGAACAAACATAACCATTAATTATGTTCAAAAGAAACGAAACGTTCGGCACAGATCTGCACCTTTTTAAGGTTGGCAGCTTAATAAGTGTGAGTTTGCTCTTATAGGACCGAAGATTTAATGGGTTAAAATTTAAAATTCGAAGACAGAATAATAGGAATTATTTTGTATCGATTCAATGCTATCAATATGAGTTTCATAGGTAGGGTCCCATACAACAAAGTCATATTCCAAAATAGATCTCGCAAGTGACATGTATAGTGTTTTTGTATATATGGAATATTAAGCTCTTTAGATCAACGTTTTATATTACCAAATACTCTTCTGGCTTTGTTTACCGGAATTGTAATATGAGGAATGAAACTAAGCTTTGACTCTAATAAAACGCCAAGATCTAAGAAGTTATATTTTTGCACTTTTTAAGATTCAGCTCCATAAGCTATTAATCCAAAAATAAAACCCGTAGTACCATTTGTAGTCACAGTTGCGATATAAGGCTATGTCCCGGCTTTCACATAATCTATAGAAAAGAAAAATATTGCAGAAGTCTTTCTCAAATTTGGTTTGTATATATTTTTGAGGAAACCAAGCGATTTTAGAATCCGATTTGAACTTTTTCACATCTAAATTAATAACACTATCATTCAAATTTGATTGATTTATCAGCAAGTATGATAATTTTTCGAAACTTATGGTATAGTACTTGTTTTTCTTTTAAAAAAATGTTTTTTTAAAATCTATATTATATTATTCTTTATTCTAATTTGGTGCCAAGGCCGGTTTATGAATTATTCGATTAATCAGAACTTGAGAACTTTTCTAGTTTATAAAAATTAAGGTCTTATAGTTATTTGAGAACAGGTTTTTTTAGCGAAGTATTCGACATTTTTAAAATTTTATTTTTTATTTAAAAGTATTTTTCTACGAATTTTTAGTTTTTGTTGAATACAATATATAGCTACGGTGATAATTGATACTCTCATTCGAGGTTTGGATGAATATATAGGCAAAAAAAAAAAAAAAACGTTGGAACATTGATTTTAGAACATTTTTATTTAAAATATACATTTTTTTAAAGATTTACAGAAACTCGGTTAAACACTCTAAATATCATAATTACTCATAACAGCCCTGTAGATTCTGCAAGATAACTAAAGAAGAACAAAAATATAGTTTCTCAAAAAGAATAGTTTTTAAGAAATTTTAGTTTCGTATTTTAATATTAGAATTTAACCATTATACGGTAAAATAATTTTGGGATATTTGAAAAAGAAAAAAATTAAACTTTACTTTTTTAGTGCTTACAATAAATTGATTACTCCGATAAAAAACACGTAAGAAAATTGTAGTAGGTTTATACCGACCATACGATACCCTATACCATGGTTCGGAGACCCTATCTCTTCGGCCAAACTAATTGGATATAGAAAATAAGCATAAACCAAATTTAAGTGGCATTGTTATTAATTATTTTTTTTTTAAGTTTATTTAACAAAATTTATTATAATTCAACTATAAATAAACAAACAGTAGTTAATATAAATTAATATACACTGTCCCTTAATCGGGCTCTCAAGTATATTTAACATTTATAAAATGGATATTCTTTTTGTGAAATTAATATTATTTTTATTGATACAATAAATGGGTAAATGTATATAATTAATGTAAAGAAAAACTGTGAAAAAAAATACTTTTATATTTGGTAAAAATAAAATAAGGCATTGTTATTAATCTTGTTGCCTTTGAATATGAAAAAGTTCATATCGGTGGATATATCTATACGGAGACTAGGTCGAAAAATGGACCGACCCTGGCCATATTTGGTAAAGTCACTTAAATTTTGGAAAAACATATATAAACCGTATTTGAGAAAAATTTATGCAATATTCTTGTTTTTTGATTGACATAAGTGAAGATATGGAAGCATCTTTATATGGGAGCTATGACTAAGAATTGTCCTATTGGTTTTATTTTTAGACTACTGATTAATGGATATAATAAGCACGCACAAACCCAATTTGACCGAGATCTATGTGATAATTTTGATCTTATGGCAATTTAAGTCGATTTAATAATGGTCATTATATGGGGACTAGGTGTCTGTACATGGACCGATTTTTATCAATTTCAATAGTGTTCATACTATGGCCAACGGAAGCTTATATACCAAATTTCATCAAAATATATTCATATGTGCGACCTTTAGTTTGATTAAAAGGTTACATGGACACACAGACAGACGGATGGACGGACACCGCGAAAGTAGTAATTCAGAAAGTAATTCGATCAGGAAGTGAGGCGATCGGTATAATAAGTGATGAGTCTAGGCCAAATATTTTTGGTAGTTGCAAATATCAGCACAAAGTCGATATACCCAAACTACATAGTGGTATAAAAATAAATTGGAAATTTTAAAAATCTATCGCACATACATCTTATAAATGTGGGGGATTTCATGTCAAGTGCTCCAACTTTTGAAACCGATGTTTTCCGATCGGGATGAAATTTGCACCAAGGTTAGTCCTATTGGATAGTAGTTCAGACACAATTTTTCAATAAGATCGGTCCAGATCTCTCTGAGTTAGAGGGGATCAAAATTTGACATTTTGGCCAAACAGGTGTTTATTCTCATCCATGTAACTTATTACCTATTGTTCTTAGAAAATTTTCTCCTAAAGAGTTTAGATAGCTATTTATTCAATATTTCGGAAAAAAATATTTAAAAAAAATAAAAAATTTGTAGACTTTTTTTTTTTTGCTAAATTAAAGCATTTTTTGTCTTTTTTTTCAAAAAGGGCATTTTTTTTTTTTTCTTTCATAAGAAAGCTTAGGATTTATTCTTTAAGAGCTTTTTGGTCGCTTATTGGGATGGGAGTGGGATATCAATGAAAATAAATGTTTTGTAACTCAAGACAACGGTTTTTAAATTTTTCACAAATGAACTATTTTGAATTTTTTCCTATTCGTGTGTAAAACCTTACAAATAAAACTTATACTGAGAAACTAGACAAATTAACCTTTCCGAATTGTGTATAAACTACTATCCAATAGGACTAACCATGGTGCAAATTTCATCCCGATCGGAAGACATCGGTTTCAAAAGTTGGTGCACTTGACATGAAATCCCCCATATATTAAATCTTATATATTAAAAGAATTTATGAATAAGCTTTGCATTCAAGATTTTTTTCAATATTTTTCTTCTCTCAAACCTCTATAACTAGAGTTTTAATTAACGTAAGCTGTTGACATAGGTCTAAGAACACTCAGTGGATCAAACTCCTTCTTTTGAGATATTAACTGCTTAAATTCGTTGGTTGTGAGGAAAGTTATGCGGGGAGAATCAAATTTACTTTTACTGTACGTCAACCTATCTTGGCATATTTTGACATTACTGTACGTTAACTTCTCTTGGCAAATTCGTTGGGTTTGAGGAAAGTTATGCGTGGACAATCAACTTTACTTTTTCTGTATGTTAACTTCTCTTGGCAAATTTTGGTATTATATTATAAAATTAATACAATATAATATAATATAATATAATGCTCCGGAGCAGCAGGGGATCTCTAGTATACTATAATGTGGTAAGAAAACACAATAATATTTTGAAGCAGAAAGAAGGCTTTGATACAACTATATAAAAATCTCGAATAGTCTTATCATTTTACTTTAAAGGAAATTTTTCTTAAAAAAGGTACTTGTTCAAAACTCTAGGATAATGTAGTCGACCAAAATGCTCAAAGAAAATTTTTTAAATATTATTCCAACATAAAACTCCGTGGACTTGTAAGTCTAATTTTCCCAAAAAAGACTTAAATATTCTTTTTCACAAATTATCCTACGGACGCGCAAGAAAAGCGCTTGGAGTGGCCGAAAGATTACTTCAATTTATTTCCCAATAATCATTACTACCTGGTTATCCAAAACCGGGTTTTAACAAAAAAAAAAAAAAAAAGCAATTTACAATAGAGGAAGAAATCAGTGGAAAATTTGAATTTTTGAACATAGAACTAATAAAACTAAACGACAAAATAATCACAAATTGGTACAACAAAACAATAGCTTCAGGAAGTCTCTTGTGTTTAACGTGAGTACCCGTCTCGTTGACATAACCTCACGGTGCTCTGAACACTGGATCGGAATATGCGCCGACCACCGCCCCATTGTGTAGTTAACTACACTCCGGTACCAATTCAAGATTTGTGCATTTGGGCAACAAATCCCACTCCTTGGTGGGGAGTCGAGGCCTACCTTACACACCTCTGCTGTTCTAGGGTCACAGCACCCGGTTGAATGCAACTCCACATCGAGCTATGCTCTCCCCGCGATTTGGGTATAAACCACAGCCACCACGATACTCCCCAAGGGGCCGTACCCGCAAGTCAGCTGGAATCAAAGATTCCAGGGGCTCTGACTTCCCGTGGTACCAGAATTATATATAAATATATAGCCTCCGGTCAGACTTCGTAGCAAAGCTACTACCAGTATAGCTCCAAACAGCTATGGACTGGTGACCATTCGAAGGCCTTAGTTCCACACCCATACACCCACCCTGTGGGTGAGTGTATAGGTACACAACTAAGGCCATCTAGAAGGTCTTGAGTACACACGCATGCGTACATCCTGTGGATGTAAACACACGTGTGCGATCAAACCCTTCTTAATCGTCTTCTTTTGAAGACTTCACACGCAAACTCATTCATACAACGCACTCTCTCATCATTCACAAGCACACCACTGACATCACAACCATCGTCCGTCAATACGACACCTAGAGAATCTAGGTCCCGTATGTCCGAGTAGAATGTGCATATGCACAAAATATGAAACCAGTCCTCGGTAAAAGGTCCACAGTCACACTCAGGCGTATTAGCCAAAGCTCTTTTATGCAAAAATGCATTAAACGATCCATGGCCCGTAAGCAAAAAGCCCATACTCAGGCCAAAGCCAAAGTCTGGACGTTTCGCCACGAACGTCACATCGTGAATGAAGGAGTATGTAACCCGTCCATTGTCACTTCTGTCCCATCTATCTTGCCATCTGGAGACAACACACTCATTTAAGAGTGCCTTGCATTCCGTCCAGCTCCTACCACTAACGTCATCGTTAGTCACCCAATCGTCCTGCAACAACGGCTGTCCTTTCTTGATCCTGTAGGCAATACTTTTACGTATCACCTCCAAGTCAAGAGGGGCTACACCTACCAACACCTGTAAGGCCTCCGTGGAGACCGTACGACAACATGGCACACAAGCGAGCAAGACTACCCGTTGACACGACATGATTTTCAGCTTTCCTCTGGCAGTCGTGACCACGCTGGACCACACCGAGGAGCCATATGTTGCGCAGGCAACAAATAGTCCACGGTAAATGGTCCGCATAGAACGCCTGCTGAGGCCCCAGTCATTCCTAAGAATGCGCCGGACACATCCCACCACACCAGTCAATTTCGCCTTGACACGCTCGAGATGAACCAAGAAGTTCATACGCTCACGCATTGTTATCCCCAAGTACTTGACCTCAGTCGCATACTTAAGGCTAACGCCATTGGCCCTAACAGTTGGAGGTCGATTTAGCGATAATCTGCCCTTGAGCAACATCATCACAGTTTTGTCCATTGCTACGTCTACTCCTACCTGTCTACTCCAATCGCAGACAATCTGCATGGCTTCCTCCCCCCTTCTCTCCAGCTCAGCACGAGACTGGCCTTCGATAAGGACGAGCAAGTCATCCGCATATGCGCACACATTGTATGCAACCATAAGCCTCCGCAAAAGAGGATCCATCATTAGATTCCAAATAAATGGACCGCAGATGGATCCCTGCGGACAACCTCTGACCACCTCAATGCACACGGACTCGTTCACACCAGCGACGCAAGCCCGCCTGCCAGAGAAGTAGCTTTTCCATAACTCCAACTCTTGGCAGCCAACCTCGCGTAGCCTCGCTAGAACGCCTTCCCATAACAGGAAGTCGAACGCACCCTTGAAATCAATAAAGATTCCAAGGACATATCCTGCCTCTGTCCTACCGACACACGTTTTAACGTGATGCCAGGCGTCATCTACACTCCTACCACTTCTAAAGCCAAATTGCCACTCGCATGTGCCCTGGTCGATCCTCTCCTGAAGCCTTTTCACCATAATCCTTTCCAATACTTTTCCAAGTACCGGAAGCAGACTGATGCCCCTATAGGAGCGAGGATTGCTCCTGATCCTATCGGGTGACTTAAGCAAAACAACGACACGGGCTATCTTCCACGGATGTGGAAAATACCCCTCTGATACACACTTTTCATAAATTGCCAACAAGTACTCAGGAATGGCCTTCCAGATGCTTTTACACATCTCTCCGGTCATTCCATCCATACCTGGAGACTTTCTACTCCGCGCCTGACAAATGCTTAACTCTAGCTCAGTTCTGTCCAACGGAGGAGGGGGATCCACCCCCTGAAAAGGAAGATGGATAGGACCCTCCACCCTTGGAAAGAACTCACCCAGCAGAACGCGTATGCATGCCCCCCATGATGGCAATATTTCATTACCAACACGTAGGCCAGACACATCGGTCCGCTGGCTCCTACCTCTACAGAGCTTATAGACTCTGCCCCATGGGTCGTCCCTGTTGTCCCGTACGTATGCTCTCCAGTCATCCTCCTTCACTTTCACGATACGGTCCTTATAGGCACGTAGCTGTGTCGCGTAGTTCGTCGCACGCAGTAGCACATCATCTGCATTGGTCCGCCTGGCTCTCTGGAATCGCTTCCTGAGCTGCCGGACGGTCCGCCGCATTTCTGTTAACTCCCGCGTCCACCATTTAACCCTTCCGGGGATTGTCCTAGAACATCTCCCAAGAAGGGCGTCATTGGTGTTTATCGTCCAATCGTTCAGCTTACCTATCTGTCCATCTATGGTCAGACCCCTGAAATCCCCAATGGAGACCTCAGAGGCCGCCTCCCTAATGCACGAGCCGTAGAAATCCCAATTAATTGGGAGTCTACGCCACCGCATCACATCCGAGACCTCTACAGGGGCGGGTGAGTAATGGAGCACAATCCGTATTGGATTATGATCACTCACCCCCCAATCGTCCTTAACGTCCCAGTCGCAGCGAAAACGCCGCAGTACGACGTCATTTACGGCTGTCACATCAATATCACTCACACCATTAGGACCGGAAAACGTATATAAATCAGAGGGCTGATTTAACGCACTAACACCCCGATTAACCATCCAGTCACTTAACATCTCACCCCGATGGTGGTTCTGATATCCAGACGAATGCCGGGATAACTTACTGAACCACATGGGAGACGATGCGTTCGCGTCCATACCTAGGATAATCGGGTTGCTACTCGCTAGTAGTAGCACCGTATCCATATACGAGATATACGGCTCTAATGGGCTGCTGAACTGACAGTATATGCTTGCCAGGAAGATTTTTCCGAATCTTCCTTCGACCAAGACACATACCCCCAGTTCGTTGGCAGATAACACAATACACTCTGCGTCAGGATCGTTGACAATTACAGCGGCCTTGACCCTAGAACAAGGAAATACCCTCATAAATGAAGGTAAACCCCTTACACAACCATCGGTTGAGTAAGGTTCCTGAACCAGGGCAAACCCGCTCTTCATGGCAACCATCCTTTCGCCCAATTCACACATACTGGCATAAGAGCCCTGGCAATTATATTGAATAATTGACAGAGACATCTTAATGCCTTGCCCTAGCCCTCGCGACTAACACGCTGTACGTGGGACAGTCGTCGGTCATCATAAGATGATTCGACGGCAGGCCCTTGAACGCACAGTTCCTACAATGCGGCAGATTTTCGCAACGATGTACGACGTGACCGGTCTGTCCGCACCGACGACAGACTTCACCTTTGCTACGGCAATCCCTAATCATATGGTCAAACCCAAGACAACGATAGCAGCTAGGGATAAGCTCATGTCGTCTAACGCGGAACCTAAACCACTTAACGTAGCAGCCTCCGGCACTCAGAAGGGATTCCATGGCATTGCCATCACCCTCCAGAGTAACGTCGACAGCTCCGCCAGCGCGCACGCTCCACGGTCGACTCACGAGCCGTACCCCCTTCTTAAAGGCTTCTAAGGTCATTCGTTCCTTTAGATTCAGCTCGTAGAGAGCACCCATGAATTCATCAGGGGTGATCTCGGAGTGTACCCTCTGGACGACCACCCTAGTACCCTCTCTATCATTGACCGTCACTTCCAGTCCATGTTCGGAAAATTTAGGATTCCGGACGATCCTCTCCCGCTCCGCGACTGAGGGGGTGCGAATGACCGCCCCACCGCTACGAACCGCCTTAACCGCGTGAACTCTGACCCCGAGCGTGGGACCTACTTCGTTCACAACCTTTTTCACAATCTCGTCAGACTTAGCCGCCGTCTTGCTTCGCACAACCACCGACCAGGTCTCGACTGGTTTCGGTGCCGGGGCAACTACTGGCGCTTTCTGGCACACAGGCTGAACAGGCGAGGATTTATCCAGTCGGGATACTCGAACATTTGGCGTAGCGCCCCCAGCATCTAGGGCGTCCAAACGACCCCTCAGACGTTCGTTGTCCCCTACCAACGTCATCAACAGTTCTTCTAACCGACCCACTTGATTGATGATCCGCCTCGCCGTTTCGACCTCAACACGACCGTCCAAAACTATGTCGTTCAACTCCGACGTCATCGCCTTCATCTGCTTAATTGCAGAATGAGCACCACAGGGCCCAGAAGGGGAAACTGTGGAGACTGCTGGTACCGGAGTTGAACTTCTCCCTAAGCCACCGTGCAAGCTAGAAACGCTGCCAACCAAGCTACCCATGCTGCCAACGTCAGTCCTTATGGCAGTCTTTCTCCTAACCTGTCCTGAAACCATCTTCGGTTCGGCAAAAACCTTTCCTCCCGATTTGGGAGAGCCGGGTTTGAACCGCTTTCCGTCCTCGTTAACAGTCGACTCTCCGTTGTCCATGTCCGAGTCGGAATGGCGGAGTCTACTACCACCGGTGGGTGGCACCTCCTCCGTCATGTCGACTTTGTCCGGCCCACTTACATCGGTATCCGTCCCGCGTTCGTCCCCTGTGCCGTCAACTGGTTTCAACCTGGCACACCTCGGACCCGCGCCCCTTTTGGGCTTAACCATCTTACCCGACCCCCTAACCAAGTACCGACCGACTGCTTAAAAACCGACCCGAAGCAGTAAAAACCGACCCGGGCAGTACGTACTGCCAAATACGTAAGCAAAAATCGAACTGTGTACCGACCGATAACAGTTACCCGTACCGAACAGTACCCCGACAAACTGTTAACCGACCCACAGAATCGCCAAACGCACTAAAAAGCTAACGGCCCTAACCGCAACCGATACGAAGGTATCAATTTACGAATTAAAACCACACTCACACTTCGAACCGCGATCAAAAAAAAATTTTTAATACGGACAGACGGACACGCCGCGGACAGACGGACACTGCCACGGATAGACGGATACTGCCGCGGACAGACGGACACTGCCACGGACAGACGGACAACCGACTGACACAACCGCGGACAGACGGACGCTGCCACGGAAGGACAGACAACCGACGGAAGGACGGACAAATTATAACTGACGGAAGGACGGACACTAAGACTACTAGTGAACCAAAAAACAGTTGTACTGGTTGCGTATACTTAATAGTTTATTAAAAACTAGTACTTATACGCACCCACTCAACTACGAACTGCACTAACTTCAGCGGAAGTTAGTCAAGACACTTGTACTGCACTACCTACCGACCGTGTAGTACAGACACACACCGGAACCGGAAATGAACCGTTTTACCGACAAAATCCGATTTTTGCACTGCCTTACCGACCGGAAATGGACACTATTACCGACCCGAAATGGCAAGCCACTAATGGCAACCACGTTCACACTTACCACTGCCACTCACCACTACCTTACCACAAAAAGTGACTTTAACCTCACAATTTGCCGGAGATTATTTTTGTTCAGCGGAGCCCCGATCAGCGGAGTCTCAACTTTACAAAAACAAAACACTCACACACACTTTCACTTAGAAAAAAAAATTCAAAAATCAACTGATTAACGCGACGCTTTATAAAAACACAACCGTACACTTCAACAGTCAAACAACGAATCAATAGCTTCAGGAATAATGATTAATTACTTTTTTAATCAACCAAATTTTCAGAAGATGAACACAATTAGAAATTTCGCTAATATAGTTTTCAGACTCAGCCACAGATCATTTGACAATGAAAACAAAAACAAAATTACAAAAATACTAAAAAAGAACAATTATCCATTTAAACTAATTAATAACATGATAGATTCAGAATTATTAAAAACTAAAAATAAAAACCGACAAGAACAAGAACCCAACGTAAATTCACGATTTATTACATTAAATTACATTCCAAATCTTACAGACACAAAATCAATAAAAACAATCATCAACAACAATAACAGTAAAATCACATACAAAGCAAACACAAAACTAATGCCGTTTTCTTTTCTGACAAAAAATGTCGCCCGTTTTTGCCCTTTTTTCGAAAAATCTATTTTTTTTATATATTCTGAATAAAAATCAACCTTATCGAGCCCTCGTAAATCACAAAAAATTTCAGCCATTGACTTCTTTCAGGTCATAGTGTGAGAATAATTCCCCATTGTTCCCCTTTTTTGAATATTTTCAACCTATGACTTCCAAGAAGATAATAATCGCATTTATGAATACAGCACTTTGAGACCTTTCGATTGATATATAGTATAAGTTTGCTCTTAATTCAGAATATATAAAAAATACACTTTTCCAAAAAAAGGGCAAAAAAAGAGCGACATTATTTGTCAGAAAAGAAAACGGCATAAGTCAACTATACACAAAAACAAAAACAACAATACGAAAAGAAAAAAGAAGTAATGTAGTGTACGAAATCAAATGCAAAGGCGATGAAAACGAGATCTGCGATCGTATTAACATTTGTACCACTAAAAGAGCGTTAGCAGTGAGAATAAATGAACAAGTAAACGACATCCAAAAAAAAAAAAAAACAACACAGCCCTGTCACAACACGCCCTTAATAACAAACATATACCTGATTTTGACAATTGCAGAATATTAGACATAGAAAATAGAGATAGAAAAAGAATAACAATGGAAAGCTGGAGAATACAAGAAAACAATCACTTGGCAGTAAACGGAAAAGAAGATAGCGACAGCATCAGTGCAAGCTATGCCACTGTTTGAAATAAAACAAGTAAGAAAATTATGGTCGGTCTAGACCGACTATACGATACCCTATACCATGCGTTTAGAAACCCTATCTCTTTGGCCCAACTAACTGGACATTGAAAATAAGCAAAAACCAAATTTGAGTGGGATTTTTATTAATTTTTTTGGCTGCAGATATGAAAAAGTGCATATTGGATGCTATATCTATAAAGGGACTAGGTCCAAAAATGGACCGATCCTGATCATGTTTGGTAAAGTCTCTTGTATTTTGCAAAAATATATACAACCAAAATTTGAGAAGAATCAGTGCAATATTTTTGTTTTTTAATAGATTTAAGTGAAGATCGGGAAGCACCTCTATATGGGGTCAAAGGGATCATTTTTGGACTACACATTAGTGGATGTAATGAACGCATACAAACCCAAGTTGAGTAAGATCTATATGACAATTTGGATCTTATGGAAATTTATGTCGATTTCATATGGGTAATTTGTATGGGGGCTAGGTCTGAACATGGACCGATTCTCACCATCCCATAGCCGATAAAAGCTTATATACCAAATTTCATCAAAATATATTCATATTTGCGACCTGCAGTTTGATTTCAAGCTTTACATGGACACACAGACGGACAGACGGACGGACGGACGGACGGACGGACATTGTTAAATCAACTCAGAAAGTGATTCTGATTCGATCGGTATAATTAAAGATGGGTCTAGGTCAAATATTTTTGGTTGTTACAAACAGCAGCACAAATTCAATATACCCAAACCACATAGTGGTATAGGGTATAAAAATTAATTAGTGCAATAATACCTAATTATAAGTCTAAACAAACAAAAAAATGTTTAATGTAATTCAAATTGACGTAATGTAAAAATACTAATTAGAATTTAGATGTCCCCAACTGTAAGTAAATTTAATCGAGAGAAAAAAGCGGGAAATAATGTTATATATGTATATCATTTCAGTGATTAATAAATTAAATAAAGTATATACCCCTGATGATGCTGGAAATAAACCAAAGAAACGTTGGGAGAGTTATGGAAACTTAAACTTTGTTTTATTTCGCATAACATACAAAAGAGACTGATTAGATAAAAGTAAAATACAAAAAAAACCGTTGATATAAGCGGTAACTCTAAGTCCTCAAAACCCGGGTTTTACATTATGAGAATGGAGGACGACTCTATTAAAAACAAGTAAGAAAATTATAGTTGGTCTAGACCGACTATACGATACCCTATAACATGCGTTTAGAGACCCTACCTCTCAGGCCCAACTAACTGGATATAGAAAATAAGCAGAAACCAAATTTGAGGGGGATTTTTATTAATTTTTTGGTTGCAGATATGAAAAAGTTCATATCGGATGCTATATCTATATGGGTACTAGGCATCAAAATGGACCGATCGTGACCATGTTTGGTAAAGTCTCTTGTATTTTGCAAAAATATATACAAACAAAATGAGAAGAATCTGTGCAATATTTTTGTTTTTTGATAGATTTAAGTGAAGATCGGGAAGCAGCTCTATATGGGGCCTATGACTGAGAGTTGTCCAATTGGAATCATTTTTGGACTACTGATTAATGGATGTAATAAATACATACAAACCCAATTTGACTAAGATTTGTATGATAATTTGGATCTTATGGCAATTTATGTTTATTTCATAGGGGTCTTTTGTATGGGGGCTAGGTCTCAACATGGACAGATTCCCACCAATTTCAATAGCGTTTATTCTACGGCCGATAGAAGCTTATATACCAAATTTCATCGAAATATATTTATATTTGCGACCTGCAGTTTGATTACAAAATTTACATGGAACACAGACGGACGGACGGACATCGTTAAATTGAATCAGATAGTGATTCTGATTCGATCGGTATAATTAAAGATGGGTCTGGGTCAAATATTTTTGGTAGTTACATACAGCAGCACAGTCAATATACCCAAACCACATAGTGGTATGGGGTATAATGACAACTTTTTTCTTGTCAAATTTTATTGCTTTTAAAAATTAGTTAATACATTTATTTCATTATAGTTGCTACTGTGAATATAGTTGCTTGGCCGATATTAAAAGGGAATTCTTGTATGGCATCCTAAAGAACGTATTTATAGTTTTCTGCAAAATCATATGAAATAACGAATTCACCAGACTTCAAATGTATCTTCAAATACTTGAAGAATGACCATTGCTCATTGCTCTAAAAAGTCATGGGTTCGTAAGTTTAGCAATCCTGTTACATTTCTGTCTAGTTTTTCAGTTTATGTATTATTTTTAAGGTTTTAGAAACACTTACACAAATATGAAAAAATTCAAAATAATGCATATATCTGCATAAGTTCCCGTTGACCCCATTAAGAGCATAGGGCCTCAACATATGGTCTCCATTGTAATTTATCGGGTGCTAAGTTCTTAATTTCACCCCAGCTTTTACCGGTCTTAGCTATTTCCTTCTCTAACTGTCTTTTCCATGTATGTGCAGGGCGTCCTTTTCTACGTCTTCCTTGAGTGTTCCATTCGATTGCGTTTCGTGCAATCGCATTATGCGCTTTTTGGGTGAGGGTGTGTCGAATTCAATTCCATTTTCACCTTCGTATTTCTATATCGATTGGAGTTTGCGATGTTGTTGTTGCCACAGTCTGGAGTTGGAGATGGCATTCGGCCAGAAAATTTTGAGGATTCTTCGCAAACATCTATTTGCGAACACTTGCAAAGAACCAATGTCGCGGGGGGCCGCCTTCCATGTTTATCAACCATATAGCATGATCGACTTTACGTTAGAATTTAATATTTTCATCTTCACATGGCGGGATAGTGTTGTTGATTTCCACATGTTGCCAAGACGACCAAGGGCTTGCATAACAGTTCTTCTTGAATGATTTTTCCTGGACTCTAAATTCTTCGGATATATCCGAATTTATGTGTAACACCTTGGTATTGGACACATTTACCCTTAGACCTCCTGCATCTGTCGGAATCCAGCTTGTTCTGGTCGTAGTTCGGACGCTAGTTTGCTGGGAAGCCTTTTTGTTATAATGTGCGCTATTACTTTATACCATACAAGAAGAGTTATTCCCCTCCAGTTACCACGATCTGTTAGATCACCCTTTTTGGGTATCTTTATTATAATACCTTCCTTAAGCTCTTTCGACAACTATTCACTCGACCAAAATTTTCCTATTAGAGGCATTATGATTTGCTCCGGTGCTATACCATCAAAGCCAGGCGATTTGTTTCTCTTTAGATCATTTATGGAGTCTATGATTTCGCACTCGGAAGGGCATTGTGTGGAAATATCTGACCTCTCATCGTGTGATGGTCAGTCACATCTAAAGTTGTTGTGTGTGTCATCTTCTGTGAGCATTTAAGAGTAGTAATTTTACCATAACTCCAACTGTACCTCCTTTGCCGTTATGAGTTCTCTGTTGTCATCTTTTAGAGGTTTGCCAGATGCTGCAGTGCGGTTAACCAGTTTCTTAATAGTTTTGTAAAGATCTCCATTACGCTGTGTTTCAGCTGCAATCTGCGTTTCTCTAGCAAGTTATTTTGCAAAAGACCTCTTATCATTTCGGGCACTGCGTTTTACTGCACGATATGGCTCTCTATACCTTAACTGGAGTGCTGCTTTGGTGTTCCTAGTTCTAGCTGCATTAATAGATGCCTTGACATCTTTTCTTTCTGTAATTAGTTTCCACATATCTTCTGTAATCCATTCTTTACGTTCCGGTATGGAAAATCCAATATTTTCTGTAGCGGCATTCACAAAGGTATACTTTACGGTCTTCCAATTAGCAGTTTGTTCATCGTCTGTCATGACTGATTGTTTTGAAGTCGGCGGGTATTAAGTCTTCTTTGGAGTTGAACAACATTCTTCCTAATGGCAGCAATTTTTAATCGAATGTTAGAAACAGCAAATGTTGGTCATTGAACAAATCAGCACCTCTCTTATTGATCGATTTGATTAGTAGTTGTGTGATCCAGGGACACCCATGCGACTTTCTGTATTTTCTTATGCGTTCCCACAATGAAACTCCAATAACCAAATTATTTGTTGCATATATCTCGGTTTCTGTTCTATTTCCGATACCATGTACTCCCATTAAACCCTCCATGTTGCTGTTATCTGAACCCATCTGCGCGTCGAAGTCGCCCATTACCCTTAGTATATCTCCGCGGTTTGTAGAAGCAATTGCTCTGTTGAGCAGGCTATAAAATTGTTCTTTTGCAGACATTTCGCTAGGTTCTATTTGAAGGTAACACCGAATACATGTCAGGTTCGGGCACGCGTCTGAAATCTTGCCGTAATTATTCTATCGGAGTATAGCTTCCAATCCATCAGAGCTCCGCGAGGTTCACGTCACAGCTGAAACCCAACACCACTTGATCGTGGTTGGTCGCTCGGTTTACCAGAGTAGAGCATCGTAAGTCCCTTCTTCGTATTAAATTATCCAGAATCTGTCCATCGAATCTCACACAGCCCAAGAAAACACAATCTATAATTAAGAAACTCACGACTCAGTTGCATAAGACGCGAAGTCTCCAAGTGCGTCCTTACATTCCAGGTGCCAATTCTTGTCTGGGATTTCATGCTAAAGGTTGTCACTAATAAATCAGTTTGTTTCATATTTGCTTCGGTTTCGTTAATAGTTTATATTTGAGATGAGCAGTTGATTAGACTACCGCACCCGATACTGCATATGATAAAAATTGAACAATCATTGTGCTGAGTTACAAAATATTTTTATTTTGATAGATATCCCACTCCCACCTAACCTTTTTGCTTTTGGCGATTTTTGTATATGGCGCTTCTGCCCATATTTTCCACAACTAATCACATTGGTAATTAATGGATTTGTCAAAAATTTAAAGACTGTCGCTTTCATATATATTAATATTTTTATTTGTGTCGGTGGTGCCACGCCCACTAATCATAATCCGCCAATTTTTTGACAGACTGCTCACATTAATACATGATGGACTCGGATAAAGTGTAAAGACCTTCCCTTTTATAACACCACAGTTTTATGATATTATATATTTACTTTGTGTGGGCGGTGTCACGCCCACTGCTCTGTTCTCGCCCATTTTTTATTCGACTTGTTACACGAATAACTTATGGGCTCACGCAAAGTCCCAAGGCTCTCATTATTACAGTACTCCAGATATATTACATTTAGTATTGTCTTTGCATGGTAGGTGCCACTCCCATTGATCTGATGCCGCCCATTTTCATCTGACTACTTACATTAATATCTCACAGGAAGAATCAAGGCTTTCCCTTTTATAGTACTCCAGTTATATGATATTATATATATACTTTTTATATGTGATGTCACGCCCACTGTTCCGATCACACCCATAATTTGTTCCTCTTATCACATGAATAACTTGCGGGCTCGCGCAATGTCCCCAGGTTCTCGCTATTACAGCATTCCAGATATATGACATTTAATATGACTTTGTATGAGGGTGCCGCGCCCATTGCTGCGATCCCGCCCATTCTTTTTTCCGTCACCTCACATTAATAATAGATGACCTCGGATAATACTGCAAAGCTGTAGCTGTCATAGTACGCAAGATATGTATTTGACATTTAATATTAACTTTGTATGTGAGGTGCCACTCCTACTTATCTGATCCCGCCCATTTTCGGCATGGCTACTAACATTAAAAATGGGTGACCTAACACAAATTTGTAAAGCTCTCCTTGTCATAGCACTATGATAATATGTATGACATTCAAAATTAACTTTGAATGGGAGGTGCCACGCCCTAATCACCTAGCAATTTGAAATATACCTTACGACATGTTCTCGTTCCTGCCAAATACACTTGAAGAATTTCGTAAAAATCGGTCAAGCCGTTTCGGAGGAGTATGATCTAAAACACCGCGACGCGGGAATTTTACATACACAGATTTTTTAACTCAAAATGTAGTTAAATTAATAATAATAATAATATATTGTTTATTCAACAGAAATTTATTTCACTTACCGGATGGCATTAAGCTATTTCTATCTTTACTATAAGGTATCCTAGCCACTTCATCTCTTTGAAAAGGATACTCTGAGTTATCCTGCGAACCGCTAGGGCCCATAAACTCCTCATCAGTGAAGTTGCCAACTACAGGAGCTGCAAGAAATAAAAGAAAAAATTACTTAAATAAATTTGAACTAAATTAAAAAACTTTAATTGAGAAACATTTTCTGTCTTTAAATATTCAATGTCAGCAATTGTTTTTCATTGTTATGCAAATTTAAAAGTTTGGTTCCTGTTTCTTTTTCCTTTCGTTTGTTATTATTTAGTTTATCTTAAGACTAACGATTATTTACATTACCTTTGAATATATTTACACTTCTGACTTCTGATTTTTTTCAATTTATTCTGGTAAATAACTTAAAGAACACACGACAAAAAAAAAATTGTGAAAACGCAAATCCTTTCAAGGAAGTAAATGTAAATTTTGTGATTTTCTTTTTCATTTACAGCTTAAAATTTTGTCTATATTGGTTCATTTTTCCACATTAAGGGTTTGTTTTTAACTTCAAGAGTCAACATTTTTTTGTTTTATAAAAGTCCTTGGGGATTTAATTTAAAATATTATTTAAACAAAATGCAAAAAAAATTTCATATATTCTGGCTTGTTATGGAGCGACTTGCTTATAACTTATAGAATACTTCTAATATTGTCTGTTGCATTTTGGGAGATTAATTTAAATTATGGTTTACTTTCTGAACCTAATGGCGGCATACAATAATTTTTGCTGTGCTCCAGATTTAATATAGGGTTATTTGAACAAAAGTTGGACATATAATTTGTTTTGGACAATGACAAAAAAAATATATATTACAAAATTAAGGTGTAATGGTCCTCTCAAAACATTGCAATATCTGAAAAGGCATTTTTGGAGTGCGCTGTAACACAGTAGACGCTAGATTCCAAATGGAGTAGAACTTCCAATATAGATTTCCATTTCGTGGTGTTGTTTCCTACTTAAAAGACTTCCAAGGATTACATTTTATCTTGATATATGATTTAAGTAAATATATTTTAAATTATACCATACACTTTAAAATTGCCTTTTCTTATAAAAAGTACATTTTCTTGCTAAAAGTACACACAGAAAACGGATTCGTTGTGGCAATCGAATTTGTTGCCAACCGAATATCTACTATCACATTTTACTGTTATGATTACCGAATTATTTGTTACATACTTCCAAATGATCTTAAAGGCAATCGATTTTATAAATAAATTCGATTGTGTGAATTGTGACATTGTAGTTGATACACTGGAATTTAGATTTGAGCAATAAATACAGAATAAAGTTTCAGTTATGTTTACTTCAAATATATGTTGCCACCATTGATATAATTAAAATAAAATCTTGCATGTTAATAGAAAAAATGGTATGCCCAACCAAAGTGTTATATATATTGGTTGTATCTGCCATTTATCGGGGTTGTATATACATATATCTAATTATATATAAAAAAAAAAAAACAATATTAAAGCTTTTATTTATAGTTTATTTATTTTTGATAAATTAATTATACCGTTTACAAATATTTACAATATAAAACTTATGATACAGAAATGCTTACAATTAATAGCCCCACATTGCATATTCTTCACCAATGGGTGAAAGAGAAATGTGTGATACATACTTAGCTTTAAAATTTTTTGATTTTACAATGTTAATTGTATTTGTTAAGCTATTTACTCTATACATAAATAAAACGCATCATGTTCAATAATAATATACTTGATTAAGCCAAACAACGCACAGTGGCGCCCGTAGAGCAAACGAGGTTGCAAAAATCAAAATTTTCATGTGCGCCGACGAAGCGATTTCAGGTGTAATATCACGAAAAATAGGTAACGAATCGCCTTATTTTTTGTTTGCATTGATTGATGTATTTATTAAATGTATAATGATAAAAAAAAAATTAACTGTTTGCTTTGTGTTTCTCCTGGTAAATCACTATTTAAAAACTATCAGTTTTTCACTATTTTTCAACTTTGACGGATAATAAAAAAATTTATATTTTTCTATATTTGCCATATTTGCCAAACATGGCGTGCATCCCTTATATGTTTTGACTGACAGTAGTTTGACCTAATAGTTTGAAAATTGCATTTTAAGTCGGTTGTCTACCTGTGAGCCTCTGCCAAAGTCTACTCCCAATATTCTGTTACAGACACAGGATGCACAAAAAACTACTCATTGAAATTCGCAGGTACGCACCTCGCTTAAAAATTATTTTGGAGTACAAATGGTCAAGAACAATATTGATTTATGGTCCCTCCAGGTAGGCACAAATCTTATTTAGACACGAGCATAATATCAAAATTGCATAATTCAGCCTAAATCCATATGTATGCAGGGAACAGGTAAATTTTTAGGCATGGTAGCATAAGCCTATATATTGCAAAATAAGCATAATGCCTGGATTAGTCTACGACTGAAAGTTGGCGCAACAAGTACTGAAACCATGGCATTAAACAATTTAAGTACTGAAAACATGGCGTTGAACAATTTAAAATTATTTGAACTGTTTAGAAGGTCAACCACACCAAAATTTTTCACGGAAGCTGCTTTAGAAGAACTTGATAGCTTATACGGAAATATTGAGAGAAGCGAAATTATAAAAAATAATTTTTATCTGATATATGCAAATATTAAGGCAAAATGGGTGAAATCTAATCGAACCATTCAGAACTTCAACTCCAAATACGAGGACTGGCTTAATGAAGACACCATCCTGGATATATTGACAGTAGATAAACCCACCACATCAACCAGAGGAGCAAAAGGAAGGCCAAAAAAACGTATTGAGGAGTGTTCAATTTTCACAAGAAAGAGGAAACTTGCCGATGCCACCAATGACTTGACCACGAAGCATTTATCGGACGAGCTGTCTATTAAATATACAAAGGATAATGAATGAGTTAGGTCGCAGATTACAAAATCTGTTGCTGATGCAAGCCCACTGCGACTAAAAAGGATTAAGGAAAGCATTCCCACGCCCACAAACGCAAACATTAAAAAGTAGGGTTCCGAAGAAGCCTTGGCCTTGTTTATGGACTTACAACTTTCCAAAGAAAAATATGAGATACTACGGGCATCCTTGATGCGACACGGGGCTGACGTTTTACCAGGATACAACCATATTACGCAAGCCAAAATAAATTCACGACCACTGCATACGGAGTTTACGGAAGTCTCTGTGAAAGCCAATCTGCAGGATCTCATGGGCCATACAGCAAAAGGGTTGTTGGAGAGTCTTCCTGAAAATGAGATGAAAATTCTTCCTGAGAAACTGACATTGATCAGCAAATGGGGCTGCGATGGATCATCTGGACAAAGCGTTTATAAGCAAAGGATATCTTCCGATGACGCTACAATATCGGACGGAAATATGTTTATGGCATCTGTTGTTCCTTTGCAGCTAAAATCTGATGTTTCCCTACACTGGAAAAATCCACGTCCGTCATCAGTGCATTATTGCCGACCAATAATGTTTCAGTTTGCAAGGGAATCGGCAGAACTCATAAAGACCACGGTGAAGGACATTGAAGAACAAATAAGCAAGATTAAGCCTACAAAGCTGCAAATTGGAGAAAGAAAATTTATTGAATGCAATTACGAGTTCCACCTTACCATGGTTGACAGAAAAGTCGTAAACGAACTGACAGGAACAACCTCAACATTGTCATGCCCGATTTGCAAAAAGAGTCAGAAGAACTTTGGAATGTCACCATTGCAGGCAAGGATAAGGTGTATGGAGTTCTTGTTAAAAGTGGCGTATACCCTACCACAAGAGGAGGGAAACTTCGATGAAAATACATCAATAAAAGATAAGGAAAAGATCAGAAAGAAGCAAATACAGGATGCTTTTTTTAAACAAGTTGGACTAAAAGTAGACTGTCCCAAGCACGGATACGGTAACTCAAACGATGGAAACACTTCTAGGAGATTTTTTGAAAATGATGAGGCAGTAACTAGAATCATTGACAATCAAATCGTGAAAAGATTGGGAACGATCTTGAATATTTTAAACTGCAAAGAAAATGTCAATTCTACAAAATATGGAGAATATGCATAGAAAACTGCATCTATTTTAGCAGAAATGTATCCACAGAAGAAGTTGACCCCGACCGTCCATAAAATATTGGCGCATGGCAAAGATATAATTGAGTACCAGTCTTTGCCAATTGGAGAGCTTTCTGAAGAAGCACAGGAGTCTCTTAACAAATTTTATAAAAAATATAGATTGCAGAACACATTCAAAGCATCAAGGGTAAGGCAAAATGAGGACCTCTTCAACATGTTGGCAGCATCTTCCGATCCACTTATTTCTTCCCGGCGGCATGTGAAGTCACGAATAGAGTTAGAAAATAATTATAGTTTAGAAATGATTTTTCTTTTAGATATACCTTCTCTTACGAATTGTGATGAATAATTTACAGAAAATTGAAAAAATAAATTTAAAAAAGAAGTAATTTTTTTTAATTTGTTGGGTAATAATTTAAAACATAAAACCCTAAAGAAAAAAATAAAAACAATCTAAAAATGTAAAAATAATTTTTTTTAGTTACCATAAAATTGATTTTTCTACAAATTTTAATTTTGTTAACCCATAAGTAGGCCCGTACAAAGCGTAGCACCCTTTCCAAGCGCTCATTTCATAGGCTGAACAGTTATTTATCATATGCTGTTTAAACTGTTCAATTATGTTATTCGGTTCAAACGATATGATTTTTGCAACGAAAAAACTCCAATGGCGCCACTGTGCAACAGTTCAACATTTTGACATGTATGTACGCAAGCTACCATAGATTTTTTAAAAGTAAGTTCTAAAAATTAGGCCAGCTTATTTCCTTTGCGTTGAAACAGTGCATCTCAGATGCAGTCAATTTAAGTTATTTTTTATTTTTGTTTTGCCCAAAATCAAAGAGATCGATTCTTTTATTTAGTAATTCTAATGTGAATAATTTTTTTTCAATTACCAACATTTCTAAAATTGTTATTTGATCATAATGCCATATCCCATCTAAGATATCATGCATGATATCAACACATTTATTTTCACACACGTGAAATTTTTGAAGACTATTAAAAATTGAATTTTCTTTTAATTGTGATCTGTTTGGATTTTCGAGGGCAAATCAGTATCGTAATTTTCTTTGTTTCTTAGCTTTTGGGTGTCAAGAACGCATAAAACTTTTGAAGAATTAAAAGATTCAACAAATCCGAGAATAGTATTTATTCCTAAATTGTCTCCTCCTACTTTACATAAAATTAACTTTATAGATTGACCATTTACATAGTTTCCTTGAATTTGTAAAATGTTAATTGTTTTTAAAAATTTTTTGAATGTATTTCTATTTCCAATTTTTTTTTCGGTCATCCGTAAAAAAGCATCCCCAAAAAATATTTATTATTTGGAATTTAAATGTTCTGGAAGAATTAAAAATTTTATATATATGCCTCTAACTTTTTGTTACCCACTGTGGTAACCTTCTGCATTTACAATTTCCAAATCACCGAAATAGATCATTATGGATATTAATATTTCATCTATATCAACACTGGGGTTGATATTTTCAATTTTTTGTTTCCAAAATGGGCTTTGAATAATATTGCAAAACGAAGATGCTGAATTTATGCATTTCGTATAATTTTCATTTTTTTTTTTATAAATTTGTTTGAGTAAAAAGACTTTGAAAAAGTTGTTGGAGATCTACAATTATGCAAAGAAATCATTTATAGTTTTAGCAATTTTGTTACCATTTTTGTATGAAAAATGAAATTCTTTTCGTAAATCGATCATTTCAAATTTTTTTAAAACATTTTGCAGGTGTAGTTACTTTAAAAGCAAATATTCAGATTTAATTTCTAATGGGGTAAGAAAAGATTTTAAATTAGTTATAAGTTCCTGATTTTCTTCAATATTACTTTGTTTACTATTTAAAATATTATTTATACGAATTGCATAATATAAAAACAGTTCATTTAATGTTTTAAATGCAGTTGAACGCCATCACTCTCTTCACTCAAAATTTCTAAAATTATTTTTAAAAGTTCCTTGTTTACTATATTGTCAGAACTTCAACTGGAGTTGGTATGTGGCACAAAATCATTAAATGACAGATTAGTACTATCATTGTGTAACGACGAGTTTTCCTCCGGTTGCTAGGGTATAGCTCGCGGGGGTCAGGGTCGTTGCAGAAATTTATATTCTTGCACGAGACTGAGAGGAATAAAAACGAGCTCTTTCAATGTTTAGAGTGTCGTGGCTTATTTTATTTTATTTTCGATTATAATTAATGATTTACAACTAATAATGGTAATTTATAATTTGAATAAATATAATGGTTGGTTGGTACTCCTCCTGGGGAAGAGCGAGAAACCTGGAGTAGGTACTTCTCTAGTTGTCAAAAATCCTGGACCCTTGTCGTTGGATAGTGAGACCACTTCTTTAACTGCCGAGAGAAACCTGCGAAGGCACTTCTCTAAGCTGCGGGGGAAACCTGCGTAGGCACTTCGCTTGATCGCGTGGGAGAGACCTGCGTAGGCACTTCTCTAAACTGCGGGGAGAAACCTGCGGAGGCACTTCTCTAAACTACGAGGATAAACCTGCGTAGGCACTTCTCTAAACTGCGGGGAGAAACCTGCGGAGGCACTCTTCGAAACTGCGGGGGAGACCTGCGTAGGCACTTCGTTTGATCGCGTGGGAGAGACCTGCGTAGGCACTTCTCTAAACTACGGAGAGAAACCTGTGAAGGCACTTCTTTAAACTACGGAGAGAAACCACGCGCACTAGTACTGCGATGTGTACTCGACCACCGCCGACGATCGACTCCTCTAGTTTGGTTATTGTTTCACCTTTTATAGTTGATGTGGTGAACAATTTTATAACTCACCTCGGAGTGGTGTGTTTATCTTCCTTCTCGCTCTAACATATAAAGGCTATGGTTTAGAGAAGTAAATGGGGATTGTAACTACTGTTATTTACTGATCTTATATATTAATATATAAATGATAAATTTATATATATATATAAATAAATGAGGTGTAGACGAAAACAAGGTGTACCGACTTTCGTCGTTACAATTGTTTTCATTAAATCGTTTTCGAGTATTAGTGTGAATAAAATTATAGTTTTTAATATGTTTGAGGTATGTATTCATATATATATGAAAATATTCGGGTACAGCTGTTATTGTTACATTTGAATCTAACTTTAATTCGATGAGTAGTTCCAAAATGTATTGGGTAAAAATTATAAGAATCAAAATATCTGTTACAGCAAATAGAATTCATTGTTAAAATAAGTAGTGTTATTATTTATCATTAAATTTAAGAAATTTGATTGTTTAAAATAGGCAATAAAGTTAATTAAACAACTATTGAATAAGTTAATTAAATGAAAATTAAATATAAAGAATTAAAAAATACTAAATAACGGGTGATTTTTTAAGAGCTTGATAACTTTTTAAAAAAAAAAAACGCATAAAATTTGCAAAATCTCATCGGTTCTTTATTTGAAACGTTAGATTGGTCCATGACATTTACTTTTTGAAGATAATTTCATTTAAATGTTGACCGCGGCTGCGTCTTAGGTGGTCCATTCGGAAAGTCCAATTTTGGGCAACTTTTTCGAGCATTTCGGCCGGAATAGCCCGAATTTCTTCGGAAATGTTGTCTTCCAAAGCTGGAATAGTTGCTGGCTTATTTCTGTAGACTTTAGACTTGACGTAGCCCCACAAAAAATAGTCTAAAGGCGTCAAATCGCATGATCTTGGTGGCCAACTTACCGGTCCATTTCTTGAGATGAATTGTTCTCCGAAGTTTTCCCTCAAAATGGCCATAGAATCGCGAGCTGTGTGGCATGTAGCGCCATCTTGTTGAAACCACATGTCAACCAAGTTCAGTTCTTCCATTTTTGGCAACAAAAAGTTTGTTAGCATCGAACGATAGCGATCGCCATTCACCGTAACGTTGCGTCCAACAGCATCTTTGAAAAAATACGGTCCAATGATTCCACCAGCGTACAAACCACACCAAACAGTGCATTTTTCGGGATGCATGGGCAGTTCTTGAACGGCTTCTGGTTGCTCTTCACTCCAAATACGGCAATTTTGCTTATTTACGAAGCCATTCAACCAGAAATGAGCCTCATCGCTGAACAAAATTTGTCGATAAAAAAGCGGATTTTCTGCCAACTTTTCTAGGGCCCATTCACTGAAAATTAGACGTTGTGGCAGATCGTTCGGCTTCAGTTCTTGCACGAGCTGTATTTTATACGGTTTTACACCAAGATCTTTGCGTAAAATCTTCCATGTGGTCGAATAACACAAACCCAATTGCTGCGAACGGCGACGAATCGACATTTCACGGTCTTCAGTAACACTCTCAGAAACAGACGCAATATTCTCTTCTGTACGCACTGTACGCATTCGTGTGGTTGGTTTAATGTCCAATAAAGTAAACTGAGTGCGAAACTTGGTCACAATCGCATTAATTGTTTGCTCACTTGGTCGATTATGTAGACCATAAATCGGACGTAAAGCGCGAAACACATTTCGAACCGAACACTGATTTTGGTAATAAAATTCAATGATTTGCAAGCGTTGCTCGTTAGTAAGTCTATTCATGATGAAATGTCAAAGCATACTGAGCATCTTTCTCTTTGACACCATGTCTGAAATCCCACGTGATCTGTCAAATACTAATGCATGAAAATCCTAACCTCAAAAAAATCACCCGTTATTTAGTTTATAAAAAATAGTAATAATACCTGTATTATTTAAATCTGATTGGGTGGAAATTTTAAAAATGTACCTTTGTACAAAATTCCATATAAACTTTCTTTCCTTTGGGTACTGTACCTTAAGCCCCATAAAAATGCAGAAACAAACTTTCACTGCTTCCAAAAAAAAAAAGTATTTCTTATCGCAGAGTGTTATATGGTCTTTCAATTCATCCAATTTTCCCACAAATATTATTTTAGGCTGCAAATTATCTTTATCTTCTATGGAAAATCTTTCATAACAATCAGCTTGTTGAAGAGTCTATAAGCAGAAGAGAATTATGTATATCGATTGTGTAATAATTCAAAAAAATAATCAAAATTATAAAAAATCTACTCACATCATGATGTGCTACAAATTTTTCCTGAATCTCAATTTTCGCAGCTTTGAGATTTTTTTGTCTTCCGGCTTTTTAAAATGGGAACAAATAAGGAAGTAAAAGAAAAGCAACTGACTTTTTTGAAGCTAAATTGTAAGAAAATATGAATTAAAATCTTTAGTTCAAATTTAGCTGATAAAATAAAAATGCGATGATGCAGAACGTGTTTAAATTCAGATTACCCCACCTTTTAGCATAGAATACGTGAAGATTCGTCATAACTGCCCATGCTCTGCAATTCACATCCCCATGAAAGTAGTACCAATACGAATGCTACTGTTTGTCACTATTAAAAATGTTTGACCAAAACCCCTCTTTTATTATGGAATCAGAATCACTATCTAAGTCGATTTAGCTATGTCGTCCGTCTGCCCGTGTTGCGAGTATTAATATATTTAGCAGTAGTTTGATATATAAGCTTTTATTGGCCATAGGACGAACCATATTTGTTCATGGGTAAATGAGGGTCTATTGGTATGTAGTTTCATTCCCAAATGTTATTTTATAGTTTGCATACAAATGCTTATTGTAGGACTTCAGGATAAATGTTCAGCATGGGTTATATATGAATTTGTTCGTGGGCTTATGTATTGTCCAACATTATATTTTTTATTTTCCAAAAACATCGGGAGAGCTTAGAAAAATAAATTTTAAATGCACAACTCTATAGTACACTCGCACTTCCGTAGTTTGGTATTATATTTCTTTATGTTGTTTTTAATTTATGCAAAGCTGCTTTGAATTGCTACAGATGTTTTTTTTCATAATTTTTGATATTAATATAATTTTTTTTATCAATTAAAAAAGATATGTCTAAATCATTTTACATGCACGTTCCACATAAAATTTTATGGATAACTCCTAATGAATAACCTCACATACATTTATTTTTAACTTACCGTTGGTGTCCATCCGTAGTACAAATCTTGATGTGCACTTTTTTAACACAATTTTTTTTAATTAATAATTATTATTTTTCACACAATTATTTCACAATAAATTTTATGACGTAAAGTTTTATATTTTTTCTGATTTGAACATTTCAACAATGACATTAAATCCAAACATTCGATTGGGTTACTAATAAATTTATATATTTCTTGCATTAACACCAGTATTTGTTTCGCATATACATACACTTGTGCTCACATAATTAAGTCACTAGTATGCTACTCGACATTATTGTCAAAAATACGTAAACCCTTTTTTTTTTTATTCTAATATAATTTTTTTTTATTATTCTTATACGTTAGCAATCAATTTATAGTGAAATTAAAAATTACAAAATTTTGGTTCTTTTCAAAAAAAATTAAAAACTTGGAAATTAGCCAAAAAGAGCTGCTCACATAATTAAGTCATCTGAAACAAAATGGTTGAAATTGTAGAAGTAAGTAATAAATTTTGTCGAGAGTCCCATTTTTTCATTAGCTTACCTCAATATTTAGTAGGATAACCCTTTTGCATCAATACTGTGGACCATCGCTTTGGCATTCTGGCTACAAGAGAAGCGCACTGGCCTGGAGTGATTTTGTGCCACTCCTCTTGGATATGTTTCCATAACATATCCTTATTTGCCGGTTTTCGTGCTGCAATGGCTCGTTTTATTATGCTACACAAGTTTTCGATAAGGTTTAAGTCCGGACTCTGCGGCGGCCATTCCAGAAGCTTGATGTACTGTGTTGCCAACCACGACTTAACCAGTTTCGAACAATGCTTCGGGTCATTGTCGTGTTGGAAAATCCACGCAAGCGGAAAATTGTCAGCCTATTCGGTGGCCAAGTTTTCCTTTAGTATATTCTTATACATTTCCCCACTAATTATACCGTCAATCTTGACTATAGGACCCACACCGAATGCGGTAAAGCAACCCACCGTGTTTCACAGCTTTTTTGATGTATTTTGGATCCAATTCCTTAAGTGGAGGACGTCGCACATATGGTCTACCATCATTTCCAAAAACATTAAACTTGGATTCGTCGCTCCAAATAATTAAATTCCAAAAATGTAGGCATTTAGCAAGATCGTCAGTCGCAAATCGGAGCCGCTTCGTAGTGTTTTTCAAGGAAACCAACGGTTTCTTCCTCACCATTCGTCCATGCGAATTGTTTTCTTGCAAACGTCGTCTTATGGTTTGCGACGAAACATTTACGCCATAATCCGTTTCCATTTTAGCTCTGATTTGCGACGAAGTTAAAAAAGGATCAGTTTTAATCAGGTTTTCAATGCGTCTGTCATCATTTAAAGTCGTTTTTCTCGGTTTTTGGCGCGGAATATTTTCAAAAGTTTCTTATTTTTTGTAATGCGTAATGGCATTTGTAATTTTACCACGAGGAAAGTTTAAAATATCTACTACTTTTGCAATAATTTTTGTATCTTTGGAAACAATCCCATAATATTTTCCGTTCAGCCGAATTCGAATTTTTTTGTTTACCCATAGCGTTTCACCTGATGTTATTTGTTTTTAATTTATTTGTTTTTAATTTATTTATTATTTAAACCGCAAAAAAATCTTCAACACACTAATTTGCTCACGATACTCGTGGTGACTTAATTATGTGAGCACAGCGCATACGACCTTTTTGGCGTTTTCCACATTTTTCGGGAAATACCCAAATTTTTAATTGTGCTTCAATCAATGTAAACTAGCAGCTGTTTACATTGATTGAAGCAGGGTTCCACAAAATAGTCAGGTTAGAATCGGAAGAAATAAGTTTAAGAGAAAAACTACAAAAACCTTTCATTGCATACCCATGACTTAATTATGTGAGCACAAGTGTATATCATTCGGCTAATATCGACCCATAGCAATCCTACCATTCCTCTCTAAGGCATTGGAAAAAATACTATATAATCAAATTACTTCATACGTTAATGATAATCGGCTACTTACTAACAGACAATCTGGCTTTCGGGCAGGGCATAGCTGCATCTCTGCTCCTACTGATGTATCCGAAGATATAACAAAAGAAGTTGCTGATGGTTTTTTTACCATGTTAGTATTGTTGGACCATTCCAAAGCATTTGACACTGTAGACCACAACATATTAATTCAAAAATTACAGAAAATGATGAATTTTTCTTCAACATCGGTCAGCTTAATGTCATCTTATCTTAAAAACAGAATACAGTGTGTGGAAACCCAGTCTGGAATGTAAATTTACTTTATGTAAAACGAGGAGATCCGCAAGGGTCAATTCTTGGACCTCTTCTTTTTCAATTTACTCTAATGATCTTCCCAACCAGTTGTTGCATAGTAAGATTCGCTTGTATGATGACGAAGCACAATTATATATAAGCAACAGAAATGAAGGTCTTGAGGACTGTATCAGAAAATTGAATGAGGATGTTAACAGAGTTTTATACGCAAAACTTATAATTAGGCCAAACATACTTATAAATAATCAGCTGATTGAAATTGTTGAAAGCGCAAAGAATTTAGGAGTTAACTTCAATAATGCGCTTACTTGGTCTGATCATGTAAACGCAGCATGTGGCAGAACTTATTCTATGCTTAGAACACTCTGGCCCACACAATGCTTTACACCTATAAAAGTTAGAATTTTACTCGCGAAAACATATTTGTTACCAATTCTGATGTATGGATGTGAGGTTTTCTCCTGTTGCGACTCAGAAAGTAAACGAAGATTAAACGTTGTTTACAATAACATTACTAGATATGTATTTGGACTGCGGAGATTTGACAGCATTTCATCGTATTTGAAGAAACTATATGGTGTACAATTTAAGGACCTATTGAAAATACGTATTTTAATCTTTTTACATAAAATTATTATCGCCCGAGTGCCTGACTATCTATTTAATAGATTAAAATTCAGTAGATTTAATAGAACCAAAAATATAATTCAAATCAGGCATCATAGATTAATATCAGAATGGCAATTTTATATTAATGCTATTCGTCTTTGGAACATGCCACCAGTAAACATTCAAGATATAAGCAACGCACGTTTTTTTAAAAAAAAAAATATTTGAGCTATATTCGTCAGTTTTTCTTTTTTCTCTATTTTTTGTATTATTAAAATATTTATTATTATTATTTAAAATTTCAATACTGTTTTTGTTTATTTAACTAAACTTATTGATATAAATTTTAAATAATGCATTTTGTATTATATTTTTATTTTTAATTCTTAATTATTAATTTTTAATTTTTGATTTTTGATTTTTGATTTTTTATTTTTAATCTTTAACTTTTGCTTTTTAATTTTTGAATTTTAATTGTTTAATTTTTTATTTTTAATTTTTAGCTTTTAATTCGTAATTTTTAAATTTTTAATTGTTATTTTTTATTTTTTTTATTTTTTTATTTTTTAATTTTTATTATTTTAATGTATTAATTTCTTCTGAGACTCTTAGTACCAGTTTTGTTATTATTTTCATTAAAAGCAATGTCAAATTATCACATTTGTCCATAATGTACCCCTGTGTTGTTTTGAGACTTCAGTCTTGTTACACAGGCTAACAAATAAATAAATAAACTCTGAATAAACTCTAAATACACCAAAAGCAGTAAAAATTTAGTTTTTATTTTGTTATAACTGAAAAATAATTCTATATACAAATTTATTTGTATCATACATACCAACAATTTGTTGTAATATCTGTTAACATTTTTTTGATTTAATATATGTTGCTATAATCCAAATTATTGTTGCAATCATCAATATTAAGTATTGTAGCATATTATGTGTTTAACATAGTTCCCTCAATTGAATTGGTTTAATAAGTTCTATAAAAACTTTGATCGGTAGATTGGACTTATTTTTCTATTAAAGGAATATTAAAATTATGAGAACTATATTTGTATGGTAGATATTAAAGAAAATATAGTACATTTAAAAATATGGGGGATTTCATGTCAAGTGCACCAACTTTTGAAACCGATGTCTTCCGGTCGGGATGAAATTTGCACCAAGGTTAGTCCTATTGGATAGTAGTTTAGACATAATTTTTCAACAATCGGTCCAGATCTCTCTGAGTTAGAGGGGATCAAAATTTGACATTTTGGCCAAACAGGTGTTTATTCTCATCCATGTAACTTATTACCTATTGTTCTTAGAAAATTTCCTCCCAAAGAGTTTAGATAGCAATTTCTTCAATATTTCGGAAAAAAATACTTAAAAAAAAAGAAAATTTTGTAGACTTTTTTTTTTGCTAAATTAAAGCATTTTTTGCCTTTTTTTCAAAAAGGGCATTTTTTTTTTTCATAAGAAAGCTTAGGATTTTTCCTTTAAGAGCTTTTTGGTCGCTTAGTGGGATGGGAGTGGGATATCTATCAAAATAAATGTTTTGTAACTCAAGACAACGGTTTTTCAATTTTTCACACATGCACTATTTTGAATTTTTTCCTATTTGTGTCTAAAACCTTACAAATAAAACTTGTACTGAGAAACTAGACAAACTAAACTTTCCGAAGGTGTATAACATACCTAACTAAAATTTTATATCCTCGATACTGTAATACCCAGAATATGTTAACCTCAGGAAAAAAATCGCTTTTTTTACTTTTTATTTATTTTTAATAATAATTAAATTAATGTATAATAATAATAATAATAATAATATTAAAAATAAAAAGATAAATAATTTATTAAAATTTAATCTTAATTGCATTAGATCCATTTATATCATAACTATTTTTATACTTAATTTATTGTAGCTGATGAAGTATTTAAGTCTTGTAAATTTTTAAATACCCAGTCTTTCATCCAGCTTTTTTGTCGCCTTTATTTACTGCGTTTGTTTGTCAATCCTTTCTTGGCGTTACTAGGTTCAGCTGTTGATTTCGCTGCTGGTTTATTTGTTGTCTTTGGAAAGAAATCGCATTGAATAGAGGCAGAAAACTTTTTCAACTTGAGTCTTCCATCGACAAGCGGTATAAAAGGATGGTATTGAGCGGTGCCACCGATTGTTACCGCAGCAATGAATCTGCTCTTCAGTGTTTTCAATGTTTCCTGATGATCCTCTTTGCTACTAAAAACTATTTTAGTTTCTTTACAATAACTTTTTGCCCAATGGAATAAAGCAGTAGCATTTAAGATGCGATCTTGATGAGAGCACTGGAGGCGATACTTCGCTGCATTTCTTTTAAGGTTTGCTCCAATACCATCACACGCTCCTTTACCATGAGCAGTAGGATGAAAATGCCACTCAGCTGGCATTCCAAAATCGTTTTCATGGGCCATAAGATTTGCCAAGTTACTTTTGTTTTTAAAATGTTGTCGAGCTCCGTTCGAAACGTAGTATACCTTCTTTACTATAAATTTAGATTTTAGAAATTTTAGTATTCTCTTCTGGTACTCATAAACTGCAACGGTATCATGTTTTAAATCGTCGGATATGATTGCCATACTTTTGTGTTCCAGTTTTTCATCTTTCATGTAGTAAATAACTACTGTGAATATAGTTGCTTGGTCGTTATTGAAGTGGAATGCATGTATGGCATCCTGAAGAACATATCTATAGTTTTCTGCGAAATCATATGAAATAACGAATTCACCAGACTTCAAATGTATCTTCAAATCCTTGAAGAATGACCATTGCTCTTTGACTAAAAAGTTATGGTTTCTCAAGTTTAGCAATCCTGTACACATTTCTTCTACAAAATCATCCACATTTAAAATGATTGTTTTCAATGTGCATCTGTCAGTCTGAATCCAAGAATCAAATTTGACCTCCTCTATATATTCTCGATCTAAAGAGTTGATTAAATTTTCTTTGATGAATGTGGTTTTCGGGCAATTGGTACATTCACCTAAGTGGCAAGAAGTTGTTGCATTAGGACACATAGTCAATTTAAGGCAATCGCGGTAATCGTGTAAATCTTCTGCCGAATCATCTGTTAAATACTTTAAGTTGATTTCCTTCAACATCAGTTTAACATTTTCATGGTAAATGCAAACGCATACTGTGTGAGTTCCGCTGCTTTCTGCCAAAGCGCAATGATTTGGCCTCATTTGGGTTAATTTCGTGAAGCCAATCCTAACATCCTCGTGTTCAGATTGAAATGTTGCAAATAACTCTTTCAGGTTACAGATAACCATTCTCTTCTGTTATGTTATGAAGGTATGTAACATACCATCGGAAAGGCTAATTTGTCTAGTTTCTCAGTATAAGTTTTATTTGTAAGGTTTTACACACAAATAGGAAAAAATTCAAAATAGTGCATTTGTGTAAAATTGAAAAACCGTTGTCTTGAGTTACAAAACATTTATTTTGATAGATATCCCACCCCCATCCCACTAAGCGACCAAAAAGCTCTTAAAGGAAAAATCCTAAGCTTTCTTATGAAAAAAAATGCCCTTTTTGAAAAAAAGGCAAAAAATGCTTTAATTTAGCAAAAAAAAAAGTCTACAAATTTTTTTTTTTAAGTATTTTTTTCCGAAATATTGAAGAAATTGCTATCTAAACTCTTTGGGAGAAAATTTTCTAAGAAAAAACACCTGTTTGGCCCAAATGTCAAATTTTGATCCCCTCTAACTCAGAGAGATCTGGACCGATCTTGTTGAAAAATTGCGTCTAAACTATTATCCAATCGAACTAACCTTGGTGCAAATTTCATCCCGATCAGAAGACATCGGTTTCAAAAGTTGGTGCACTTGACATGAAACCCCCCATATATATAAATTACAATGAAAATTCTTATTTCCTAAATAAATTTTTTTAATGGTAACATAATTCCAACCAATCCTTTTGCTGTGTGTACTTTTCATAAAAAAAGTTAATTTTCTTACAAAAAATTTCCTTTTCTTGCAAAAAGTAATTATTCTTACAAACAGTACCTTTTTTTATAAAAAAATAACTTATTTAAGAAGAATAACTCTTTTAAAAAAATGAGGTTTCTAAAAATTATCTTTTTTAAGAAGTACTTTTTCTTGAAAGCATTTTTTCTTAAAAGTAACTTGTCTTAAAAATATACTTTAAAAAAAATATTTGTTCTAAGGTATCTCTTCTTAAAAAGCATATTTTCTTTAAAAAGTACCTTAACTTTAAAAACTAACTTTTGTTTAAAGGGTCCCTTTTCTTAAAAAAAGTATACTTTCTCAAAAAAGGCAATTTCTTTAAGAATTCGCCTTTCTTTAAAAAAAGCGCATTTTCTTAATAAGCTATCTCTTCTTAAAAAGCACATTTTCTTAAAAGCGTGCAGGTTCTCAAAAACAGTTGCATAACAGTTGCATTTCGTACAAAAGTAAATTTTGCAAAAAAAAAAAAATGCTTTTCTAAAAAAATTGGCTTCCTGAAAAAAGTAAATTTTTTTTTAAAAAATACTCTTAATTGCCTAAATATAAATATTTTAGTTATAATCACAAGGTAAAATCTAATACTGGTTTAATGTGAAATCACATTTTTTTGTGCTCGTACATCAGAATAAATATTTCTGCTGAATTCTTATAACTAACTATTTTGTAATTGTTTCCAAATGGCTCATGTTCATTTTATCTACTAATTTTATTTACTTGATTTTATTCAATCTTTTTTTTTCATATTTATTAATTTTTTTACTTTATAATTAATTTTTAATTAATTCTGCTCTAAAAAATCTCAAATGAAATTCCTTCAATAGCATTCCCTGCAAAGAGCTGAAACTATTTTGCACTATCGTTTTGTTTTATATTAAGATTATTTTTCATTAAAGCGAGTTTTTTCGAATATAAACACACAATATCTAAAATCAATTTGTAGCTTTATTCTGTATATACTTAGTTGTTTTTTCTTTGCTTTAATATTGTGCAATGATAGTTACTAAATTATTTTTTTTTTTTTGCAATATTCTCAATTGTTCCATATAGTTGCTGTGTTGTTGCATATTATTGCTGTTTTGTGCAATTGTGCTTATTTCTTGCATGAGTTTTAGAAAAAGAATGAATATTTTTCTCGATTTTTTTTTTTGTTAAGGAGGTATATACCTAAAATGGAAAAATAATTTGAAATGCTTAACACAAAAGGATTTCCATTTCAATATTACTTTTGTGATATTGCAGTTTTACTAACATACTAATAATATGGATAATGTTGTATATGAAGAGCGTCTGAATGCACTGTTTTCAAGAGTATGGTAAACTGAAATGAAAATGGCCGCTACAATAACAATTTTAGAAATCTTAAACTAAATATCTATGGTCGCAAGCGATAACCGCCTAAGTCGACTTAAGAATGATTTGAGTTATGTATGCTATCATATTCTACTAACAACGCTTAATATTTACGTGAAATAGCCATTTCTCTAACACTGTTTTAAAAAGATATTAATAAAAATATACTGACCTAAGTCGTAATGAAGTCCTATTACATTTATATAAACAATTATTTTTCTCGAAAGCATGATTTTCGACTTAGGCGGTTAATGCTTGTAACCACAGATATAAAGAAATGTATATTTTTTTGTTTGCCTAAGACAGATTAAAGTAAATATTTAGAATGTGTGAATATGTAATGTTTTGATGAAAAAGCATAATTTATTTTATTATGAGCACAATATAAGTTTCGCAAAGATTGCTTCAAAAACAATTTATTTTTGGAAAATAGAGGCAATATTTTTTAAAAATATTTATTATATTATTTTTCTCATAAAAAGCTAGCTTCCAAGTTAAGCGATATATCCTATGAAACGTGTACGGAGCCGTTTTTGAGAAAACGAAATTTATCCACAGCTCTGGGCCCTTGGATTCGATATCAATGATTGGTTTCCTAAAAACAGCTTCGAATCTTTTTGATAGGAAAAAAGTGCTTCAAAGAATATAAGTTATTGAACAAAGTTCCAGTTTAAATTTCAAACCACACTAGATTATAATAGCGATTCCAGTGTGTAAGCCAAAATACACATATGCTTTGGGACAAGAGGTTAATCTGCGAAACCTTTAAGTGCTGTGTCTAACAACGGACCACGAATCTAGGATATGTTAAAGAACATGAAAAAAATTACCTTTGATATATTTTTTTTGCTGCCCAATCTCATGTTTAGTGGGTAGAAAAAAAATACCAAAAACCGTCCGTGCGTTGTTTATGTAAAGGAACCATTTTCAAATTGGATATCTTATCAAATATATTTCCAAGGCTTCTCCAATACAATTAAATGCTCGTGTTATTTTTTAAAATCATATAATTTTAGGGATTCCTGTATGTGGGTACATATGAATTTTAAATCCAAATTCACATACAATTTACACGTAGTTATATTTTGGTACTGACATATTTCAAGTTTTTCGATGTAGCGGCTAGTTGGTGTTTTTCCGATTTTATTTTGCGAAAAAGCACAGGTTTTGAAATAGTTGCTAGAATTAATAACGCTGTGCGACAAATGGTAGGGGTCAGTGATCGGGATGGGATAAAACCTCCGGGTAAAGTTATATCGGTCAAAAAAAAGTTATATTTATTATATATTATTTATTATTAACACATAAAATTAAAAATCGACGAACGCATAAATTTATTTTCGTTTATTTGCTGCCTTTATTTTCTTGCGTGGCGGTTCGCCTACTTGTTCAGAGTCTGTATGGGATGAGGATCTGTCTTCATTTGAAAAAAAAATCAATTGTTTTTAATCAGTCGTATAATATCAATTTTGTGACTTACCCTCCGAGGAAACTTCCATTGTATATTCTTCTTCTTCATCTCCATTGTCGAGATCGTACGTCTTTTGCGACTACCAACAAATTTCAGCCACGAGCGAGTCGAGCCTTTTGCCTTTATATCGCGTTTCCATGGGCATGGCCACTTGATGGAAGCGCTCGCCATGCTCATCCGACTCTGATGCTAGCTGCTTGCTGAAGTAATCGAGATGGTGATGGAAGAATTAGTTTTGAGAGACATGTTCACTCCAATTTTTTTGGAAGTATTCCAACATCTTGGTCACAAGAGCGCGGTAATTGTGTGCTTGCTTACTTCCCAAAAAAATCGTATGACTTTCTTCACTGCCCTCCACGCAAGGTAATCAGTACTGACTAAAGCGTCTTTAAATTCTTTTGATTTCATGACCTTCCGTATATCGGGCCCATTCAGAACACCTTTCTTTAATTTTACTTCGCTGATTCAGGGGAATATATTTTCAAACAATCAAGAATTTTCGGTTGCTTCACAATGGCCTTGATGAAATTTTTTACAATTCCCAGTTTGACATCGAGGGGGGGACATGAGACACATGTTTTTCATATAGCCTCCTTGGAGACCTCTTAACATCGCCACGACTTTTAGATCACAACTGATCCGCCACATGTGATCGGTGTAGCAAACTTTATAAAAAATTATTTTCATTGAATCGTATGTTTCACTCATATCTGAGCTATAGAAAATTGGACACTTGTTGAATGACATAAAATGACAATGAACACCTATATATACTACGTATTTTTCCATATTTAACTGACGGGTATTTAGGAATGGACGCAACTGTTAAGGGAGCATATTTACCTGATTGAGCCTTCTAAAACCAGGGCTTATACAAATTCGTTTAAAATTTTTTATAACTTTCCAAATAATGAGCACTCATAAATGTGGATGGAATTTCTGTAAAAAAAATAATCCTTTGCAGGTAGGCAACGGAAAACCCCACATCAATATAAAAGTTTACTTTTCTTTTTCCCTTTAATTGTCTGTGCACGGAATTTGTATCATGGTTGAACAAAAGGAGAAATTCAGCGTCTGCGCACATTTATCGCCGTTTTTTAGTTTGTTACCGCAACCATAAAAATGAAATAATCTTTTGTTTATTGCTTTTTTTTAATTCTGAGAATCATAGGAAAGTCATCAACTTTTTTTTCCAATGAGATAGATACCTTCACTTAATTGCGAATAAAAGCGAAACGCGTCCATCGATTTTCATGATCCATGTCTCGTTTTGTGCATAGGTTATGTGTCTTTACGCCAAAGTAATAAAACTTGACACGTTTGCCGTTTTGGATTTTGCATGATTTTTAAAAATTTTAAATTTTTTTACGCAAATTTATTAATAACGAAACTATTGATTGTGTTGAGGATCGGTATAGAAGTAGATTAAAGTGATTGGAATTTTTAATATTTCTAAATTTGTTTCAGCAATAGCGGACTTGTAGTTCTCGAGTTATGTCAAACAAAAAAGCCTAAAACGTGACAAATTCCCCTATACGATACTAAGTTCAAATCGATACATCTCGATTCCTAGATGTGACCCAGTGAAAAGCCGGGAAACGTATACGTTTTTTTTGATCGATATAACTTTCCCCGGTGGTTTCTTCGCATTCCGATTTTGGCTGTCGCACAGCGGCATATTTCTTGTGCTTGAAATTGTTTTTTGTTTTAAACTTAAATATTTTTACAAAATTAAATATAAAATCTACACCTATGTTGAATTTCCCTTATCTACTTACTCTAGTGTAATTTATAAAACAATATAATAAATAGTTAAAAACGATAGAATGCTAGATTCGAATATCATTTATTCAGTTAAGTAATAAATAAAATATTAAAACATATTTTTAAAAGAGAATGACAAAAACCAGAAACTTTTTTCATGAATGTATTATTTAATTAGCCGGCTTCTTTTATCACGAATCTACAAACGAAATTTTGTTATTATATATGATGGATGACACAATGTTACTATAATTTTCTAGTAAAAAGTAATCTATTTACTACATCTCTTTGCATTTCAGCCGACCGTAAGAGCAAATTGTATCAAGTACATAAATACTTATAATGGTAGATGTTACTCTACATAGAAGTTGTTTATATGAATAAGTGAAAAGTGGAAGTTATTCGAATGGAAAACAATAAAAATATAGTAGCTTCGATACACATACCCTGAAAGTAATAAACACTGTAAATACTAAAATGCAATTAGCAAATAAAATTGATGAAGTGTATGAAGGTCTTAATAAAATTTACTAAATCCAAATTTAGCTTTTTATAAGAAATATTTTTAAAAACTTATTCGTTTCGTATGTCAATAAGAGATATTAACCGACTTGTATTAATTAAATGTTTGGGCATCTTTAGGATATACTAACATGAAAATTAATTTAAAATAACTTGGTTCTGATATGTGGCTTAGATAGTAACTAGTTAGTTGCAAGAAACTTTTTGCAATCAAACTCTACGATGCTTAGCTTTCGGTATAGGAGGAAACATAATATCGCCTTATGTACCCCAACAATATATTATAATCATAAATATAATTACTACTCAATCCATATGAGCTATTATATCTTTGCATTTTACATTTGTTACGTTTTTCGCTTTGACAACTTCAAAAGTTGTTACCATTTAATATATATAACAGAAGGAAAAATGGCAACTATTTTTTTCTATGATGTTCAGTTTTTGTGATATATAGGCGATATATTTCCCCCACCAACACTTTCCAATTTTCCATCTCACAATCCAAAAAATACGAAGTTTGATTTTCAAATACGTAAGAGATAATTAATCGTACCTCTACTTACAGCAATACATTTCCATCGAATCAAAGAGTCAGTGATGAGCATAACTATATGTTAAGATTTTCTGCAATTTTTTAAGCCAACCACCCAGTTATCTAACCCAACCTAGTCTCATTAATAAAGTCCACCTGCCACCAATGGTTTACCTACAATCCTAAAAATATGTAAATTATTACGAAAGTATTTTTTATTTATCTCTTTTATCCAAAACTACATGATTCTCGTCTTAAAAATTCTTAAATTTATAATATCCCTCTTAATCCATTTGCAACTTTACTTCCGTAGTTTTCCTTTAGTGCTGCATTCTTTTCGACATTGTAATTATTTAAATGCAAATAATTTAATTCCATTAAAAAGAAATCAATATTAATTTCATTCATTTATTCGTAGATCAGTTTTTTAATAACAACTTTGTTCTCTTTTTCCATCACTTTGTATGCATAATCTTTACTAATTGAATTTTGAAGATGTTTTTTTTTTGTTTGTGCATTTAAAGCAAGTTTGTTACATTGGTAATAAGTACGAGTATCTAGAAATACAGTTTGGGTAAACACGATAGAACAAAGATAAAGGTTGTGAAAAAAAATTATTTAATCTTTGGATATTAAAAAAATATAACTCTAAGATATTGCAGATCAAAAAATTTTTAGCACACAGCTTCTTTATATCATTACCGCATAAATTTGTTAGTTTCTTTAAAATCTTAAGGGGGCTCGTACAGAGAGAGGGAGAGAGCGAGACGGATAGTGTCAAAAAGGGAGATGGTCTCAAAATTCCGGTAGTGACAAGCTGGTGATACCTCTGTTAGTTATGAAAGTTATCTTGAAAGTATTTTTAGTTAAGGCGCAAAAGGCTGAAAAAAAAAAATAAATAAAACTGATGTGAGAAGATTGTAATCGATCTAGACCGACGATTCGACAACCTATACCATGAGTTTCGAGAAAGGTCTTTAGTTTTAACTTTTCTAATGTCATAATTGGATATAGAAAATAAGAATAATCCGTATTTAATTGACATTGTTATTAATTTGTGGATTGGATCAATTTTTCGATTAAACCAGCTAAAAAAAAACTAACAAATCGTTACCATATTTAATAAAGTTACTAGTATGTCATTTAAACATATATAAATAAAATTTAAGAAAAATCTATGTACAATTTTTCTTTTCTGATAGGTTTAGGTGAATATTGATCCATGTAAGTTTAGATTGTTATAGACATCTTACGTCAGATCAAAATTAGAATAAGCTACTGCTGTTTGGAGCCGATATTGTGGAATATACATCTCTTGTATTGAGAGAGTGCAGCGTATTTTCCTTGAGTACGCACTTTCATCATTTAAGTTTGTTGATCATATACCCTCATATACTTAGATCAAAAAGTTTATTATTAGGTTTCGAAACATTAGAATATCGTCGTAGATTTCAAGCTTCACTATTTGTCTTTAATATAATTAGAGGAGATATCTACTGTCCAGATTTATTATCGCAAATAAAATTGTATGTTTCACCTAGAATACTTCGTCACCATAATATTTTTTATATTCCATTCCATCGCACAAACTGTGCCCACAACAGTACTTTAAATCTCGCGTGTGCCGATATAAATGCTATTAATGAAATAGGTATGAACGGAATCCTAAACCAGCTAATAGAGTTTTGTACATCAAAAGATTGTCTTAAATTAACCCCCTTTACATTGTTAAATTTGTAAATTTTTTTACATAAATTAATACATATGTAATCATTTTAATCATAGTCTGCAAGAACATCATGTTCTATTGAGTTAAATAAATAAATGAAATGAAATGAAAATGAAATATTGGGAAGCCGCTTTATATGGGTATTGAAAATTTATTGAAAATTATTGAGTGTAAGAAATTTGACAAAAATCTTTATGAAAATTTGAATCGAAGGACAATTAAAGTCAATAGGGGTCATTCCTGTGGAGCTAGGTCTGAATATTCCTGCATTTGAGGATGCACAGATAGACAGTCGGACGGACATCGCTTAATCTACTCGGAAAAGCATTCTGAGTCGATCGGTGTAATGTAAGTTTCTGACATCTGCAATGTATTTTTTTATCACACTTAAACGTAGTCACACAGGTGGAGTCAGAATTGGTAAAATCATATTGATAATTAGTAGTTTGATATAATATTCAGCTCAAATGGCCCCATGACATAGTAATATGATTTGCATTAAAAAAGAAATGTGTGCTATTTTTTCGCTCACAATATAAGTACTGGTAATGGAGAATTTTTTGTAATATGGATTACAGGGTTTCCCACTAGCTGTTCTTATACGATCCTTTTGAAACATTTCAACTACCTACACAAACTTGCAGTTAGTCAACCCACCGCTTCGAAATATCGGATTCAAAAAATCACTTTTCAATAAAGATGTTTGATTTGAATTTTGGATTTTTTTAAATTTATCTCGTTGATTTTTTTGCTCCCTTTCTTTTAACTCGTATTGTCTGCTTGTCTGTTAGCTGCCGAAAATACTTTGGATCGATTTTTGACCCTTTATCCGTGATTCAATCGAGCAGCAGGCAGACCCGTTTTTTAAATTTAATTAGAGTATAATTTCAGATTTTTCGAAATTTTAATATTTTTTTTTATTGGCACAATGTTTTATTTTCAGTCAATCAATTACTTTATTCCATGGTGGTAAACTTAATTTACAAAGAAAAGAAGTAATAATAAAAACCTGGTTTTTATTGGTTATTTATTTTTATACCAAAAATATTTGACCTAGACCCATCTTTAATTATAGCGATCGATCAGAATCACTAACTAATTCGATTTAACGATGTCCGTCCGTCAGTCCATCCGTCTGTTTGTCCATATAAACCTACAAACTACAGGCCGCAAATATGAATATATTTTGATGAAATTTAGTATATAAGCTTTTATCGTCCACAGGATGAACGCTATTGAAATTGGTGAAAATTGGTCCATGTTCAGACCTATCTCCCATACAAATGACCCCTATGAAATTGACATAAATTGCCATAAGTTCCAAATTATATATAGATCTCAGTCAAATTGGGTTTGTATGTGTTTATTACATCCATTAATCAGTAATCCAAAAAAAATATATACCTATAGGACAATTCTTATTCAAAGGCCCCATATAGAGCTGCTTCCCGATCTTCACTAAAACCTATCAAAAAACAAAAATATTGCACAGGTTTTTCGCAAATTTGGTTTGTATATATTTTTTCAAAATATAAGTGACTTTGCCAAATATGGTCGGGGTCGGTCCATTTTTCGACCTAGTCCCCATATATATATATGGCAGCCGATATGAACTTTTTCATATCTGCAGACAAAAAAATTAATAACAATGCCACTCAAATTTGGTTCATGCTTATTTTCTATATCTAAGTTAGTTGGAACTAAACGCACTGTATAGGGTATCGTACAGTCCTTGTTTTAAATTAAATTTGTGATAATAAATGTAGTATTTCAAATTTCAACATGATGTAGTGGACCAAAATTATTTAACGAAATGATGAAAAAATTATAACAGACTCGTTATCTCATCAAGTTTCATCCATACTTTCTCCATATCAACACGGCTTTTGTAAATCTCGTTCCACAATCACCAACGTTCTGGAACTCGCTACAATTATAAATGAGCTCGTATGCAAACTGATGTAATTTACGCCGACTTTAGTAAAGCCTTTGATAAGGTAAATAATTTGATAAGGTGAGTAATGATTTATTATTATACAAGCTGAATTCTATGGGTCTCAGCAATTCTTTGGTTTTCTGGTTAAAATGTTATTTAGCGAACAGATCTCAGTGGGTTAAATTTAGACACGCTGTCTCTAAAAAATCGAAGTGTTTTCTGGTGTTCCACAAGGAAGTCATCTTAGTCCAGTACTTCATTTGTCAATGATTTCCTTTCTGTTATTCAACACACTAAAATTCTCTTATACGCTGATGATGTCAAACTATTTTCCTCTCTTCAAAATTACTTTCAACATATTTTGCTACAATCCGATTTAAATAATTTTTGTGGATGGTGCAATGTAAACCTTATGGAACTCAATATAAAACAAGTAAGAAATTATAGTCGGACTAGACCGACTATACGATACCCTATACCATGGTTTAGAGACCCTATCTCTCCGATCCAACTAATTAGGTACAGAAAATGAGCAGAAACCAAATTTGAGTGACATTGTTATTAATTTTGTTGGTTGCAGATATGAAAAAGTTCATATCGGGTGCTATATTTATATGGGGACTAGGTCGAAAAATGGACCGATCCTGACCAAATATGGTAAAGTCACTTACATTTTGAAAAAATATATACAAACGAATTTTGGCGACCTGGAGTTTGATTACAAGCTTTACATGGACACACAGACGGACGGACGGACGGACGGACGGACGGACATTGCTAAAACAACTCAGTAAGTGATTCTGAGTCGATCTGTATAATAAAAGATGGGTCTAGGTCAAATATTTTTGGTAGTTACAAACAGCAGCACAAAGTCATTATACCCAAACCACATAGTGGTATAGGGTATAAAAATGCGAACATATGTCCTTTTACAGATGTAATTATCTACATACTACTTATTTTGTGAATGAAAGTGAACTGGAATCCGTTGATACATTCTCAGGTCTTGGCATTTTATTAGATCATAGATTAAACTTTCGTCTGCATATATCTTCGGCAATAAACAAAGCTTATGGCGTTCTTGGGTTTATGAAGCGATGGAGTAAAGAATTTTCTGATTCAAGTGTAACCAAACAGCTATATACATCCCTGGTTCGTCCCATCCTGGAATATGGTTCTATAATATGGGATCCGTGTTACATTATTCATATAAATTTCGTCGAGTCTGTCCAGAAATAATTTCTTTTGTTCTGTCTAAGTGGACTTGGTTGGATCACCCGTGCCTTAGCCTCTTATGAATCCAGACTTGCTCTAATCAAGTTACCGACTTTGAAAGGTCGTAGAACAATGCTTAGTATTTCCTCTCTACTCATTTTATTCCATGGCGACATTGACTCCAATTACTTGTTAAGTAGAATTCAAATTAATACACCGTCGAGACCTACAAAAAACTTTAAGCTCTTAAATATTAATTATTATTGATTTAACTATGCTAATAATGATCCAATTCGCCGGTTATGTGAGCAATTTAATGGAATTTACCACATCATAGATTTGTCCAAAAATAAGGAATCTTTGAAACGTAAAATTATTCTATATCTAAATAATTAAATCGTTATTATTTTATTTGTTATATGTATTTTATACACTAAATATATTAGTCTGTAAGGACATTTGTAATTCCATAGACTTTAAATAAATAATTAAATAAAAACATTTGTCTCTTTCAAAGGCAAAAATAAACATCAGATTTACTAAGATATTAAAAGGCGAATTGCTGGACGTTTTGAGTGCGCTGTGTTGAGATATGTTGGCAGAGGTGTTTTGTATCGGAGAGGGATTACTTTGAAGGTGATGAAATTGCTTTGGAATTTAAATAAAAAATTTAAATTTTGTAACGAAATTACATTTTTCATCTGGACACAGTGCGTTTTTCACACAAATAACTTAGCTGTTCAACAATTGCTCTGTAGCCAATTATTTTTTGCAATAGTAACATAGGTTTTATTAAAATCAGATTTTTATATGTTTTGAAAAAAATAGGTAACTTTATTTAATATGGTCCTGATCAGAACAAGTTTTTACCTAGACCCCATATTTAAATAAGATTTCATATCAGCTGGCAATCAATTCGTAGCAATATTATTCAAACTTTGTTTCTACCTATTGCCTTTATCCATTTATGTTTTTAAAGAATAATGCTAGTTCTTCTATCCCAACTATTACAATGAATGACCAATGACTGACCCGGTTGATAAAGCTAACCTTTTAGCAGAACTTTTTACAAAAACAAATTGATTTTGCCGGAATGCGATAAACCACTGCCCGAACTTGTACTAAGCCTAAGATTTTCTTCCTAGCTCTTGCAATTAACGTAAATAAGTCTCCGGGGTCGGATGGTATACCAGTACTGGTGCTAAAACAGTGCTCTATGACGCTAGCTAGTCCATTGGCCAACCTGTTCAGCACTTCATAACGTATGGGAGTTTGCCTGTTCAGCCAATCCCTAAAAAGGGTGAGGCTTTTAACACGGAAAGCTACGGTCCAATAGCGTTTTTCTCTGCGCTCTTCAAGGTGATGGAGCGCATGATCAATTACCATTTTGTCAACTACGACACAACCGTAGAAAGCGTTCTACGGGAGACCTGTTGGCTCTAATTTCTGAGCGCTGGAGTATTTCTTTTTTTTATTTAATCAATAGATATTATTTTATTTATATAATAAAGTTGTATTTACATTATCCATATTATTTACAATATTATTAATATCTAACTATAAGCGGCATAACGTAAATGTTGTTAGCCAGATTGGCAGATTAATGGTGCTATTAATGCAATTCATTTTATTCTTAATTTTAAAAAATAGTAAAGTTATAGGAATTAAAAAACAAATTCGTTTATTATTAATTTTCTATAATTTAAGCAAATTTCTAAATATTTATATAGGTTGTAAAATTTAGAGCCATTTAGATTATTTATAACATCATTCAACGCAAGTTGATTCTTGCCAAAATAGTGCAGTTTAAACCCGTTATATATTGGACATACGCCTATAAAGTGGAACGTATTTTCAGCTATGTCTAGATTACATATTGTGCACTTATGAACTAGACTGTTTCTGTAGGACTTTTAACTCAAGCATTCCTCCTCTCGCTTGTACAATTAAGCTAGTGACACTGGACGAATAATTTTTAGAAAGAAGTGGTGTTACACTATAATTCAGTTGGGAGTAAATATCATAATGTTGTGAGCTTGTTGCCTTAAGTATATTATCTTCACGTTCCTTTACAATTAATAAATCTATTATTTATTTCCAAGCTGAACTAAGTGGTAGGTTTCGATTAGAATTTGTAAAGTTAAGAATTTGTTGTAAAATAGTCCATTCCTTTGCCCAGGATTCATTTTCGGCCATGGTTGCTTCAGCTAAAATACGCGAAAGTCGGTGATGGTTCATATTGAGTACTTTGTTAATAAAACAGAAGTGTAGTTTAAGAGTTAAAATATACAAAGAGTTTAATCCAGTTTCAAGATATAATATATAGTTTGGTGTTGTAGTAGGTAGATATAACATTTTTTTTATAAAAAAACTTACAGCTTCTCTACATATTTTTGATACCCTAACTGAGCGCTGGAGTAGATCCATTCACAATACTGGTGAAAGTAAATTGGTTTCCGTAGATATTTCCAAGGCATTCGATCGTGTGTGGCACGTCGCATTGATGTCAAATTGCATTTGGGGTCGGCATTGACTTCTCTCGATTTATATCGAGTTTTCTCCGAGACCACACAATGCGAGTTGTTATTGATGGGTTCTCAACCATTGAGTTTCAACTAAATTCAAGAGTACCTCAAGGTTCTGTTCTTTCGCCTTCTCTTTTCCTTATCTTTCTGAATGAGCTTCTTGGCCAAACCATCATATTCTCTTTCGCAGATGACAGCAACTTTTGTCATTCATTTTTCTTCAATCGTAAGCAAAGCCTTTTGGAGGTTGGGGGGCAAAAGCCGACCTGTTAACAATCTCCGAGTGAGGTAAAGCGAATAGGGTTGATTTTAATGCGCAGAAGAATCAATGCCATTGTGCATTGGATTCAAAAATGTCATCTGTATATATGTATATATCGAACACTCTTGATGTTCTGGGCATACGAATTCGATGTGATGTTCCTTGGATCGAAAATGTATTTCAAGTGTCGAAAGAAGCATTCAAGGGTCTTCTAAAACTGTGCAAAAATTACCGTCTGATATATTGTTCAGCTGACCGCACAAAATTCGTTTATCAGTCGTACTAGCCATATGTGGATTAAACTCCCCGCACAGGTCTTTCCTGACAGTTACAATCTAATAAAATTTAAGTCAAACAGCCACAAACACTACTCCCATTTTCCTTCTTCTCATAACCTATTTACCAGAAATCGACACATAGCCTGCATTTGTAATGCGTATCTCCTAATTGTTGGTTAATAATAAAAACAAATATAAATATATATATGGTTATAAATACCTAAACCTCTTTCTCCACGGTATCACGGTATTAGATATCCTATAGTCTGCCTAGATAGACTTGAACTTTTTTAATTGTTTTAATATTCAAAAAACGGTTACAACTTTTTGTTTGTTTGCTTTCTTTTTATTAGTAATTTATTTTGTTAATCGATTACTCTGAAATACTATTACGGAAACTCTGTCAATGAATATGCAATTTGCAACGTTTTAAAGGTTACATGAATTAAACAAATTCTGTGCAAATAAAACTTGTTCTAAGAAATGGCCAGTTGTAGCAATAGATTGAGTTTATTGAAAAGAAACTAAAGTTTAAAATAATTGATTAACTAATACGTAAACTAAAATTACAATTGGTCTAGGCCATGATGTCTTGGCTTACTGCTGGGCATACTGGAAAGTTATTTAAATAAATTCAAATACAATTAAAAAAATCCAAACAATTTTGAAGTTTTAACATTTAAGAATGAAAAATTTCAAAAAATCCCATAACTAGAAATAATTATGAAATCCTTTTAAGGAAGTGTGCTAAATTATTTATAATAAATGTTGACATTGGTAGAAAAAATAATTGTTGGTAAATTGCATCTTACCTGATATGAATGTAATCTCACTTATCATCAGCCAACGTGCTTCAAAATATAAATGCAATTGTAGATATCTACCCAGACGATGATGTAATTTGATTGTCACGTCGCGAGCATCGTCCAATGTTATATCGGGCATATATGTAAATAGTACAGGTTCGCCAATATACTGTCGACCACCAATGCTAAAGAAGATGTTGGCATGAGAAAAGACCTAAAAAGAGGCAGAAGTATAAATAGATATGAGCAAGAGAGACGCAAAAAAGGAAAAGCTGTAAAATAGATCTATAATATTAACAGGCTGGGCGATTTTTTGTGACCGATGTTTTGTTCTACCATTTTATCCCGATTTTGACCAGGCATATAATATTTGAAAGGTATTTCTTTTTAGCCGTTTTGCAGATTTACAGATTTTAAAATTTTTTCCTTTATTTTGAGTAAATTGCATTTAAAGTTGCTACTAACACATGCATAAAATTATACAATGCTATGTGTGTGTTTATTAAATTTGTTAATGTGTTTGTAATAAAAATGAGTTTGTTTTTGTGTTGATTTGTGAATTGGCTTTAATTTATTAGCATACCTTTAGGGTCTTTATTTAATGAAAAAATAAAATTTCCCAGAATTTGCCCTCGAATTTCGAGGGCTGGAATCTGCTACTTTTAAATAAAACAACGATTTAAAGGCGGTTAACAGTGGTCATTTGAAGCTCAGCTCCATATATAGTTATATCTAAGAGATTTGAAGTTTTTATGACAGGTTTAACGGGATAATTGGATATGTAAATATATTAAATCCATAACAATAATTTCAACGTTTTTCCAATGGTCTCCAAAGCGAGCAGCGATTTGCTTTTTATCTTCTCATTCTTTTCAAAGCATAGCCAGAAGATACATGAGGATAAATCAGGCAAATATGGTATTTTTAAAATGATCTAAGTCGAATTTTAAGCAAAATGGTCTCGAAGAACTTATACAGATTGAGACCGTGCATTTTCTTTGTGGCCTCTTTTTGCAAATGGGTACCCAGAAACATCGCATAATACCCAAATGACATATGATTTGTTAACAGTGTGGCACATCGGAAGAATTTTCTAATGCTAATGCATGCTAATCGAAGAAAATTGTTAACGATAATTTATTTTTTCGCCGACTTTGGCGTGATCTTTTCGGCTTTGATTCATATATGGTCGCTTATTTCGGGGTTGTTGGAATTGATTCAAATCAGGTCATCCGTAAAAATGCTCTTTATTTCATTCTGGTAGTCGGAATGAGATTTGAGACGTTTGAGTATAAAAAATATCTTTCAATATGGTTTTGACTGATCCTGTTGAAATCTCAATAGTATCAGCACGATATCTCGTTATAAATGGATAGTTTAGGTGTACCAAATCTTGGATTTTCTTGACGTGTTGCACATCAGTCGATGATTTTCTATATATTTTCTTTGATATACTGAAGGATTTTTGCAATATTCAAAAGAAATTCCATTCCACTAACAAAATTGAAAAGAATTTTTTGTTCAGCAAAATCATATATAAAGAATGCC